>CM029361.1:22454773-22468493 GCA_017140985.1 Hormaphis cornu
ATATTTAATAATTATAATTTCTATTCAATTTTCCGTTTAGATTTCTAACAATACGTCAAACATCATAACAAACATTTCAAGTACAGTAATTAGTAGTCAACCACAAGTCTTACAGTTACAGAACAACATACAGGTCTTGAATACCAATTTAGACGGTGATGTTCAGTTGGTACAACCAGTCATGACTACAACTGGGAAAATACAACACGTCCCTGTAAGTTTTTAGAGAAATGTGTTCACCTACTGTAAAGTATTATTGACGCGGGCTTGAAGTCCGCGCTCGTCAACTGTGTTCTCATGTCACACACACACACACACACACACACACACTTAAATTGGAAAGTATCAGAGTTTAGCTAATCAGTTCGTGATGGCCCAACGTGATTTATCCTGGGTTTGATTACGATCATTGCAAAAAAACTTTTTAGCCACATATCTGATAGATTTCCTGACTGGCCCATGTCTGCACGTGGCCGCGTCATTATTTTGCTTAATGCAGCAAGATATAATAATAACTCCTAGCTAATAATAATGCGCTTTCAATTTTTAATAGATTCCTTAAAGTATTTTGTTTTATTCTATTACTTACTGGTAGGGTAACTAGTAAAACCTGTAAAAATTTACTTGAGTTTTTGATTACAAATTTTTACCTATGTTACAATGAAAACTAAAGTAGAACAACGTGCAAGTTTATTTATAAAAAAATATTTAGTAGAGCGAATCGGTAAAAAGCGCTGCGAGAAATGTTTTTACTTAACGGTTTTTTTTTCCTTTTTGTTTATTTTTTTTTCCAAACAATTTTTTTGCTAATAGAATCTCCGATCTTTATGCATGTTCATATCTCTAAAGATGATTACGTAATTAAAAACATTTCTAGTTTAAGGCCCGCACAAAAACTATTATTACAGCCGTAATACATTGAAAACATTTTACAATTATTAACTTAGCAATACTTTAATTAGATATTTCTTAACTCTGACCAAATGACAATGCTCTGTGTGCAAGCTCAAAGTTCTCCTCCAACTCAACAAGTTCAAGTTGTTCAGGCACAACCTCAAATAATACAAGTAATAATGTCAAATAATTGGTTTTATAAATTATCGTCTTTTGCTAAATTATACTTTGTTTTTTTTTAAGGTGGCTCCTCAAGCTAATGGGCCAGCTACGCCTGTTTACATACTTCAACCAAGTGTTAATTCATTTACAAGTCCAGAATAAGAAATTAAAATTAAGTTTTAATCATCGTGTAATATTTATTATAAGAAATTTAACAGTTGTACGTTGTTTAATTAATTTTAATTTTAATCTTACTGTTGTACTTAACGTACGTACATTTCTAAACTTGAAGTTTAAAAGCAGAAATTGTAACTTGTTTTTTTTGAGTTTTAAAAATTATCTTTATTTGATCTACTTTTAAATACTTGCGTTATTGTTGACCGATTAAGTTTAAAATCTATAGTGCTATAGTTAGAATAAAAATGTTATTTCTTATAAAATAAACCATCAAATAAATACTACAATCGGCAGTGATCGGTGAGTTTTGGGTTTTATGTTATCAAACAAAAACTTATTCCTCCATTACCTCTGAATCTTTTAATTCGCCATTTGTTTCGTTTTTATTGTATTTATTGTTGTGGCTCAACTCTTTCATTTCTAAAGGGGCCTACACACTGTACGATCAGGTTGGTGTGGCCACCTAACAGGATCGTTAATCAGGCGACATGGGTACACACAATACATATGACCCGATCTGCCGTCCGACCTGACTAAATATTCCTTTCTGACAGATCAAATCGTACAGTGTTTGGGCCCCTTAAACAATTACAATTTTTTAAATTATTTAAAAATTGAAATGCTGTTGATGTTACATTTCACCATTTGTATTCAACATACTTATTTTAATAGTGTTTTTTTTTTCTTCTATAAATTATTCAAAAATACTACATTTCGTAGATGATGTAAACATTTTTAAAATTATTTATTTTTGCACTGACAATAGAGAAGTAAAGAATTTCAAAAAGATTTTAATGCTTGGTGAAAGTATAATTCGCTCATTAAAAAAATAAATGTCATACTACTCTTAATACTTTTTCAAACAAAATGTAACTATTTGTCTTTCAATCGTAAATTAATAATATCAGGAACTTATTTTTTGTAGTTTTGTACCGTCGCAGTTTAAGATCTTGGATTCTTGTGTAAATTTCTTAAAAAATAAAGCTCTTTCTACGTTTTGCATAAATGTACTTTAAAAGATCCTTTTCTCTTAAAATATCTATTTATGTCCCTTATTAGGTCTCATCTAGAATATACTCCGGAATGCTAGTATTATTTGTACCTCTAATCAAATTTAAGCTGTTCAAAATAAATTTCTTTGTTTTATTGGTTACAAACACTCTCACTCTGGTTGTACACAGTAACATTTTAATTTTTCAACTTTTAAAATCTAAAATTTCTTTCAGTCTGAATAAACAATTTTTGTGTCTTAAAAACAAAATATAACCAATATCAGTTTTATGATTTTAGATTTTATACCGAGATCTTTAACAATGCAAACGGTACAAAACTACAAAAAACGAGTAATATTAATAATTAAAATAGTTAAAATATTTTTGAAAAAGTACGACATTTATTTATATGTTTAATGAGCGCGTAATATTTTCACCGAGCATTAAAATCTTTTCCGGGGTAAAACAAAAAAAAAGTAGGCAAAAAAAAACTTAAACTTAAGCACCACCGGAGTCCATAAACTTTTTTGAACCGACTTTGGAGCATTCCTCCTATATACGAGAAAAGTTGATAAAAAAAAAAAAAACATCATTGTAAAAAATAAAATACATTCGTCGCTCAGAATGTAAAATAAAAAAAAAAATTATTAAATTCAAAATCTCAATTACAACTATAATATCGCGTGCTATACTAGTTCAATCAATGGATTGAGAAGAAAAAATAAATATTTCTTTGCAAAACCGATTAAAAAAATACTAAACTCTTATGCGCGCATATAGGCATCATTATTTTTTTTTTAGTTCAACACCGCTGCTATATGGTCGGTCGGAAGATATCGCGTTTCGGGTTTTCAATTGTTTTTTCTTCGCCCCCGAGTACCGTTCGACGTTACGTTGTCCACGCGGGGGATCGCCTTCGACCTTTTTTGTTTATGTCGCGTTTATCTTGTACGATAATTATACTTTGTCCATAATAATAATACGATAGGTTCACGTTTATGGGCGTATTTATATTTATTATATTATTTATATTCACGAATCGTGAAAAAACCGACATGTTGTGCGATTAAGCGTTTGCGAGAATTGCCGAAAAGATTGGTTGAAGTCGTATAAGATCTTATCTAAAACGTTTAGAACTTTCTGAAATTTCAGCAACATAATTAGGCAGTCTTCTAAAGTAGGCGTTTTAGAAAAAAGCTACAAGTAAGTACTTAAATACGTGTTTTAAACACTTTTCCAAAGTGTAGTACTTATGTTTTTAAATTTAAACATAGGCATTCATTTTAAACCATTTTGTAAGTTAAAATTTTTGACACCTTTCTTCGATAAATAAAAAAAAAAATAGATGTTTTTAAGGATCGACGATACAATTTACATTTATGGTAACAATTCATAATTTGATTGTTTCAGAAAAAAAAACTACTCGTTAACATGATAATTGGTGGCAAAATAATCAGAAAGAGTCGGCCAAATTATTCTGGACGAATTTTTTAAAAAAAGTTTTGATCCGTTATATATTATTACATTAAATATGTTTTTTAAATAGATTTTTTACTATTGGTTATACGTATATTAAGTAGGTACAGGTGATTTAAGTTTTTGAAAGTTTTGCGAAACAGTTTTTTTAGATACCGAAGCGTAGCGAAGAACGTATTTTTTATACGATGATGGTTTTTTTGTTTCTCTGTGAACGCTTTTTAGGGTATAAAGAGTGCTCCGATTTTTACGTTCAATACCTCTAACGAAAGGTCTTGGCTCTGCTGTACTTTGGGGGGTGAATAGTAAAAGTTACAATCACAAAAGTATGTAGGTCAAATTTTAAAAATCACTGCAAACGTGTTGTAATCGATTTAGTTTTTTGGCCATAACTTCGAAAATAATAGACGGAACGAACTGAAACTTTTAAACGAGATTTAAATAGATGAAATACAGGGTCGGTCCAAGTTTCAAGTGATTTCGAAGTGATTTTTGAGCTAAGTATAGAACTTTAAAATTTTTGAAAATTTCCATTTTCTTTGTGGTTTTTGTTCGATAAAAGATTTGAATTTCGAGAAAAAGTATTGAAATTTTAACAACAAGTGTATACACATAAGAAACTAAAAAATATTTCAAAAATCCATGGTCACAAATTTCCATTTTTAGTCGTTTTAAGTTGGAAAATGGTCTACAATTGGTCGTGCCCAATAGATTCCGAACGCGTACAAAAAGTGTTGAAAACGTTGCAAAAAGTAAGGAAATTCCGCGCACTATCATGCGATTGATACTAAAATAGTATTAACTCCTCAAATAATGGTCCAAACGGTTCGAAATTTACACGCGTCATTTAAATTAGTATTCTTTACACGTGGACATGTGGATTTTTGTAATTTTTGGACCGTATTTACAGTTAAAGTTGGTTTTTTTCAAAACGTATACCAGACAACTGAGCTTGCTCAGAATCGTATTTTCGAAGGCAATGATTTATCGTTATCTCTCAGATATAAAATAATGCGTTCAAACCACAACTCTTAAACTAGTGACGCGTTCTACACTAATTCCGGGCTTTTTTACTTTACTGTTTTTACACAAATTTAAAACTCGATTTCAGTTTTGCAAATATTGATAAAAAATGATGGATTCGCGCGCTCCGAACCGTGTATTGAACACCTAGGTGTGTATACGGATCGGTAACGAATAAACAGATTTAAAAAAAAAAAAAAAATGGAAATTGCATACAATACGTATAAAACAATTTATAATAATGTTATGCATACATACGCGGTGTTGTGTACGTAGGACACAGTCGAATATAAAACAGCTTTGATGGAATATTTTAATAAATTACCTGTTGGGACGTTTTTTTATTTTTCTGGCCAAAATGTATATGATCGACTTTCAGCCTCGTCCGTTCGCTAACACCAACTGGTCGTGTTAATTCGCGCAAATTCGCATACATTGTTTAAATTTTTCGCGTATGAGACGCATCGAAAGTTTACCTATGAACGAATTAAAATTTCCGAAAATCTTAGGTCATCGGAACGCCTCAGCGAAATCGAAAACAGCGTATTTTCAAACCGAAAATCGTGTCAACCAGCTATTTTGAATACGCGTTTTGGTCAGTGCTCGAATTGAAAAAATAACAGAAGAAATAGTGGAGATTTTTTTGCAAAAAAATACGGGTCGTTTCATGTGACTTAACCTACCTATACTTGGCGTAGATGTCCGTCATCGGGATTTATTATATTAATCATTTCACCTACAACGTTCCTTTTTCCTCACGCTTGACAACTACACGGTAAAATCAATAAATAAAACGTTCAAACAAGTATAGTGAAAATAACCACGAAAAAATTTGAATTATCATTTTGTTATCGTATCATAATCGTAATAAATCATTATTTGGCTGACCATCCCCAAATGGTTGGGAGAAAGGCGAAGAAGAAGAATTTAATTACGGAATTATTATTGTTTATCAATTGTCCTTATACTTTTTTATAGTTATACAAGAAGGGCACGGTAAATAAGTTGTACACGTTCCGAATTCTCTATATCACACAACAGGGGATTTGAGAGGGCACGCAAAAATATTTTGTAAAAATTAAGGGGTCCCACCCATCAGTTCGAGCACCGGTCTGCATGCAAATAGGTAAAAATACGTTTTTTTTTTATAGATTTTTGCCATAGTTTTGTGACTATATCTGAAACGAAAGTTAAACGAGACTGCGCAAAAATGGACAAAATTTCAAAGTGTTTATGTCGCTCGAAAGTTGTCACAACATGTTTTAGAGACATGTTAACGATATGTCCCAAACGCATCGCGTCATTTTCGTTTTTGGATCAGAATTTTAAGAAATAATACAATTTAAAAAAAAGCATCACAGTGTTATCACCAACACCGTTAGAGGGATTTTATACGAAGAACGGTAAAAAATATATATTATCGTGATAATTTGCGTGTAGAAGTTTTTTTTAAGACTCGAGTATGGAAACAATAGTGTCTTATGAAAAATCGTGAGCATTTTAAAGTTGTATATGTGCTCTGTGTAAAAGTGGTTGAAATCGTTTTCAATTGTCATAGCGCAGTTTGAACGTGATATATTATTCTAACGGCGTGTGAAATTTTCATCAATTTTGAATGCTTTTGCAGGTGGAAAATGGCGAAACGCGCATAAATATGTACCTACCTGATAAATAAAAAAAGCGAAAACGTCTGTTAGCTGAAATGTGTATTGTCAATGCACGTTTAAAACATTTTTCAACCACACGTAGAAAAATATGTTGTTCGGAACGCGTTCGAGACTAAATTAGGTTTACTGCCGAGCTCGAGTACTAAAGATTTTACACACGACCATAATAATTCAAACGAATATAAAATTTCTGCTGTAAACCGCTCAAAAACGTTCGCCTATGTAAATCGCATATACTTATATTACGTATTATTATTAATTAACGTTTATAGCGATGCGTCGATAAAACAAAAACGTCTCCGAAAACCTTGGGTGCACGGTAACTATTATCATAATACTCGATCCGAGCAAAATCGAACTTTGTGAAAAACCTTCGCGTATCAATGTCACGGCTCATACTGGTTTTTGGATCGTGTGTTATTTTTTTTTTTTGTTTCGCCTGCAGTCGTGTCGTTTGTGATCTTAACACACGTTTAATCTTAAAACCTGCGATTGTGTACGCAAAACATCATCATAAATTATAGAATAGAATATTAACTATACTATATAGTTTATAATAGCTGATCGTTTTTACGCCATATTCTATTTCGTAATAGTCACTATACGAGTTTGTTTAAACAAATTTTATATTCTATTTTTCGTATAATTTATGCAGCTATACACTATACTCGTCTAGTTATTGTTGAAAAAAAAAAAAAAAACCATTATATTACCATATTAGATTAGGTGGTTATAGGTGTAGGTCGATAATTTACTGTACAAACGGGTTTCGTTGAAACTCACTATGGAAAAACAAAAGTTATCGCGATCGAAAATCGATGGTAGTAAACCGTAATATAATCCATTGATAATCGGTGCTTTTCGTTTGGGCGTTTGATTCTTTCGGCCAAAAATTTATATTATCGTTTTGGGCAACGGTCTTTTCCACTAGAGTGGAACCGACTATTGTTTCACTCCGAAACCATTTTACCGAACTAGGTACTATTGTAATTTCCCTAATACTGTTTGAAGTAATCTAATGTTTAAAAAGTTAAAACATAAAAACTTTTTAGTTTGATTGTTTTTTACCACCGCCGGCATTTCGTATTTACCGTACTGACACAGGGAGGTGGTGTAATCAACTTTTATTTTAAATTCCGAGTGCAGTAAAAAATGTTTTGCCTGTTTTTACCGTCTTTTTCTGTAAAAAATTTTTGACTGCCAGAGTAGTCCCCGATTGTTAAATTTCACGCTACCGTTAAGTTTGAAAAGTGGACTGCGCAAATCGGTCGCAAAGAGTCACTAGTTCGATATGTATGTTAAATTAGTAAGCGATGTGTCGCAATACGAAAATCACCGTTCTGAGCAAACTCGGATCGTATTAGGATCCTCAATAAAAGTATTCCCATGCCTACCAAAACTTCGAAATTTCTCGTATCTTTTGATACGACGGTTATTGAACAACTGTGTTTCAATTGACTGTGAAATTTACAAACTGTTCGTATGTTTCTAGAACCCATACCTACATATAATAATTATTATGTACGCCTCGACTACGCCAATAGTAGTGAGCAATGTTTGATAATAATATAATAATTTTTTTTAATTTTCGACGGAAACGAACATAAGGACCGTTTCGTTTCGACTTTCACGTTTTATAAAATTTGCTCTCGTTTATCGATCGAGTCGTATATTTTAGCAGTTCGAATGCGAACTATAATGTTTTCAGACGGTTTAAGACGATCGTGTAGTTTCATTAGTGCGCCAGACTACAGTTTAATCTATGTTTAACATTGCATAGAATTTATATTACGAAGTGTTCAGAATAATTATTCGTATACATTTTTGATAAAAAAAAAAAAGCGACCGTGCGGCGTCTTCTTTTAAACTGCAGGATACGTCTGTGAGATCACCGCGGTCATTGTGAGACATCGATTATAGTTTAAAAGTTTCCAAAGGTTTTTGCTCTCGAACGAAACTGCTGCTGCAGTGTTAAAAACGAAATGCTCCGATTTTCGAAGATTTATTTCCAAACAAAAACGCGCATGCGGCGAATACCCTTAGTTTGCTCGATCGTAGAAATTTAATAATTTTCCTCCAGGACTTGTATTATTTATATTAGAGAGCTCGCTCGGAATCGTTTTGTTTTTGCTCTCGAATGCATTGGTTGCTTTCAGACAATAATAATAATACGGATATAACCCGTCCAAAGCTAAGTGGTGGTGATAGCTACACCGTTACCTGGGTATCGTTCTTTTTGCTTTTTGAGTGAAACGATAACTGGTGTTGACATATGGTGTTTTCGTCAGTAGGATTTTGGTGTACGGACACACAGATGGTGACAACAACGATTTACGTAAAAACACGATCAGTCAAAACTCCTCCAAATGGTATAGAATTTTCACGCGTTATTTAAATCAATATAAGTAATAAACTCAACTGGACGCTAATCTCTTTTCGTTCCCTCTGTTTAGCTCGAACAGAGCTCACTCGGAACCGTTATTTTCGTCGTAATTCACGTGCCTACTTACAAACACTTTTGTTTACACAAACAGCGGCGATCCACAACGTCAAACAGACACGTTACTGCTGCGGTCGCCTTTTTATTCATTCGATTATAGTAGTCGGTTCGTTGTCGTCGTCGTTCAAGTCGGCGGACGCAAAAAAACAGTACCACGAAAATACGAAACGGGTAACAGCCGTCAAACGCGGAAATAGCAGCGTTATTAATGTTGTAAAAAATACGAAATAATTAAGCACCTCTACTCGATACAAAACTGATTTGTTCCGTAAACACCGTCGTAATAACGCGAATATTATAATAACACGCGGACGACGACAATAATATCGTACGATTTTTACATTTCGTTTTCAGCCGACGACCTTGCGCCGTATTATATAATAATAATAATATTGTATGGCACACACAACACGTTTTTTTTTTTTCGACTTGAACGGGGTTTAATTAAAGAGAAAATACGCGTATGATGTTGCGCGTACGTTATACTCGAAATCCGGAAAACAAAAACTAGTAGTAAGAAAATAAAAAAAACACGCTCGCGCCGACGTGACCGGGCTGTTGTCCGACGACGAAATCGAATGAATCGCGCGTAAAAAATTTGCGAGCAAAAACGAAACAAAACGCGAAAAATAACAATATAAATCGCGTATTATTTAGATTTTAGACGGCGAGTGTAACAAATTCTTCGATTTGTTTTCGGGCGCGTTTAACGTTTCGACGAGAATAAAATCTATCAATGTTCAAATGGAAAAAACAAACAAACGATAACACTTATTATTATCGAGAAAAATGTCGATTCGATTTTGGACGTTTTTTTAATAGGTAAATTGTCGTTTTTGTGAAATATTATGTTAAACGTCACCGTGAAAACAATAAAATAATGTTTTATCATCAAGAAAAAAAATTCTCGAACGGCCGCGGTTTGCTTTGAAACGGTTTTTTTTATCGAGCGGTTATTTTCTGATATTTTTTTTTTCGAGCGTTTAAACTGCTTATTCTCGTGTATAAAAGGAAAAAATTACTATTAAATTGGCCGTCGTAAAACGAAAGTTCGCCAAAGGCCTGTACTTAGCCGCGACTACGTTAGCGGACGACAGAGGCGCAGGTTTTTACATCGCCGCGCAACATTTCGTTTTTCAATCTGCGGTCGAGTTTGTCGCGCGACATTTTACGCACGTGAGCGGATCGACCGAAATTCGCGATCAGTCGAATAATATTCCTCGTGAAACAGTAAATTAAATAACGGTTAAATGAAAAATCGATAGTGTTATCGAAAGCGAAAATGAGCAGAAAAAGGTGTTGCGGGCTCTCTGTGGAGGGTGTCGCGATGCGAGCGAGTCCAAACGGTAAGTGCTTTATTTCGTTTTAGATTTTGAGTAACTATGACGCGTTGTTCGGGTTTTTACGATTATTCTTTTGGTTTTTGTGTTTTTCCGGAGAGCGCCAGAAATCGGAGTATTTTTACTATCCATAAAGATGTTCACGGAAAAACAGGTCGCGTGGGTACCTTTGACGGAGTAGCGACTACACTTTGGGCGGGTAACCGGAAGTTGTGGTTCAAACGTATTCGTGTTCAGTGTCAGAAAGCGATTCTAAATCGTTGCTTTCGAAAATACGGTTCTTAGCGAGCGTCCTGGTAAATTTTTCAAGGTTCTACCCTTAGCTCAAACATTTTTAAAAATACTTCCAACGAACTTGTATCATACCTGTTTGAGAGTATTGTGTAAGAGTTTCAGTTTGTTCCGATAATTATTTTGGACGTTCTGGCTAAAAAACTAGATCGATATGTCAAAAACATGTTTGCCATAATTTCTTCAAAGTTTCAAGGCTGTTTCTGACTTTTTCGATTTTGAACTTTCAGATTTGAGACTCCTCAAAGTCCCATTGACCTTTCATTGGAGACACTGACTTTAAAAATCGGAGCATTCTTTATAACCTTTAAGTTGTTCACAGGATACAAAAAAAACATAATTGTAAAAACAATACGTTCTTTGCCGCTCTCAGAATCGAAAAAAAGTTTGGAAAACGGACCTAGATGGAACTTTTTTTTAAGCGTTTTTTAACTATTGGTTTTGCGGTAGTGCAAAGCAAATATTGTTCTGCAGCTTTATGATTTATAATTTAATTTTTTGAATTATAGTACAATAATTTACTAATTAGGTGACAATAATATTGCAATGATATGATTTTTCCATTTCAAGACTGTGATAAAAATTACACTTAAATGTTTTTGAAACTGGTGCCTGTAGTTAATATTAGATAGGTGTGTTACTGTTTATAAATTTTTTGAACGGAAGTCAATCGCATTTGGTACACGCAAAGTCCTTTCCGAATTCTACAAAACGCTATTTTTTTTAACGATTCAGTGTACTTGACGATATTTTTTAATGTTTTGAACGAACAAATAAAGCTATAAAAACTCGTAAATATATCAATTTACTCCTTCTCTATATTAAATTATATCTGCGATTTTTTACGTATATTGTTTTGTTCTCGGTATTAATATCTGGTTGTATGTTATATATTCTTTTCGAGTTCTTAAAGTTCGTCGAATTATATTTTTAAAGTGTACGTTTTGTGTGTTATTTGCGTACAGTTAGAATTTTTGAATTTATATTATGTTAAATACAATAAAAATTAGTGTACACAAATTTGATATAGTACCAATTAAAATAAAATACAGGGATGAAATCAATATTTCACCGTATAAATGACATTTTTTTGAAGAGCATAATGTCATAAAAGTATTGAAATATCAACCAAAGCTGTTGTAAAAATGATATTAAGTCGTAAATTATAGCGTATACTATAGTTTAGTTATACGCTCTATGACGAAAAATAATTAATTTATAAACACGTACAAATTAATTATGTTATTAAAATTGATACTTTAAAAAATTGGTTTTTTTAGGCCCTATTTCATGATTGTTTTATTTAAACACGTAATGAATATAGGTACGCGTAATAAATCGAATATATAAGTACTAAAAACGAACAGCAAACGTTTTTGTCATTAAATTATTAAATACGTTTTTATTTTATTTTTTTGCATTTATCATACACCGTCAGCTACTAAAAAATGAACGAAAACGAGTTCGAAAAATTTCTACAAAGGATTTACTTTTTATAGATTTCCCCCGTCCTCTTTTACACGTCCGTCGATCCTTTTACAACTACCTATTAATTTCGTTATAAACACAAAGAAACGATTAATTTTGTTTGCTCACAACAATATTTATTTATAATTTACACTTCCAAAGATAAACACGGTGGGCTTAAAAGAAAAAGCTTCTTACTCTACAGCTGTCTTAGTAATTTCGATGTGCGATAAACAAATTAATAATTGTAAGTTCTTTTTTTCAAAAAGTCAGGACAATCAAAATGGATATTTTTTCGGTTGATTGCAAAGAGTAACATTTTTGAAGCCAGTGTAAGATCATTTGCGTAAAAAAATTACTTAAAAAACTTAAAATCTTGCTGTCGATTATAAGTCGCAATAAAAATTTGTACACACCGGTAGATTCTTTTTGCCAAAATTATATTTCTTTTTATTATGATAAAATTGTACGTAGCAGTGCTGTGTAAATTATTTTATTTCTATAGAATTCAAAAATATTTTGTGTTAATTAGGTGTAATTATTTATTTTAAGAGGATTCAAAACCTACATCGAGCGAAACGCAAAAACCATTGTGCGTCGATGAAAAGTCGAAATAACTTAGTCCTGAAAAAAGTTTCGAATTCTTTGATGTGATTTTAGGGATTAAGCGAAAATACAGCAATGACGTCATGGTTCTTCTTTGGCGTACCACGTCACAACGACGATTATTTAATTTTTATGTAAGGACCAACTAAGATAAATTTGATCTGATTACAAGCGTCTGAAAAAAGGTTTAAACTTTAAACTGGTTAAAATGTCAACCCGAGATCGATCGAAAGAAGTTTTCGTAATAGTTTAAAAAAAAAAAAAAAAAACGTTAAAAAAAATTATTTTTTCAAATATTTAACGTTCAACACTGCACACTAACCCGTAAACTGAATAAAAAAATGAAAAAATCGTTCAATCGGTCCTTTAATAGTACTTTGAATGATTAAAACATTTTTTTTTTTTAGAATCGAAATTCGACTTTTTTTTTTTGTCGACGCTAAATCTCCCGCGTTTTAGTCGAAATAGTTGTTTGGTTTTAGGTATTTTGATTGATCCCTTGAGATGACCGACTTATGTTGACCGCCACGAGACTCCCAATGCGGAATATCGCCGGTTTACGTAAAATTTTTAGTACAAAACAGTACAAAATTTCTTTGAAATATCAGAGAAATCTTTTTTTTTTTTGAAAACGGTGAAAAAAACGGTTTAAACGGGATACTCAAGTATAGTCTATACGCGAATCTAAAACCTTTATAAGGGTCGCCAAGCAGTTTTTTTAGAATTTCGCATGCAATAATCTGCACGGGCGAGTACATTTTTTTTTCGCACTGTTTTCGTTTTATCACAATAAAATTTGAAATTAATTCAATTTTTATGGAAGCCAACTCGCCGTGTTTAATTTTAAAACAAAATTTTAGTAAAAACATAGTATTCGGTAAACAGTAATTATATTCCGTTAAAAATTAATACCTATTTGCTTTTATAATTAAAATTCCAGACGCAAAGTCTGAACACAAGATACTGAACGAAAGTTGATAAAATAAACCCGTTATATACATAATATATGTAACATGAATAAACAGTTCGATTAAAAATTACATAAACAGTAGTGTTTTTTAAAACCATGTTTTTCATAGTGGACACAAAATTCATTTTCTTTAGAAAGACGTCGAACTTTTACAA
>CM029361.1:22473493-22696931 GCA_017140985.1 Hormaphis cornu
TTCGGACATTTCCAATTTCGATCGTTGTTACTTTTGCAGTCGGTGTCAGCCGCGGAAACAAAAATGTTTATTCTAATAATTCGCTGTTCCAGTGCGCACACACACGCACAATCTCTTTTTCACTATTAACTACTATTTTTCTCTCGTACGACGCACATACGCGAAACGCACCGGATTCGGCGCGTGCCGAGGACGTACGTAATATTTCCCCTCGGGCAAAACCACTATAATACCGCAGTACGAATCTGTGAAATGATTCGATGTGTAGACCAGCCTCTGCTACACTATTACATTATACACCTGTATTCTAGAAGGGAAAAAAAAAATAATAATAACGTTAATTCGTTTTTATAAACAATTATTGTTGTAGGCGCAGGCGAAGGCCAGTTTAGGCGTATGTACAAAACGTTACGACGAATGGTCGTTTGTACACGATTTATTGTTATGACGGATGTGCGGCTTTACGATGAAAATAGGCGTATGGCGTTAAAAAATATGTGATAAAAAAGCCGGGATCAGTCGCCGCACGGTTTGACGCTTCGGTTTGGAAATCGTCGTTCAAACGCGCATTGTCCGAAAGCAACGCGATCGCCTTCGAGCAGCAGCAGTTGTTCGTCCTGGTAAATTTTAACGAGACATTCAAAGTTTTCGATCGTTTTCGAAAACGATTGAAAATGTTTGTCGTAAATTGTACGTAACAGCTTCGATTTGATCCGATCGTAATTCGGCGGACGTTACGGCCAACATGCCCTAAATCGACATGCACTAAACGCGTTTGCCGTAATTAACGTTTCAAGGCTTTTTCAATATTAAGGCTCCTCAAAGCACGATCAGTTTCGTTTTAGTTACTGTCGTTAAAGATCGGAGCATTCCGTGTACTTTTAAAATCGTTTGTAGGAAGAAAGAAAAAATATCGCTGTAAAAACAATATACGTTTTATCGAAATAACGCTCAGAACGTCCAACGGGTTTTTGACAAAATCGATTGTTGTTATTTCGTCACAATATTTCCGAAATTGAAAACGTTTGAACTCTGTGCACGACGTTTAAACGTGTAAAACACAGGTCTATCACAAAGGTTTATACTCATGTAAGTAACGCAAATTTTTCGTCTAAATTTTAAACTTTTTGGACGTTATTGTTGTAATGCGACAAAAACTAACGCGCGGTTCTAACTATCTCATCTTTTTCGAACACAACAGTACTTAATTAACTTTTAATATTACACTATTTTATCGTTGAATCGTTTTCATAAAATACGGCTAAAACCCGAGCTGGCAAACACTATTATTAATGTTTACCGGTTATCCTATTGAAACACTTCTTCTTTTGATAACCAGTATGAGAACAATGACAAGTATTATGCTCGAGTTATAATTAGTTTTTGTTTCGTATAATAAAATCAGAGTTTCCCGGACAGTTTTTTAACTTTAAAAATTATACTTATCGCACGGGTCAGCAACTTTCGCAACTCCTTTTTTTTTTTATAAAAAGTGAATTCGTTTAATTAATTCACTATTATAATACGTGCAAAAAACTTAAAAATATTTGTGAAATAATAGCGGATAGTCGCATGAACGTAAAAACGGTATTATAATTTTACAACCTACTATTGAAAAGTTTTGTAATTCGGTCAAAATTATTCGATCGCGCGGTTTCAAGTACGAAAGCGATAAACTTTCCACGCGGACATTTCAAACGATGATTTTATTGAAACGCTTTTTGGAAATGTCGACTATGTTTTCGAATAATAACTCGTACTTAAGGGTTCTTCGTTCTGTAAAAAATAAACTAGAGTAATTTTATTAAAAAAAAAAATAACTCTGTGATAGACATCATCTTTAACACGTATCGGTGAATGGTCGAGAAGTCATTTAAAAATGTTTTTTTTTTTACATTTCCGTGTGGAAATGACCTCGCACATTACGATATAGATATTACAATGAAAATAAGACTTTCCAAATATTTTTTGTTTTTTTTTGAGTGGCGCATAGAAAAAAAAATGTTCACCTTAATGTGTTTTAAATAAAATGTAATCTCTATCGACCATTGAATTACACTTAAAATTAAAAAACAAAAAAAAATTCCGAAAATCAACCATAATTTTAAATATACTTACCGTTATACAACTCCGAACTTTTCAATTAAAAGAAAACTTATTAAACGCGAACGGATTATGTTTTACAAACCGTCACCAAAGTCAATCGATAAACTAATAAACACGCATTCACATTACATTCAGCCCACAGTTTTTTTTTTTTTTTAACTCCAAACATTTGGAGATGTTTTTATCGACAGTGTATTATTTAAAATTGTACCTAATTAATTTTCGATATTTTTATGTTTTATTTTTTAGTTGAATTTTCGTATTTTTTTTTTTAGGCGAAAACAGCGTTGCAGCCTTAAATAATGTTCGTCAGGGACTGAAATTGTGTGTCGATTGTGTAATGGAAAAGTTTGTAATGGCCCGTAATGAAGTGTTGTTTTATGTTTTTAATTTAAACGGTCTTATAACCTACTGCAAAAATATTCAAACTGTATTTGCTTATCAGTGGTTTAATTTGCTCATACATTTTGTAAAAAGTCAAAAAATAGAAGTAAAATCGTAAAAATCGTTTTAAACCGTTGTTTTAACATCGTTAATTACTTGTTCAGTGACTTATATTAAAAAAAACTATGTATTCTCTTCAACCGATTTCAACCCGATGGCCAAAAATCGAAATTTCTACGTACGCTTTATAGAAAAATTTTTTTACATTTGTTAATTCTAAAATTTAAACTAAAATCATCGTGTAAAGAAACGGAAGTTTTACAATAGGTATTGTTTTTTTTTTGTCAAATCTGACATCTCATTATGGGCCAAATTTATGATGTGTAAAAAACACCGTAGTTATTTGTTCCCACACCCCCCCAAAAAAAAAAAAATTAACGACGAGTTTAACGACAAAATAACAACTCGAAATCGGCTACAAACCAAAAATTTTACGGACCAAATTTTAAAATTTTTTTTAAAATCGGCTACGAACCAAAAATTTTACGGACCAATTTTTAAAATTTTTTTTAACCACATATCGTGTAAAACTATCTCGTTTAGACTGCGTAAAATTTAAAATATCAAAATTTTCAAAATTCCATTACTGCCTTAAAGATGATCAAAACCGATTGGAATTCACAACCCTCCTCGATGAAATATGTAAACCTAGCAAGTCGACCCGTTTCGGAAAATTGGGCCCTTTTTTCTATTTTTCCTCCAAAAACGATCGAAATCTCAAAAAAACGCTTCCAGGACCGATAACTCGTATATTTCCGTCTTTTAACCCTCGCGGTATATCGTGCGATCGGAGCATAGGTTTTTCTACGAGAACTTTCGATCACAGAGAACAAAAAAACGATACGCTCAGAATCTAAAAAAAACACCAATCAATCCCCGGGGTGCCCTAGGTGACCGACCACAACTCGGTCCGGTTACCGCGGTATCCTCTAACCGTAACCGCTCGTGCGCGCGCAATTCGTGCCGCTCTCGAACCGCGCGTCGCCGTCGCGCCGCATAGTCGCCTCGCGCGCCGTCCCGCACTGTCGTCGTCGTCGTCGCACGTTTTTTTTTCGTTTTGTTCTCGCGAAAAATCGTCGCGGAAATTTATCCGTGTGTAATATTCGGCATTTTTTAATTCCGGTTCCTGTGTATAGTCCGCGACATTTTTTTATTTTTCTTTCAAACGCGTAAAATTGCGCGCGCATAAAACGACGACAAGCGCGCGGGGGTTATCGCGATTTAAAAAAAATTTTACGCCGCGATTGAGTGCCGCCGGAATCGAGTTTTTTATTTTTCGTCAAAGTTGATACAAAAAAAAGAAAAAAAAGTAATCCCGCGTTTACTACATCGTCCGGCCGCGAAATTTTTGCGCGTTTTTAAACGTTATTTCACCGCGTGCCACGATAATTATTTTTTATTATCACATTACAACGCGTAGGTGGTAAAAACGAAAAATATCCGTGCACGAGATCATAATAAAATATTTGTGAGTACACGCCAAATTACTATCTTACTTTTATCGATCATAATAAAAATCGATTCATATTTGTGCGGTTTGCGATTGCTTTTTCCGGCAACATTTAAAAAACGCTCCGATACCATTTTTTATTAATCTCACTGACTGTATAATACATGACTCTAAATTTTGTTACACGTAACATAAAATAATATGCGCCACGACGAAATAGCCGGGGACAACGCGCGATCTACGGTTTCGTATTATAAAACCTCCGAATTTTCAAAAAAATAAAATATTTACAGAACGATTTTGAAAAGTACGTAACGGTCGTGTCTCGAATCGACGGAGTATATAAAAAAAAAAACCGTCCTATTATATTCGCACGTTCCTCCGCTGGCCGAAATTTAAGACCGCAGAAAAGCACCGAAACCGTTTCGATTAATCGGGTTTTCGGATGTTTTAAAAATTTAAACGTTACAAGGTGTTTATAAACTCGTTGTTATTCGATACGCAAAATATTCTTTTGATTCGGTGCCTGGTTCGGAAAGTTCCCCTACTAGCAGTCACAATATTTCCTAAAAAAAAACGATTCGAATAATCGTCCCGAGAGGATTCATTGCATTTGATTTAACGAAACGCCGTGTTCACTCGACTCCTCGTAGTTCAATCGCATTTACTCAAACGCGCTAAACCCGGTTTTCAAAATATTGTACAAAACGTTCTTTTTAAACAGTTTTCCGTTGAATCGACGTATCTATCGACCGTTCTGCGAAAGCTAACGAGACGTTCGTAAAATCGAATCGAAAACGGATAAAAATCGAAACGCTTTCAACAATACTATATACATACATTGAAAACCTAGATTCGTTAAAATCGTATAAAGAAAAAAAAAACCCAAAAAACGTAAATTTTAAATTCGTTATCGGTCAAGACGGGTGTTTTTGCGAGAAAAAAAATCGCACGGGCTGGCCGAAATCTTTACGTGCGTTGTGTTTTTGGTGTCCTTTTATACGCGATTTATGAGTTTGCACACCAGGATACACTCTTTGACGTTCTCAATCGAAATTTTAGATTCTTCATCTTCTTATTTCGATAGGTATAATCTTTCCGCTCGTAAACACATTTTAACTGGAACGTGTGGCAAAGCGTGTATATAATACTTGCTGACCAATTTTACATAAAATTAATACTCTTCACTTTACTATATATTGTAAAAACGTACGGGTTTCACCGTCTTTAAGGCGTCCAGATATTATGTAACGCAGTTTATAAAAGTTCTGGTGAGACGTGTACCAGAAACGCACATATAATTATTATACATGACCTTGATATTGTTTAATAAAAGTTGATCACAATATTACGTATTTTATATTACCTCCGGTCGTTTTTACCGCTTCGATTTGGTAATTTCACGTGTAAAATCTTCGAACGCAATAAGATTTTTATACGATCCATCGCACGTTAACAACACCCGACGATTATTCGTCACCGATCTTCGCGCGTTCTACCGCGGCCTTGTATGTGCGCGTCTTGACCTGCAGTTTGGCACATCGGTTTTAATCAGAAATCACCGCGTAATATGGTAAATGATCGCTGTATTATTTTACGCCTAAAACGTCGATTAAAACATCTACGGTGGTGGGTGTGATCAACACGTTTTAAAAACGTACAAAAACACACGTAAATAATATGCTGTATCGATTATTATATAGGTACTAGTTAGAACACACAAAAAAACGATAAATTCTAATAATAAACAGTACGGTTTATAAATGTCGAACTTGTTTCAAAGCGTTCGCAAAGACCTAATACAATTTGTTACTGCAAAATAGGCGTCATGCGTCTCGTCCGTGCGTGCGGCAGAGAGAGAAAACGTCAGTGATCAACCTGCACGACTGGTTTCGAATTTTTAATAAAAACCGTTGATTTGTTTTTTATATTTTCGAAAATATTCTTTAAATTCTTTCCGGGGTCCTTTATCGGAGAGATGAGCCTAAACGAAAATATTAACCATACCTGTTTAATTATTGGGTGGAATTTCGCAAATCCCGTTTTTCAGTGCATACCTGTATACCGTCTACCTGCCAATTGTTAAAATCGAGCTTCATAGGTAAACAAAAAAAACATAAATATAACGTTTAAGCCGTTTTTACCACCCTTTGTACGCCTTTTAACCCATTAAGAATAACGAAAAATCAAGTTACGGATATTTTATCGTTTGTGTTACGTAGTAGGTACACTACACAAGTCAAATTTCAAAAAAATCCGACCAAAACCAAACGTTTTAACCCGTTTTAACCTTCTTATGGGTGGAATTTCGCAAAACCCGTCCTACCTGTAAACCATCTACCGGCCAAATTTCAACTTGATCGGTCAAGTATAGTTTTCGAGATTTCTCGTACAAAAAAAAAACCCCACATAAAGAGCTACTTTTTGTGACGTGAGTATGAAAGTTAGACGTCGCTGAATTTTTCGTCGGTATTATCAAACTCTACAACTTTTCTTTCTAGAACTCAATCACATGTTTCTCTCATCGTTAAGGCAGCGTTTGTGAGAAACGTTTTCGTCCGACCGTTTGTTTTCTCCGACTTGCTGTGCGAATCCATACTACGAAAAAGTTCACTTTAATTTTTTTGGGCTAATATAATACGGCATTCGCGAATAATGTGGCTTTCTTTTGGTAAAAGTATTTTCAAAATCGGTTCAGTACGTCCAGAGAACACCTCTTTATAATAATACGAGTACAGATAATAGGATATTATTTGGTTTGAACCTCGCTTCATTTACCGATATACGTATGCTATGTACCTGGTATTTGTTGCTTTTATTTTTTGAGTTTTCGCAATAGTTATATACTACGTTCGTGTAGCGACGATAAACGGGGGCAAGTTTTTGATAATGTGTAAAATCGAAACTAATGCTTTTTGAACAATACTTTTATGTACATTGAAAACCTAGATATGTTAAAATCGTAAAAAGAAAAAAAAAACCAAAAAAACTTAACGTATCTCATAAATTTTAAATTCATTATCGGTTAAGACGGGTGTTTTTGCGAGAAAAAAAAAATTACAATCGGCTGTTGACTATGTTTCGTCCGCGTCGAAAGGGTTCGAAAGGAAATCGACGCTATTCTCGCACAAGAGCCCCAGTTTCGACTCTATTGTGTATATTTTCTACATTGATACTTTATAGAAATAGGAATTCAAACTAAATATTTTCAAAACGATTTTTTTTGGTTTTTAAACCCAAATACCGGCAAAATCACAAATCTACTGCAGACCGTATCGTGAACTCCGATTTTGTGTGATTTCAATTATTATTATTATTGCACGAACGACTAATGACGAGTAAAAGAAAAAAAAACAAATCTTAGACTCGTTTTGAAAACGTGTTTGACATCACAATTCGAGGTTAAAGCGTTGTAAAACGACGGATAAACGCGTTCGTAGGGAATATTGCGGGTATTCGTGCAGTTCGGGAAAAAATTAAAAATTTCTTCATTTACGTCGACTTCACCTTTTCCGCAAAGTGTGT
Organism: Hormaphis cornu; assembly: GCA_017140985.1. NCBI lineage: Eukaryota > Metazoa > Arthropoda > Insecta > Hemiptera > Hormaphididae > Hormaphis > Hormaphis cornu. Next base: position 22,481,019 of record CM029361.1, read on the forward strand.
TTTTGAACATAATCGATATTTTATTACTTAATAATCCGTACGATGCGATGTGGCTCAAACATTGTGAACTTTTCATATAACATTATGCTATCGTAGCTAAACGTTTATTTATTTGTTCAACTCGGTTCGCTCTCGCCGTAAATTAAAAAAAAAGAAGTTATTTTCTTGTTGTCATCTTTTTTATTCAGTTTGAAACTTACGGTTTCACAGATCGTTTAAGTATACATAATAAACGCGTATGGTTATAAAACGAAGAAAATAAAAATTTAAATTTGCAAATATGATGCAACTCCTCACATTTTTTTTTTCTTCTTATTAATAGAAAATTTCATTCGTACACGAAGTTACGTGTATACCATATTTGTTTACATGTACGTAAATTGAATAAAAAATTTGCTCTTTTAAGCCTAAGTTTGTGTTGATGTATGCAGAGAACAACCAGTCGAAGTAAATATGTTATGATTATTAGTAGTTACAATAAAAATAACACAGTTTTAAAGCAAAAAGTATATAAAACGATAAACAATAGATTATAACGATAAAAGACTTTTTAGGAATATTTATAATTCTGAAAATAACCATTTATAGTTAATTATTATTTATTTGTTTGTAAAACAATTATGAATACTTTTCTTGTACAATGTGGACATCTCGTTGAAATAATTTGGACCTAAATAATCTACGACAAAGAATCTCCCAAAATGTTTTTTTTTTTTTGCATATTTTGTAACTATTAGTATAACTTGGAGGTTAGATCTATGTTCACTCGTCTGCAAAGATCTATTTGATTATTTGCGGGATCAATACTTTTTATTGATGATAAATAACGTTTCATTATTTTTTTTTTTTAACAGCTTCTAAGGATTTTTCATCCAAAATTTATTTTTAATGTAATATTTTGATTTATTTGGAACGTTTTTGAGGAATCGCATATACGCAGTTTTTGCGCTTTTACAAAATTGAAAAATTGTCGAATTTTTCGTCAAACAAATCTGTTAAAAATAATATATCAAGTTGATTTTACATATTTTTGATGCAAAGTTAAGTCGTTCGAACAGTTAGTATCTATCGAAACTGCGGTTTTATCAATAAAAATTATTGCGTGTCGAAAACGTTTTGTTGCATTATAATATTTGTTGTTTACAGTATATATATATATTCATCCATATAGTTGATTTCTTTTAAGACTGAAAATTTATACTGTCATTTATCGTTCGGAAAAATTTCAATCATATATTATAGGGAAAAACAGTTATGTCTAAATTCTAACGTTCCGTAAAATGGCGTACCTAATTTCGGAATTTTGTTGTTGTTGATCAATAATAATGTATGCATGCATAACTCGTTTAATTTATCATTATTGTGATTGAACTAAAATATTCTTGATTAATTTTTTTAAACAATCATGCGTATTCAACTAAACGTCGTACTAAAAAACCAAGCGTAGAAGCTATTGTTTTTCTTATCGCAGAACAATTTGATATTTTTGAGCACGCAATCAACGCTCCCTTTTTACCGAGGTGTTTACCATTATGTGTGTCATTTAATCGGATGTCGTCGTGTAAAAATGTGTTTACATATTTTAAAAAACAGTTTTTTTTTTTCTTTGCCAAAAGTCATTTGATTTAACGGTTAACGTGTAAAAACTGAATCCTAAAATAAAACGTATAACATATATTAATTTATTTCATAGCGTTTATTATTCATCATAGAATCATGTTTAAACTGTTTTTCTCGGAACCCTATTGCCTCCGTCCGAAATCGCAGTTATTGTGTTATTGTCTGTATTCATCGATCACTTTGAAATCACCTATAGGTACGTACAAAAGGGTTTTACGTGTTTTAGTCATTTGAAATTTTTGAAATTTTGAATTCAACCTCTAGTTTTTAAGTCTCGAATACAATTCAATAAACGAGATAGCTTTGCATACGCGGTTGAAAAATTCAGAAAATAAATTTGCAACATTTTGCCGATTTCGCGTTGTCGTCATGTCGTTGAACTCGACGACATTCCGGGCGGCCGTGTATCGCCAATTACGGGGGACAAATAATTACGTGTTTTTTACACTTTGATTCCGATGTTTTTGATCGTAACGTCAAAAATGAAGATCGAACTGAAACTTTTGCGCGATACTAAAATACGAAAGATACGGATTTGATAAAAGTTTTTATTGTTAAATTTTACCAGGACGTAGGTATACTTGACGACCGAGCACGCTCGTATTTCCAAAGGGAACCGTTTGCTTTCGGATATCGAATGACTCGTTTAAACCACGATTTTACTATAATAGCTCGTACGCGACTATTCGTCGTGTTATCTCGGCAAACGTAGCAACTGTCACCCGAGTATTCATAACATTTTCTTTTCCAACAAACGTTTGCAGCTGGAGAAAAACGCGTTGAGGAAAAAACGCTAACGCGTAACAATATAACGTATAGTCCTTCTCGGTTTTCCGCGAAATTCGTTTCGTTATTGTCGTTATTATGCATTCCGTTCGTGTGCGAATAATTGAAATCGCTGAAAAATCCGAACGACGCACATCGCACGGGAAACGCGGTACAACAACCGTCAGGGTGGAAAAAAAAAAAAAGAATCGGTTATAATTATTAATCGGTCGCAATCCATTTTGTCTCGTGTGCGGAAAAAACGTACAGCGAATAACGTCGTCCGCGACTCACCCGCGACGGATCGGTGTGTGTCGTTTTATCCATACGACGCACGAATTTTTTTTCTAAAACAAAAATTGCGTATAGTGTCTAGGTGGTAAGACACACCCAACACCTAGGTAGACTGCAGTCTGAATCGTTTAGAGGTGGACGATAGTTCTGTTGAAAAAACAAAAAAACAAAACCGTTTTTAAACCGTTTTTCGTTTGATTCGTCGAGCGGTTGATATCTCAAAGAATATACCGCAACAGCTGGAACACTCGGGGCATCACACGCGAATTTCGTATTTAGTTCAGCGGTTCTGAGCGACGAGCGACGAATGTTTGTATCGTTTTTACAACGGTGTCAAACATTTGACTCAGATTTTTACACTCGGTAACTTTTCCAAAGTGGTTTATCGACTCCGGCGGTACTTTGGTTAAAGCTAACTTTTTTTAAATTTTCCTTGTTTTTTGAGTTTTATATATATATATCTTGTTTCGATTGTATTAAAGTTTCGAGACTTGAACGTGAAAACTAGAGTTTTTGTGGAACTGCCGTAAAAAATAACAAAATTTCAAAGTTTCACTTCTCCATTAAAAACGATCGACTGAAATTTCAGCAGTAAATCAATCAAACCCATCTCAATGACATATATATATATATTTTAAGTAGAAAAAAATTCGACGTTTTTGACTAACTCCGAAAACAATAGAAATTTCCAAAAACGCTTCATCTCGGATCAATCATCTATATTTTATACGTTCGAATCGAAGTATTCTTTCTACTAGAAAAAGTGATCACAGAAAAAGAAAAACATCGCTCAGAATCTCAAAAAAGTCGATGAATTAGTTTTGTTGGTTCCGCTTGATGACGGAAAAAAATAAACGCAGGTAACTTTCCGACAACGATAGTTATAAGTGTTTACTATGAGAAGTCGAATAAATCCAATAACGTTTTTAATAGAATAAGTCAATAAAATTAATATAATTAACTAGAAAAGATAAAAAGTTGAAAAATAATTAACCGTGTTGCGAGTTTTAGTAAAAAATATTCGACCAATTATATAAATGTTTTTACGTAGGTAAATAATAAACGTGTCCAGGCGTTTGCACAACGACAATAAATGAATATTATTATAATATTGTGTAACGCGCTCGAATGACCTTCGAGAAGGATCGATCGACGACATTAATATTAATGATATTATACTTATTTTACGATCGTTATAATATTGTTTTTATATTCCTGTTTGTAGCTATGTAATACTGTGTACATTTGGGGGGAGCTCACCTGCCGGAACGAACACGAATCTTACGGAAAAGCGTTTCTTTAAAAATTCCATCGTTTCCCTGTAAAAAATGCGCAAATAAAAGTGTGTAGCGATTTCCTTTTGGAGTGTAAGTTCGACAGGCAAAAAGGCGAGATTCACGGTTCTGAGCGAGCTCATCGAGTCGACAGCGCATTTAAACGACGTTTTTTTTTCTTTTGAAAATATACTGACGTTTTAACTCGGTCCGTTCCGATTCGGTATTAACGAATTTCAATTTTTTTCAATCGTAACGGCCGGAAAAACCTATCATCGACGAAACAATAACGTTAATTGTAATTAACGTTATTGTTATAATTATAATTTGAAATTTATACGCGTCATTAAAAAAAATTAGACCGCTGAAATTTCAATCGATTTTGATCGTTTTTAAGGGAGTTACGGAGCAATTTTTGAATTTTACGCTGTTATTATTCCGTAAAACCTCTAATGTCCAAGTTTCGAAACTTCATAACAATCTAAACGAGATAGTTTTTTACATGATATGTGGTTAAAAAGTTTAGAAAATTGGTTCACACAGGTTTACGGCCGATATCGCGTTGTTATTTTGTCGATAAACTCGTCGTTCCGGGCGGCCGTGTATCGCTTATTGGACGACGGCGAATAATCGCGGGGAACGCGTCTTTTTTACACGTAGATTTAGATTTTTTTTTGATCGTAACACCCAAAACAAAGTTTGGACCAAGCTGAAACTTTTACGTAAAACAGGAACGATACAGATTTGTTTTTATTGTTGAATTCCAGAACGTACTACATACTGGACGACCGAGCTCGCTCGGAATCGTGTTTTTAACCGTTGCTTTCAGGTAAAATAATGCGTGTTCAAAAACCACAACTTAGAGACCCACTCAAATCGCTACTCCTTCAAACTACCTACAGTGATCCCGGCTGCATTTTTTTTTCGCCAATCGAGGGAACCGTTTAACGAAAAGTACCGGAAATCGTTGAAATGTTTAGAACCGGAAACTTTGAAATCGCGAAAAAGTCGTATAATACGCCGTATACAATATTAAAATGTGGCTTTTTTTCTGTTTTTTTGTTCTACTGCAGTATACTACACGAATCATGATTTGAACTTTTAAAACACGCGACGAATCTCAGCCGATTTCTCGTATCGTTGTACTGAACGCGTGACGCGAAGAAAACGCGAGAACGACGACCCCGTTTAATCGAAACAAAACTTCGGTCCGCACGGTCTTCTAACCGTGGCGACTAATCGACTAATCGGTTCGAAATAAAAATATTTTGCTTAGGGTACAGTTTTTTCGTTGTTGATTTCTTTGGCGTTTGGAATCGCACGAAAAAACAATATCAGCACAGATCGGCGGAGTGGTGACGACGTAGAATTTTATTTGTTCAAATTGTTTTTTTTTCTCATCACTTCAACTATAGTTTTGATTTACATTTGTTATATACCCCCCGCGTACGTATCAACTAGCCGGTGCATCACGGACAAACGCGTATTCTGTTGTGTAACTTATCCTGTGTCAATTTTTTTTTATTTTACAATATACGTCTTTGTCCTGTCGGCGGGATGGATTCGACTGCGACGCGCTCGGGAATTGACGAACTTAAACGAGAAACGTTAATTTGCTCGTTCGTAGTATCGTTTTTTTTTTTAATACGGTTTTTAATCAATCGTTTAGTTCGATTATATGGCTCCGGTTAAAAATCAATTTACAAAAGTCGACGGTCTCGGTACATAATTCATTATTTCTTTTTTTTTTGTAGTGTGAACTTCTTCTCACTTCACACCTCTGTCACAACGAACGGCGTTTACGGGAAAATATCGACGGCAAGTAAGTAATAATAATATGATGTGAATGTGAGCTCATTAACCGCGCGGTATTGGAAAAATTTCATTTTTTTTTACTAAAATAATACAAACGCGTACCGATAAACCTGCGTGTATGTATTTTTTTTTTTTGCTATTACGTGCAAACGTGTTTCGCCCGTCGACGTTATAACGAAAAAAATATATGAAACATTCGCGAGTCAATTATCAAATCACTCCAGTACCAATATTACGTTCGTTGTGGAATTCCGTCGAGTATACCTGCCGACCGAAGCTGTCGTCGACATTATGATTTTCCTGTGCCGGTTAGTAACGAGTTTAATAAATAACTAAACAAATTGATCACCAATTTTTTTCACGCGGTTTTTTATGTCGGCTTTTGAACTAATTACAAAACGTCATATTGAAATATCAAAAAATGAATACTTAAAGTCAACTCATCAATAATAATAAAAAAAAAAAAAATTAACGAGAAGAGTTTATAAATTAAATCGATTTTAAGTTCTTAAAAAAGCGTCGGTAATATTCTTTTGTAACACGACGTCTGCGTATTATTATTGTCACTGCACAGCGGGCGTTGTCGTCTTTCGAGTCCATTTTTCATATCCAGTGAACAGTGTCGGTCTACTCAAAACGCGCTGAAAATTTCGCGCTTCTGTCGCGTCGTGGAATTTTTTTTTGATACAGCTATTCAATCTAATCGACCGGTGTTTTAAATTATTATTAATCGTTCGAAATCGAATTTCGAACAATTATAGAACTGCACCCGCGTCAATTTTAATAATATATTTTATGTACCGATCGTTTTTCGATAATTTTTCGATTTTTCACGGACAATAAACATTGTAATCCTCAATATTCAACAGTAAATCGTCGTTACTTGTCCAATAACTCGAACGATTCTTTTTTAACGGACCACCATGATAATACAAGAAGCGACACGGCGCAAAGGTTTGTCGGATTTTTACTTTTTTTACCTTTGAAATCACGTTATTATTAACGATATAATTTACGATTCACCGCGAACATAAATAGGTGCGTGCGTATGTAAAAAACGACAAATTTTAATAGTCAGTATTTTCGCAAAATCTAATTTCGTTTTGTCAAAAAAAAACGCAAGTTGACCGTTTACCGACTCCAAAATTACAATTGCGATGATAAGTTTTTAAACGAGCACGCAAATAACGAAAAAAATTCATTCGTGCGCGCGTTTTTTAATAGCGTAACAATGAAATATTTCGAGGCACGTTATTGAAAACGGACGAAAATCACAAATACTCGTCGCACGATTTCGCGTTTGGCAGGCAACAGAAAACGTAATACGATATTATGTACTCGGGCAATAGTTTTACAGGGAAAACGCGTTCCCGGCATGTTTTGTAACGATATTTACACACATTTAATAATCACCTTGCACCGTTTACGTAATGTTTATACGACGATATTGTTTATGGATTTACCGCACACACCTCGTCACTACAGGTGTTTAATGGATTTTTAATTGAAATACCTTAAACGCGCAGTACTCAAATATCGCGTAATTATTTCGTATTTAGTGTGACGATTATTTTCAGCGCATCGCAGTGGCGGACGACCAGACGAACGACTCGAACTTTTAGAAATCGTCCGGCAATTTTAAACGTTTTGTGTTTACCGAAAGGCCCTTCGGTCTAAGCTAATAGCGTACGGAAAATGGCAGATTTTTCGGTGCGACGATGGCGTTTACTCGAAAATCGCGTATATGAATGACGCAAAAAAAGTCTTTTCGACATTTGATACAAACGAAATCGGAAACGGTTTAGAGCATTTTTCGCGTGGAACTATAGGTACGCACTATTTGTCGGGCGATCGGGTATTTGTTTTAGACGTTTGGTTTTTAGTATACCAACGTAGGTACGAATTTTCCCGAAAACGCGACTAAAATTTGAGACGTTTCAAAAATCGTCCAGACATATCGTCTTGACGTTTAGTATGTTAAATCGTTACGTTTTACCCATCGTGTGTTAATAGGTACACGGCGAAATTTCAGAGAATCGTTAAAATCTGCAATATTTCCAGACCGTTGGGAACGGATACATGAGGATTTCAACCAGTTTCCAGCAACAGATATAGTGTACACGTTTTTCTACAGATTTTGTCGATCGAACAAATATTTATTTATACCGTAGCCTAACTCTGTATAGCATCGCCGTTTGTTTTTGTTGTTTTCATTTTCGCCGTCACTCCTTTCGAACGTGGCTCCTCAAAACAATATTAAAAACGGTTGAACGAGGAAGGTAAAGACTGCGCCGCACACCACCTACCTACGACAAGTCGTTTTCATATTGAACGTGAATTCAACACGAATCGTCGACTCTTAAAATTTCCGATGGCACTATTACCGGCGATATCGCTAAAATATTATGTTTGTTTGTTTTTTTTTATATAAAATTACGCGTTATATCACGAATATAAACTCGCGGAGTGACCGACGAAATTGCACAAAAGCGATTTTCCGAACGTAATCAAAACAAACAAAGTCGACGACTGTAATGTGTAACATAATATTTTTGTTTTCCGTCCGCTTTTTCTCTCGGCTGGAAAAACGCACTTTGATAAAACAACAACGCTGCGTTACTGCAGCTCGTAAATCGGACGCTAAGCCGACCGTACGCGTTATAAAATTAAAGACATTCGTCCGGCGCTCGTCGGGAAAACTTCTTTTTCTGTTTTTTAGATTCTGAGTGAAACGTATCGGTTTTCACGCGATGCGTGTTTTTAATTTGTACCTCTAACGATAGGTAGGTATACGGACGCGGATGGTATTTTGAGGGGTCGTAGACGTCTGCAAAATTAAAAAGTAACAATTAAAAAAACTAAGCAAAAATTAAGGGGAAAACGTTAAAAATTACGGTAAACGTGTTTTTGACATAATGGATTCAGATTTTTGGTCATAACTTCCACAATAACGATCGGAATGAACTGAAACTTTAACACGCTATTAAAACTGGTAAAATAAAGTTCTGATACGAATTTCAAGAAATTTCGAAAGTTTCTGAGCTAACTGTAAAACTTTGAAATTTTCGAAAATTTCGTTTTTTTTTTTTTAAATTTTTGTTCAACAAAAAATTTAACTTTCCACAACAAATTTTGAAAATTCAATACAACGTGTCCAACGTGTAATTTTATTTGCTACTAAAAAATTTCGAAAATTCGTAATCACAATTTTTGTTATTCACACAAATTTGTTTTTTGAGATTTGGAAATTGAACAAGTACGTTATGTAAAACAAAATTTGCTATCTGAATAAAAAAATTTCAAAAAAATCCACCAAGTAGATTCTGAAAACGTGTAAAAAAATATCACTCTTATTTTTCAAAATCCTTGTAATATAGATATAATAATCGGATTTGCCTAAGAGAAAAAAGGTCTTGATTTCAGTGATCCAACGTGTTCCGATCCCACAAGTCAACCTACGCGGACCCAAATGTACAAATTTTTTTTTTTTATAATCATACAATATTCAAAAATTGTTCTAGATTTAAGGTGTAAACTTTTCGTTCAATCAACTAATTTAACTAAATTAACTAACTAAAGAGTTATTTAGTTAAGAATATAAAGTAAAAACAATAGTAACGTCACTTTTCTCAGCTGTGGGTGCGTTACTGGCTCACTGCCGCTATTTGACGTGTTGTACCAAACTTAAAAGTTATAATGTAACATGGACGGCTTGCGAAAATTATGATTTTATGCGATTTTGAAGTGACGAGTCTTACATTTTAAAACGTACTCTTTTAGATTCTGAGCGCAGCGAAAAATGTACGGTTTTTACAGTGATGTTTTTTTTTTGTCGAACAAATTTTTCGGGTAATGCTCAGATTTATAAAGTCGGCAGAGTCTGCTGATAGGTACTCTCGTATTTGGACACCAGCGGTGCTGTTTTTGAAATTGTCCTACTTTCGAGTTATGCTCTAAAATTAAAAAAAATTGATAATTTCGGAGAACTTTACGGCAAAAAGTTTAAAATTTCCAGATTTCTGACGCATAAGTTTCCGGAAGGGACGCTCAAATTTTGAAAATCAGTAACTTTTCTGATAGAATTATTTTTAGACTGCGGTGATTTTTTGGTCGTAGAATTTTTTTTTTTTTTTTAATTTTTGAGTAACACGCCAAAAACAAATATCCAGCAAAGTTTTCAAGTTTGTGACGACGCGTCGAATACCACAAGAAAGTTGAGATTCGTTGTATCTTGTTCCAAACAAATTTTTGAATTTTACTCATTTCGTCAAACACACAAATTTATACCGAAAAGCCCGCCGGAGCGGGGTGAGTTCGATCGAATTGATAACCTAACCGTACGGTGTTACGTACGAAAATTTTTACTCGTCGTTTAAAAAAATGTTAATTTTTTTTAAAAGGACACGACTTTCGGAGTTTTCGGACCAATGTTAAATTTCCGACGAATAAAGGACATTTAGTGTTATCGGTGATTAATTTTAAATACGCGCGAGACAAGACGAGTTATTTTTCAAACATACACGAGGTCGCCGTATGATATTATCGATTCGAGGTCGTTTTCACTTTTCAACCGATATTCGAGATCGCGATCGGGTATGTATAATGAACGTCACAGAAATTGTGGTATTCTCGTATAGTTTTTTTTTTCAACTCCGAAAACTGCCCCCGTTTGATAAATTTACAAAATACGTTTCGCGCCGCAACGTCCTCGACAACACCGCGAAATTTAGAACGCGTGTGTTTGTTTTACAATTCGCGTAGAGTAATTTTAATAGAAAATTAGAAAATTTTCGAAATAAAACGGTCATCGCCCGAAAAATAAAACGAAAACCGTTGCGAAAATTATACGACGTACACAGTTTTTCGCGTTTCGATAAAAGATTGGACACCTTGCGATTTCTCCCTCGCCATTCGAACACAGCAGTAGTGAATGTTTCGAACAAATTTTGTAATATTTCCAACACCGTTTCGAAAGTAGAATTCGATTAAAATCTTCGTGTTTCACCCCTGGCCTTTTAAAGCCGCCTGCGCGTCCCAAAAATCACCACCTCTTTGTCGTCTTTTAATCGTACGTTCTGGCGATTTCTCTTCACGTTCTCCGCAACGTGTGTATATATACGAGTATTTATCGTCAAAGCAGACTGGCCCACACAACATTATTCTCCGTAGTAAATTATTTTCAAAAGTTAACAATTTCTTCTTCTCTATAGTCGCGCGTACGACGGTTATGTAAAGAAAAAAATAATTCGATCGTCTCATGTGTGTGTTTATAAAGTCGAAATCGCGGTTAAATGTATCGTTCCGAGTCCGTTTACGAAATTTACGGCTTATGCGCGCTCGCAATATTATTATTATTTTAAACGATCGTTTGTCCGGATAAAGGCTCCGACCGATTTTCGCAGATTTTCGCCTAAACGGCGCGCGGCGGCGGCGGTTATCTCTCGTTCTTTTCAATTGCTCTTACACGTTCTCGGAAGATGTAATTTAGAAACTTATCGTTTTGTTGTACAGCCGGTCAACTGTATAAGCTGTCGCGTGAATAAACCAAGATAAATCAAGTACGTACGTCTGTATAAGGATGTTTTGGAAAATTTCGAAATTGCGTTTCACAACAAGATCAGTAAAAATCGTAAAACGAAAATTTTTCATTCAATTTCGCTGGTCGTCGACCAGCTAGAGTCGTTTATTTTTTTTTCGAAATCCGTTTTGCGAACGAAAGCGGTCCGCCGAAAAGCTAAGGGGTCGAGTTACGTTTTTAACGGTTAATTTTCTCTACCCACCGTCCAACACAAACGAATAGTTCGTAAGCGCTCGTTAATCGTGCGAATTATCGACTTTTTATTGCGGTCGAATATTTTTATTACACTCGATCGAGTATCGATTTTTGAGCGGGGATTTTAAAAGAACGAATCTGCCCGAACCGACGAGGTAAAAACCGCGATTGTCGAATCGTTTTAAATCCCTTATTACGAAATAAAATGGCAGTTCGAAATAAATCGACGCTTTTTCCGACAAACGTTTGATTTTGCGAATCGACAGACGCCATACCGTATGTTTCCTAAAAAGCGGTCGACCGTTTTCAAGAATCCGTTCACACGGATCCGGTCCGAAGACTCGTTTAGACGAATTTCGTTTAGTACAGTTTACGTACGATTTTGTAGTCGAAGATCGTTAGCGGCTGGTGAACGCTAAATGTTGTTACGACATTCTGACGGTTATTCTTTGTATTTTTTTTCATTTTGTCTTCCGAATTTTGTCCAAACTCGTTGTAAATTTTACACGCATATTATTATTATAGGACGCGTTCACTCACGAAAGTCGATTTCGTTCGTTAGTTTTCCCGAATTTGGCGACCGGAATACATTTTTGAAATCCGTTCAAAATGAATGTCGGCTAGGGAATTCTAGACGACGTTCTATATTTTCAACGAACCTTATGGGTACGGAAAATGATTCTATAGTCGAATATGACTTTAGTTTTCGCTATCGACTTTCCGGCGGTTACAACGATAAACGTGTACGTAATCGTTGAAACGTGGAGTATTTTCGATTCAAAATTGTTTAAATTTTATCGTTCTTACAGTATGATGTTTTTTCTTTTTTTTTTTTCCTTTTCTGTGAACAACTTTACGGGTAAGTATAAGAAACGCTCCGATTTTCTTAAAGTCAGTAGTACCTCTACAATGAAAAGTATATTAACTCCGATGACGGGCTCGATAAAAGTTTCGGGTGATTTCGAAAAATTTCGTGCTGAGATCCTCGAAAAATTTACCACAGGACAACCGAAACAACTGAGCTCGCTCAGAACCGTTTTTTCGAAGGCAATCATTCGTCGTTGTTTTCGGATATTAGATAATAGGTACGTTTGAACCGCAACTTCCGAACCCGCCCGAAGCGTGGTCGCCGCTACTCCGTCAAACTACTTACGCGATCCAGAGTGATGCCGGATGCTTTTTTTTTTTCGTGAATACCAATAATAATTGTGGAAATTAAAGAGATCGATCGAAAAATATATAATTGGATTTTTTAATTGAAAATCGCCTTCCGACTAACTCGTGTTTGTACAATCAATAGAATTAGCGATAGTGGACCGGTTTGAGGCCGTATCGGGTTTTTTTTACGGGCGTCGGGCCCACTCGCGGACCCCCCTTGGTCACCGCAGCAGTTATTTTATAGATTTCAATCATCGAACGATTTGAAAACAATAAATCGAAACATAATAATGTACGACAATTTAAAAAATTATCATTCTACCAACGAGGTTTAAACGATTTTTTTTTTGAAAATCCGAAGGCCGTCGCACGTTTTGGGGACTCTGATCATCCGTGACCCGGTTGGAACCACGGTCGTGCAGTACACGCCGTATAAAACTCGATGTGACTGTCGAAGATCAAACGATTTTTTCGACGAAAAGTATATCCATTCAAAATATTACAATACACCATAGTAGTTTTTTACTGGTTTTGCTCGGCACAAAATATGTATTTGTTGGGAACTCTGAGAAAACTTTTTCGGATAAAACAATTGCTCGCACTTGTGGTTTTTTTTAAATTCGTGTGCAAAATCGTGACCAGTTGTTTTGAAAACGTTCGACCGATTCACGGAACACCGATTTTGGAACTCGTCAATATTTCGTCGGTTTCGCTGCAGCGCTCGTAAGTCATAACACATTCACTCTTTTGAAACTTTAATGCGGTTCGAACAAACACATTAAAACACGTTACTACGTGATTGTAAAATTTCGCGAACGAGTCGATAGAATTTCGGTTTGCAAGTACGTTTTGACATCGTTTCGTTTTTCGTAACAGCGTGTTTTTTAATTTATCGATTCGTTCTCGCGTTATTAAGAACGCGTGAAAACGGTTTTGTATAAAAAAAACGATCGTTCGCTTGTCGCCGATCGATTGTATCTTTAGCTGGACGTAGGCGTGTAGTGAAGTTATCCTCAAAATAAATTTTAGTCTTTACATATCTGAAGCCTACTTATGGTTCAAAATCGTTCCGATTCCCGATCCGTTCGAGTGATCGTATCAATATACGTATATATAATGGCCGACGAAGATCACACTCTATCGATCTTATTTCGATTAAAAAAAACTGTTTATTTTCGAAAGGATATTTCATACCTGCGTGTTAATGTACCGATAAAAAAAAAAAAAAATTGTATTTTTACGCTCAAAAAAGCGTATCGTAAAAAGTATACTCTCCTAAGCTGTTTTGTAGATATTGTATAAGAACTAAACTAAAACCGTTGTTTTCGGCCGTCACGAACCGAGCAAAAACTTACGACGAGAACCGCTCGGGAAATTTCGCACTCTCGAGGTAGACAAAAAAAAAAAATAAAAATCGAAAAACGAGGTAAAAAAAAGTTTCAGACTTTCCGTACATACGCCCGGATCACGACGAGCCGACGGGGGTGGCGTTAAACTGTTTTGTATGCGAATCGCGCGATACGATTTTCACGGTTTATAACGTGGAAAAAAAATTTGGAAAACTACTGTCGATTTCGAATTTTTTTTTTTATATTCTTAGCGAAGAATGTAGTGTTCGACATTGTTATGTGTCATTAAGAAGTGTTTAACGGAGTTTACTGCCGTAATTTCAACTATTTTTAAGGGAGTTACGGAAATTTTTGAATTTTTTGTTTTACGGTATTCCATAAAAACAACTAGTTTTAAGTCTCAAAACTTTAATGCAATCTAAACGATACAGTTTTACACGTGCGGTTGAAAAATTTAGAAAATCGGTTCACACGAATTTGGTTCATAGCCGATTTCGCGTTGATATTTCGTCGTTAAACTCGTCGTTCCGGAAGGCAGTGTATCGCTTATGGCGAATAGTTACGGGGCGCGTATATTTTACACATCGATTTAGATTTTTTTGATCATTACATCCAAAATAAAGACCGAGCCGAGACTTTTACGTAACTCTAAAATAGGAAAGATTTGATAAAAGTTTCCACTGTTGAATTTGTTTTTACCACAAAGTGTCTAGTGACAACTGAGCTCGCTCAAAATCGTATTTTCGAAGGCAATGATTTACCGTTGCTTTCAGATATTAAATAACGCGCTTAAACCACAACTTCTAAACCCACCCAAAGCGTAGTCGCTACTCCGTCAAACTACCCACGCGACCTAGAGTGATTTCGGCTTTTTTTTTTTTTAAACTCGACACGCAAAAAAACAAAAGCAGCACTCGGGTTTCTTCGCACTATTTTCATTACAACATTATTCGAAATGAAATGTTTAGGTTTAGCGAGCGGTGTTACGGCTACGGCCTCAATTCGGGTTACTATAGTTTGAACGAGGTGTAATTTTATGTCGAATTCGTAGGATAAAACTATAAATTCGTTGTTGGATTCTGAGCGACAAACAACGAATACGTATATGTATTAGTTCAAACCCGATGTGTGTGTGTGTGTTTTTTTATCGCCTTAAAACTACGACGACTTCTTCGAATGATGCTCCGAATTTTAAAGTCGGAGCCATTTCTGATGATAAAATATTAGCGGTCTTTACTTATATTTTTTAAGTTGACTTTTTTTTTTTCGGTTCTTCGATCAACTTTTAAAACTAATGCGACGCTCATCTGTTTTTAAACCGTCTCGAATCGACGTGAATTTTTTCACCGCAGTCGGACGCTATTAAACACAGTACGAACAAACGCGGCACTAATTAGTATGCAAAAACGAAAATGTATCGATTATTCTTTTTGCTCGACAAAATCGGATTAACTCGTAATAATCAACTCGGATAAGCTCAAAATTCGCACAATTAAATAATATCGTTTAAAACGATTTGACGTTGTTAAAACTCAACACGTTTCGCGATATTTCACTGGCGATGTACCTGCTTTCGATTTTTCAAAATTAACTGCCGCACTCGCGTAAATTGACCTCAAAAATGCAGTTGGCTTATAAATGTAAAACGTTTTACTGGATCCTGGGATCCGGACAAACCACCCAACGAATAAGCGAATAATATAATAGTCATCGGCAAAACTCGTTAAGTTTTCCGTGTAAAAACCGGATAAGTCGTACCGAAGTGTATGTTTAGGTGGAACTTAACAGTTTGGTAAACGTATTTTATTCAGTTAAGAAGCATAATGAAACTTTGAAATGTTTTTCATCTTATTGTAAATAGATAGTCGCAAATCTCTTCGTCTATAAAACATATATATTTAAAATAAAAAATCGCTCTAGGTCGCGTCGGTAGTTTGAGTTAGCTGTGGGTGAATGTTTTTGAAGGTTTATAATACAGAATTTGTATATTATTAAATCTGTAAACAGTGAACGATTGCTTACGGAAATTACGATTCACAGTGAGCTCAGATGACACTGAAATAGAAAAATAAAAAAATTAGTCTCAAAGTTTAGTTTATTAATTTAAATAACGCGTGAAAATTTCTAACCATTATTTCGGGCCATTATTTGAAAAGTAAATACGTTTTTAGTGCGTAAATTCATTGTTAAAATCAAAATAACACCGTTTTTCAATGCTTCTTTTGTACGCGTTCGGAACGTATTGGGTGGATTTTTTTTAAATTTTTTTTTACCAGATAGCAAACTTTGGTACACATAACATGTTTCATTTGAAAATCTTAAATAACAAATTTGTGTGAGAATTTTTTCTGTCAAAGTTATGACCAACTTTCAAAAATTGTCCAACTTTAAACAACTAAATAATATAAAAATCGTGCCGACGGAAATATTTTAGTGGCTTATGTTTTTACACGTCGGAAACCTTGTATTAAACGTTCAAATCTTTTTGTAGAAAATCGAATTTTTTATCGAACAAAATATTAAAAAAAAAAATTTTCGAAAATTTCAAATTTCTATATTGAGCCGAAAAATTTACGTGATTTCTTCAAATTTGTAGCAGGACTGTAGTTTAATAGTTCAAATATTACGTCAAAGTTTCAGATTTCTACAATTCTCGTTGTTGTGGAAGTTATGATCTAAATCGATTATGTCAAAAATACGTTTGTCTTGATTTTTAACGTTTTTTTCTTAACTTTTGCTTAGTTTTTTTACTGTAACTTTTAAATTTTTTCACGCATAAATCTACAACCACTCAAAGTACCAGATGTGTCCGTTTACCTATCATTAGATGTACTGAATTTAAAAATCAGAGTATTATTTTTATCGTGATCGCATAGTGGTAAAAAAATAAATTAAAAACACACATCTCGTGAGAACCAATATACATTTCTCGTTACACCGAGAAATTAAAATTTGTGTAAAATATCGTCAATCTGCAACAAATCGTTTCAAGTTTATAGTATAGTATAGTTAATACGGACATTATTATCGCGATCTTAAATCTGTGGATAAAAATAATGGAAGTTACTTTTGACGATGATAATTTTGTCAGTTCCTTTAATTGAGTTAAATTATATAAACGTTACGGTTCTGTTAAAGCCTGTATATGTATAGCTGATGTTAAGTATACATTGCTCCTTGGCTGTTTCGGATAAACGTTTTTGCTGGTCGGTAACTACCCATTCCAAGTTTTTACTATTTTATATTACAATATTTTACGGAAAAATAATTGAAAATTAAAAAACAGTTTTCAACAAAGTACTACTGTTCGTGCAGGCCAATTATTTGTATTTTTCATGATACGATGGATCGAATGACCACACCTCCCGAAGAAAAAAAATGATCACGGAAAAAATTATTTTTAGTCACGCCCCGTGATCAAATCCTTTTTTGTTTTCGATCAAAAAAAAATCGAAAAACGCCACGGATAAAAAGTGCGATCTCTCAGTCCACTTGTTTTTCGCGGTGTATACCGTATACTTGGGTTCGGACAACGTTGTTTCTATGATCGATATTTACAAGATAAACCCGAACAAGATACGTTCATCAGAATCTACAGATTCGAGGAGAACTGTTTGTGGCGCACTTTCGGTGAGTAACTACTCGAAATACATCGCCGCAATAAAAATCGGTTCGACGTAAACCCGACGATTATGTCCCGTCGAAAACCTCGGAAACTTATATCGTTGACGACAAATGGTGTGCCTATGTATTATTTACGATCGACATTATCGTTTCACGGTGTTCCGGGACAAATGCATTATGATGACAGAACGATCGGAGGTTTGTGGGTCGTTACAAATTCATTTTTACCATCGTCGGAACATCGCGAAAAAACGTAAAGATTTAAAACGCGTATAACGTGTGCGTACGTAGCTGCAAAAGCGGTTTCGAAAAACGTTGAAAATCGTGCAAAATTATAGAGTGAGAGAGTTTTTCGGTCGTACGCCGTAGGAGAAACGACGAAAATCAGTGGAAATTCGTCTATGTTTTTTTCTTTATATTTTCGAGTAGTTTTTTGGACGCCTAACCTAACAGTCACAGTGATGATACACACGAAAACTTGTGACGAGATCATTACTAATCGCTACTTAACGACCGCAACGCATGTAACGGACAATTATCATGTTATTAATGGTGGTATAATTATTGTTTTGAAGAAAAAAATAAAATAAATAAATATTGTCCAACGTACAAAACAACCGATTAGACCTGGCATTATTTTGTAGCGCAGTAGATCTTTTCGATACCATTTACTTATGTGCAAATCGAAGGTTGAAATGACGTCCGTCGTAGAAAAAAAAGCCGAGATCAGTCTAGGTCTAGTTTGACCGTGTAGCTTTGGGTGGGTGTCACTGCAGGTTTGGAGGAAGTCCTGGACGTTGATTATTGGATTTTTGAAATTTTTTTGTAACACACGTACATAAGTACTAGTTTTTAACTTTATTTTAAAGTTTCAAATTTTTTTGTTATCAATTAAATTTCTTATCGAACCACAAAGAAAACGGAAATTTCCGAAATCGCTGAAAACTCATACCTGTATGTTACCTGATCGAATATTTTGTCTCGGCTTGTTCCGACCTTTATTTTGGATGTTACGGTCGAAATCGCCGTACCCGTCCTTTTTTCGGCACGAGAATCAGAAAATAACGTCGAAAAATGCTTCGTACGAGATAAAATTCAACGCCAAAACGATTGGAGCGCTGTTTTTGCCCGAAAATTGTAAACGTAAAAATTTCAAATTTTTCTCCGTAAAACACCCGATTTGTTTTTGGGTTCAAAGAGTAGGGAAAGTAATCGAGGCTAGAGATTTTTTTTTTTTAAACTCGAACCAAACATTTTTAACCATAACAAGGGACAAAAGTAAACGACAGATGCGAGTTGATGATCCGTTACGTTTGAAAGGTATATGTAGGTAACGAAATTTACTTGGCTCAGTTAAAAAAAAGTAAAAAAGTAACAAATTATTTTAAAAGTTAAGTCGATTTAAAAAAAAAATTTTTAAACTTAAAATCTTTTCAACTCGTTAACGCCTCTAACCTTGAAAAACACAATACGAAATACATACGTAACACTTGCCTAAAATGTTTTCGTGTTATACATACACTTGGATGATTTAACGTACCGGCTAATCTATGAGGATGTTTAGTAATTAATGTTTAACTGTTCGATTAAATCGTTTTTTTTTCCCCCCGTCTCGTTCATCCGATTTCGAGGTCAAACGCGGTTTTCACTTTTAAACCGGACGCCTCGGGACAAGTGCAGACGTACAAACGTATATTTTTTGAGAAAAATCGGTTCAATAAACTTCGATCGTACGCGCTTCGTACTAATATTGCGACGAGTATTTTGACATTTGTGCAGAGTTTAAATGCGACGTTTAGGTAACCGATTTCGTCGACTTTGAAATATTATTTTACGACGGTTTTTTACTCGACCGTTTAGTCACGACCGCGGTAGACGACACTGCAGTCGAAAACTTTATTGTTTTGTACAGTATTACTTTTTTTTTAACGCCTACCTAAAAATCTTACGTGTTTCGATAAAGTCCTCGTTTAAAGTGCCGAAATTATTTTACGAAAACGTCGTACTACGACACAGTATTTACATCGCGTTTATACGTCTTATCCAACGTGTTTTCGTATCCAGAAAATTAGCTGTCGAACGATTTTGATTTTTCTGTTGACCACGACTATAAGAGTTTTTTACAATAGTTTTGGACGAATTTGAAGGAAATGTGTATTGTTCCCGATGTGGTTTATGCGAAATTTTACACAGAGGGCCGTTAAACCCTCCGCAAAACATAAAGTACCTATTATAAAATTTGTCTGGACCAGACAAGTTTAACTGAAATGTTTGACTAGCTCGTTACTGTTACCAGCTGTATATGTAATCTGATGGTGAAATACGCAATAAAATACCGAAAATAAAGAGTTCCTTAGTAACTTTGTCATTTTAGTTATGAGTGTGACTTAGTTGAGCGACAATTAGTTTCCAAACAAAAAAATTAACTCGCCGATAAAGTAAAAAAAAAAAAATTATAAATCAGTTAATAAGTTACAATATAATCGTTAAAAGTTACTGTATCAATATCGTACAGCTAAAATGTATTAATAAAAAAATCTTAGTGAAAGTCTTCGGAGCGAGAACTTTTGATTCGTGTTCAGTGCTGTGCCAATTCGCCCTGGAAAATTAATAATAAATATTTGAGAATATTCGATTCTTTTATACATATACACACTTAACTAATGGCAAAGAAAAAGAAAACTTTGTATAGCAAATAAAATAGCGATTCGTTATGGTTACACTGGTTAGAAATAAAATAAAAGTCGTCGAAGTTGTACGTAACTTACCTAGTGACTTCAATAGTTCAACTGTCCAGCCGTATACGTATATAAACTTCGAGCAGAGACCAAAATATTCGTTTTTTCGTATTACATTGATATCGGTTTACTATGGGGGTTCTTCTCTTTCCCGGTACGAATCTCCCTTCAATTCTTTAAAATATTTATGAAATGCCATTGAATATCTACGGTCTTTTTGGGCTTTCGTACTTAAAATGAAAGTCGTTCACTGTGATCAACCGAAAGGGTGGTGAAAACAATTAAACTTTCTCAAAAGCGGTGGTGCTAAAAATGCAAAAGCGAGCTTAGACGTATTATAGTCGTACGTGTAAAATACAACTTGTGTTTGGAAATTTCGCTCAGTTTTATGGTTCTGACAAAACACGTTTCAGAAACAGAATAAAAATTGATAACCGTTACGGTTCGTTTTGTTTTTTGCTACGAATCTTCTAGAAACTTTTCAAGTCAAACACTTTTTGACAGTATAAAAACATGTAGTGTTTAAAATTTAAAAACGTTTTTAAAATGTCATTCTTATTTTGACTAGGTACCTCCTAAAAATCGTATGAGCCAACCTATGAATTTTTTACAAAGCGAAACGGACTAAACGTTTGATAGGCAATTACGGTGTTAATATAGTTTAATATTACTCTAAAGTCGTAAGACTTTTTAAATTAAAAATAAAACGAGGAAACACAATTCAGTACCGTAGGCGCACATTTTTCATCTCGTACGTTACACAAAATCCGAAACCGCAACATTTCATACACGGATAACAAAACAAACTAAAAACAAAAGCAAATCATATTATTATACGAAATTAGAGTCTATCATCGATAAAATATCGCGTTGCTCGTTGTCGTTTACACGACAAAAGATATTCGATGGCCATTAGGTTTTATAGGTTTATGTTTCAATAAACGCGTTTTCATCGTTCCTATATAATATTTGAATGGTCGTCCGATGTGGAATAGTGTATTGAATTTCAGCTCTAGGCCGATAGTGATAATAGGCCGAAAATCGACGAGCTGAAAATGTCGGTTAATTTTTCTACATTTCGCTTAAATTCTGATTTTTTTTTTCTAATCGACTGCGTATTTTGTGTGGTGTACAAGCGGCGGATTGCTTACGACTTACGAGAGTTACGATTCCGAGTGAATTCGGTGATATAATATAAACCGACAGTCTTATCGAGTACTACTAAACTTAAAAGTTTTATACACGTGGCTCGAATTTTCCCGGAATATTTAACGACGGTTCAATACTATTGTGTGTTCCTAAAACCATTTGGATTTTATATGTACGTTTTGATCGCAATCCTGTTTTCAAAACTTTTTCTGAAAAGTTAAATATTTTATCGAACGAAAATTGAAGTACGTAACATCGAGAGTTTCAGATATTGATGTTTAGCCTCGAACGTTTTCAAATCTCTCGAAATTCGTACTTTATAGGTTACATTGAAATAACGCGATGTAAAATTGTACAGGTTAATATGTGTCGAAAACACGATCGCGCCGTATAATTGTCAAAGTTTTTCCTTATTTTCTGCAGACACACAAAAGTAGCATAATATTTTTGAGAAATCGTCTGGTGCTGTGGTTCGCTGTTTCGGAAGGTTTAAAAAAGTAAATAAAACGATCGCGAGTGAGCTCAGTGACAGAGAAATAGAGAGAACGGTTGAATAAAGTGATTTGTCACGAGTTTAGAGTTTATAAAGTTAAATAACGTGTGAACATTTCAAACCATTCGGCTTATTTTAAGTTATTGCGTTTTTTGTACAGTACATTTCGTTGTTATTATAGTCGAAACAACAACGTTTTTCAATACTTTTTCTGTACACGTTCGGAACGTATTGGACGGACTATTTTGAAATTACTCAGACAGCGAATTTTGTTTTGATTTTCGTATCTCGAATTTGTGTGATTTGTGAATTTTTTTCTCAAAAATAGTCAATGGCCAGTTGACTGAAATTCGCCGATTTTAAACGACTAAATATAAGAATTGTGACTACGGGTTTTCGAAATTTTTTAGTGGCATATTCGTTTACGTGTTGGTAACCTAGTATTGACCATTCGAAACTTTTCGTGGAAACTTTTTGTCGAACAAAAACTAAAAAAAGTATGAAAATCATCATCGAAAGTTTCAAAGTTCTACACTCGGCTCAAACGTTTTCGCGATTTCCGGAAATCCGTATCGGACCTGTATCTCGCCTTATGTTGGATTCCAATCGTTACTGTATGTTACAGTTATGGCCGAAAATCCAAATCGATCATGTCAAAAACACGTTTAAATTTTTAACGTTTATTCCTCCTTGACTTTGAGTTTATTTTATTTTTCAACAAACATCATGACGTGAAAACCGCAATGCGTTCTTCGCTACACTCGGAATACAATATTGTCGTACGGTCGACCTTCGAGTCACTGCGGATCTTATGTTCTCATATTATTATTATGGTGGTCTTATGCTTTTGTAAATATTCATTAACACCAGCTATAGCACTGCGTATAATATTGGTGTACGGGAAAAAAAAAAACAGAAATTCTCTCGTTTTTCCCGTTCGCCGCCGAAGCCCCGAGGTCGGTCGGAGAGAGAGAGAGAAAAAATCACCGCACAGATGCCAATATAATATTAAAAAACCTGTACGATGAATTATTGGCGTATTTTGTGTCGTTTAAATAAATTCGACGCGAGAATATTAGTCGGTAAGGTAATTTTTCGAATGACTTTGGAACTATCCGCAGAAAAGTATTTTTTTCGTTTATCCTCGCACGTTTTCCTAAACAGTTCTGTTATCGCATAACAAGTGCAGTTACGACTGGGTGTATACGCGCGGGTTACAATTGAATTTTCGACTGTACACACCACGGGTGTTTACGTGTTTTCAGCAATAACTTTTCCGAAAATCGTTCGATAATTCGTTTTCCAAATTGTAATAACGGTCTCGACGCACGATGAAAACGGAGTTAAAAAATCTAACCGAAGTCGACCGTTTACAGATCGTTAAACTAATCAAAATAATTTTACTTCAAAAGCAGTAGGTATATTATATGAAGTTGTACGTGTTAAATCATTTTGAATTCGTCTAAATCAACGGGATCGCACGAAAGTTCAAAAACTGTGCTGAACGTGAAACTATAATACTTTTCTCGCCGTCGGCTAATCTCAGAGACGGCCGAAGCGGATTTTGATGCGGTTTATATCACTGTTCGATTAGCCGAGAGAAAAGTTTTTGTGTATAATTTGTTGAAACTATATATCACTCGATTAACAAAATTTCTACGATACAATCAAATTTTGATAGTCTGTTGTGCTCTCCGACGGTTCGTGAAAGGTTTCGTGACCAATTCATTATATTCAATCATTATTAGCTTTCGGTATCGTTTCGTTCTAACGATTCTTCTTCTATAATCGATTCAGCCGAGTGACTTTGAATTCAACGTACACACTCTTCTGCGATTTTAGCAACGTTGTTTGGCTTGTGCTAACCCCGTTGGAAAAATATAATATTCATTTAACAGTTTGAAGGGAAAAAATAACAATGGCACCGCGGTAAACGTGCGCTATGATCGGCTTCGGGCGGGTCATTGGTTTATCCGTGTTGTTTGAATTATCTGAAAGCAACCAAATAAATCGTTGCGTTCGAAACGAAAAACGAGTGAGCTGTCTAATGTAAGTGGGTGAAAATAAAAATGATCGCAAATTACTACGATAAATAGCGTTTTATACCGAGAAAAAACTTTTTTTGATAACGTATTTAATCAATGTAGTACTACATAAAAGTTTGAAAACCACGCGGAATAGTTTTTGATAACAATAGTTTCATATAGCCGCCGGATTTGGCACATATAACTCGGAAAATAATCAAAATATCATAAAATGCTTCAAATAAGATAAAATTTAAAGCCGATATCCCGACATTTATGTGGTGTTCAACGTAACACGATTGGAGGAGCACTCCTTCTGCCCGAAAACGTCATTACAAACGTGAATACTTGATATTTTTTGCCGTAAAACTTTCGATTTTTTTTTTCGGGGGCGAAACTCAAAAAGTAAGCGACAATAAAAAAAAAAAACCCCTTTTCAATGTACCACCGCAGTCCGTAAACCTTTTAGAAAAGTTACCGACTTTGAAAATCGGAGCATTTCTTCTACTCATACGAAAAATTGTTGACACAAAAAAAATAATCATTGTAAAAACTGAAATACATTCTTCGCTCGTCGTAAAAAAAAAAAATACACTACTAGCCCTATTGGGTCAAAACAGCCAAGTAAAAATTCGCAAAATCGATCAAAAATATTTGTCACCGCCCGTGACACAGACACGCGTGCAAGTTGAAAAAACATTTAAGAGACCGTTTTTTTTTTGTTTGTACGTTTTCCGAAATTTCGATTAAATTGTTGTTATTTAATTACTTCTAATATTAAGTGCTTAGTGTATTTATAAAAAAAAAAAAAAACACGAAAAAACGATTTTATATAAAAAAAAAAATGATTTTATTACGTTACAGTGATCGTCATCGTCGTCGTCGTGATCGTCGTCGTTGTTATTTCAAGTCTGAGTAGTATTAAAAACGAACGGTTCGCAGCGCGTCGAGACGATCGGCAGCTAGGTAGGTACAACATCTGTATTATAATATTATCTCCGCTTTTATTTACCTGTTTACCGTTTAGGATTAAACAAATATTTTTTTATAATATTTTTTCCCGAACGTGGACGACGTTTCCGCGATGAATCCAAAACGTTTGGAAACCTTGGCGTGGAATTTTTTCCCGAAAATCCGCGTTCCAAGAGCGTTTTCTTTATGGACAGCTAACGACTGTTTTGGGGGACCGGACTTTTTTCGCCTTGGACCATACGGTGAAGTTACGGTTTTTTTTTTTACGTTTACTTTACTCGAAACGTTACGAGTTTTGTTCGTGTAGTTTTCATACTTATCAAACGCCCGTTTAAGCGAGCTTAAAAATATGTTTTTCTACCCATCGTCGAGCCGAGTGTAGTGAAATTTCGAAACTCAAACGACCTTTCGAGCGTTTGAGCTCACTCGGATTCGTAATTCTTCGAAGGTCCCGTACAGATTTATCACGACCGTCATACTACGATTTTTGAATTCCAAAGCAATGTCAATGTACTTCAACAATACAGCCAATACGCCTAGAACCCTCTCTTTTTTCTTTTGTCAAAAATGTGTGTTACGTTTATTCTTCGTCAAAGCGGAATGCCTACAATTTGTTGCCCACAGAGTAAACAAATTTCAATTTAAAAAATCGCTGCTGAAAACCCCTCGAAATATTTGCTCGTGGTATGCTGGAAAAAGTCACTGCGGATTCTTCGACCACAGGCACCAAACGTTTTCATTTTTTACTATGTACGAATTGTTTTACAATTTTCGTCGACAAATAATTGTAAAAAATATTGTAACTTGCGTTGTCTGAAGTTTCTCGAGTCTACGAGTAACTTGCAAACGAATCCGTCTGTAAATTTCGAGTGGATTTGTGGTGAAAAGCGGTTTTCCCCGCGGAAAACCGAAAATTGTTTATCCCCGAACAACATGCTTTTGTGTTTTCAAGGTAGGTTTAAAGGTATGCCCCTCGAGTGCAACTGAACCCTTAGGTGACTGCAGTGCTTTCACATTAGGAAGACATTTTTCTGATGAACGAAATTCCTAAGGATTGTTTGTATTGTATTTTCATTCGCGAATTGGAAAATAATTCGACAATTGTTATCCGGCGAAAACACAAACGACGCGTCGTTACAACGAATTCAAAATTGAAATTGGAAAAGCTGTTATGGTTAAAAATACAATCTCGCAACTGAAAGTCCAGTGACCGTCGATCGAATACAATATAATTTTTTGATTTAATACTTTGAGAAACAATTCGTTACGACCGATGGAGTCGCGTCTATTGTTCCGAACGTAAATCGAGTAAGGCGTATCTGCATACGACGAGACGATAATCCTATGAAACGCGAATTTCGGGATTTTTTTCGGTTTTTAAAAAATTATTCACTGTGATTCGTTTGAAAAAAAATTTTACGTTCATCTTTATTTTAATTTATCTAAAATATTCTCTGCGTTCGTACATTTTCGAGCAGCTGTAAAAACGATCTGAATTCGTTATTGTTATAAATTATAAATTTTAACACCACAAAATGTAACGAAAATTCACGTTAAATGTGCTTATACAACCGCGTTATTTTCGAGGTAATACACGGGTAAACGACGAGGGTGTGCCAAGGTCGGGAAAATGCCCCGAACGAAAAACGCAAATCTCCAGTAGTTTGAACCGTCAATTTGACTCGTATTTGCCGGGTTTTCGTGAATACCATCAAAATCGGTCTTTTGATACTTTTTTCGTAAAATCGATGTAAACATCTTGAAAACGAAATTTTCGTAAAATCATCACGCGTAATTGTCTACGGACGCAAACGTGTTTAGGACGTGACGGTCCAATGCGATAACAACCGAAGACTCGCGTTGGTTAAAATAGTTTTTTCGACGAATCGTACAAAGTCGTTTTGCTAAAAAATAGCGGATTCGAGTAAAAAAAAAACGCGCTACGACTTTCACGTCCGCTTTAAAAGTAAAACCAAATCGGGCGTACCGAATACACCCGAATTCTCGTGTCCAAAACACGGACGTCTCGTACAAAAATCATTCGGGTTACACGGGTTCTCTTTAATAAGAGCGATCTTAAAAATAGGTTTTCAATTCGTTCGGGCGAAATTTCCCCCCGAAGTTCCAAAAGCGGTCTCGAAAAGTACCGGCTCGTTCAACGAATTATTAACATAGTACCGAGACGGTGTGGATAAATGTTGTAAAAACAACAACACTGTGGGTAAACCGCGTTCAAAAATCCACCGAATTTAAAACTAAAGTATGATGGTCACGAACGAATGTGGTGAAGTAACAACGCGCAATGTCGTTTTGTTTATCTCGATATTATAATATTGTATTTTAACGGTGGGTAACACGTTCACCTTCGGTTGTATTTCCGCCGTCCGCGCGCGTCCCACCCGATATCGACGTGTACGCGATATCGTATGATCATCGAACGACGCGTTTTCTTCCGTTTGAGACGCACACGATAACATATTGTTTTTACAACGATGATTTTTTTTTCGATCAACGACATTTCCTATATAGGCAATACGGATGCGCGGATTTTCGAAATCGCGAAACTTGTTTACTTTTTGCCCCGAAAAAAAAAAAATCGAGAGTTTTACGGAGAAAAATTTGAAATTTTCACGTCTCCAATGACGTTTTCTGGCCGAAAGAGTGCTCCGACCGTTGATGAACACCGCACAAAAGTCGAGAGTTCGGCTTTATTTCGTTCTTTCGATGTTTTCTGGTGCCGAAAACGACGAAAATGGCACTATCATCAGATCGGGAACGGCTATAACTAACGTTATGAAAAAAATTATTCCTCGTCAGTTTTCGAACTTGTTGAATCAATTAAATACGTTACGGAAAATTGAAAAGAGGTTTTGCTAGGTTGAACACGCGATTTTTACTTATAATAAAAGTAGATCGCGATATTTTTTTTTATTTTAGGACTCTCATCAGATTAGACAACTCGCTCGGAATCGTTTTTTTTCTTCCAATTGCTGCTTTCAGTCATTAAATAATACGCAGCTTTGAAACCAACGGCATCCGAAACGTAGTTGCTGCTGCACCTTTACCGTTCTTTTAGATTCTGAGCGTCATCGAGGAAGCTAGTGGTTTTACAAAAATGTTAATTTTGTTATTATTTTTTTTTCATACTGTTATAACACAATTTCTACCAGAAAGAGTGCATTGATTTCTACACACAGTACCTTTTTTTTTAGAAAATCGGATCGAGATTTCGACGTTTTTTAACTCGACGGGCAAAACCACCGAAAAATCGCGAAAAACTGCTAAAAACAGCACTTTGTCGATAACGCTTACAGCTGATATTTCTCCATAATCTCGAAGATAATCATCTTGAAATTTTAGGCAATAATGTATCTATACGATTTCAAAAAGTTTCATTTATTTTTAGGCCGTTTATAGCCGTTTTTAGATTTTGAGGTTTTATAAATGGATTAATATTGGGTTTTTATACACGAAATTCGAACACAACGTCAGCCGCGCGTTACCAACAGTTTTTAAAATCGCACAATTTTTTTGATCTATCGGTTTTAAGATTTTTAACGACACGTTAGATTTCATTAAAATCGCGTACTATTTCTTCGTAAATTTGAAAACAATCGTTCTAAAATTTCTAACGAAAATCTATCTTTGCACAGTAAAACTACAAACAAAAATTTCAAAAGGTTCATTCAGTTTGTTAAATTTGGATTTCACCGGAACGTTTACTTGACGACTGGCTCGCTCAGAATCGTTTTTTCGAAGGCGATGAACTGTCGTCGCTTTCAAACATTGAATAACGCGTTCGAATCACACATCCTCCAAGACAGTGAAAACCATTTTAAACTACAACTTCTGAACTAGTGACTCGCCCAAAGCCGCGTCAAACCATCCGCGCGACCTAGAGTGATCCCGACTTTTTTTTCCATTTAAATTACCCCAACATAGTTTCTCGCTTTTGAACAAACAAAATAATAAAGAAAATATAAGAAACGTCGGAGTCGTCGAATCCCAAAGTCTATGTTTGAAATCGGAAATCTTACGACCGCTGTCGAAATCGAACAAAAAATATCGTACGACGATTCGGATGTTTACCTTCAATCAATCGTGTGAAACGCACAAATAATTACAAATAAACAATAAAATATATGTTATACCTATTATAATTATACTTAACCGGTCGAGTTGAGATCGTGTACACCGGTGTCCGTTTAACGCGCGTCGTCCACCTAACACGTTGCTGCGAGTCCTTGACCTTGTCGGACGAAGAAATTAAAATACATTTTTTAAATTTCAGTACGCGCATTATATTTTTCGGTTTTAGGTTCACGACTAATATTAATCATCAGGAAATCAAAACTCGTTTCGATAAGTATCCAATGGCCGTAAAGATGTTTAAATACCGATAACCTTGTCACTACGCGTTACGATATTCGAATTCGTTTCGATCGAACGAAAAGTCCGAGAGTAAAATAGATAGAGGAGCTAGGTAAACGTCAAGACTGGACCGTCGTTAAAAGTTCGAGTCGATTTCGATTAAGTACACTGAACTCGTTAAGAAATTTTTCAAAGAAAATACGAAAAAAAAAAATTCTTGAATCGCAGGAAATGTGTACAAAACCATATAAATTAAAAACATAAACCGTAATATTACACTATCTGTTTATTTTAAGTTGAGTTAATTCGATAAATACTTCACTTAGTAGCTTTTAACTTGACTCGACTTTTTGTTTTTTCGCTTGACGAGTTTAAAAAATTGTCATCTTGCCCATCTTGCCTTGTCAAAAATGATAATTTTCTAGGTTTCAGAATGAAATCAAACGCCGAATTTTCTCGTACGTATAATCGTGTTTAAAACGATTAGGAAAAACGGGAAAGTGGAACGATACCGTGTAATTGATATGTACCAACGTCGCGTTGTCATTATACTCTCTTGAAATTCGTGTTTAAGTGAAAAACTGGACACGTGTTTTGATTAAGTGTAAACACTTTTTGTTTTTTTTTTTAATTAATTCGTCACGTGCCATTTAAATTGTAGTCGAATTAGCGGTTTATCTATAGAAAAGTAACGCGATCGCAGTACAACGATGTGACGAGAGAAACACTGCCGTCTATAAATTTTTCTTTAAAAAATTTCCCGAGTTTCCGCGCCTTTCCCGAATCGCTGACGACGAGATCAACTCGTTCAGTATAACATAGAAACCAAAACGTTTTTTTTTTTTTTCCATAAACGTACAGTAACTTTTTCCATTTTTTTGTTTGATGCGTATACTCATAACTGTGTTGTGATACGCGGGTATACGATTATTTTTTTATTACCTATACCGCGTAAATTTGAGTTTTGACTACGCTTTGGATGGGTCACTAATTCAGAAATTGTGGTTGAAATGCGTTATTTTGTATCTTAAAGCAACGATTAATCGTCGTTTCCTTGAAAAATACGATTCTGACCGAGCTCGGTTGTCTAGTATACGTCGTAGTAAAAACAAATTTGACAGTAAAAACTTTTATCAAATCCTATTTCGGTATTACCTAAATGTTTCAGCTTGGTCCGGTCTTTGTTTTGGATGTAATGATCAAAAAAATCTAAATCGATGTGTATAAATCGCGTTCGCCGTAATTATTTGTTCCCCCTCATAGGAAATACACGGCCGGCCGGAATGACGAGTTTTACGACAAAATAACAACGTGAAATCGGCTATAAACCAAAATTGTGTAAACTAATTTTCTAAATGTTTTAAGCACATATATAAAACTATCTCGCTTAGATTGTATTAAAGTTCCGAGGCTTAAACATAAAAACCAGAGGTTTATTCTGCCGTAAATTAACAAATTCAAAAGTTTAAAAGTACCATAACTCCCTTAATAATTATGGATATCGATTGAAATTTCAGCGGTAAACTCGTCAAAGCCTTCTTAATGATATATATATATATAAATTTCAAGTCAAACGAAGCACTTTCGGAAATTTGGCTGTTTTGGCTTTTTGCTCATAACTCCAAAAATAATCAAAATTTAACAAATGTTTCAAATAAAGTACCATCTCGGATCAATTATCTTGCTTTTGAGGTGTCATACGTTAAAATTGGAGCAGTTTTTCTACTAGAACTTTTGATCACGAAAAAAAAAAAAAGAAAACATCATTGTAAAAATGACGCGCTGACGCTCAGAATCTAAAAATATTTAACTTTTTAACTATGGCTATACAAGCATATCATTATAAACCAGTGTCGTATTCGCGATTTTTTTCAAGTGGGCTGACCGATAAAAAATGCCAAATTACGATCGGACCGTTGCGGGCGTATAATTTCAATAGAAGTGCCGGCCAGGCGAGACTTATAATAATAACTTATATTTATATAGCATTCAAATAGTTCGAATCATGTACACGGCCACCGAAAAGTTTCTCGAATTCGTATGCAAAAAAAAAAAAAATAAGAAAGTGCACTAACAAAGATTCGCTACATTTCTTTCCCTCGAAACACTGACTTGAATTAATGCTCGACGCTACGGACTCGTCAACTACACAATTTAAGAATGTTTCGAGGGAAATACAATAATTTTTCCCGTTTGAAAGATATGTTCCGAGTTACAGAAATTATTACAGAGAGTATTGAAAATAGAAAATGCCGGAATCGTTCTAGGTCGCGTGGGTCACAGCTGGTTTCGAAGTTATGCTGGTTCAAACGTATTATTTATTATGTGAAAGCAACGATTGCATTCGAAAAAACGATTCTGAACGAGCTCAGCATAGTGAAATACGTGCTGGTAAATATTTAAAAAAATTCAAAATTCTATAGGTACTTGGCTCAAAAATTTTTCAAAATCACTCGAAACTTTAATAAAATCTGTATCTTACCTATTTTATTTTTTTGTAAAAGTTTCAGCTTGTTCCGATCATCATTTTGGATGTTATAGCAAAAAAAAAAAACGAAATCGATATGTCCGGCGCCGGATTTGTCGATTTCGCCGTTTTCGGCACATAACCAACGCGCATAACTAATAAAAATATCAAAGAATGCTTCGAATAAAATAAAATACAAATCCGAAATGCCAACTTTTACGTGGTAGTATTCAACGTAACGATTCTACCCAAAAACGTCATTACAAACATGTAAGATTTCAAATTTTTTGCTGTAAAGTTCTCGATTTTTCGTTGGTCTCTCGGAGTAATACTGAAAAAGTAAGTTTCTTTTTGTATCGTTATTTTCACCGGTCACCTACATCGAGTGTTGCCGAAAACCGTCATGAAAAGTTATAGAAATTTAGGTACAGTTGTGCGTTTAACCGTTTGATATGATCGATTGATTTAGTTATTCGATTGATTTTCATCGAATTATTTTTTTACAGAACTTTCTGAATTCGGCAAAAAAAAAAATTAAAACTTTTTTTTTTATTTGTGTACACTTATTATTTAGATGAATAGTTTCAAATAATAAAAATCCTATTTCGCAACTGAAAGAATACGATAGTATATGCGTAAATTAAAACCTCGGCTGGAATGGAGACCGAGATGGAAAAAAGTGTACGGGAAACAGCCCCTACTATTCGAAACTTCGTGTTAAGCAGATACCTACTGCAGTATGTATTTCATGAAAATAAGTTTAGATGACTCGTTTGGATCCGACTGTACAGTGAGATATTCGTCTAAATCGCTTATAGTAGGATTTTAAACCTCAACAAATTCAAATAAAACGTACTGCACGGTCGGATATCTAAACAAATAATCGTCAAACTTTTTGCGCCGTCGTACTCCTCTTACGTCAAAAAAAGTGATATCACAGGCCCATTTTTTTTTCGTATTTTTCGGACTCGAAAAACGTCATCGAAAAACCACCGTATCCACCGCAAACTTTCCAGAATAATTTTTGTGTACGTAACACGTTTAACGTACGCACGGCAGCTATCGCTTGCGACCGAAAACGTTCGTACGAGGAGAAATTATATTTTTAAAAATCCCCCCGGCCTCGCTCGGAATTCTCTGCAGTGAAAGTTTTGATTTTCGTAACGTTTTCCCACTTACCATGTATGTGTATGTATGTATTTTACTTGATCGAGTTTTTCTACTTGCTTTGTGTTCGCAGGACCGTCGCGGATAGTTCGGCCGAAAGGAGGACAGCAGCCGAAGACGAAGTGCGTCGTCCCGCCGTAGACCCGCAGCGTCGTTCAGACTCGGGTAAAATGCACTTTTTTTAAAAAAAACATATACGCGAATACAAGTTTAAAGTAACGGCAAAAGAAAACGATTTTTACAAAAAAAAACGTCCAAATCGACGTCGGATCATCTCGCGGACAGCCGTCTTGTTAGCCCGGTGTTCGATTGCGTTCGATCGCGTTTTTCCGAATTCTTTTTTCGAGAAAAACTTCAAAACGATCGTTACGCGGCCACCACCACCGATCGAGCGGTTTAACCGGCGTTTGAAAAACGTGCGAGAAATTCTCTAGGATCAGCGTGGAGTTTTCCCTATCGTCCTTTCAGAAAAAAAAAACGTCTTGCCGCGTCCAGTGTAGAAAAAAATCGATTAAAAATGTCGTCTTTCGCGCTCCCGGATCGTTCGAAAACCGCGATTCTCGTGTGCGCGCGTTCCTTTGCTGACGGTTTCGCCGTCTCTTTTTCCGTTTTAATTTGTTGAAAAGCCGAGACAGTCGAGATGATCTGCAATTTTTTTTTGTAAAAAACCGTACACCCGACCGTTTAAAAAACCACCCCCCCGTAAAATATCGCACGAAACGGCTGGATTTTTATGTTTGCATATAGTACACACGCCGGAGCGCGCGACGTCATGGAGCTCGCGACGACACCGCCGCCGCCGCCGATCACCACCACCATGGCCTCGGCGACCACGACCGTGGTGACAGCGGTCGGCCGACTCGGATCGCGCGGCGACACCACCCGCCGCATGGTGAACGTGCACGGCCGGCTGATGTACGACGAGATCGTGATCAACGACGTGTGGATCAACGCGATCCTGTCCACGCTGGCGTTCACGTGCGCCGCGTGCGTGTGCCTGTGCTTCCTGTACTGCAAGATCCAACAGTGGAAGATCGCAGGTGAGTGACGCGAAACCGGCCGGCCACTTTTCGCGGAAACGTCACATTTAAGTTCAGTCGGAGAATCGAAGTCTCGACCTGAAACAATGAACTCTTAAATAAATAAATATGGTGTACTTTCACATTTCGCGTGAAAACAAATCGGAAGACTTCAAATTTTTCCGCTCGGTAATGATCGGTGAGTGGGATAACAAGTTAGTCTTGGACGTACAAGATACTGATAGATACTGATACTAGAGTACAAGATAGTATATAGTACAAGATTACGTAGTAATATAGTAATATAGTACAGTACAAGATACTGATATGCCCGAGTGTATGGTTTGAATTCGGAAAAACTTCTGCGCGTTCGGTCCGTAAAAACTTTGACTTTTCGTGCCCGGTCGATAGTGTTCAGAACGCGCCGGATACCGATTTTAAAAAAGTTTCGAACAAAATTCAATTCTGTCAATATTATTCGGTTTGAAGTGTATCGTAAAAAATACTAAAATTTTTAGTAGATTGTTTACTAAAACGTGTAACTGTAAAAAATCGTTGTTAAATAAATGTATACCGTGAAGAATTTTTTTTTTCTCATCATCTGGAAAAGTCGGAGAATTTCAAAATTCTAAATGAACGTTAACGACCCTCGTACGTCGTTTTCAACAGTTGTTTTCGTCCCTTCTTCGGGGTCCTTCAACGTCCGCTCCCGCTGCTTTCGGATTCTTCTCTCCTCGCCGCTTATTTTCCCTCGTCCACTATGTCGATGTTACCTCTTTTACATATTCGTTTCTTCTTCTCTTCTGCTCGTCCATGTAAACGCTCTCATCTCCGCTGCGCTATTTTCCTAACCTAACCAACTTTGAACCATCGTGAACCATCGCCACACACCTGTCCTTCTTTTACAATCAAGTTTAGAGTCAATTGAAAATGTTCTTCTGTCGATTAGCCAATTTAAAAGTTCAATTCTTCTTCTTCTTCGCCTTTCCTTCTACCATCTGGGGTTCGCCTCCACTATCGTCGCGATCATTCACCACGCCGCAGTGAATAATACTGAAAATACTCTCTCGGATAACATCCGTGACGGTATCGTTTATCTGGCGAAATCGCTTTTTTGTCAAATGTTTTTTTTCTATTTTTTTCAATAAAAATTCTCGACCGACATTTCGGGGGCTTGAGCTCCTCTAACGAGCCGCCGGCACCGTTACTGGTCCGAGGATACGGCCGACCCGAATCGTGTTATGGTAATGGCCGAAACCGCAATGACCGCAAAAAAAAAAAAACAATTTTAGACGACCCGAACCCGTACTCGGTTTCGTGATTGTACGTAGTAGCGTCAACGACA
The DNA here is from genome assembly GCA_017140985.1 of Hormaphis cornu. NCBI lineage: Eukaryota > Metazoa > Arthropoda > Insecta > Hemiptera > Hormaphididae > Hormaphis > Hormaphis cornu. The sequence continues at coordinate 22,516,436 of CM029361.1, forward strand.
CTGCGTAAAAAAGTTTTTTTTTCCTTTAGGCGTATTTTTGTACGACGAAACACAAAAACAAATAAACGCTACTAGTCCCTTTATACGGAGAACGGGTCGATCGATATAGTCGTTATGTATATACGTAGCTGTATAATGGTGAAAACGTGTTCATGCAAAACGGAGGCGAAAAAAAAAACGTTTTGAAATCGGTCACACACTCTAAAAGTTTAGGTGCAATAAAACTGATTGAAAACCAGATCGCGGAAACGATTTCCAAGACGACGAAATTCGTTTTTCAGACCGACGCGGAGGACGAGTAGTCTTTGCTGCATTTTCATTACTCGTCGCGGTCATCGGAAGTAATGTCGCGCTGAAGCGTCCGGCAAAATTTAAACCGATTTAGACGGTTTTTGATTTAATTTTATGGCTGGCCCACGAGAACGGGGGAAGAGCGGTATAAGGTACGAGCACGAAATAGGCGGACTGAGCCATCCCAAAAAAAAAATTTGTAACATATCCGCGTTGAAGACGAAAAAACAGACACGAAAACGACAAAATTGTTGCGACGAATAAATCCTCCCGAAAAGATCGGTTACGCATTCTCGTATCTCACTAAACCGTCTCAAATTAGTCTTTAAATCAATCATTATACGTTTCTTAGGAGCCCAAAAAAAACTTACGCGGTTTCACAGCGCTGTTGTTACGTCTGGATATCAAAATGTTAGTACAAAAATATTAGATATTACTGTCGAAACATCTCGCCGTCGCTAATCATAACAATATGATGTCCTGATTACTATATAACACACTAAAAATAATTGAGAAATCAAAATCTTTTTTTTTTTTTTGCTTCAATGGTTTGGTTTGGTACGTACACCTATAGCTATACCTGTACCTACAACCTATAGCTAATGTATAAATATTTTATTAATTTTTTAGTCAGTTATACAAACAGTTTAAAAATCAAAACTTTGCGTTGTTTTAAATTTTTTACCACTAGTTTTTTTTTTTTTAGAAGTCTTTTAAATGTACAACGTATTGTTCGATATGATACCGTTGACCAATTTTTAAAAATCAATTTTCGTTATTAGGGTTTAAAATTGACCTCGTCGTTAAACATATTAATCGTCTTGAATATTTTTTTTTTAATAATCAAAATGTCAACAAAAAAAAAAAAAATTCAACGTCAGTAAACAGGTATTACAATAATTCTGAACCGTAATCATTTTTTTCAAAATAAAAATTAGTCGATTATTGTTTCATTAGTGAAGGAACTAAAATTGTCTTCAGAGATAGACTGCTAATCAGTATAGAACGCGCTTTGGCGGAATTCGATTCTTTCGTACCTAATTAAATCGCGCAAAATGTTGGTATGTGAATTCGAAAATGTATCGAGTAAAATATCGAAAAAATTCAATAAAAATTAATTCGAGTGACGCAATACGAATGAAACAAATATAATTTTTACGGGAAAAATTCACGGGGAAAGATCCTTCCCCGAATACGCCGCCGCTGGATTTAGAAGTTTCTTGGAGTTTTTTTTAAAGACGTTTTACGATTATTTAACAAACCGACTACTTCTACGTGATAATATTACTAGGAACGTTAAATCGATTTCGTTTTTCGTTACAGTTTTTGCAGAATTAAAACATTTTTTAAGATATCATGCACATACTGCGTTATGAATACAAGTCTATGAAACCGATCATAATATAATTACTTATTACTAATTATATTACTAATTACTTACCGTTTGTACTCGCCGACAAGACTGAAAATATATAGTTTTACTTACATAAGTTATACTTTACTCACGTACAGCGGTTATGCTTTTCTTTTTACTGCGATTAATACCGCTATTTCGCTATAATATGCGGCGTACGCGTATTTCTGGTAGAAATTTGAAATTTTCGAAAATTTTAATTTTTTTTTGTAATTTTTGTCCGATAAAAATTTAGTTTTCCACAAAAAGTTTTGAAAATTACATACAAGCTGTTTCCAACGTGTAAATACAAATGCTAATAGAAAAATTTCGAAAATCCGTAGTCACAGATTTTATATTTAGCTGTTTAAAGTTGAAAGAGAATTTTCGAAAATAGTCCATACTTCTGGCTATTTTTGGAAAACAATTCGTAACTCACACAAATCTGTTATTTTTGACCGTTTAAACGCGTTATCAATAAAAACGTTTGTCCATTAGGAAAAGTTTTGAAAATTTCTCACACGATTGATAACATAATTTCGTATGCGAGTAATTTCTTTATTCTCTCTTTTTCTCCGTTCGCGCTCGCTCGGTATCGTTAATTTTGTAGGTAAACAATTTTCGCCGAGAAAAATACCATATTTTTATCCGAACCAACCGATACGAATATATTTTTTACCGACACGTATCGTATTTTATCGAATTTGTTTTCAGACACTATTTTTATCTTGTATATTATTGTTACGCATACCGGCGCGGAATGGCCAAAATAACAGCTAGCTATACACGAAACGTTTACTGAAAATGATTGCAAAACTCAATGGTCATTATGATAATGACTTTGAGTAAAAAGAACCTACATGATTTTTACTTTTATACTAGTATGTATACTGTGCACAATCAGTTTTACGAAATTCAAAACAATGAATAGATTACTACTAAAGAATTAAAACAATTTAGGCCAACTCTGTCCATACGCGTATGTTTTCAACAATGAATGCGGCCTTTCAAAAGCTTTTCACGAAACGCAACAACGATATGTTTTTCTTACGGTCACTTCGATTGTAGTTGTCATGAATAAAATATAGCTCGTAATAACTGTATCGAAGTTTTCGGTAAAAATTCACAAAACTGACGAGTGGCGTTCGAAATAAATCGCGACTTCTAACACTATAAGCAGGTGTTCCGGTCTTCTATCGCGTTTGGATCGTTTCGTCAAATATACAATCGTTTGACTTGGCCGTTGCCGCGTTTCGTTCGGTTTTAAAATTCGATTATTGGAACGAAATAAATTTTGTGAGTGAGTACGCGAATTATGAAGATCGTCGGCGAATTTAGACAACGATAAAACACATCGACTCTTTACCGTACGCCTTATTTCAAATACGTGCGCCTAGAGGTCAAAAAACCATCCCCAAACTATAACGACAGGTTCAACCCACTCCACACATTCACCACACATACGTTTCGTGTACACTAACGATTTGATCAGTTTTTTCCTCCTTTTGCACATTCTTCTGCTGCGTTCGTCGCATTTAAAAGTTTCTCCGGGTCTCTTTTTGTACTTTATCCGTCCGTCTTTACGCCTGGGCCGGGTCCTCTAGGCGTCTCGGTGTCGGGTCTCCGTTTCGTAACGATCGAACCAAACACTATTTCCCGATCTCCATACGTGCCCCGCCGAACGTGTCCTCTTCGGGGTCCCAACAACGGTAGGTGTCTCCAATAAAGTTTATCGTTCGTTCGCTATTATTTTTCTCTTTGGACCGAAGATTTTCTTTCCTTTCAAACGCTCCTCCTAACTTTCCTTTGTCCGATTTTGTCGCGGAAAACATACTGCGCATACACAGCGATTGGTACTGTAAAACACGACTTCGCGGCTGTTGGTTTTACTGCGATCAGAAAATACGTTTGATTTAAATTTAATTCGAAAAAAAAGCCGGAATCACTGTAGGTCGTGGAGCGGATAGTTTGGCGACTACGCTTTGGTCGCACACAGTTTAAAAGTCGCGGTTTAAACGCGTTATTTAATATCTGAAAGCAACGATAAATCATTGCCTTCAAAAATGTGATTCTGAGCGTGCTCAGTCGTCCAACATACGTCCTGGTAAAAACAAATTCAACAATAAAAACTCTTTTCAAATCCCCGTTCCTTTCCTTTTTTGGTATTGTGTAAAAGTTTCAGCTTGGTCCGATATTTTTTATTTGGATGTTATGATCAAAAAAAACTGAATCGGTGTGTAAAAAACACGTTCCCCGTGATCATTTGCCCCACCCCCGTAAGAAATACACGGCCGGAATGACGAGTTTAAAGGACGAAATAACAACGTTGAATCGGCTATAAAATCGAAATTGTGTGTGAATCAATTTTCTAAATTTGTCGACCGCATATTATATGAAAATTGTGTTTCCAGACGGGAAAAAAAAACTGGTCGTTGAATTTCACAGTTCCCTTGAAAATGATCGATTGTCAGCGGTGAAACCCCCCTCGTTGACGACACGTTACAATTTCGTAAAACTCCGAAAATAATTCGAGAAAACGTTTCGAATGTAGTGCCGTTTCGATACGTATATTTTTTTTCGAAGCGTTCGAATCGGCGCGTTCTTTCCAACGTAAAAAGTGATCACGGGGAGAAAAAAATCATAACGAAAAAATACGCTCTTCGCACAGAATCCAACAGTCTGAAAACTTCTGTTCGTCCGCAGAAATCGATTTTAAACGTTTTTTTAACGCCGTCGTCGGGCGAACCATATCGTATCGGTAAACTTTTTTTCAATAAACTCGAAACGTATTGTTTTATCGCGGGCGGTCTTGTGCCCGAGAACGTAGAAATAACCCATAACGATTCGCCTGTTCACGCTCGCACACGGACAACTTTGCGCGCGCACTATCAATTATACGAGCGACACGCGCGTCGTCTAAAAGTTTCGAAAATTATGAACGGCTTGTATAGGTGTCCACATACTTACCGCGCGTTTATTAATTTATTAAAATTCAGACGGTTCGAAAACGGCGCATCCAACGTAATACGGCTGTAATAATAACCCACAAGCGTTTCGAACGAAATGTTTCGTCTGGGTCACGACACGCTGGGCAGTTTGCTCATTTTTCCGGGTGTCCGAAAGCAACGGTAAATCGTTTGGTTCGAAGCAAAAAAACTGAACGAGCGTAGCTGGTAAAAACTGAACGTATCGATAAAAATGATCCGCCGAGACGACTGTATCCACGTTCACCGGTGTGATGACATTTCAATACGACCGATAACCAATTACAACGCGGTTTCAACGGTCTCTTGCGGGGTTTTTTATTTTTTTGTGTGCTCTTATAGACCATTAAAAATGTGTAAAGTTCGTTTGGAACGTAACTTAAAGCCCAGCATCTCGAATTTTTCGCTGTATTCAAAGTCGAGATTTGAGTACGCAAAAACGTCATCGCCAACCTGAACGTTTCAAACGGTAAAATTCGTAATTTGTTTTCGAGGTAAACAAATTTTCAAAAACAGCGTTTCGAAAAGTTGATGCACTTAGAAACATTCCTTCTTCTATACGAAAAGTTGATGACGGGGAAAAGAACGAAACTGTAAAAACAATACATATTGCTCGCTCGTCGCTCAGAATCCAAAAATATTCACAGTTTTACGCGGGGGGGAAAAAAGGTTAAAAAAAGATTCCACAACGTACGTTTTTATTTTTTTTTTAAAAACAGTGTATCGTTTGTAGAACGTTTTTTTCCAATGATGACGTTTTTTTATTTTTCTGTGAACCTTTCGACGACCAGAGAGCGTCGAATTTCAAAATGACGTAGAACCATAAAAAGTTTGGGACCTATACGTGCTGTTTTGATTTGAGTCCAAAAACTAAAAAAAAATTTTGATCGTTTTCGGCTTGAAATCTCAACGTTAATTGTAATCATTTTTACGGTTGGCTCGAGAAAACGTCGTGTTTCGGGTAGTAAGTACCTCCTCTACGGGCAGTTAGTAACACAGCCCCGGTGTATTTCGTTTTTTCCAAAACTCGCTCGTTTCTTCGGAACGCTATATAGTTTTTTACATTTGCTCTCGGATTTATTAAACAACAACACGTTCCGAAACATCGGTCTAACCAAAGGAGTGACCAAAAAAAGGGCTATACAACTTCTCACCCGACCTCAAACTTACTCACGTTTTTTTGTTTTTTACAGATTTTTAAGTTATAAACGCTGCAGTTTCTTTTGTACTGTCACAGATATTGTTTACCGCAATAATAATTCACGCAGTTTCATCGCGTATAATAATAATATTATCGTCAATAGAATAATTATTGCTCGTGTGTTTTTAAAAGTTCATCGGATACGACGACAATATTATAATTATTGTTATTATTATTATTATTATGTATAACAATAACCATTATTATGATAACACGTATACGGTTACGGGGTGTCGGTTGTCAGTGTGTCTGAATTATTATTATACGGCCAAAGATAACGCGATATTATAAATGGTGCGAAAAAATCGAATGAACAAAGTGAGAAACCTTTATATCGTTTAATACGTATTATGTAGGTAAACATTTTCACAATGAAAGAATTCCAAGGACTTTCGTGATTGTTTTATAAATCGTCGTTCACCAGTCGCGTTTCGTGTCCGCATATTATTGCTCGTTTTTCTTCTCGCTAATATCGTACTAATTATACATACCGCAGTCGATATGACGACTCGAAAAACGTACACCTACGAAATAATGTCGGTGAATATTATCGATAGAATATGGTCGCGATAAAAACGTTTTTAAAAAATCACTCTTAATAGGGTCGCACCGGATTTCATTCCAAAAACCGATGGGATTCGTGGTTCTTACAAGGAAAATTTTTGAAATATACCGACAATTACGACGATACCAATTTTGAAATCGTTGAAACTTATTTATTAATTGCAAAAATATCATCTCGTAAAAACAGTGTCGTTGCTTTTATAGTTCCACTATTGTCGGCTGTACCAAAAAAATTACGGAAGTATACGAAATGATGTTTTTAAAAACGAAATGTACACTAGCGTGCGACTAGAAACCCGTGTCGAAAATAACGATCGCGTTCTCAGAACGAAAATCGGAAAAACACGAGCTTTTTCTGATTCGAGAATCGATCGCTGAAAAATAAAGAAAGAAAAGTACGTAAGTCCTCGAAAAGAATATATCGGACGTTCACGCGACAACGCAATTTCAGGTTCTGTTATATAGACATGCTTATTTTCAACGGTAACGCGATATGAACATTGCAGGCGATTTCGAACAGAGATCTTGAAAGTTTTTCAACGTTTAATATTTTACGCCACTGTATTACCGAGCGATCGCGAAATGTGCAGAAAAAAGTCGGATTCTTAAACAAACACGTGTATGTTCTCAGATTTTCGAGGAAAACAAACGAGTGAACGCCGTAGACGCATGTTTTGCATTACTTGTATCGCAGTATATTATGTAAAATGCATTTTTTTTTATCGAATTTTAATATTATTATTATTCTTTGTCCAACCTGACATTTTAAAATTGGAACATACACGAAATCCTCGCGTTTGTGTTACCATAAATCGTATTGATTTTCAAGTCGTATTCGTCGAATATGCCCCGTTCGAGCTTCTCGTATTGTAATTTTATTTTCGGGAACGATTAACGTATACGAATCGGTTAAAAATTCACACTCGCGTTGTATTTGAAAAATTATCAACACACACGCGGTTAGCTGTTTGTTTTCATTACGTACTCATAATTGTTTCGATTAGTTTTCTCGCGATTGTTCCTTTTTTTTCCGCCGATACGCTGCCCCGAAAAATCGTCTCCGTCAAACTCTCCACCAAACACCAAACAACAAGAACATAAAGTCTATCTTGAAAACCTTATCGTATCTTTCGATTCAACCCGATATAATCAAAAACATTTCGTTTACCAGAGAAACATGCAAGAACATCGGCGTGAGACAAATGTCGTTGAATTTCGTATGTACGTATTAACACACTTGGCCGTTAGAGAATTTTTAAAGCCAACGTACGGAAAACGTTTTCGAAACTATCGCCAAATGCGCGCATAAAACGTAGGTTAGATGTTTTTACACGTTCGTCAGCAGACTGCAGCAACACTCGTGAAAACCTTGAATTCAATCGTACAGTTTGATTATCTAAAATAATTGTTGTTCTTCGCGTATACGTATCGCAGACGTGAAATGATCTCATTTTTACGGAATTTCAATTCGTGAAAATAATAATATTATTAACCGTATACGGCGTACGTATAAAATGACGATTTTAAGTGACTGATAAAAACAAAAAAAACAATTTTAGATAAAGATAATAAGTCCTCGGGTGACTAACGCGCGCGAAATTTCACAGTATATTTAATGGAAAAAAGCCGAAATCACTCTAGGTCGCGTCAGTAGTTTGACGGAATTGCTTTGGGTGGGTCACTGCGTTTGCCAGTTGTCGTTTAAACGTATTATTTTATATCTGAAAGCAACGGTATAATCATTCGAAAATGATAAATCATTGCTAAAAAACGATTCTGAACGAATCTCAGCTCGATAGGGGAAGTGGGTTGAATTGATTTGTACGATAGTTTATAAATAGACTTTCTCTCTACGTCTCTCTATTTGAATCACCGAGCTCACTCAGAATTGTTGTTTTCATAAGCGATTTTCTAAACCGCTTACAGATTTACCATACAACTTCTATGTGAACCTTCCGAAACAGTGACTCGCAGCGTCAAACTACCGACGCGACTTAGAGAGATCCCAGCATTTTTTTAAGATTCTGAGCGTTACCGAGGAAACTAGTGATTTTACAAAGATATGTTTTTTTTTTTTTGTGCCTGTCGCATGCATAGCGCCTAGAGTATTGGACCGATCTTAACGGTCGATTCCTTTTTATGAAAGCCCAACTCATATCCTTGGCGCGCTATACTGTTTTTTTAATTTTTTTTTTAAAAATTTCAATTCCCAAAAAGTTATATACCCGAAAAGCCGAAAAAAATCGATTTGGTCGTAACTTCCGTAATAATGATTTCTAAAAGCTGAAACTTTTACACGTGATTTATATTAATACGATACAGGTTCGATATCAATTTCAACATGTTTTAATTATTTTTGAGCTAAATACAGAATTTTAAAATTTTTGAAAGATTTTTTTTTTTGCAGTTTTTGTTCAATAAAAGGTTTTAACTAAAAGCTTTGAAATTTTTGTACGAGTCGGACAACGTATAGTTATATGTGACCAAACAAAACAAAAACATTTTTTTTTCAGTCGCTTAAAATTGAAAAATCGTCAAAAATTGGTCATAACTGTGACTTATTTTTTGGAGAAAAAATTTGTATCGACACAATTCGATATAGGTCTTTGGACTGGTACTTTTAGGGGTCGTACATTTGAAAGCTCGAAATTGAGAAAGTTACTATCAAGAACTCAAGCGGAAACTAAGAAGAAACATTAATTACGGCGCAAACGTGCTTTTGGCATATCGATTTAATTTTTTGGCCATAGAAAATAATGATGGGAACAAGCTGAAACTTTTGCATGCTCTTAAAATAGGTAAGATGCAGGTTCGATAAAAGTTTCAAGTGAACTCGAAAGTTGTTGAGCTAAGTTTAGACCTTTCTCGAAAAATTTACCAGGACGCGTACGACCGTCTCGGTTGTGTCAACTGAGCTCGTTCAGAATCGCTTTTTCAATGATTTATCGCATTGCTTTCAGATATCAAATAATACGCTTAAATCACAATATCCAGATCCACCCAAAGCATACAGTCGCAACTCTTTCAAACTACCTTTGCTGATTCCGCCTTTTTTTTTAAATTTTTTTCTTTTTACTCACACGTGTGTGTCACTTTTCGTTACACGGAACCGACAAATAGTATCGTTTCTATACATATATATATTTTCAAAGAAATTCCTACATCATAACACCTACTTGATAATACGTAATAACAGTGCAGATATTATTTACGATCGTGTACAATTTGAAGAATGTATGGCATATGCGCACGTTTCGTCGTTTTTCCTGCCGACCGGTTAGGTTCGAGGAAAACGAGTGTCGTGAACTCTGAAAACACCGTCCGCCGAACAACCGATAGAGGTTGTTTTTTTTCCCCCAAATCGAATTTTCGATACCTATCTATATACCATTTTCTCGGAATTCGATTGTTTTTTTTTTTTGCAGTTCTTCAAAACTCGTACCGCGAATGAATGATTAAACTTTGAGGGACAGAGTCGTACTATTGGTTAGTAAGAAAAAAATGATTGAAATTCTATGGGCAGTGGTAACGGTGAGTGGTTAAACAGTACAAGCTACGTTTCGTCGGATAACGTCTCTATACTCGGCACAAATCGTTACTGAGATTTTTTTAAGCGAATCGATTTTAGAGTTTAACTAGTAAAACGTAGTCGAAAAGCAACCGAAGAATGTACCATGTGACCCGATCGCTCTGTGCACGGTCTGCGCTAATGAACACCAACGATTAAATTTCGAAAAAGAAAAAGAGAATAATTTGGCATCGGATGATGGGAAAATGATGTTCGGAATTCGCCCTGGGTGGAACACTCTGGTTATCGCGGAAGTTGTAGTTTGATGTGGTTATAATAAAATCTGTAAGCGATGGACGGAAATCACGATAATGTTCTAAGACGTGAACGCCGCGAGTGAAATATCAACAAACTTAAAGTAAAATATGACGTACGAAATAATTTTAAATTTAAAACAGCGGAAATCTAAGATGCTATTTGACTCGAATTTTTTTTTTTCGAAACTTTTACGCGGATATTCATCGATTCGAATACAATGTCTGTAAACATTTCAATTAGTTGCAATCATAGGTATGATGTTTTATTTATCCTAATGTGTCGACATTGTGAAGATTTTGAAAGTTTAAGCATAATTTTATGGTTTTCGGATCTCAAAAAATAATCAAAAAGTATCGTCTCGCGGACAATACCTTTCTTTCTTTTTTTAGCGTTCCTTCTACCCTCGAGACATTGTTCACAGAGCAATGAAAAACATTTTTTTTTTTTAATTCGAATTCTCCGCTACGCTCAGAATCTGTGTAAAAGATTGTCGAAAAATCACACTCGGTATCGCTCACGCGTCACTTAAGATCAAATGTCAAATGAACGTTTTATTTTTATACTTAATATTAAACGAAGAACACATTTTTAGGGCGTTTTTACGTGAATCTATATATATATGAAAATCAAACCGGAAAAACTGAGTTCTTTTTAATAAACGCGTTTTATAAAATCGTGTACTTTTATTACAAAACGCAGGAAATGTCACCGTGGCCGGGTAATAGCCCGCAGCTGTGTAGTTTCTTATCTGTATAGTTTATTGAAATTTTTTTTTTGCGTTTCGCGATTCTTGTCGAAAGAATTATAATAACACCGGTGTCACGAAAACGTCGTTTTCGCGGTGAATTTATCCAAAAATTATTTTGTCAAACCGAAAGTTTCGATTTTTTTTTTATCTTTTCCACTTGTCGTCGTCCACCTTTCGCCGTCGCTACCTACCGAAACTTACCCGGAATTCTGTTTTTTTTTTTTTCAATTAGATTTTTTTCGCCGAATCCATCAGAATGCATAATTCGCGTTTTGTAGAAAATAACGAAAAAATTAGTTTTAAAGGGAGCACAAAACACCGGGGACGGGTCGAGGGGCGATCGAGTCACCTGCGGCTTCCACCGACCCTCGCGTTTCCACGAGACGAATCGTCCGTGTCAATATTTACTCGTTTTCACTGTCGCAAACGAATATCTTGTAACGTAAAAATAACACCACTTGGTGGCCATGGTTGATTGTTGTTCACTACGTTTGTTTAAGTCGTATAAATATCTCATACATCGTTCCAAACTAACTCGACAGCCTAAATAAGCTAGACGAAAAATGTTACTATCCGAAAAACGAATTCGGCCTGACTCGGTTGAGATAAAAAAAAAAGTTAATTGTTCATCAGGTTTTTTACGCCTTGGGGTGCTGGACGAATTCAGACAGACTACACCGCCCTCCGTAAATCGTTTCTGTGCACACAAACAGTTCTGAACATTTCCAAAATCGATTGTTGGAAAAAAAAACTTATCGTGTGAAACCCATCGTTAAATTTTATTTTTTCTTGATGAAATCTTTATTCTTTTTTCATTTTACTAGTACATCGTTATGAAACTGTTGTGAAAGTATACATGCGATTTCGTGGACGAAAGTTCGTCGTCCAAAGGTGTTATACGTTTCGATTTTGTCAATGTAACAATATTCTAGTGGTCAATACACTGTTTACATCGTATTTTATCCAATCAATAATTTATGCTTTTCTTCGTATAGAACTGTGTCAAACGATTTGCTCTACTATTTATACTCAACAGCTGGGTAACCTTCTTGCCTTATAAATGCGTAAACGTTGTTATTTTCGATCGATAAAACACATCGATTAAAAACACGATATTTATGTCGTGCGGTTTCGTAAAAAGTATATATTTTTTTGTAAAAACCACTTTTTGAGCTAAAAACCATGAAAACTCCCATAGTTTTTCTCGTGTTCTCTATTATAAAACCTATCCGCTGCTATGAGGGGCGTGCATCAAAATCAGGGAACAACATATTGATTGGGATTGAACACATACCCTAGCTGGATCTATATTTTTTTAGGTTTTTACAAAAAGCAGGAATTTTTGAAACGGGAAAATGAATTTCAGTAACTTTCGAAACTAGAATTCATCGACATTTGGAAAAGATTTTCTCTGGAAACAGAAAACGTTGAGATAGGAGATATTTTTTCGTTTCAGAAAAAAGCTTTTCGCGTAATCGGGAACTATTGAAATCAGGATTTGTGTTTATAATTTTTTTTAGGAATAGACAGATTTTTGGGGGGATTGTCTAAATTAGGAATAATCAGAAACATACGATTTAATAGTATATTTTCGATCGATTCATTTATATTGCTTGATTCGCACTTCAAAGCTGGCTCCTAAGTATTTGGTTTTTTTTCAAAAATATTTTCCTATTAATAAGTTACCTAAGAAAGTTACCCAGTTTTGATAAAATAACTGATATTTTTCTCCGTGAAAAAATATTCCCGGTTTTGTCGTTTCCTATAATTTTGATAGTTTCTGATATATTTTTTCCTGACAAAAAAAACCCTCGATTCTTGTGTTTTCTGTTTTTTCCTAAAAATGATTTTCCTGAAAATGTTAATTTTTGTAATTATTTGTCCCCCTTTCCTCCATAAGAAATACACGCCGCCCGTAATGACGAGTTTAACGACAAAATAACAACGTTAAATCGGCTGTAAACCAAAATTGTGCGAACCAATTTTACAAATTTTTTAACCACATATATATAAAAAACTGTCTTGTTTAGATCGTATTAGAGTTTAGAGACTTAAACATAAAAACTGGAGGTTGAATACGAAAAATTCAAAAATTTCAAAGCTCCCTTCAAAATCGATTGAAATCTCAGCAGTAAACTCCGTTAAAGCCTTCTTAATGACACAATTTCGAGTCGAACGGAGCACTTTCGAGCAATTTTCCCGTTATCGCTCGTAACTCCTAAAATAATCAAAATTTCCAAAAAAGTACCATCTCGGATCATTATTTTTTTATGCGTCGTGCGTCGGAGGATTCTTTCTGCTAGAAAAAGTGATCGCACAAAAATACAATACAATACATTCTGTGCTGACGCTCAGAATCTAAAATGAGCTGTCCAAAATAGGAAGTGTTTTAAAACACGCCAAGGTGCAGCGTATAAAAAAAACCTATTCGATGTGAGTACCTATAAACGATAAAATGGTGTCACACCTTATTTTTTTTCAATCGTACGGCCTACATTTAAAAGAGAGAAAAAAAAAACGAACGATTAGACGTATATTGTAAATGGTGATGTATCGAACAACAAACGGGAACGACCGGTCTGCGCGGGTGTTTTGACATCGCGTCGATCGTAAAACGCTGTCGATTATTACGTCAAAAATATTATTATTATTATTATTATTATTATTATTATTATTATGAGAACGTTTTTTACTGCTATTGTTTCGCAAACGGTACACGAGAGATCCAATATATATATATATATACACACATACACGATCCGAATATCGATTACGTTACAATAATAATAATACTACTACTAGGACATTGTAGATAATATGCAGTAAAGAAATAGCCCAGCTCGTATTTATAATCGCCGAACCTGACCGTTTGTGGATATCAACAAAAGTTCGCAAAAAATAAACAAAAGTCGCCGCTGGAAACGCGGTGAGCAGCAATGAAAACTGATTCGATTTTAACAATATGTGAAAGTTTCGGCTTACCGCGATCTTTGTTGTAAAAGTTATAGCCCGAAAATCTAAATCGATTATGTCAAAAACACGTTTGCCGTAATTTCTAACGTCTTTTCCTTAGTTTTTATTTTTTTATTGTAACCTTTTTCATTTTACAGAGACGCTTAAGTCTATGGACCCCTCAAAGTACCATCTGTGTCCTATCGTTAGAGGTACTGACTTCTAAAATCGGAGCATTATTGAAGAAGTTATCGTGGTAAAAAAAAAAAAAATAAAAAAAATACACAACAAATACATTCTTCGTTACACTCGGAATCTAAAATTGTGTTTTTTAATGCTTGTGTTTTAGTAATTTAGTATTTTCAACAGAGTATTGGAAGCGTTGATCACTATTGGAATTCAGACGGTATATTCATATTTTACTCCCAACGCATAGAAATATCGATCTGTTGATGCGATTCGGAAAACTGGTTTGAATTCGTTATGTCGTTTACTTTTGATCCGACGTTTTTTATCGTGTCTTAATACAAAACACAAAACACGTCAATAGATATTCGTACAATATAAAGTGTATACGTTTTATGAAGTTTACAAACAGACTGGGGCAATAATAATAATTAACATGGTATTTTATCATTATTTTGATTATGACGTATAAATTGATTTCAAAACACGTTTAAACCAGTTTAAGGACTCAATTTAAAAGTCGCCAAACTTTAATTTTAACGGCACTGTCTATGCTGTTTTTTAATTTTAAATTTTAATCATATTTTCACTTAAATTCGTCATAAAATCCGTCTATACGTATCACGTTGCTGGATATATCGGAATTTAAGTTTTTTCATTTCGTTTCAAACAAATCGTAAACGCTATGATAATAATTACCTACGAATTAGCGTAAAACAATTAAAAAACGCGTCGTGACATTGACCGCGGGGCCGTCAACATTATATATACGTTTTTTACATTGTATATACGTTTTCTTTGATCCTTAACCTTAATTTTAAGATTTATACTTCGTCGAGAGAGGCCGCGACCGAAAATCAAAATATGTTATCGAGATCATCAGATGATAACCGAAGTGTGGTTTTTTTTCTTGTCAATTATTCTTGTGGAAGTTATCGCCAAAAATCTAAATCGATCATGTCAAAAACACGTTTGCCGTAATTTTTAACGGTTTTTCCTTGTTGTTTTTATTGTAACTTTTTCATTTTACAATGACGCTTAAGTCTACGACCCCTCAAATTACCATCTGTGTCCACATACCTATCATCAGAGACGTTAAAAATTGGCGCATTATTGAAGAAACGATGGTCGTTACACAGTGGTAATAAAATGAAAAATACACGTGAAAACCAATACATTTCTTTGTTTCACTCGGAATCTAAAAAGATCGTCGTTTTTTTACTACATTTTTATATCGCGTTTTAAAACCAAAGTGAAGTGCGACATTCTGGGTGACCTCGTGCCATCACACTTTTATGCACTTTTTACGTCGTTTAAATATCACAGCACGATATTGAGCTGCAACCAAAGCGGTGCAATATCCGCAAAATATGCAGACTATGAAAAGAAAAAAAAAAGCAATTAATCGAAGGTTGGCGAGAAGTTTATACGCTCCGGAGTGGGTCACGCCTTTGGGTAGGTCAACGTTTCGGGGAAGTTGTGTGGTTCAAACTCATCGTTTAATATTATACATCTGAAAGCAATCAATAAACCATTCGAAAAAACGATTCTGAGCAAACTGAACGAAATTTAACAAAATAAATACAAGTATACTGTCTAAAATACGACCTTTATTAAATACGACCTAATCGCAACGCCAAACAACTCTTCATCGACTTAAAATGCACTCCCTTTCCTTCCTTCCATTTTTCCATTTTTTTTTTTTTTTACGGAATACTTAGTTTTATATGTTAAGAATACTTATACAATAAATAAGTTTAATATATATATGTATACTCACACAATAGTTATACAGTATATAAATTTTCAATTTTTTGCGCGATGACATTTTTCTCTCTTTTTGGCCGGCAAAGTGTTCAAAGAAAAAAAAAAAGTTCCGAACAAAATATAATTTATAGCCAGAATCTCAACTTTTTGTTGCTTTTTTTTTAATTCCGTCTACATTTTGAAACCAAAAAAAATTGGTAATTTTGGAGAATTTCACGGCGAAAAGTTTGAAATTTTAAGATTCGTGATGAAATCGGAAGAAACGCTCCAGTTCGGTGACAGGTTTGTCGACTGCGGTGATGTTACGAATTTTTAAATTTTGCGTCTGAGCAAACGCCCCGAAAACCGTAAACGAGTCGAGAGTTTGTGTGGCGAAAATTTGTCAAACTTTCAAGTTTGCGGTGACGTTCTCGCGTAGTCTTTTTTTACACCGGCACGACCGGTATAGTTATGTAAAATGAAAATATACGTGGAGTAAAACGAAAACTGTCGTTAAAAATCGCGCGATCGATCGACACCAATAACTATTTAATTAATCAAAACCGATTTCTCGCTTCCGTTTTAGCCCAACTGCGCCGGGACGAGAAGAACTCGCGGAAACACGACAACGAGTCGCTGCCCAGCTACACGATCGTCACGGGGCTGCCGTCGTACGACGAGGCGGTGGAACGGATGAAAAACGCGCCGCCGACCACGGCCATAGCGGCCAAACCCGTGACCGCCGCAGCCGCCGCCACGGTGCAGGTACACTTCGAAAAAAAGTTTTTAATTTTATCCATAAATGAGTTATATATAACCGGAGTAACTTCCGTTTTGTTTGTTTGATAAAGATTCGCCCCCAAATAAATAAATGTTCTCGATCCTGGGCTCGAATCGAAAAAATAAATGAGAAACGGGACTCTAAATTTTAAAAGACAAAATTTTGCGTCCCTTACAATGATCAACCAAACAGTTCGAAGGGTCGCTAAAAAAATATAAAAAAGTTCAAGAGAAGCCGCGCTCGCTCTCCCCTGAGCCTACCTACCCCAATTGGGCCTCCAGCCCCGACACGATTTAAAACGAGTAAAAAATCCGCACCCCCCCAAACTTGTCCTTCGAGTAACGTCCATTGTTTAATTATGATACTGTACGACGTGCATAAAAAACGAACAATAAAAAAGCTCAGTCTATGTCGCGTAGGGGTAGTTAGTTTGACAGGGTCGCGACTACGCTTTGGGCGGGTCAACCGATTTTCGATCGTTTTCTAACGCAAAAAAACTGAAAAAATTGTGATTTTCTCTGCTAGCCGATGTACACACGCTTGTTTGGCAACCTTGTGTTTCAAAGGTTTTTATCGAAAATTAAATCTTTCGTCGAACCACAAAGAGAATGGAAATTTTCGAAAGTTCTATACATAGCTCAACAATTTTCAAAATCATTTCAAACTTGGACCAAGTCTATTGTTTTGTGGCCAAAAACTAAATCGATTATGACGAAAAAAAAAACACGTTTACCGCGATTCTTAACGACGTTTTAACTCGACCTACTTTTTAGATTGTAAAAAATTTTTCAATTTCGAACTTTTGAACTGCTCACAGTACAATAATTAGAGAGCCAAGACCCTTCGTTAGAGGTGTTGAAAATCGGAGAGCGTTCATTAAACCCTTAAAATGGTGTTCGCGGAGAAAAAAAAAAGAAACATCGTTGTAATGGGTACCTTCGAGTCTAAAAAAACGACGGCGATTTTTCAGTCGTTGGATCCGCTTGCCGAAGGAAAAAAGTTATTAGGTGACTTTTCTTCAACGACGACGGCGGTTGACTATAAAAAAATTAATCCAACGGCGTTCTTAGCTGAATAAGTGTTTAAAAACGCGTGTTAAAAAGTAATTAATCAACTTTTTACATGCCATTCCTTCGCCAATTATATCGATGTTGGATACAGTGTTTTCTCCTCCGAAAATATTATTAACAACGATCAACGTATTTTTTTCCCCCGATCGCAGGTGCACGTCAAAGACGAGCGGCGCGCTACGCCGTCCAAGACCGCCGCCGCATCATGCTGTCCGGCCACCGAGGCCGCCGCGCCAGCCAAAAAGTTCGGCCTGGTGTCGCACACGCTGGTTCCCGGCCACGACGGCGGCTGCAGCCACTGCCTGTCCGTCCAGGAACTGCTCGAGACGTACAACGTGCGGTAAGCGGTAACACCGTCCGGCGGCAAGCGGTTAAACGTCCTACGCCGCCGCCACGTAACGCGCAAATTTAAAATTAACTTGTATAGAATAGTATGATTATATAAGTTATTACTGTTATTTTGTTCGAAACACGTCGCATACGCAAGGCTGGACGGAATAAAAAATGAAAATTTCAGTTTTGTGGCTGGCTGCGCACGCGATCCGATTCGCTATACTGGGTCTTAACGTGGCCGTTTGTGTTTCTGTTCGGTTTCTGAGTACACTTACAACGAAAAAGATCGAGAGAGTGGTTTGCATACCGCCCCGCCAGTACCGATCACAACGAATTTCAAAAAAATTATCATAACTACGCGATCAACCCGGTGTGAAAATTCCAAAAATGTCCGTTTGTTTTCGCTCAACAATTTTTTTTCCGTATTCCGGCGCACTGTTAAACAGTTCAACTCTTCGTCGGGGAAATCGCGGCCAATCGTTTTTGTTTTACTTTGCAGCTGGTCCTTTTAACGTTACTCGATCGTTTTTCCTCCGAAAAAATCACTTTTTTACTACGTTCTCGTGCGTCATTTTTTTTTTTCTCATTTGACTGAACCGTTCAAATGTTTTCGAGCAGGTACGACAAATAAATGCGAAAACCCCGACGCTAAAAAATCCTGTTGTCCCGCCACAAACCTAACATGAGAAATTTACGTAACGAAATTTTTTTTTTTTAATCGTTTTGGTCGCGTATGTTTTTTGATTTCCGCGGTTTATAACGCGAGACTGTGCACGTCGTAAAACCGATTTTTTTCTTCTTTCAGTTCGATTTGACTCGAGTCGAATTTCGATTTTCAACCGTTGAACAACCGCAGCACTTACCCAACAACACTGCGTTTTGACTTTGGTCAAAATAGGATTTTGTCGATCCGATTAATCCGCAAACGATCGTAACACGCCCAGCCTTGTGTGTACGTAATAATAACGCGTGTGTGTGTCTGATAAACATTGTTTGTGTATAACGTATTTTAAGTATATATAACGTTTATTATAATAAACCCGCGGTGTTAAGCCCTGTGCCCCCTGTGAATCTGCCGACGGGGGATTAATGTTTAAAATCGTCGTTGTAACGCGTAGTCATGAAAAAGCGAGTGAAAAAAAGATCGATTCGATTTTGCTCGTTAAAAATCGAAGCAGTCGATACTAATTGTTATTCGTATGATTATGACCGTCGTGTTCTGACCGTTTATTTTATGAAACTCGTATCGAAATCTATAAATATTATCATCCTATACTGAGAAGTCTGTTTTTCTCGACTTTTTTTTCGATACGTCTAATTTTAGTGCGCGACGGTTTTCGAAATTGTGACGAAAACGCGCGTCAGATTTAACTTACTTTGTAAAACCGTTGTGAAACAGAGACGACAACCGATGTCGAGTATGGATATCGATCGATTCGGCCCCGATCTACACAGTTTTAAAAAAAGATTGGAGCTCTCCTTTTCAGCGGACGCTATGCAGTAAAAATATTCCAAATGTTTTCTCTCGGTTTTACAGGACCTCGCCGCTATACCGTGGACCCGACGAAATCGGCTCACTAAAATAAAACCTTAAAGTACACGCCACTGCCTGTGTATAGTGGCAGTGTCGCTCTCGGGATTTATTTTTATTCTCTGTTTGAAAAAATTTCACATTTTTTTTTAATCGCGTGTATCGCATACTCCAATATACCGCGTGTAATTTTTTTTATAATTTATAATAATAGTTCAAATATAAAAGTAACGCGACGATATAACACACCGAGTTTCATTATTTGTATAGAAACGTATAGTTGTTTTAAGTACTTACCTGATTTTTAGCGAGCCCTGTACACGTTCAAATGTACACCGTTATTATTGTTTTAGCTTAAATAGTTTTCGATGTTCACCCGAATACTATGTTGAACTTAGGATTTATACGCGGCTAAATTTTGTATAGTATTCGGTTAGGTTACGTCCAACTGAGTCGGTCGTTTAATTTATTCCTTTTTTTATCGTAACTGTTTTCACTCTGTTCTTTAGCTCTTTTCGATTTTTCTCGCCGCTCATAGGTACCGTGCAGTTTGTTTCTTAACCTTTCTCCAGACGAAATCATCCTGGAAAACGATCCTCTCTCTCGACTAACCGCCGCACTCGTATTCCTCTAGTCCGTCGTCTGAGCGGAAATCGATCAAAACGTTTTTCCGTCGAGTTTTTCCCGTTTTTCTTTTTCTCGACGTTTTCCAGTCGAACCGAATGTTATAATACACGTGTACTTTCGCCTACTACCGAATGATTTTCACACAATCCTGCCAGGGGTTTTTCTCGAAATCCCCCGCGCGACGGACCTATTTCCCGTTCGTTCTGCGGCGCGCCTATAAAACGCGAGTTTTGTGGTCCGAATAACGCGACGTGTGTGTGCAGTTTAACTCGTTTTACTACATTTCGACGAAGGCGTCGTAAAAAAAAGAAAAAAATACCTTTACAAAATAAAACTGCCGGCGGTTTTTCGGAAATTGAAATTCCCAAAACCGTCAAACGCGAAAATATCTCTCCCTCGAAAACCGCGGTGACAACAGTATACTGTTGTCATTGCCACGTCGACATCGTTTCCCGATCGCAACAAAATAAATAAAACCGTCCAAATCGAAACGAATCGTCTGCCGATAGTCATGTGACCGACTTGACGAACGGCGTATTTGTTGTTTAGATGTTAAAATTTAAGAAAAAAAAAATGAAATTATACCTACGTTGTTTTGGATGCAAGAAACAATATTATCGACAAACATCGTACGCACTCAAAAATATACACGTAGCTAAGAATTAAAATAACAAATTAAGCGTTTGCAGATTTCGATTGAATTTTTTTTTAATCCATTTTGATCCTAAACGTGCACTAGTTCAAAGCGTGCGTACGCTACACAGTATTATGTTATAATAAACCAGATTCGAAAAACGTATTATTATTATTATTTCGTCTAAAATACGTGTGTTTCTTTTTTGTTTAAATTTTGGAAATTTTCCTCCATCCCGAGAATCCGATAAACGAGACCGTCCGGGCGCTTAAAACAGGTCGAAAAAACCGACGCAAAGGCGATTCATGACCTTCCGTGAAATTTTTCACATCTCAAAAAACCGTCCGTCAAACTCGCACTGTATTACAAACCGTTTGTTTTTTACTCTTGTCGATTACGTCTCTTTTCGCCGTTCCTACCGATCCGCACGAGTGATTTTTTCTCTCTCTCCACAAATCAAAATGGTTCTCGACTTTTCTCCGCGAAAAATATATATATAGTGTTCCGACGCTTGAAAAACGTTTAGAAAAAAAAAAAAAACGGCGAAAAACAAGACGTCCCGGCCCGTGATAGCCCCGTTCATCGCGCGCGCCCCTCGTCGCAGAGTCATTCGCGTCAACAAAATAATAAAATTATGTTTTTTTTGGAGGTGACCGCCCCCCTCGTATACGCCGACGAAATCCTTAAAAACCCCGCGGCACAACCCGAGTGCACAAACCCGAGACCTATATTATATTAAACGTTTTATACGTCGCTTGAAAGGACCACTTTGTTTTTCTCGCAATCGTTTTTTATTTTTCAAATCCAAAAAAATGAAAACGGACGACTTACGACGCCCATCACTTTTTTACAGCCCTCGCAGCGCCAAAACGGTTCTTCCGGATTTTTTTCTCTGTGTTCATCTCGCGGCTCGGAATTGATGGCGTGTAAAAGAAAGAAATTAATTTACGTACTGAACCGTTCGAGGCGCGAAACGGCGTTGTCCGCAAAAGTGGAAAATTAGTTTTTTTTTCTCCAAACGTCGTAACACCGAGACGCACGCGCAGGCCGATTTTCTCTATACTCAAAATAACCTTCCCGATAATCAATACTGTTTTTTCGCGCCGATTTTAAAAGCTCTTGTAAGTTTTTTGGTAAATTCGCGTACCTATCGCGTCCAAACAACAATCGTGGTCCGGCACGAAATGCTCGCGCTGAACTGAACCCGCGTTGATGCAAATTTGCGTGCGACGCGTCTCGGAAAACGTATTTTACACTCGACCGTAATTCAACAAAAAAATCGTTTTTTTTTTTTAAACGTTTCCTCAAAGAAATCAATGCGCATGCTTTTTTGGACGACGCTTAAAAATCGTAGAAAGTTTGATTTTCCTCACCGCTGCAGCAGCCGCAAAATAGAAAAAAAAAATATAAAGTAAGACGAAATTCGGACGAAATACACCTCGTCCGCAGCCGCCCCTGCTCGAGAGACAATGACACGACGGCGTATTATTACGACGTTTATATCACGTAGAAATGTTTTACTGATTTTTTTTCCGTTCCGGTTAAAAACGCCAGTGCGAGATTTCTCTGTTTTTCTCTCATTTCTTTCGATCGGGGGGTGTTTTTTTTCTCCTAAAATAAAACCGCGTAAAACTGCAGTTGATATGAATCGGGTGATGATTACAACAACACGTCATTACGGGGTCGATGTATTTTCGAGTTTTTACTATACCATCCTTCCGAGTTATTTCCAGACGAAAAAATTCAAAAGTTTAACTTTTCAGATCCGAACGGCACACGGTCCCTGTTTCGTACAATACGGGTAAAACACGCGGAAATTGTGACTAAAAACGCGTATCTCGTCTCGAAATCACAGCTTTTTATAGGCGCATAAAATTATTATAATGATTGTATTCGTGTGATTTATACATCGTTTCGCAAGTATTTAAACGTAAATCTATAGTATTGTATTCTTTTTTTTATCCAAAATATCCGACGTCGTACTACGAAATAAGTTGATGAGAACTCTTTTTTTTTTTTTTACATAAATTTATACCATCGTGTTTTTATGCGCTTTGTGCTTGTTTTTTTTTTAATGTTTAATTCGATAACGATTATTATACGTTATTACTCGTAAGATTTCAACCTTGTTGTACATTGTCTAACTTAACAATAGTATACATTTTGTAACGAAAGTCATTTTTGATTATAAGTGCCAATTGTGTTTAAAAGCAATGACTATTGTTAATGTGTAATAGGTATATATGTATGACGACGATACGTTTTCGCGTGTATAATTTTTATTATTTTACGGATAAACGATGTGTGTGTACCTGCAGAATATACGTATTTATGTTAATGTGTAAAAAAAAAAAAAATTGTTTGTGTTTTTATTATTTAAAAAAAATGCCGAATTCACAGCACACGAGCACACTTTTGGGTGGATTTGGAAAAAAGCCGGGATCGGTCTAGGTCGCATGGGGGGAGTGCCCCAGGGCCCTAAATCTCAGGGGCCCCCAGGATTCGTGAGAAATTCTTGAAAACTCTTCCTTATCGAAAATTTTTATGTATTTTGTAGTCATAGTTCAAAATTCGTGCTTTGAAATTCACAGTCGGTATTCAAAGAGATGATAATATTTTTAGAAATTGTTTTAGAAGAGACAAATTAAAAACGTACAGAAACGACTTTGAATTCTTTCACATTAAAGCCACGGAAATCGCGAGAAAATATATGTGATCCTCTTTTTGAAGTAAAACGGCAAGGCGGAGTAGAAAAACATTTTGACGAATTAGCTTCTGACCACCGATTTGGTTACAGGAAAGAGACGATTACCATTTATATAACAGTACGTTGGATATCAGTCAATCGATAACGCGGTTTGAAGGTACGAGTCAGCGAAATGTCTGATTTTTTGACTCCGAATACCATTACTTGGCGAAGAAACTTTGTTACAAAAATGTGATCAGTTTCAAAGCAAGTATTCAAATTTTTCGCTCCAGTTTCTCAATGTTTACCATTTAATTACCTACCGGAATTAGCTGAGGCGTGCGGTGTTTACCAGTTTAGCGGGAATGTTATAACCGAATTTGGAGAACTCGAACGTGATATAGCAGGAGTGTTCGTGGAAATGTTATTATTTCATACCGTTCCTGTAACTTCTACAGGAGCTGAGGGATCCTCCTTCAGCAAACTGAAAACGATCAAAAATTATCTGAGAAACAGATCGACAAGATCGACTTAAATAAACATCTATCATTGATCGTGGCCGAAAACACAGCTGCTTCAAAATTGTATATAAGATAGATCATTTTGCCAATATCAAAGCTCGTAAGAGAATGTAAATTTGATAAAAACGGTATTTAATTGATAGTAGTATAATTTTTATAGTAATTAAATGGATTTCTTATGCGTTTTGTATATTTATTATTTACGGTACTCTAGTAAATATTCACATTTGAAATAGCGATACAACGTATAGTCATAATCTAAATATTTTGCTACAAGGGAATTCTCAGAGGGTCCTTTCCCATTAAGCCACATTGCCTGTAGACAGAATAAGTTATAGGGGGCCTATAATTTATTCACTGCCCTTTTCCCGTTAAGCTACGCTTGAGTGGATCACCAGTTTAGAACGATAAACCACTGCCTTCGAAAATACGATTCTGAGCGAGCTCAGTTGTCTAGCGGTAAAGACGAATTTAACAATAAAAACTTTTATCTAATCTCGTAAAAAAAAACATTCGTAAAATGTTTTCCACGATTAAAACGAAAAAATTGTTCGAATGATTTAACTCTACGGGGGGGAAAAAAAGGCGTTTTTATCGCGAAGCTCGTTTTTGAGTAAAAATGGTTTGTACGTCATTTTTTTTTTTTGCAATAAATCCCCTAAAAGTCGTTCGTTGAATTCTTCACGCGCCACTAGCTAGAGCGTAATTTTTGGTGAAATAATTGATATTCACAACTTTTCGGCTATTTTTTTTTTTCTATGTTTTGTACTTTGCAAAACATTCGATTTTTGGTTTTAACGGATTATTTTGAAAATCACACGTAATATTTTCAATCACGTCTTTACTTACGCTGTTAGCTCGTAACGTACCTGACAAAGTGTCTCATACAGACCATTAAAGGTAGGTGCCCACCGGTCAGAAATTAGAAAGCCTATTTTACAAAATATGTCGCTCGGTTGACTTGGTCCTTCTCCTTCAGACAAACACCGGGCGCGTGTTAAAAATGCTCAACAGTTTTTCAATATATTTCTTTGCCAGATTAAGAAAACGTTTTCGAGTGTAATATAAAAAACGTATTCGTTTAACTCGGAATCGTCTACGACGCGCGGAACGCCAAAACGGAGCATTGTTCGAAAATATAACGACCGATAAAGTATGCTGCTCGATCCAAAAACTGTGACCTAAACTCAAAACAAACTCACCGCTGCTGCTGCTTTTGCTTGTGTAACTGTTGCTTACTTTTTTATTTTAACCGCAGTTTTCAGGTACGGAACAACATCATTGTAATAATACACAATACAGGCGTTATCTGAACGAAAAACATTAAATTAACTATTAAAATACAATAATTCATTTATTCGTTCAATTCATTTTTGCGTTAAAATACATTTTGTACAATGGATATTTTTTTAATAACTTTTTCAATACAAAACAATTTTAGTATATTATATACCATCTACGAGTAAAAAAAAACTTTTATTGCTAAAAAAAAAATAAGTCACATTTTACAATCATATTACTTATACACGTTAAATAACCAAAAAAAAAAAGTTACATTAATCTGTACACAATAAAATTATAAATATATTTTAATAACATAATAATCTATACATTATAACGATTTATTGGAGTTTACTTTACCAGAAAACAATCTCGGTGCGCGTCGGTTTTTGACAAATAATAAAAAATACAATAATTTATAATCGCTAAATTGTAAACAACCGAACAAATTATCATTACGAGAGAGTACTCTTTTAACAAAACACATAATCGTCTAACGTTATTACAATAATAATCATTGTTGTACTATATAATAAGTCTTACGATATTATTATTACAAAACGGAATCGTCCGGATTGAAATATTATTATGCACGTGGGAACGGGGAACCGAGCGGATTCAAATAAAATATAAAGTTTCGATATTAGCGAAAAAGTTTTTACTCAAAGGTGATGATGTGCCTCTCGGTTCGTTATTGGCGGTCACGCGTAGTTTGTCAGTAAGATGGAGGACGTCTTAATTTTGTCCGAGCAACCTGAAAACTAGTCTTAAGTAAATCAACGGGGAAAAAGAATCGCGACACGAATTTACAAAGCTGGTGGAGTCGTAGAGAAGTCTTTTATTCTTCGGAATCCTAGAAAATTGTGATTTATTTGCCGGCACGTATTTGTAATCTAAAATCTTATTTAACACGGGGGACAAACGCCAAAAAAAAACAGTATCACAAATCGAGAGTTACACGAGTTTAAACTCTGGTCTTTAAACTCGTCCACAACTGCCCTGTCGCAATTTCAAAAACCGTCGCCTACAAGCAAAGAGACATTACTACTACTTCCATTCATCCACGACACCGGTTTCGCAAAGTTGCTTCGGAAAAACGACGATGAACCAGGGATCGATTGGGTAAAATTTTAATTACTTGTACTCGCATACCGAAAACGTAAAAAAATTGATATATTTTTGTTGTTGTTAGTCAACGCGAGTTTTCTTTTTTATACAATGGTCTTTTTTTTCGTTTCGAAGATTTTCGTTGGGCCAAATGTTGAATGGAAATTTAACGATACATTGTTCATACATAGAGTCCAAAAAAAGTTGTCGAAACCATTCCTAAAGCTATTGGCAGAAAGTAAAGTTAATAATATATTGCTTAATAAATTTTCTACAAACGTTTTCAACTGAGAACCTGAAAAAACGCTGTCAACAGTGGCAAAAAGTCACAAACGGCTCTATTTTAGACCGGAATTGTTTTTTTTTTTTTTACACTTCCACGCATAGATACAACGGTCGAGTATAATTTAAAGATACACGAAATAATTTTGTACTCAAATCGGGGGAAATTTGTCATTTGATAAAATATCTTAAAAACAATTAATTCGAAAAGAAGATTACTACGATTAAGATTCATCATTTTTTTGTGGTAAACGTTGAAATAACTAATTTTGCGACAATGACAAATACATTTGACACTGATTTGTTTTAACAAAACACACCGAATAAATCAAATTCAAAACAATTCAATTAAATATTCACTTTTTCTGTTTTTCTTTACTTATTAAAAAAAAAAAATACACTTTTTTATTCTGTTATTCGGGTGTGTTTAATTTTTTGTAAAAATAAAAATACCTAGTAATTCTACTACGGTAAAGTTTTTCCGTGCAATGTTCAAGAGGGTCCGTAACTTTGTACCGCTTTTAGTGTGCCGGCTGAAATGCAACAAACAGGAGAATAGTGTCACATTATTTTTATGGAAAAATTGGTGGTCTGAAAAAAAAAAAAAATACTCCAAAGTAGATTAAAAGTACAAGAACGGTTCACACAAAATCGGACGACAAGCTGGCAAAATTTAATTTTTCACGTGATTTTAAGATCTGGTCCTTAAAAATTATTAACGGTGACACTCCTAAATTTAAAATGGCTGAAGTGTTAAGATGGGTAAATTTTTTTTTTTTTGTAATTGCTTCCAGCCTTATAAAAGCAAAAGTGATCAAGATTTTCTGGGTTTGTGATGATTATTCAAGAAGAATTATTATTTCAAACAGATCGACGTACAATTACACATAGACTATATTTTAATCGTGGCGTTATCTAACCTCTACCACACAAACATTGTTTAATAATAATTCTAAAACGTGTCGCAAGGAAAAACAATATAAAAGCATTCGGTCATCACAGTATGGCACCACCTTAATCTGGGAAAGGTACATCTAGTATACATTTTTTGTTGTTCTAAACGTTTTGTTTGTATTAATGGTTTTACAAATAACTCAATTAAATGATTCTGAGGGTACACACTGGGGAGAATAAAAACTGCAGTTATACTAAAAAAAGAAAATTTTTTTTAAAAACGCCAAGATAAAAATTCAAAACAGAAATGCCAGTTATTAAAGTCATTCATTCGACCTGTGTTTCCGAAATTGATTTTTACACACGTATATTTTTCATTTTTTATATTTTTTCATAGTACAAATCAAACCAACCGCTTATTAGAAACAGTCAGTTAACTGACACATTTCACCCAAAGTGTTTCTGATAAGCCGCTTCTACTGTACATATAATAATAATTCAACAAAAAGTTTGTGCAAAATAAATTTATTTTGACTAAAGTTATTCTAACATTTTATAGTTTATTTGTGTTATAACTCTTGATGTTTGTACTGATAACATGTTGAACAACATTAATTAGAAAAATAATATTTAATGTGGCAACATAATATTGTACATATAATTCAAAATGTGCACGACGCTTTAAATGCAAATAAAATTTTTTTAATTTTCTATAAATTATAAATAAACTGTACAAATCAAAAATATAACTCGTAGACATTTTTAAAGTTCAAACCTCGTAGTTTTTACTCACAATAAAAAAATATAAGTAAACTAGGCATAAGAAGAATAGTCGATTGAGCACTTAAATACCTACTAATCATATTCAATATCCATAAAAATAAATAATTCATTTATCAACGAAACAAAACTCGACAACAAACGTATTTACAACATAAAAAATTATTTATAAAGTACCTGCTTAAACTAAGAAATCAGGATCACTATAGGCATCGTCACTGTCTTCTGAGCTCCCACCACCTCCTTTAGCCTTCTTCCTCTTGTGATGATGTTTCTTTGGTCGATCAGATTTTTTCAATTTATGCGATCGGTGATGATGATGCGTATGTTTGGACGATGGAGGCTTAGGAGGTATAATGGTCAGTTTAGGAACCTTTGGTGTCGATTGCACATTATTCTAATGAAAAATAACAATGATCATTATTTCATCAAAAATAAATGGATAAACTAGGTTAAAAAAAAAAATAACATAAAATACCAAAGTATTCTTTAAATGACTCCTCATAATCACATCACATTAAAATAGTTAAGATAAACGAACAGTGAGACGGATTTAGAATTTTTTTTCATAATATGGTAGGTAACAATAAAGATTCATGGTAATAGTTACCAAAGTCAATGGTACAAGACCCCTACCACTTAAGAGAAAAAAACTTTGAAGTCTAGAAACAGTCAAATTACTACACAACTACAGTAAATGCAAAATATTTTATAAAAAAAGTTAATTAATTAACATCAAAGAGTATTTAATACCTCTGCAGTAAACAACAATTAATTTCATAGACGCACAGACAAGTTGCGCATACACAAATAAACCTAAGTTCTATTTAACCCTCACAAAAATTAAAAATCAAAATATCACGTAACAATTTTAAAAATATTAAGTTACACTGACTTGTTTTTGATACTCTGGCGATTCATATGACACATTTGAAGAATCTAAGTGATTAGGAGTTATTGGCATTTGAACAGGAGTGCTACCAACATGGTTGCTAGACATTGACGAATCTTTTACGGACTTTGAAATTTTAGGAGTTCCAAAGTCTTCATCGTCTTCATTGTCATCAGGGTCAAGATTTATAATCAAATGTTTAAGCTAAAAATGTAAATAAAAAAAAAAAAAAAAAACATAATCATTAATACAACTTAACACGGCTCACACACTATTTTTAAACGTACTTCTAAATAAGAAGAAACCAGTTCTTTTTTGGCTTTCTGCAAATTATCCGTATTTATTTCTAATCCACACATAAGCTTTTGTGTAGTAGCTTTTGGATTGAACATAGCATTTGATTTTCTACTCAAATTTTTGTCATACATTTTACTAGATTCTGCTGGTGAGTATTGAGTTATTTTCCTGTAAAAACCATTTTAATTGTGAAGTTGTCCAATAAGTTTTAAAAGATCATAAATTTTTCTAACAACTTACATGTCAGTTATTCCATAAACAGTTTTTAAATATTGTTTGAGAACTAAAAGTAGTAGACAACCATGAGATTTTATAACAACTTCCTGTAAATTTGATACATCATCAGGTACCCTTTCAATCAAAGACCCTTCATCTTCGTCGTCTTCATCTTCAACAGCGCCATCTACTTTATTAGGATGTTGCGAGGCATTAGGATTTGGAAGTAAACCCTAAAAATAAGAATATAAATTGTATAGAAGGGCTGAACATTTTTAATTAGGGACTAATATTATTCATAATTAATTATTAATTTGGCTTGTCCCTTTTTAAAATAAAAAATAATTATATTGTTTTATTTTTAAGGTCATTAAAATTGATTCTCAGCTAATTTTTTTTTTTTTTTTTACTACACCAACAATAAACTCAAATTATTAATAGGTTTTTGAAAACAGATTTTTAATTAATCATAAAATACTGAACTCACATTATGGATGTCCACATTGAGATATCAATTTCACCTTCCAAAACAGTGATCCACCCAATACTGTTACACTCCCACGGAATTCTTTATACTTTTTAAATTTATTAAAGACTGTGAGTGTTCACTTTACACAAGATGGATGTTAATTTATGGAAACAAATTTATATAATTACGATAGGGACATTCATAGAAAATTCATGTCGTATTTAAGAAAAGATTGATTACTCCAAGTGGATGTGTCATAAGGAAATTTACTAATTTTGACAAAAATATTTATTTAGCAAGTTTTTTCTTTATATTAAAATAAACTATTAAAAACTCAAAGGATTATCTTTCTAGAAATGTTGAAATTATAAAATAAATAAAAATTGAAATATTTTTTTTAACGACATACACTTTTTTAATTTATACACCTGATACAAAATACTGACTTAAAAATATTTTAAAGTTCCTCTAACAAAAGAATTCTAAAAAAAAGCTTACAACACATGAAAGTTGAAATCCAGTTTAAATTGTTACAATAGTTCTACATATTATATAACACAGATCATAAAGATGTTTATATTATCATATAAACATTGTGACATTTTGTCTCATTTATTTTAATTCTTTTAACTGAAAATGAAACAAAACTATATACATACCTAGATGTGTTTTAAATTTTAACATTTTACTAACCTCTTTAAAGTTTTGTAGCAAATTAGTTCCGTTTACAGATATCATAGTATTTATATGATGTATAATGAATAAAGGCTCATCTTGTGATTGAAATGGAAAGTATGCCAAATTATCAGCCAAATACAACATTTGAGCTAAATTCGTGTTCTGTTAAAAATATAAACAAACAAATAAATGAACAACCTATTAAATAGAAATAATATTATAACTTTACTAACTCCTTGATCCTCAAAATGCTTCAAAATAGACATCACCAGAGCTCTACGTTGCTGTTTGGTTCTAAGTATAGAATAAAGACATCCATTTAGAGCACTAGGAATAACGTCGTTATCTTTTGTCCGGAAACCGCGAACAATTTGTGCGTCATTTTGTAGAATGCTTTGTAAATTAAAAGACAGTTTAATTCCGTTTTGAGCACCCATGTGGATGAAACCTGGATATTTTTTCTCAATGTCTTGCAAATGGTTATCGGCACGACTACTAACCGATTTATCACAATCAGTACTCATGCATATCAAGTAAGGCACAATCTAAAAAAAAAAAATCACACCATAAACAAATTTACTACAGCAGTTTTAATAACAAAACTATCCAACCTGAACTGGATGCACTAGACCTTGGGCTAAAATTAACTGTATAACTTTAAGTACTGCATTGCGAACTTCTTTATTTACGTGCAAAAAGGAATTAAGTATTCCTTTTAGATACAACTGAATAACTGTACTAGCCATTCCAGAAGAAACGTCGCCCATTTCTTTTAAATTTTCTTTTTTGCACAACTTTGACCCTAAAACAATTTTAAGACGATTGTTTTATACACATTATTATGATCCGAGTAAACAGAAAAAATTTAGTTCATACATTCTAAATCTTGTTTTATCATTCTTTTTTCTTCTTCTGCCAAGTATAATTCAATATTGTTCAGAACCTTTAAACAAAATATTTCATTTTAAACCTAATATTTGTTAATATACGTAAAACACTGTACAGCTTTAAAATAATAATACTCAAGGCCTTGCCTTATTTTGTAATATTTTATTTTCACTTACTTGAGTTTTTAAGGTATAGTCCACAGAGTCATTAGTCAAAACTTCAAGAAACTTATCCATAAGATCTTTACTCAACATAAAATCATAATGCCGAATACACATTGATCCAAGTGCTTTTAATGCAAATAGCTGATTGTCTTTTCCATTTGCATGCAAAAAATATGACATCATTTCGTACACAACACTTGTAATATTTTCCTAAAAAATACAATATCAAACTATGAAAAAAGGATTCTTTGTAGGAATTTCATATTATGTGGTGTACCATTTGTGTACACATTTGATTACTTAAAAATAATAACTATTTTTTCACCTGGTTTTGCACAAATAAGTGGGAAATGTGTGAAAACTAACTTTCATTTTTTTTTTTATCATTAAACATTTCCTTTGAAATATTCTTGTTTGTACAGATAACAATATGGTTCAATAAATAAATTTTTTTAAAAAATACGACCATAACGATACACAGTAAACTAAATGCTTTTTAAATTTAATGATAATCAGCAGTTTTTAGGACTAATGTAAATTACAATTATGCATGGTAAAACTTATTTGAAGTCACAATGTAGATTTGAAAACTTACCGGGTACACATCACTAATAATTTTTTTGTCAGTAAAATCAAAAAACCTCAACATCAGGCCAATGATATAAATTGCACGTCGAAAATGAGGCAGTAGAGTCGTTAATGCTTGAGGATTGTTCTGATTATCAAGATGAATCTTTTGAAAATTGCACAAATATTCTGTACAAAATAGATAAATTCAAGCATTAATACGTGTTTACACATTTAATTTGTTGTACTGTGTAAAGTGTTATAATTAATAAGGGTAGGTACAATTAATACTAATTAGTCTAAGTACATATTATTTTTATTTCTAAAAAAACATCAGGGAATTATAGAATAAAAATTAAAAGCATAGAAAAATATTAGAGAACGAATAATAAAAAGTGAGATATTGATATTTAAAAGAAAATTTGTTTGGTATTATGTTAGGAAAACCGACAAAAGGGCAGTTGTTTAGTGCGAGACAACTTGTAGAGACATTTGCCATATTGAGAAAATAACAAAAGTCTATTCATATTGTAGAGGCTGCAGAAAAAAAAGTATGTATGATACAGTGTCAAGAAAAATTTAAATAAAAAAAATTTTTTCCGGCTTTACGATCCATTAAAGGTCTTTACCGCCAAATTTACATCCTTCTATTCCAAATGAAAATTATAGAAAAATCAATTTAGCTTACCAACAACAATTTATGTATTTTATAGTTTTTAAAATTTTTATGAAATATTTACTGGGAACTGAACACCATATTACGTTGATATACAACACATTTGATCTAAAAGCAAATGTTGCTTCAAAAATTACACGCAGTATTGAGAAAAATTAAATTTGACAGTCTAAGATTGTTAAAACAAAAAAAAAACTGACAAATAACAACGTAAAAAATTACAGCCACAGATTTTACTTCCTATAAGTTAGTTCCCTACTAAAAATGAATTGAAAAAAATCTCTTCACTAACCTTTTAAAAAAACTATTCAAAATTCAGTTTCTAAAACGAAACTTAAAGCTTGGTACTTAAAGTCATTGTGTTTAAACTTTTTTGAAGTAATATTAAGTACTGCTATTAAGCTATCATTATTTTTATTTTTTTTTTATTTTTAACTTAATGTTAAGATGAAAAATTCACTCTTTTTTTTTTTTTTTTTGCAATTAATCACTTTTAAAGGTTACAAATGGTTATTTTTATTAGTATACGTATTTTATTTTATTTAGTTGTTTATTTATTCAAAATATAAATTTGTTTTTAATACATATTACAAATAAGATTTGTAAATTTTAATCTCAAATAATTATAGTTGACAAATTTAGTATTAGTCTATTGATAAATAAAATTATGGGTATCCGGAATACACTATTTCAAACTAAATTTTAGAATATCATTTAAAAAAATTTCTTTCTTCCCTCAAAACGTTATACTGCTACTTCTAATTTAGTCAGATTTTATTACAGTACTTTACTTTGTTTATAATATTTTTGTTTTATTAAATATATTTTCTAACCACCTACACAAAAAATGTAAATCACATTTATTTATATGTGTACCTTTATCTTAAATGTGTAGTAAAAATTATTGTTGTAGTTGAGCTATTTTTTAATACCTACTCCTCAAAAATGAAACACTCAAGCGTTTCAACTTTAAAATATTATTCAAAAAATTTTAAATACAAAAATAGAATACATTTTTTTAATAAAATAGGTGGTTGTATTTTCATTAAGTTTGTAAAAATAAAATAATTGAAAACTTACTATAATATATCCCAAAACAATCCGTGATCAGTTTATAGTTTTTTGTAACATTATTCACTACTGAACCAAGACAAGAAATGCAACTCAATATCACGGTTTGATCGTGCTTCATGATAAGTTTAACTGCATCTTCTTCAAGTTGTGATAAAAATATCTCACTTGGATGCTCTATTAACGGAACAACAAGTTCAAGTGTCTGTGCCACTGAACTTATTATGGTATAATCACCATGAGTCTAAAATTACCGACATAAATTAATGTTCATCAGTTTATTTGTGTGAATAAAATTTAACAATTCAATCAAATTACCTGGCATTTTAAACTTAAATAGGGTTGTAGAGTGAGAGCGTGCGCAGCAATTAATTGTGGTCGTATTTTGGAAAACATATATATAGTCATAAAACAACCTACAAGTTGTTGTTGTGACCCACCTCCGGCACCACCATCAAGGGTCACCACGTTCTCTACTAAACAGTCAATTATTTGTTTAGTAGCTTCAAGCAGGGTTTTAGGAGGTTCAGTAGACACTTTTGATGCGTCATCTTTATCTTCTTTGGGTTTAAATAAACACCGCAGTAGCTGCTCAAGACTGTCTAGACCCACATCGTTAGCTTCTAACACAACGTCAGTTATGTTTAAAACTTTTCTCAATAACGTTGTTTTATCAAGTGATGGTTTTTCACGTACTGGGGTAAACCACATATTTGAAAAAACTTCCAATATTAATTTTTTGATTCCGTCTTCATCATTAATACGACGAATCATTTTATTACAAATAGATGGTATTTTTGGATAGTCAGGACACTCAATACATATGTCTCTCATTATTTTTATCACTCTTTTTCGCACACTGACACCAGTGTCCAATATACGAGCCGATAACATTGTATAGTACTTATCTATAAGGTCTGGACGATTTAAAACAAATTTCCCAACTAAATCAACAGCAGCTTCCCGGACTGACGTTGAATGATCGAGAAACGAATGACTCACACCCAACTGCATTTCTTTCAATCCCAACACACTAGGATCAACTTCAACAATCATAGTCAAACATTTCATAGCTTTTGTTCTTATATTTACTGAGGTTTCCATCAATACTTTGATTATCTGAAATTGAAAATCAAATGGAATAACAAAAATTTAAAGCAAAGGCACACAGATTAGTTACTTACATGTATCAAATAAGTATCAAAGCTTTGAGAAAATGGTCTGGTAGAAGCTAAATATCTTGCCACTAATTCTGCACTGTCATAATCAATGTATGTTTGCAAGACTTCGCCATCTTGGTTATCATATGGATTGATTTTAGTCAGTAAATATTCTTTTCTTTGTTCGCAAAGTCTTGAATTTTCAGTTGCTCTATTTTTATGTGCTCGAGATTCATTTTCTTTACTAGAATCATCACTTTCATCACTATCTTCATTATCTGTACCAAAAACAATCATTTTAAAACATCATTAACAAATCTTAGGTACTTGTCTTAAATGTGAAACTAACCTGATTTTTTCTGGGAATTCCTTTCTTTCTTATTTTTTGATACTAAGTTTGATGATTTCTCAGCATCAGCAATGTCTTGATACCACTGAGCTAAATAAAAATGTCGCGCAAGACTTAAAGCTGGCTCAGTCATACTTTTAACTGCCAGATAATCTAAAAGAACTCTCTGCAAAAATTGTATCCTTTCTTCATTATTTTTAACCTCTTCGACTTCACCCTACAAAATTTATACATAATAATAATAATATATTACCAAGTAGACATGTATCTATATAAACAGAAAATATGAATACATACCATTAAAGTACCATCTTCATCTTTGAGTTCTTCTGTTCTAATATCCATGATTATAGAATCTATGGTTTTCAATTTTAACTGAGATGTAACAGAGTCTTTTCTGAGTCTAGCAGCAACAACTCCAAGATAGTCTAAAGAAGCGACTCTCAGTGACATCTCTAAGCTTTTGTTAACGAAATTGGCCACCAATAACCTTCCAAGTACACTGAGCATAAGTTCTGATGCAGGCCATTCAGGTTTATTGACAGTAGTCAACAGATCTTGAATAAAATTTTCAAAAATTGGACGGTAATCAATTTCTTCATTTTTACTACTGCATTTTGATAAAAATACATGCAAAAAACTCGATGCGGTTAAACGAGCAGCCTTAAATTTACTGAATATTAATGTATCAGGATCAAGCTAGAAATGTTAAAATTAGACATATATAAAATATATATTAGTTTTATTAGAACTATGGTTTAAATATATTTAAAATCATACAGTTAACTGTTTTTCAGCTAGGTTAGATGGAAGTACAACTGTGCACTGTATTAGCTGTAACACAAGAGCTGACAACATTTGGATATATTCCTCGGAACTAACTCGAAATGACCTTAAACTTCGTTTAGAACTTGGCAATCGAGCCATGGACGCAAGAATATCATCTAGTAGTAATTTCCGATGTTTATCATATTTTGTAAATATCTATTAGAAAATAACAAGGTAAATAAAAATTCAATTATTAAAACAACATATTTGTTATTAGATAATTACTGTTGTCACAAGTTTTAGAGCAGATAATTGCAGCTCATTGATTTCTTCAACAAAAAATGGAGATACTGCCATTGACGAAGTATGAAGAACAGCTGTATCGGTAAGGGTCTGGATTTGTAAAAGCTCAGCTAGAAGTGAAACTACTTCAGAAAGCTTGGTGTATAATGACAAAACGTTCTTATCACGCACTTCTTTTGGATGCGCACGTTTTTTACGAGCACTACCAGTATAAGAATCGTTACTTTTTTGAATCCTATAATAAACAAAAACATACACATAAGACACAATAGTTTACAGTAAAAAATATTCAAAATACCTGTAAACTGGATCAAAAGACGGATAAATTGTATTATGTAGTTGATATTTAGTGAACATAACCACTCTGTCAATAACATCTTCCAAATAAACTTTTTTCTGCATTTTTGGTGAAGTCAAAATATAAAGTGCAGTTAATGATGCATTTACAGCACGCATAACTCTTTCCATTGTTAACTCCATCCATAATTTTTTCTCACATTCATCATCTTCCTGTCGTAAAATTTACCATAGAAAATTAAGTTTGTGTAAACCATGTATAATTTTTAATTATATTCTTTCTTACTGGATCAGCAATTGGAGACACTTTGGCACCATCTCTTATATTTTTTTCAAGTATACCTAAGAGACGAATAATTTTGTTTGATGGTATGGAATCCATAGCCCCTAATGTTTTAAGTTTAGCTGATTCGCTACATAATTCTTGTAACGCATACTTAGGTATTAAAGTTTCCGGTGGTACGGCATCATTTTCCCCTTCTAAACGTTAAAAATGTTTAACTATAGATAGATCTAAAACGAAATACAATATTTAACAAAATTAATTACCAAAATCTAATGACGGTTCACCATCATCAGTACTTTCAAAAACTTTTTCAATACACTTATTAAACTTTTGATATGTATTAGTTTCCATTAGTTCTTCAACAGAGAGCTTTTCAATAAAAGGAACAAGTTTTCTTTCAACTCTTCTTACTTTAGCTTTTTTGACACATTCGTCTAAATGTAAATAATTGATATAAAATTAATAAAGTAACTAAAAATGGAAGTTTTTTATAAGTTATTAAGCACTGCTATCACTATTATTAATTATGAGTACAATCCTAATCTATACAAACATAACAATTTCATACATAAATTACCTTCATCATTATTTTGGTCATTAGTGTCTGATGTTTCAGCAGGTCTTCTTCTTCTTTTAATTCTTTCAGTCAACGATACTCCAAAATCATTTGGATCAGAATTTTTATTTTCTTCTTTTATTTGGTCACTTCTTTTATCTACAAATAGAGGAAATTAAAATTTAATTGCTAACTTATCAATGTTTTGATGGTAAAGAAAATTTTGCACATAAAGGATTTTGTAACGATTAGTTGATAATTAAAATTACATTTTTTAAGGTATTGCAAAATTCTTGTAAAACAACCACCATGAAATCAAAAAATGCTAAATAAAAAATTTATATATTTATTTTCAAATTTTAAAATAATATTGAGGTTTTTATGCTAATAAAATGCATGTTAAAATAAGACTAGGTCAGTTTTCTAGTTACAATGAATTTTTGTTAATGCTAAGTAACTAGGAATTTCAATTTTAATTTAAAAAATAAAAAAAAAAAGAATGTATAGGTAAGTTCAAAAAGCTCTTAATATACTACAGAAAATTGTTTACCTTGGTTTATAACGAAAGATCTTTCTCCAAGGCCTAGTCCAAAATTGTTGTCTTCATTTAATGCTTCCATATTAATTAAATTTGAATTTGATTTACTTATAACTAAAATCATAAAACAATTTTAAAGTTGTATTCAGTTAAGTTTCATGAAGGAAAGGGATTAAAGATGAGTAGAAGTAATACAGTGTATATGGAGTATAATTTTGGTGGAATAGAGTGGTGTTGTAATAGAAGAGGTAGAGAACTTTAAGTACCTAGGAACTTTTGTACAAAGGGACAGAAAGAGGTAGAGAACAACCAAAGAAGAGATGGATGGAAACAATTGAAAAAAATATGAGGGTTGTTAATGTCTGTGTAGGGGATGTAAACGATCGTGATAAGTTTTCCAACCCCAAATAGTTAGGAAAAAGGCAAAGAAGAAGAAAATTTAGTAAAGTTCCATAATTCATATTTTATGTAATAAATAACATTCAAGAACAATGTATACCATGTTGGCTAAGATCAATTCGAGTTAGTGCAATAGTTGGTTGATTCATAAATACATCATAGTTATTCGTCATTTGAGAAAATTCTCGTTCTAGTTTTATGACGTTCAATTTATCATTTTCTGCGATGTCTACAGCGTCTAACATTTTATCTGTATATTATGATAAATTAACACATCAATAAAAAAAGAATAAAATCAAATACAAATATATTACCATCATTATCTAATAACATTCTAGGTAATTTTGTAGAAGTTGGTCCCACTATTACTGGTTGCTGATGAGATGAAAGTTCATTTAGTAATCCTGAATGTTGCAAAAATTCATTATGAGACAAATTATGTTGTTCAATTAATGCAGACTCAAAACTATTAATAACACTGAGTTCATGATCAGGTAATTTATGCTCAGTTAGTTTATCTTTATCTGAAAAAATAAGAATAAAAAATTATAACTATGCTTAAAAATAATAATTTACAAAACCTACTCCAAGTATAAAAGCACATAAAATTAAAACAACTGATCAACATATAAAAATCACAAGTAAAATTTGAATACAGGTTTATTAATAAAAACTACAAATTAAATAATGAATAATGAAAAAAAAACAGAATCATTCTAGATCATGTGGGTAGAGTTTGATACTATGGGATACTGTTTTGAAGCTTTAATAGTTTAAAAGTAAATAGTTAAAAGTAATAGTTTAATAGTAAAAGCTTCAAAAGTTGCATGTTAATTGTTATTGTAAATTGCTTACAAAAATACCAATTCTGAGGAAGCTCAGTTCATCTATAAGAATTGAGCCATAACAATAGAATTTAATATTTTAAGTATTATATTGGGCATTATAATTTAAAAAGGGTAAAAAGAGTTTAAAATTGTCAAAATTATTTGAAATTATAATTTTATCATCATGATAAAATTATTTTAAAACTAATACTAAAAAAACCCATCAAAAAATATTAAACACCACAATGTAGTAATTAATTGTTTTATTAAAGAATTTTTCTAAAAATGATTCAAAAAACCAAAAGTGTAACTAAAGAATATTAATATAAATAACAGGCAAAAATTCCAAACCGTTTGAACAATTATTAAAGAACTTATTACGACTAAGTGTCAAATAGCGCAACAGTGTGTATTATGACCAAAATAACACGATAATACCAATGATTTCTTATACGCTTTTAGAAAGTACTAAGCGGATTTTTTTTAAATTCTAATTTTATTTTAATTACTACTTAAATATTATCTGAAAATTCCAGGTCATTTTAATCATTATTTTGTAAGTTATGGCCAAAAAACGAGATCGATTATGTCAAAAACAAGTTAGCTGTAATTTTTTATTTAATTCTCCTTAAATTTTTTATTGTAACTTTTTCAATTTTGAACTCTTAAATCTATGACCCCTTGAAGTACCCTGTAACAAAGTAGTACTACCAGAAACCAGGTATGAATGTAAAGGTCAGAGCATTATTGAAAAAGCTATTGTACAAAATTATAAATTGCTATCAGATATTAATATAAATAGTATGGTTGTGTAAACCATAATTAACTAAAAAATAAGTAATAAAGATGAATAACCTTGTTGAAATGGTCCATTAAACGTTTCAGGATTTTGTTGTAATATAGCATGAAGAAGTTCAGGTATGTTTTGTTGGTTGTTAAAATTTTCTGTATACGCGTATTCATCTTTTAAATGACTGCAACAATTTAAATGATCATCAAATTATAATCAAGTATAATTTATAATTTATTTGTCTTAAGAATTGGTGAATAAAACTTACATATGAGCTGAAGAGGTATTTACCAATGACTGAATTAACTGTGGAACCAAATTATCATCACGAAGGCTAAGTAAAATATCTGCTTCTTCGGCTACACGAGGATGAAACAACAAAGATTTATTCCCTAGTGTTTGAGGCATAGGTGTTGGCAATGGCATTTCAGGTAACACTGTAAATCAAACATTTTTTCACCTTAAAAATAATCATTAGGTAGGTAGGTACAATATTAGTACAATGTACCAATATATATAATTATATACGTAGTTAATAGTTGAAAAACAATTTGGTAGCGGCACTGGGTTCAGTATGACAAAATTCAATTTTTATTATTCAACTGATCAAGTGTGTAACTGTTAGAGTTTCTATGTTTAAAAGCTGGGGTAGAAATGTTAAGTTTTGAATTTAAAAAATATGTATACTATACAAAACTTTCGTTAGTGTGAAAACTTGAAAGTTCTATATTTAACACAAAAATGATCATAACTGTTTAATATTTTTACAAACATTTAAACTTTATGTTTCAATTATTTGCATTGGACCTATGTGTGACCTATGAGCACTTTTAGATTTAGTGTGTGATTTACCAGGAAAAATATTATGAACTTCTAGTAACTGAGTAGTTTCTACAGATTTATATTTTATTTAAACATTTTAATACGGCAGACTACTTTTACAATCTTAAACTTGCAAACCCAAGAGTTAGGACAAGAGCGCTTGTTACATCTGTAAATCCACTTGCAGACCTCTAGTGCCCCTAACCCCCCAGAAAAACCTAATATCTGATGAAACCCAACTTGGACACATGACTTGGTATAACCCTCAAACTGAAATCTAAACCCCATGCAGTGAGAGAATGCAAGTTGGAAACGCCCAAATAGCGATGGAAATCGCACATTCTCCACTATGTGTTTCCATGCGGCATGTTGTCCCACAAAATAGCGCTTCCCGTGGCCAATTGTCCAGTGAGACGGATAAATTAAACCTTGAGTCAGCAAAGCACTATCATTTGGATGCGTGGTCAACTTGCTTTCTCTCCCCGCACGGAGTATGAACGTTAGACACAGTAATATAACCCAACTTAGTCTAACACTCAACATACAATATAGGTACAACACACATTACTTAATCTAGGTTACAAGAATTAGTAGGTGTAAGCGCACCAGGTAAGTTACACATTGTACCGAAGTCCAAAAAGTAAATAAAGTAAATTTTAATAAGTTTAAAAAATTTTTGGAGGAATATAGCCAAGACCCATAGTGACAAAAACAACAATATAATAATATAAAAGCGTACCTATTATCTGTATAAACCAAAACTGTGTGAAGCAATTTTTAAAAAAATATTCAACAAGTAAATATGTGATTTAGATTGTAATAACGTTTCAAGACTCTAAAATGAAAATTGAATGTTTTATGAAACATGAACTGCGAAAATCTACAAATTTCTAAACTTTCACCAAGGCTTTGTAATTTTTTTTCAATTTTACACACAAATTTGTTTAGCATTTTTTAATGATGAGTGCGAATTTTCAGGTACTGAAATTAATTTTGAAAACTTTTAATTTTTGAGTTTTGAAACAAAAACTAATCAAACTTTGAAAAAAAGCTTCAACCAAACTATTACCTAGAGGCGATTACTTAATTTTTTAATTTAAATTTTAAGTGAACTCCTTCTACTCTTGTTTGCACTGAATAAAAAACCTCATTGTAAAAACAATACATTCTTCACTGTACTTAGAATCTAAGACTTAAGCACAACTTGGGTTGTAAAATAATCCCAATTTTTATCAACACAATAAACAAAAAACTGTTGAGAGATTGTGTAAGAATCATTTTAATATTTTAACTGTCAAATAAAAGTTATCTATTTTGAATAGAAAAATACATAAAAATGTATTCATCAACTTCCAATAATTAATCAAAATTTGTTTATTTTTTGTTAATAATAAAAAAAAAAACTCAAAAACTCGTTAAATACTTAAATAACATAAGTCAATAATGAATACCTAAGTTTTAAAAAAATATTATTATCACGACACTAGATATTAAAATATATTATATAAGATAATATCATTTGATGTGATGACAACATAATAACA
This sequence comes from Hormaphis cornu, assembly GCA_017140985.1. Lineage (NCBI taxonomy): Eukaryota > Metazoa > Arthropoda > Insecta > Hemiptera > Hormaphididae > Hormaphis > Hormaphis cornu. The sequence goes on from CM029361.1 coordinate 22,559,411, forward strand.
ATTGTTATTAATTTTTTTGATACAAAACACATTATTAGTTAATTAGTTTACAACTTTACCTTTTGAATAAATTCAAAATCTCCCAAAGTGTACTACATTTACTATTTGATCTGTTACCTAATTTGTTTTTCAAGTATAAGTGAATTTATCTATATCAGAGGTTAGCAATGCGTACTAGTTTTTTGTAGCTAAAGTAAAACATTTATAGTTTTAATATGATATAGGTATAGGTGCTTTTGAAAACTTAATAACAAAAATTATTTTAATAACAGTGTTAGCAAAGTAAAGTAAGCACATACTCATTTTTAAAAATGTTAGGAACATATAATTGTAGTTTTTTATTAAAGTTAAATACGTGTTTATGTTATTTTTTTTTTAACCCATAAAACAAAATAAGGAACCAAATCGTATGTTTCAATATTGCATCATTCCTTCAAAATTTATTATTTAAAAAATATAATTTATACTTACAGCTTGTTAGACTTGAAATGCCAGCCAAAGTTGTTATGGGTACACTAGGAATTTCCCCGTTCATAGCTATGGTTCTTTGTGAAACATCATTGTAACCCACTTTCAAGTCATATGGTCTGCAAAACACAAAACGTTAATTATTTTTAAAAACAAAATCAATACATATACACGTGAAGATGCAGATTGTTAATCGGTGCATATTTGTTTTAGTACGCATTATACATTTATAATGGTACTATCATATCCACAGACTAACGTTAGATAGTGTAATACCACTTATATCCCAAAGCAAAAAATAATTCTATTTAATAATACATCTTTGTATTTGTACTGTTAGTCTGTCATATAACAATTAACCTATTCATACTATTATTAATAATGCAAATAATAATTATTATTCAACTGTCTCTAATGTTTGAAAAAAATAACTTTTACAGTTGTAAAATTTAAATAACTATCCTAAGAACCAACTAAAAATTATGTTATTTAAGTTTTAAATTTGTATAAAAATCTTGATTATTCAGTTATAAATAGAGAAACTTAAAATAAAATGATTAATGAACAAATAACACAAATAAGACGGTTTTATCTAACACGGACAGTTTGATGTTACTTATTTGATTTTCCAGATTTATGTTTGATATATATTTAATATCACGCTATATAAACTTTATCCATCAACATTGACACTACAACAAATTGTTTTATTATTTCACTACATAGATATATTCATATTTATAACAAATATAACACTTCTACTTCCTATAACTAATAATCAAACAAAGAATATAAGTAATGCCATTTGTATTGGCATTGGGTACACAAGTATATTTTTCATAGGTTTCTTTATTAAAACTGTGAAAATAATTTTATTCATTATTGCTACCTATCTACAAATGAGTATTTAAAATTTAAGTAAAATATACTTTACATTCTGCAAAATAGATGATAATTAATTTTTTTCAAAGAAAATAATTTACAACAGGTACCAAGCAATAAAATTTTCAATTTTCTAAAGTGTACTTTTAAAATCAGAGTATAACTTTACACATTGTAATTAATATTTTACTCACTAGATAATCAAATTTTAGTCATTTTTCCTCGCATAATTTATATCTCGATATCTATGAGAGCAAATGCCCCGGGCAACCCCGTATCTTGGGCCGGCACTGTGTAAGATAAACACTGGTTGACTGGTCAACTATTTCTTAAACACTTTTTAAAAGGCATCGCTCAAAGTATCTGGATTTTTTTTTTAATTTTTACATAATTTATGTACTTATTCGTTGTTGATTTCGGTAGGTTATTGTATTATTTTTATCATTTTTACACAACTCATTTTGACTAACTAATATTATTTCGACGTCTCTACGGTAAATCCAAGAGTAAATTTTAATTTCATACGGTATGTTTCGTATAAAAATTATTATTATTTTATCATTGCACCCAATTATTGTGAATCCACTTATCCAGCTTTAATCCAGTATGTATTATCTACAATGTTTACTGTAAAAAAAGAAATTAATAAAGCAAGTAGGAAAGATACCTAGATAGTGGTTTTAGAGAAAAATAAATAATTTACTATACCTAAGTGGGTAAATAATGATTATTGAAAAACAACGGAACTTGTCTACTCACAGGGTCAATTAATATTGAAACATACATTTCGAACTTCACAGAGGCGCGTGAATTGTCTACGGCCTGGATTAGAAACTGATAACGTGTACTATCGATCCTACTTCTCCGTTTGCCTCTGGTGTTTTACGATGACGGTTACAATGAAATGTTACCGCCCGGGTGTTACAACTCTATTTTGTTGTTTTAAATTGGTTGAAATCAAAGTCATCACGTTTTAGTCATTCGTAATGTTTAGGTAAGTGCGAGGTTACGAATTAAACGTATTTCTCTTGGCGGATATCTACTTGGGCTATTTGTCAACAAATTGCTCAAACAAAGATTACGACTTATGGGTAGGCGGTACCTGGGTGTTTTCAGTTGTCAACGTCGGGTGCTAGCGCAGATTCGATAGGTCTCTTGTAGCTACGACCGTCGTAAATAAAATCCTACCTTGAATCGCGACCCTAACATGTATACTTTTGAGACGTCGTGCGCCCATAACTTGACTTGCGTACGGGAACTGCAAAGACGACCTTGAACGTTACAAGAACGAACCAGGAGATGACAAACGACGGTCGCAACGACAACGATCGAACCGTACTACTTCGGACGCGTCGGTCGTGTGAAAAACCGTGTCGGCAACGTACGCCGAGTTCGGGGGGAGGCGAGAGAGAGAAATTGACGAAACCGACGCCGTTTCCGGGGCGGAAAGTGTCCTCCGCCGCCCTAAACGCACAAGCTTTATCGCGCGGAACGCCGATCCCGTCTCAGGGATTACGCGTTTCGGGCGTAAACAAATACGCCGTCGCGTATCGAACGTCGTCGTCGTCGGTACTTACTGGTTGGAGTTCTGCACCGGCCTGTACATGAAGCGGTCGGGAATGTTTGGCGTTCAACGAGGGCGCGACAATGACATCGGACGCTTTTCGCTCCCGCCGCGGCCGCTGACGCTGACTACGACGACGTCCAGTTCTTCGGTCCCTTATCACTCGCGAGAAAAAAAAACGTCTCGTCGGCGTCCCGCGTACACACCACTACTGGTGCGGCGTCGTCGTCTCGGGACGGTCTCCCGGAAACAGCTGCAGCACGAACGCTGGACAACAACGGCGGCGGCGGCGGCGGCGACGACGACGATGATGATGATGATGATGATGATGACGACGATGACGATGATAGCGACCAATCGCGCGTACGCTCATATCACGCCGACATGGTCTCGCCGCGGGACGACGACGACGCGAAACGCGATAAAACTTTATATAACATAATACACACACACCGGGTCCTGTTAATACCGTTGTTATTATTTCCTACCGCGTTTTATTTGTTTAGATTAAATGATTACAATCGGATGATCGCAACAATATGCGCCCGGACGACGACTATACAGTGTGTATACACAACAACGATATTACACAATATATATATATATATATTGTACGTGAATACCATAATATTATATACTCTGTGCCACATATATTTGTGAGTGTACACACAAGCGAAAAATAAGTTTGCGCGTGCGTGCGAAGCGCGTTCAAAAGCGCGCAATATTGTGCGTGCGTGTGTGTGCGGACGAGACGGGCGGGCGGGCGAGCTGCTGCGCGCACCACACACCCGCGGGGGAATCAATCGTTTGATTGTATAGTGCGACTGGCGGCGGCGCCGTGGCGGCCGTCGTCCCCGTTAGGTTGCGCAACAGTATTGTATACATTATATTACGCCGCCGTGGGTCTGCGCTGCCGCCAAAACGTCGCGTTCGTAACGAGTTGCAGCCGGCCGCACGTGCGGCTCGTTGGTTTTTTTTACATTCCTTGCGTTGGCTATTACGATGACGTTTTTTTTTTTCCGCGTTCAAAAGTTCTAGTAGTAGAGCACCAATTTTTTACGTACGATACCTCGAAAGACGGAACCGAGATGGTAGAGAAGCGTTTTTTTGATTATTTTCAAAGTTCCGAGGAATACTAAAATAATTTTAAAAAAATTTTTCGAACTGCTCCGATCGAAATTTGTATGCGTCATTTAGGACGGAGTGTTCCGATCGAGATTCGATCATTTTTGAAGGAGTGATGGAACTTTCGTTATTTTGGGCGGCCGTGTTACGGGAGAGAAACAAATAATTACGGGAAACGCGACTTTTACACTTTTATTTTTGTGATCGCTTTTTTCGGTAGAAAGAATGCTCCGATTTGTACGTACGAAAGATAATAATGATCCGGTACTTTATTTAAAACGTTTTTAAATTGTTTGATTATTTTTTGAAGAAAAAAACGGTAAAATTCCCAGAAGTCGGTCCCGAAAAAAACGTGTCATTAAAAAGGGTTAAACGGGTTTACTGCTTAGTTTTCAATAGATTTTTAAGGGAGTTATAGAACTTTTGAATTTTACGCAATTGTTGGTCGATAAAACCTTTACGTTTAAGTCTCAAAACTTACGATCTAAACAAGATAGTTTTACGTATGTGGTTAAAAAATTTAGAAAATCGGTCAACACGATTTTGGTTTATAGCCGATTTCACGTCGTTATTTTGTCGTAAAGCTCGTCGTTCCGGGAGGCCGCGTATTTCTCTTATAGGGAACGTGTTTTTTACACATCGATTTTTTTGATCCAAAACAAACTGAAACTTTTTCACAATACCAAAATATTATAAAGATTCGACAAGAGTGTTTATTGTAAAATTTGTTTTCACCACGACTAGACAACTGAGCTCGCACAGAATCGTATTTTTGAAGGCAATGATTTATCGTTGCTTTCAGAAATTAAATTACGCGTTTAAACCACAACTTCTAAACCGTACAGTGACCCACCCGAAGCGTAGTCGTCGCTACACGGGTAAACTACCCACGCGACCTATTTTTTTATTTATTTTTTTTTCCACATCATCTTCTTCTTTCCTTGGTTCCGGCCTTTAAGACCATACCGCTAAATACAAATCTTGCCATCTGTCCCTATCCTCTGCAGCTTCTCTCCATTTGATTCCTGGATCTATCATTTTTAAGTCCTTTCCACATCATCGCAATAATTATAATAATTCTTCAATTTTAGATTCAGAGCGTAGCAAACTGTATTCAATTGGTTAGTCTCCGAATTCAATCCGTCCGTTCTGTGGGGCGGAACACTGTGAAAGAACAAAAAAATAGGCGCCTATTTCAAAAGCCGAAACGGCGTCCTGTAGCCCCGTTACTCGGAACAGCCGATTATCCGTGCCGTTATAATAATTTTATAGCCTTAAAAAACAATATTTCGATAAAATTTACACTGGCTCTACAAGACGTGTCAAACGAAAAGAGAACAATCGATTCGTGGTTGGCGGAGTAATCGCGTCGTATAACACACGTGCGAAACAAAAAAAGTCGAACCTTCTCTTTTTTTTTTTTTAAGTCGGTTAAAAATTTGTTACCCGTAAAAAAACGTACGCGCGCGCTCGCGATAACAGACCGACGTTAGGTCCTCGCAGATAAAACGTAACAAAATCAAATATTTAACGGTTAAATTCACATTCCTGGTTAAATAAATAAAATTTCAAAGAAAACCTACCCAAAGAGGAGGCTACCCACTCCAAACGACCTAGAATTTACTTACTCCCTTTCATTTCTTCCCGTTTTCAAAATTCCCTCCGTTGTTTCTTTTCTTTCTTTAAGAAATAATTTACTCTCCCCATTTTTCCCCTTGCTCTCCGTAATTTACTCCCATTGTTCCTTTCGTTTTTACATTTACACTATTGGAACATACTTAAAAAAAAAAAAAATAATTAAAAACGTTACGGTACCACAAATTACGTTAATTTTTTACGCGTAGTAAAACGGTGGCGATTTAATGAGAATAAAATAAGATCTTTGCTTTAATTTTAATTTCAATTAATGAAAAAAAAAAATTTCACCGAGATAATTATTATTGGTTTTTTTTTCTCCTATTAAATACCACGAAATAGTGTTTTATGTTCCAAAAAGTGATGTAACGACTATAATGACCAGGTCGAGTTATGTGATGAGGAAAAATTGCAAGCGTTGTCTTTATACAGTACACTTGTTGTTGGTACTTGTTTAGTTTACAAATAGTAAACAGTTTATTATTTAATTAATGGAACCGGGCTTACACGGTGCGAGTACTATAAAAAATAATGATGATATAATAATGACTACGCACTGTGTAAACCAGACAGTAGTGTAGGTCGAACCTCCGAGTAGGTCGACTATTTTGAACGGTCATCGTTAACGTAACACAAAAAAAAAGGGATTAGAAAGAAAGGGATGGGAGAATAACATAAAATACCGCGTAAATTATTTCATTGAAAACGATACAAACGATCAATTCCCAAAAACAATGTTGTAATTATATTTAAAACAGCGCGTATTATGATTAAAGTGACAATAAATTTTTTTAATCAAAACGGGACAAAAAAAAAAAATCATAATTATTTGTTACAAACAAATATTTTTAATTTAATAATATTATTAGCAAATTTCTGTGGTACTTATGTTTTTTTAAACTTACTACCTAACTTATTGTAAATAAAATGTTTTCGTGTAATAATTACAAAATTAAATACTTGTATATTTTTCGTTTGAACAAATTTGTTTTAATAAATCTGGCGATGACTTCAGGAACGAGTAAAATACTGTACAAGACATTTTAAAGTTCACTTTTGTTAGCAACATTGCTTTTAAACTTGATACTTGAAGCTGTGTTTTTTCGGCCGTCCATAAATTGTTCATTAATGAAAAAATTCGTTCGACTGGTGCATTCGTAGCAGGCAAGCAAAAAACATACTCAACAATTTTTCGAAAAATGGTGTGGTTTAAATTGTTGTCTCGGAAGTACTGAAACACTTGTATCCAACGATGCTCCGCATATTTATTCGAAGAATCTGAATTCCACTCTTCCACTTTTTTATCTGATACATACGATGAAACAAAAGTGTAAATTCATCAAATGCCTCAGTGTCCTGCTCAGAACCGTTTAAACCTTTTTCAATTAGCACATCCATTGACTTCTGTACTTCTTCCCACGTTAGGACTTTCCTCAAATCGACCCATTGAAATATCTGCAATTCAGACTGATTGTACGAAGTCCTCTGCTGAAGATATTCAGTAGTTGTTTTATAGAAATCCGAAGCAATTGATTTCACGTAGTCTTCTTGAACCTCTCCTTTTTTTTGCAAGTCAGAGAGTAATCGACGGACAGAATAAGGTAGAAATATAGAACTTAGTTTTTCTTCTAAATTTGCTCGTAACTCATTGATTACTTTGGCAGCTTCAATCGCTGAAATATTCTGACCTTCAATCCTTAATACTGCTGTATGAAAAGTCACCGACTGACTGTGTACGAAAAAAAGCCACAACTCGGAGTTAGGGCACTCAAAGAAATTTTTTAAAACTGTTGGACACTTTTTTATACTTAAGAAATACTTTTTCAGTGGTACATATAACTGCAAAACTCTTTCGATGGCCGGCATTAATGCGAGCCATCTGGTCTTACTATAGCCCAGCAATTTCTGGTACTCAGTTCCAGCTGCCTCGCAAAATTGTTTTAAGGCTTTCTCTCGCACCGTGTAAATGTAGAAAAACGAATAAATTTTAACAATTATACATTCTATATCAAATGGCAAGCAATCAGTAGCACATTTGATGGCGTTGTGAATCACGTGGGCGATACATCCAATTCCTATTAATGATCTACCCGTAATTTGATTTAATTTGGCGTACACGTTATTCTTTCCTCTTCTTTCTGAACCGCCAAAGTTGCAATTCGTATTATCTCCGCAGAAAGCTACAATTTTAGTTAAAATATTATGCTCTCTCAGCACATCGGTAACGTAAGATACAATAGTATCTGAGTTTTCGCCGAATAACTCTTTAAACTCCAAAATTTTGACTTGCACGCCTTCATATGGTAAAAAATATCGTACAAGAATAGGAAACATTTTTTGTGATCCATGATTTGATGCATCAGTTGAAATAGATACCCAAGTAGCAGCAGTGAGGTGCGTTTTCAAATCGGATATTGCTTTCGGCGCAAATACGTTTTTTATTAATGACTCTGTTTTTGTACGCGCACATCTAAATTTCGAGTCAAAACACGATTGGATTAGTTTGGATGCACAATCGTTTGATCGAAAGCTGTGATTTTCTTGAACGGTATGATAAGCCCAAACTCCTTCTGCTACTGCAATTTCAAGATCTTTAGAAGTTGGCATGTTAACATTTTTGAAATATCTCTGCAAAGGATGGCTTGCTGCTGCAGCACGGTCAGCATTTTTATGTTTTTCAGATCTTAAATGTTGTTCTACATCACTCCCACCCCCGTGTGATACAGAAAATTGTGTAGAACATTTTTCACACAGTACATCAGATGGGCAAATACCTCTTAATTTTATAAATGGATATTTTTCTTGGAGAGTTTTATTAAATATACACTTAAGTTTCGGCATCTTGAATATATAAATGCACAAGAACACAGCACAACTTATTTAATAGTTATATTACTTAATATACTTATACGATTTAAAATAGGTACCACACAATATAATTATAAGCAAGAGCGTCCAAAACAGTTGATGGTTACTGTAATAATAATACTATTAATACTGTAACAGTTTAACAGTAACAATAAGGTCAATACTCATAGGAAATATTTTGGTATTTTTGTTTTTAGAGCTGATATCACAGCGATTATAATATAATTATATTATATTATATTTATATAATATTTATATAGATTATATTATATTATAATACATTAGATTAATTCATGTTGATACAATAATACGTCGCGACAGAAGTTATTTTTATATTTTACTGTTGTCTCGTTATTATCTTATCTAGATGCCATTCACGGTCAATAACGTCAAACACACACGCACACATAAGAAATAAGATATAATAAAAACGATATTTCGTCAATGAACATTTATTTTCGTTATTTTTTTTGTCTACTTTTTGAAAACGGGACATTTTAGCGTCCCGAAGATTTCCCAGGGGACAACGGGACAGAGATTTAAAAAACGGGACTGTCTCGTTCAAAACGGGACGTATGGTCACCTTAATTATGATGTCAAAGTGGTTTGAAATACGTACAGGCAAACATTTTTCGTCTCGTGAAAAATTATAATAAAATTAATATCGTTTTTTATAGACACAAGTACACGACCATATTATAATGTGTTTCATGTATAGTAGTACTGCGAATTCGTGTCGTTGACGAAATTACAGTTCACTAAAATAATATATAAAATGCGTGGGCGGACTTAAGAACGGATAGTTAACCTAAAACACAATAGACTCGCGTTGTATTAATTGTTATTGTTTTTTTCTTGATTAAAACGATTTCATTTTGTTTTACCTCTTATATTGTACTTCCGTGCTCCCTCGACCTATGAAATACGTATACATTTACAATTTAGTCATTATAGTTATAATATGTTAAATTAAAAAATAAAAAATCCGACCAAAAATAACGTTTAGCACATCTCCTATCTGCAGTGTACTATTCACCTGCCAAATTTCAGCTTCGCATCGGGTAAAATTTCAAAACAGATACAAAAAAAAGATAACGTTTTCCACCCGTTAAGGGACTGAATAATGAGAAATTAAGTTATAGATATTTTATTTTAGGTAATTATCACACCAGTTCTTTTGTACGCGTGTGAAACATGGTCGACAACTAAAAGAGACAAAGACAAATTAGCAATAAGAAGAATATTGTGAAGAATATTTGGGCCAAAAATAAATAATATAACACAACAATACGAAAAAAGAAGTAATATAGAAATACAACAGTCGTATAAAGAGCCAGACATAGTAGCAGTATTAAAATATTTGAGAATAGCATGGTCGAATAGTCTTATGAAAGCGGTTTCAAAATGGAAACCCCAGGGGAAAAGGTCACTTGGCAGGCCGAAACAAAGGTGGATTGACAAAGTGGAGAAGAATTTAGTAGAGGTGGAATACAAGATGGAGAAACAATAGCACAGGATAGAGACGGATGGAAACAAGTTTGTGTTGCGGTAATGAGCCTTGATGGCCTTTAAAAAAAAACAGAATAAGAATATATATAATATTACAGTATGTGTATGTTAAATTTCATAAAAATCAGACCAAAAAGAACGTTTTCCATTTTTATTCCTTTTAACCTGCTAAGGGGTTGAATTTTGCAAACCCTGTGCTTAGTGCACATCTCCTACCTATACACTGTCAAATTTCAGCTTTACAGGTCCAGTAGTTTTCGAGATTTCTTGTATAAAAGAAAAAACCACATTATGATTACATAAGCAATTACAAAGGATTTAACACTATACAAAACAATATTAATCGTTTTGCCAATTGGTGCGAAACCAGCGCGATACGGCTGTAAATCCATCCAAATGTAAAAAAACTACTTACAAAAGAAAACCTATAAAATACTGTTAACGGCACCTCGATTGTTGTCACAAATTTAATAGAAGATCTGTTTTTCTAGACAGTTAGCTATATTACAAGGAGCACGCACATTGAACACACGACAAACAAATTTCAAGATTTGTAGAAAGAAATACTGACAAATTTGACTTGGCAACAATTAAAATTGAGTACACTTCATTAATTTATTCCCATCTAGAATATGCAAGTGTGGTGTGGAACCCAATATTCATTTCAGACTTATAAAAAAAAAGAAAAAATTCGAAATCTAACTACATTACTAACAAACAAAAACATAAATATGATAGCACTCAAAATTTATCTTTAACATAACTAACAAACAGAAAAACAACTTACTTTTTTCTACAAACTCTTAAATGGCATAATTGATACACCAAATATTGTACAAGAATTTAAATTTTATATCCCAAATAAAACAAATAGATAGTTACAATTTTTTGACAGATTCAACAAGCTAAAACAAGCAGAACCCAAAATATTCAACAATACATTGAATCTCAAATGAAGTAAACAGACTACCATCCAAGATTGATGACAGATTTCATTTGATCAATTTAAAAATAAAATCAAAAAACTAAATAATATACTTTAAAAAACATTTACAATTTGTACATTAAATATGATTATTATTATTACTATAATATTTTTTACAATTATTTTTGTCTTTATTGTATACTAAATTACAAGCATCAAATGAGGTATTATTATGAGAATCTAAAAACAAAGGGTGTTTAACCTGTGAATTAATAAATAAATAAATAAAAAATAAATCCTTCTGCTAAAATCTCCATAATCTTATTTTTAATTTATCTTTTAGCTGTATTTTCCATATTTGTGAAATTAATTAACATGTATGAATGGAAACAGAGGTATGCAGCATTGTATGGACGTGTCAGGAACTTAACAAAACTAAAGTAAAATAAATGGATGTATAAGCCAACCAAATTGGAGGATATAAATGTACAATACAATATTTGTTGTAACATACAAATAGAACAGTATTAAAAATAGAAATAAAAAACAATATTTAATACAAATGATGATTTTAAGTGTATTACAGTTAATATAAAATAATATCATAGAAATTACATTGAAAATTTAGTTAGCAAAAAAAAGTATTTATATTTATAATATATTAATTTAATGTAATATGTACATAAATTACAGTAAATAACACTAACTATAAAACATTATTTAATATTATGAAAAAAAAAAAAATTATTTGATAGAGAAAACAATGTTGAAATTAAAAATACACATTATATCATGAATCAGTCACACTTTTAATTTTTTACGACAATAGTTGTAAATGTGTTATTTTTGTTTTTTTTCAAAAAGTTCAAAACACTCGTCCCCATCCAGATCTAGACTTTCCAGTGTTTCACATTTTCCAATTACATCGCCATCAAATTCTACCGTAAATGAATTTATATCCAAACCTAACATCTCGGATAGTTTAATATATAAAACTGCCATTGTATCAGTTTTTTTAATGGTAACAAACAACGGATGTCTCACGTCTTGTCGTTTGATTTTTAAATTTATTACATCATCTTCAGGTTGTTCTTCAGTAACAGATTTATCAAAAATACTCCTGTAATACTCTATTTCACCATCTGAAAATAAAATTTTTAACAATGTAATCAATACAACTGATTAAAAAAAAACAAATATCAAAACATAACAAACAATAACAAAATGTCATAACATGTATCATTTTTTTACCATAATATATCTAAATTTAGATAAGATTATTAGTGACTAATGACAAACATTTACTATATAAACCTATATTAAAAATACCAATTCATTCATTTATGCATGTTTCAATCTATATCCTAACTTGGACACAAATATTTCAACAACATTTATAGTTTTGAGTAAATTTATAGTTTAACAATAGGTAGCAACAAAAATCATTATTACAGATGTAAAAGATATCAAGAAGAGATTCAAATAGTCCGTTTTGTGTGTAATACAATAAATGTGAGTAATTTTGAATTATTATACTTCAACAGTCGATGGTGGCCAGTAGCCACTGGTAAATACTAATTCTATTATCATATTCCTACACTGTCTAATACTTTCATGGTACATATATGTGATTTTTTTAGATAACTGAATCTTAAGTGGGAGAGAATATAGTGAATACCAGTTCAAAGTTGTCAATAAATATCTAAAATTGCTTATAGTTACAATATTGTGGAACATGTTCCACCCACACTATAATATCCTACAGTTATAGTCCACATTGAACCCTACCTATATCATCCAAGAAACAATTATATTTTATACTAATATAGTGCTCAAGTCTTATATTGTAACTCAAAATGGAAACTTTTTATTGGTACTGGCACATTTAAAGCTCTTAAATATTACCATGTGTATAATATTATATACCTATTTAAAGATAATTGCATGACACTTCTAGTCATCAAATTTACATCTACTTGGTATTGCCATAAAATACCTATCTTTAAGTCTTATTTTTAATATTATTTTAAAAACATAATAGGGGCCACATATTGTAAGTATTTGATTGTGCAGAGTAAATTAAAATAGTTATGCACGCAGCCGACCGAACAGGTGATAACCCATTCTCATGCACTAAAAAACGCATAAATAATAAAATGCAAGCAATTGCTTTAAAAACTGACAAAATTTGCAATAAAATATAACTGGAATTTTCATAAAAAATTAAAAAATTCATATTTGCTATACTAAAAATTATTGTAAAGATTTTCAATATTTAAAAACTATTTTAAAACATTTAAATTATTTTTAAACCAAATTTGTAAATATCATAAATAATTAAATTTAAAAAAGGTTAAAAAAAATTGATAACTATTATTAATAAAGCTCGAAGAGTCAATAATGGTTAAGAATTTAAAAAGTATAATAAAATTAAATATATTTTTAAAACAACCACTGTTTCTTACAAAATCAAACCAGAAATATTTACAAAATCTTAAATTTAGAATTCAAACGCAGTGTTTTATCATACAGTTATTTTATTTTAAATTATTAAACAATATATTTGAAAAACAAAACTATTTGTAGCAAAGAATGTATTTGTTTCATAATTTTATAATACAATTAATTAAAATAGAGTAAGTTTTTAACTTAGCATATTTAAAATAGGTACACCCAGTCCCAAATTATACCCGTTAAGCAAAGTAGACAATTGCCTATGGGCCTTTTGATAATGGAAAAAAATATAAAAATGTTATGCTAATAAATAATATTGTCAAAGCACTGTCAGATATTTTTACACAAATATTCTGAATGTGTTATGTACATAATTATATGGTGCCAAGTTTTCTGGTCGTTTAAAAGCATATACTAAGCTATATTCCATGTATGGATTACTGGTTATTGGTTAATGAAATCCATATTTGATACAAAATACAAACTATAAGAAAAACGGCAAAGGTGCCCCCAAAAGCCTAATGCAGCACTGGGTACACCACAACACCCACTAAAATATAAATGCACAGGGCTAATCAAAAACAATATTGTGCCTGTTTAAGCAAACATTACCATTTGATTGCATTTGACCTTACCAATAAACTCTGTAAACGAATATCCAAAGGAAGCCGGTGAATCTGACGGAGACAGCCGTTTGTTTTTGAATCTCAATAAAACCTCTGATGTTTTGATACTCTCTAGTTTAGCAAAGTGTTCGTAAATACTTTCAATTGACTGAAACTAAACTAAAATTGTTTTTTAATTGTCAAAAAACAATATAAAATCAAAAAATATTTTATACCCTTCTGAGAGGAAACCGATGTAAGCCCATTTTACACCAGTCGACTTTCACATTAATTTGACGATTTAATTCAGCAACGAGATACTCTTCATCTTCTTTTTTTTCGCGCATCTTATCAAACATAAAACATATACAAGTTATAGTATATTATATGCAAACATGAATATGTTTTTACACACAGCAAAAATAAACATTTATTGAGTTATAAATTTTCTACTCACGGCTCGTTTTAAATTTTCATCGTCACTGATAACAGGTTTAACTATAGCTGGTGGCATATCATACCCATCATCAAAATCTCCTATAGCTATAACTGGACCAATTACCTTAGCAGTAGAGGATGATGGATTATTACGTGTTTTTCTAAAACAAGAAACAAAAAACATCAATAAGTAACAACAACCAAGTTAAAGCGAATGAGGTTTTTTTTTATAAGTAATTTTATGATTACCAATATATTAATAAGTTACATTTACCTTGTACGTTTATTATTCACGAGTACTTGAGGAGCACACACGTCACTATTTAAATCATCTAAACTATAAAAAATAAAATTTACAATGTTAATACGATTCAAAATGTATATGTCAATGCTAAAGGTAAAATAACTTTTAAATTTACATTACAACATCATCTGAAGAAATCAAATCAGCAAAAGACTGTTCTTTGTTGTTCGTTAAATCTATGGAATCATCTTTTTTTGTTTCCTCTGAAAGCTCGTCCGAGGAAACCTTAGGTTTTTTTTTTTTTAACTCTAAAACAAAGCAAAATTTAAATCAAGGTACTCTAAGTAGCAGTACCACCTACTCACAAGGTGACATTTAAAACATCTTGTTTGTAATCTACACTCCCCCGATACAGACTTTCTAATAATACACACATTCACTTTGGTCTTAAGCGATCAGAGCTACATAGGTATATTGAACGTTTTGGTATAAAAAGCGAGAACTGTTGCACGCCCACCCAGGACAGCATAACGCAGCGCATGACAAGTGCCGACTATCAACATCCTAGGTACCCAGGAACTTTACTTTATAACAAGTTTTAAACTTCCCGACTCTACTACATCCACAGAAAAACGTTGATTTTCAACAAAACCAGCCAGACGATACTACCGAATTTTAATGCGTTTTAAACCGTTAAGGGATGGTTTGCATCACAGCATATCACAATTGGCAGTGCCACAATTAGCGGGGGGGGGGGGATGCACTGCAATTCTAAATGGGCTTTTTAACCAAAAGACTAAAATAGGGGGCACAAAATTTTAACGGTGCCTGAGCCTATTCATCTCCAATTGCGGCACTGACCAACGGTGATCCGACGTATATAATTTTGCCATTACAAAGTCTGTATCACCCCACCGATGCGCATCAAAACCAACCGAAAATCTCGTTTTTTTTTTTAGTACGTCGGTCAAAATTTCGTTTCCGAGTTCGTTTGCCTATATTGTACTCACCGTGATAACGATTGGCGAAATTGTAAATCTCGTCGTCGGAGTCGTCGGAACCGACCACGATGTTACTGGCGCTGGACATGGTTCGTTATACGGAAACGTTTTCAAAACGGCGAGTGAGTTTATTGTGTAACTGTGTCCCACGTATCTGGGGCACTCGAAAAAAGAAATTTTCCGCAACACCAGCAGTAATTTGTCAAGACGTTTTACAACAGTCCAACGCCGAGTGACCGATGCGTCTGTAAGTAGACTGACAGTCGGGTTTGTCGGAAATTGTCGTTCGTTCTTTGCTCGAGCCTGTATTATCCTACAAGCCTCTAATTTGGAGTAACCGTTACGAACTAACAAATAAATAAAATCATAAAAACGATAACCGAATACGGCGGTACACCGAAATAGAAAACAATGTTATCTAACGAGTGGGGGGCACCGTTTATCGCGGTTCTTTTCATCACTAAAATTATTACGCTGCGGTCGCGTATAGAATACGTCTATTATTACGTGCCGCGATAACGGTATATTGATAAGATAATAAAAAACCAAATAGTTTTCTTTAATAAATCATGTATAATATTTTTTTACTTGCTGATTAAATATAAAGCAGTAGACGTCAAAAGATGATATACCAATCATTGTTTGATTTCATGCGGAAAGGACAATCAAAATTAGTAGTGACTTGGTTATCAGATTATGATGAATAATCGTAAAAACATTTATAGTATAATATACACGAATAAAAAGTAACACACTATTTCTACTTTAATCGGTATTTAACATAAAGCTACGTAATGACGTGCTAATCGTTGTTATTCGTGTGATACCAGTGAAGTAAATTCATTCCAATAATTTGGTTCGTGAGATGAACATTTTTTACTACCGTAAAACGTTGATAACTTCGACCATGTAGGTATTGCGCCAAGATTTTTTTTCGTTTCTATCTAACTTGCAAACCCTTTTACACCCATCAAAATTGTTTTGACCGTCTGGTGGTCTGCTATAAGTCACAGCGACAGTGTTTGTTTAAAGCTTAAAAAACCATGAAAATTGGTGCAAAGTATTCCGATTTTACGATACGTTAAAAATTTAACTACATACTGCAGTCTATAGTGATGTAAGCAGGGCCGTAGAGAAGTTTGGGCCCGGGAAGAAAACACCCCTCCCTTCTATTGATCAAATAAAATATTTGTATCTATCAATCTTAAGTCTTTGCTAAGTCGATCGCGGATTTTCTAAATGAACTATTAGGCCCTCAAGATGGATATCTAAGCCCACACTTAATTAATAATTTGAGTAATGACTAAGATAAATTAAAAATATGCAAGTTACGCATTGAAATACGTTGATTATAATATTATATTTTCAGTTTCAGTTTACTACTTTACAAACTCCCCGAGGAAAAATTTTGATCCTTTAAAAAAAAATGTTTAAATTGCCCATATTAATTTTGATTTTTCCTTAAAATCCATTTTGCACATTTTTGGCCCCTGACAATTTTAATAACCGATAATTTTTTAAAATTTCGTTTACATCTAGTAGTTTTACCGTGATAAACAAAATAACGAAAAATATCCTACGTACTAACACTGGTTGACATTTAGTTCGTTTTAAACTTAACAGTTTTAGACGAGTGTCCATTTTGCTTATTCCGGCTTTTTCGGTTCTTTGTGATACTTTAAAAGTATTTGATATAACCTACTAAAATCGATTGTTATTAGGTTAAGTTGATATTTTTGATAAGAAATCAAATTTCAATCGTATTTATTCTCATTTACATTTATCGATGTTTATACATCAACTATTTACTTGTAGGAATAAATTCGGTAACATTTATTGAAATATTTCCCGATACATTATTAGGTACTTTTACTATTAATTTCATGGCTAAACGGTTAAATACGACTGCAACGATATGTATGTAATGCGCGTGCACTATGAACACAATTTGGTTTTTTTGAATATAGTGTCTTTAAAATCGTGGTACATCCAACGGAGGCCCCTCTATTCTGCCCCTCCCAGGACCGAAAGTTGAAAAACTGGCGACGACTGGGGCTGTATGTAGAAATACTCTGCGGAAAAAAACCGTGAAACTATTCAATAGCGTTCCCAGAATCGAGGTACACAGAAATTGTTCCTTTATATTGGGTATACAACGATAACTATAGGTCGTGTTCTATAAAAACTATAACTATAACTATTTTTTATAGTTGACCTGGGCCGTAGTTTTCAACTATGATGATTAGCATAAATTATAATCAGAATGTGTTGTTTTGTGGTATAATATTATTATAATAATTATATTATTTACGTCGTGTTTGAAATTTGAATAAACGCGCGATTTTTGAACGGCGCGAGCGATTGTTTTCCAATCAGAAATTCGGTACTCGGGTCTTGGAAGTAGGGCACGCATCCAGTAATTGTTGATAAAACTGATAACCATAAAATTACACACTGATAACTGATAAGCCGTCGGCGGGCCGGTCTCGATGATCGCGCACGGACTTTGATTTCTCTGCGCTCGATTCATTCGTTTTTTTTTTTTGTTAAATTTTTCAAGTTTAATTTTGTAATCAATTTTTACGTTCGAGTCGGTTAGTAGGTAACTCGTACACTACGTCGCGAACGAGCGTTTTTTTTTTTTTTCTATTGTTTTTCCTCCGATCTTATCGACACGCTCGCACTCGTCGGGGCCGTACATCAGCTACTATATATCCGATCGATCTGGCGGGCGCGGCGACCGGTGTACCGTGTATAACCTTGCACTCAGAAGTCTCGGCCGATAAGCGAATGCGATGATCCAGTAAAACACACACTTCCGACCACGAGCCGAACACGCGTTTTGCTTGTGGCAAACCGCACATAAGTAGCGCGGCTGCGGCGGCGAGGTCGACAGGTAATAGGCATTAGCCAGTCGGCCGCAAGATGTACGCGCGCAAAGTAGGTCGGGCGGTGTGGCGCAGCGCGATCGCCGCTCCGTCGTCGTGCGTCCGGCTCGGCCACGGTCCGCCGGGCAGCCACTACGACCCGGACGTGCCGCAAGAGAATCCGCTCGACCGGTGCAAGAGGTTTCTGAAGCGGGACTGGGTGGACCTGGTGAAAACTCTTAACGATCCCTTCGACCAGTACGAGGATGACAAGATATTCCCTAAAACGGTGGACATAGCGATTGTCGGCGGAGGTGTGATTGGATCATCCATCGCTTATTGGATCCAGAACAAGTGCAGGGACGGCATATCGATCGCCGTGATCGAAAAAGATTTATCGGTAAACAAAAAAACTGAAGTGTCCCCGCAAGAGGTATTTATAATATAATTTTAGTAGGTAGGTACGAGAACGATACTTACGTTACCCTGCTTGTTAAGCGTTTTATCTTGGTATCGACTGATGTGGTGTTGTCTATTAATGTGTATGTGTATGTAACGCTTATGTCTCAAATACGAGCGTGAAATGTATTTACATTTGATCAGTTGATGTGTAATAGGTAGTTAGTTACACAACGTATATATTTTGATTCTGTGTATAATCTTATGCTAATCATGAAAAACTAACAACCGTTGACTTGCGGAATAGACTTGGGATAATTTTTATTTTTAAAAAATATTTTTTCTAAAATTACACCTATGGTTAAATCGTAATGTATAGCAATTATTTATTTTGTTATTGATGTGTCAAAAATGTTTTATAATGTTAACACAATTTAAGGTACTTTAAGTGTTCAATAATGTACAATTCTGTTTTTTTTTTTTATATAATTCAATCACTAACACTATTTGAATAGCTATCTTGAATGTTTTGAAAATATCAGTAACACACTAAACAATTCACATTTAAAAATTAACTTCATTAAATAAGTAAACTTTCTGAAATCAGATTTGTGTGTGTTTAAATAAATGTCTTTTCTTCTATCAAAATGTATCGACTGTATAAAATGTTAAACGTTTGTTTATATTAATCGTCTTGTGAAATTAATACATGTTATTTCAGTATGCAAAAGCATCCACAGTACTTTCTGCTGGAGGAATTCGTCAACAATTTTCATTAAAAGAAAACATTCAACTATCTCAATTTAGTGCTGAATTTCTTAGGGACATACAAAAATATTTGACTATTCCAGAACAACAGCCTCCAGAAATCAATTTTAATCCGTCGGGTTATCTGTTTTTATCAACAAAAAATGGAGCAGATACGATGTTGGAAAATCATAAAGTTCAAAAGTATGATATTTGAATAAAAAATATTATAATACTATACACTGATTATTTTTACTTTTTAGAGAAGTAGGAGCTAAAGTTGACTTGTTGTCAACAGAAATGTTGAAGAAAAAATTTCCTTGGTTGAATGTTGATGATATTGAACTAGGAAGTCTTGGAAGTTTAAACTCTGGATGGTAAGTACTTTTAATGTTATTTTTAACAACACATTTAAGTTTTTCATAGGACATATTACACGTCCTGCTATTTTAGCCATGAAACGTATTTTACGCCGGACTGAACCCCTAGTATGAAGTTTTGATACAACACAATTTTTGTTATATTTTTTTTTTTTTAAGAGGAAAACATTATCTGTTATAATATAATGAATCATTCTTTTTTTTTTTTTTTTTTTTAATTGAATAGTATATAACAAAAATATCAATTTTAAATAAGTAACAAATAATTGTTTTTAACCTATTAATGATAACAAAAACTAAAAGATGCTGCATGCTAGTAAAATTCTCCTCTTGAAAATAAAAATTTACATTCTATCATAATTATGTTGAGAATGATCTGTCTTGTGTAAACGGTTTTTACAGCATTAAAAACATATAATAAACATATTTGTGATTGTTTACTGATTAATTGTTACATTAACAGGACTGATTTTAAATTATGTACAATATGTATGTACCTTGAAAGTATAAAATGCTCATAATACTTCAGATTAGTTAAACATGCTTACCTATACAAAACCTGCTAGTCCTTTTAAAACATATTTTTTACTAGTTGTCATGTTTGGAGTTTTTATATTTATTGTTAAAACGTTTAGGTTTGATCCTTGGTCTCTGTTAAACGCATTAAGAAACAAAAATAAATCACTTGGTACATATTATGTTGATGGTGAAGTAGTTGACTTTGGTTTCAGAGAAGAGAGAGGAGTAATTTTAAATGAAACTCCTGATAAACCATACGAAGGAATCAACAGTGTAAAAGTATGTATTACAGATTCTTAGATTTTGTTATAGAATATTGACGCTTAAAAATTGGTAACTTCTTGTTTGAGTTATTTGAATTTGATACATACTGTATACAGCTTACTTTATGTACTGATAGAAGCATAGATTCATACATATAGATTAAGTATTCGCATTGGTAACTCTGAGGTGTGGTTTGCCAGTCAGATTAAGAGAGTTGGGTATTGTAACTAGAGTGAGATGAACTACTGTGCTTGGGTAATGGAATCCGTTATGATGTAATAACAGTTGTCTAAATAAGCTTGACCTATTTACACACTTTATCAGACTCAATGTTTGTCAGTGTTGTGTACATGTACCGATAAATATAACTAACATTGATGGTGCCAGTTTTATTTAAAAAATAATCAGACAAATAAAATAGATAAACATTAACACAAGGTTTTTAATCTCTCGGAAAAAGTATAACACAGGCTTTAGTAACTTAAATTAAGCACCTCAAATTCAATTGAATATTTTCTTTGTTCATTTATATGCCAAGTATTTGTGGTTTTTTACTCATTTTTGCCGTGTGCTTTGTCTTGATGTTTTCTTGTCATGAAAAATTTATTTTACAATGGTTTTTGTAGTAATTGAAGTAATAAATAAACAAAAATAATTTTTGCTTTAGGTAAATTTAGCTGATGGTAGTACTCAACAAATAGTTTTTGGTATTTGTATAATAGCAGCTGGTGCTGAATCAGGAAACATTGCCAAATTGGCAAAAATTGGATGTGGCGAAGGATTTTTGTCAACACCATTGCCTGTAGAACCTCGGTAATTAGAAATATGATAGTTGAATGTTGCTTTTTACTATTTTCATTGTTGTGTTTTACAGCAAACGTTATGTTTATTACTACCATGCACCAAAAGGACCTTCATTATCGCCAATGATAATTGATCCATCTGGAGTTTACTTCAGGTACCTATTCAGTTAGTTGTCTTTATACTTCTTTCTAGTTTAAGATTTTACAAAAGTATTAAATTTTGACATTTTACTCAAATGTAATCTAGTAATATTTTTAAATGCATTAACTAGTGTTTATTATATTAATTTTTTTAAATTAATTTAGATGCATGGCAATTTTCTGAAAATCAGAATTTTGTTATTTTTAAATTTCTATATTAAACTAGGTGGTTAAAGTGGTAAAAAATTCAAGGGAGGACTATATTCAACCAAAATTAAAAAGCATTTCAAGTCCATACTAAAGGCTAAATCCAACAAAACGTTTTTAGAAAACTCATGATGAAGGTGCAAACCTTCATGATTGTTTGTCTCACTAACTTTTGATCATACAAAACGTATTTTATCCAAAGAAAAATTACTTTACATATTGTAGTATACTTGTTCAGCTACAATAAATTGAAATTTGTTTATTAGTTGATTTTTGCAGATTTCAAATAATATATCATGTTTAATTTTAATTTGTAGTCTCAAATTTTCAATTCAGTCTAAGCAGTGTATTTTTTAATATGTAGTTGAAACATTGAAAATTTTTTTATGTGTTTTTGACCATAACTTCTCCAAGTATTATTAAAATGTAATTCAATTTTCATAAATTTTGGAATAGATAAAATTTAAATGACTTTTATCTAACGATTTAAACCATTTATATTATAAGTATAGAACTTTAAAATTTTCTATATTTTGTTGGTTTTCTAAATATATCACACATAGTTTTAAGTTTTAAGACCATCAAAACTTTTACACAAGTTTCACAACATATTTTCCTGTGGGCTATTAAGGCGTTGTTAACAAATTTTCTTAATTTGAATTCTATGTTTTTAAACATAAATGTTAAATACATTGTTTATTACTATTTTGTTACTTTTGTTGTAAATTAATTTTTCGAAAATTATTCAAATTATGTTAATATATATAATTTAATGAAATTATTTCATATTATTGGAATGCTTAATTAATAACGTTGTAAACATTTCAAACTATTTCAATCATTTTTTAGGTAAATAGGTTTTTCATACAATAATACATTTCAAATAATAATTCTCTTGTACAAATTAATCAATAGTATAATTCAAACAACTAAAATCTAAAAGCCAAAAATATTCACGCCATTAAGCGTCCTCCCAGGCTTAGAAGACTTAAACAGACTAAAGATGACGCATAATCTTATCTTCAATGAGAAGGGGGATTCCATCTTCCTCACTTTAACCACTGCACTAAGCATTAAAACATTGATTTATTTATTATTATTATTATTGTTGGACAATGATGATTACATTCAATTCAATACAGTTTGTTTGTTTAAATGATTAGGCTTAAATTAGTTCAATTTCATACTTGTTTTTGTTAAGCACTTTTGTTAATAGTTTTCAAATTGTTAATTTGCAGGCCTGATAGTTTTGATCACCATTATATATGTGGTAAATCACCAAGAGAAAATGAAGAACCAGATACATCTAATCTAGAAGTAGATCACGATTATTTTGAAAAGGAAATATGGGCAACTTTAGCTCACAGAGTTCCCGCATTTGAAGAAGCAAAAGTAAATTTTGTTTTCTAAAAACTAGTTATAAGTAAAGTGTTAACCATTGAGTTTTAAAGTCATACTCGGTTGTATGAATAATGTAATTAAATAAGAATAATGACAACTAATTTAATTAATGATTAATAACATTTATTTAAGTATTGTATCTTGATTATTGACAATGATTAAAACGTTAGGTTTGCACTATAGTTTGTTTCACAAAATAATAAATTCAACGGCAGCATGACCGGTGAATAAAAATTTAAATTTCAGTGCATCTCAAATTCACCAAACACGCGGGAAATTTACAAAGTGTTATACTCCTTATCCTTGTCAGTTCTAAAATATTGAATATTATTGTTAGTACTTTCTATCACTTCAAAATTTCTATACTTACACAGATATTAACTGATAATAGTGCGTTACAGCACAAACAGTCCAGTTGTCTCTAATTTTGAGAAAATTATATCCTAGCTGATTACAACATTTCAAATTATGCGTGTATTCGAGCAAGTATGTTGGAAAGCCCTGCTGATTAAGCTACTGGTCGGCAGTTGAGTCTCATTTCGTGAAATGTTCTGTAATGGTGTACAGTTCAGTTAATTAGTATTTAAACTGAACTAATGATAAATTATAGACTGATTTCAGAAAATTATTTAATTCTTAATTAAAATGTTAGGATATAACCTAATCTAATCATAATTTTGGTAAATACGTCTAAAGCTGCAATCTCTCTTAAAAAATTAGAGACAAATTTTTAAATTATGTCTTATTTTTAAGTAATTTTTATAATTATTAAATAGTTAAAAAGTTTTTTTAGATAAGTTTCTCTATCTTGTTGCTACTACCAAAGTGTAACTGCCACTATAATACAATGTATGCATTCTAAGGAGTATAATGACTCTTATATAGCTTTCATCTTTTTTATGTACACTATGAGTAAAACAGCAAAAAGTTTCTACTGACCACCAGTGGCGTTTAAAGATATGGGTCATAAAATTATTGTTTGTTTCAGTGTAAGTAATGATTATAAAAAAATAACCAAATCTGAAAACAAGAGGCTGCTTGTGTTGCTCCTTGTATTCTACCATCTTGTGCTATGGTTATAAAAATTACACCCCTGCTGAACACAGTGTCTTGGATTCATTTTATAGAAACAATATGTTTTATTTCAAAACCATGCGAGGACAAATAAACTGAACAATCATAAAAAACAAGATAACAAGTATTAGCAGTTTAGGACTAAATTTTCACTCATTAAAAAATATATTAGGTGTACAATTTTATTAAATTTAAAGTAAGCTATATATAAAAACTAGGCTGTCAACAAACATAACAATATTTTATCAATACATTTATACATAATTTTTTTTTTCAATTTTGTATAAAATTATTCTTGTTCAATAGTCACTATAATAATAATAATAATAATAATGAAAACACAAAATTACAACTTAATCACAGTATTTTTAATACAAATTTTTAGTTAACCAAACTGTAGTTGGTTTTAATTTTCATTGAAAATACATTAAGAGTACATTATATTATTCTCAATTGGGCACAAAACTAATCCTGCACAAACTAACATTGTAAAAACAAGACTTACTGTAGAGCTACACATTTTTTACTGTATGTATCTATTAAAGAACTTAATCTGTGTTCTAGTGAGCATTTTTTATATCATAAACACAGTTGAAGTAGATTGATGATTTATTTTTCTGTTATTTAATTAACCAATTATAAATTGTATATAATAAGTAATATGAACAAAATAACGACACTAGGATACAGATAAAGTTCTTTTCTATACACGCTGAAAATATGTATCATAATTCTGATATGAAAACTGCCACTGCAAAGTGCAAAACAATTATTATTATTTCATTGAAATGATGCATTTAATGAATGAGTGATCATACATAGAATTATTAACATGAATATAATTTTAAATTACCTAAAATATAATTCAATTTTTTTAATGTCTTAATTATTTATGAATTTCAACATTTTTCAAAAATTGCCAACAAAAAACCCCCATATTGATTGTTGGTTTGACTTTGACTGTAGTTAGGCTTGGTGTTTGCTATTTATTATAGAATATAGTAAAATACGTAAGCGAATTCTATTGCTTACAATGCGTTTAAATGGATAACAATGACCTAGTGGGAAAAGTTTTTCTTGTCTGATAGATTCATTGTGATAAAATCATAAATGATTTTTTAGTTGATTGAAAACACAATATTATAAAGCTCGCATTGAACTTAAATTTATATTTGATTCGTAATAGTGGTACAAACAAGTGAGTAAAGAAAATCTTTTTTTAACAGTTATAAAATTTAAGATTAATTTATGAAAAAACAAAGTTCAATAACTGTCTGTAGAATATTGTATTCTATGAGTGAATATAAACTATTCAATAAAATTTAGTTATCTGAAGATGGCCAATGGCCGAAACTAGTTGTAACTATTAAAATTGTGTATAATACTTCATATATTCAATTATATATTTTTATTTTGTATTCAATAAAAATCGGCACCTGGTTGTTACTAGTACAATTCATTTGTAGTTCTATATTTTATAGATTGGTCTTAAACAGGTGAGATTTAAAGTTGTTTGTCGTACATTTTAAAAAAATGTTCATTTTGATTGTGATGTAAAATAACAGTGCGTACCATTCTGAACAATATTGAAATCTTTAGTTAAAAAATTACAATAGACGACTCTTGTGAAGCCAAAAAATATTCAAGAGGATTTGGTACGCCAAATCCTTATAAGGTTCTGGAAGATGGTTGTTTATAAATAAATTTAAAGAAATATTATACCTAATTAAAATACTTAGGATGCACACTACATAGGTGTGTGTTTTTTTTTTTAATACAATTGCTAACTAATGCTTGATAAAAAAATGAATAACATTTTAAATATTTTCAAACAAAGAAATCAACTTAAAAGGCCATTTTTATTGTTTTGCCCAAAAGTTTTAAAATAACTATTTTAATATATAAAACGTTTTCATAATTAAGTATTTTTTATGTTTTTTACATTATTATTATAAATACACAATTATGATACCTTGTTTAGTGCATTATCACAGTAAGACAAATTATAGTTCTTATGATTGATACTATCACATTAGCACTAATAATTCAAAAAAGTAATATATAATTATTATTTGATTGATTGTGTTATAGGTCAAAAGCAGCTGGGCTGGATATTATGATTACAATTGGTATGATCAAAACGCAATCATTGGGCCTCATCCGGGTTATTTTAACTTATTTCTAGCAACTGGTTTCAGTGGACATGGTAAATATGTTTTTAATATTTGTTAAAATATTCATAGGTAACTCTGTATAATCAACTTAATAAATTGTGTTTTACTCTAAACAATTAGGTATACAACAAGCCCCAGCAGTTGGCCGTGCTATGATGGAACTGATCACAGAAAGCGGATACAGCACGATTGATCTTACTAAATTTGGTTTTGGCCGGTTGGTTGCTGAACAACCATTGTACGAACAGGGAATCGTTTAAAACTATTTTAAAATTTTAGTGTTTTGATTTTCCTTGGCAAATTATATACATATATAGAATTTTTTTTTTTTTTTTACAATTAAATTTTTTTTTTTTTTACAATTATTTGTACTGTTAATAAAGTGTCTAGAATATTTTGTACGCATTTATGTGTCGAAAGTAGCGTTTGATATTGAATACTTTAAGTACCAATATTATAACATATATAAAATAAACAATAACGATTGTATATTCTCTCGGCATGTGACAAGTTTCAACAGAATAATTATTCATTGTGAACAATGCCTAGAATATAAAAATTATTTAAATATTATTTGCAGTGTTCCGAAAGTAAGCCCAAAACAAAGTAATTATGTGTTTAATTCACACTGTACTTACAAGCATATAACTAGGATTATATTTATTTCTCCAGTTAAACGAAGATAAACTGTATTCGTGAATATCTTCAGGGTGTTTTACATGACATCCATGATGAGTATGTCCACCAAAAACCAGACGAGGTTTTATTATTTTCAATATCTATAGATAAAAAAAAAGAAAAAGAAACATAAAACAATGAACAATAAGATAATTTTATATTTTTTGTATATTTAGTTATTTGTAGTATTTTTCTGGTGGACTAGTAAGATAAATAAGCGAACTGTCGGTGTTTCAAAATACAATTAGTGTGAAATAATAAATAATTTAAAACTCAAGCATGTGAAAAGTTGAATAATCTACTTGGTAGTAGTGCTTGAAACTTTTAATTTATAACTTAATAATATTTTCTAAAATTGAGAAAATGTTAAAAACATTTTTCAATATTAACAAACTAAATTAATCTAGTTTATAGGTGGCAGTTGAATTCTCAACAATTAATTAGATCATATTTTTTGTCTGTTACTATCATAAAGACGTTATCAATCATAATACCATTGATTGAACCATATATTAATGAATTTGTCTAATTTTGATAATCAACATACAAATTTTCAAAGTCACAACACACAATCTTTTGCACCCCTTAGTTTGTGTTATTAATTATTATTCAAAATACAATTCTTCTCTAGGTCTTAAGCTCATTCAATAAAGACCGTTATTGTTATTGTGTAACTCGTCAAGGTAGATAGAAAATACATTTTTTGTGGCTACATTCATAACATTAATGGCAAAAATTTAATTCAAGATTAAGGTATAATGAAAGATAACGCATTTTAATAAAAAATTATGACTTAAAAAAAATAAATTGAATTTTATTTAACATATTTTTTGCGCAACAAGTTGACTACATGGCAGTTAGTCAAGTTTAAAATAACTTCATGTTTATACACTTATTAATTAATTTTAGTCATCTATTTGCAGTTAATTGTTTTACCATCTCTGATGCACTTCTTCGAAGGCAATCCCAACCTTCACGAAAAGGTTTTTTTTTCTCTTTCGTTGGCGCTGAATCTGGCTCATTACAGGTTATGTCACTAGTTCTGTACAAAGGAAAATGCTGAAACAAAAAGTATTTAGGTTAACTAAGTTAAATAGTTAAAATTAAACAAATTAAATTTACTTTGATTTAATTTTTTGTTCGTGTAGGTACTATATAATTGTGAATAGTCACCGTAGTTTCCATTATCATTTTAAAATTGTTTATCGTAATATTATACAAATTGAGGTTTAAAATTAATAATTTAATTTAAAATGACAAAAATAAAAAATCGAAGGTTATCGAAACAAACGAATTTTAAAAATATTTTGAATAGTTACTTACTTAAATAGTATACTATTATAAGTTATAACGTATTAACAACGCATAACGTAGGTAGGTACCTACATATAATTGAGTCACAATAAATAAATATAAAAATAAATATTGCACATTTATTCTAAAAACATTTTAAAAAACGTATTCAATCCTTGTGTTATACGTGGAATAAAGTAGCCCCCTCCCTAATCGAACGACCTGCTACTGGTGGCGGAAAAACCGTGCGCTTTTTGTCGGGCCGTTTTCGTACACGGAGTTTGGTCTCCTTATCTCTCTATATAGTCTTCACGAGCGTGCGACAATAATCTTATCTTGGTCCGTGGTGTGCAAATTCGGTTAGCACGAAACCAGAAATTTAAAAAAAGAACACTACAAGTTTCTGTGGTTCGAAATTTTTGAATTTTAGACATCTTCGATATCAATCTGCTACAGCAAATTCACCAGGTTCCCGTGTCTGTTTCGCAACAGTCATGTCGTCCGAGATTCAAGAAACGCTGCACTCAATGTATCCTTTATTTAGTCGCGCGCAAATCCGATTCAATTAAAATGTAGGATGAGGTATTGCGAAAGATTGAAAAGACAATACGCGTTATTCACAAAAAGTACTCAAAAACGATTTCTACCGTTGCGGTCGTAACTAATGCGTGTCTACGCCTCCCAGATTTTGCCACCACTCAATCTAGACCGTAGAAGTATGGACTGACCAATATCTAACGTTCAGAAATCGATAAAACTTTTAGTCATAAAATAATTGTAATACAGTGAGTTAACGAAAAACAATATTTAAAGTGACAGGGTGTTATGACTCAAAATCAAAATGTTGCTTAAGGGGCCTTTGTTTCATCGTTTATTAAGAGACTACAAGGTATCTTATAATTTTTTTTTTTTTTTTGTCGGTAGGTAAGTACTTACAAATATTACCTATAGGTGTATTTTATGCAAATGTAAAAGATCTTTGTAGAGTAACATTTATAAGACGATGCAATTCAAATCGCCAATTTTTAAGAATCTTAATTAGTATAAATACCATTAGCATTAGCCGACTGACACGTAAAGAAGATGTGTAATAACACATTATCAAAACAGCATATTTTTAGAATTGTATATTAAATCAGTGGCGTACGCAGGGAGAAGGGAGATATGACACCCCCCTTAAATCTGTTCAAACTTCAAATTATGAAAAGATGACTAAAGAAAAAAAAAGAAAAAATTTCCTGATGAACCATTATCATTATCAATCAGATGTGAACCGATTGTCTCGTGCACATGGCACCACGGATACTATGGTTGCACTATATTGGATCACAGCGTTGAATGTTCATATCAGTTTTTCCACACTAAAAATTATTAATCTTCGAAATTCTGTTGGCCAGTTAAGACTGAATGGTTTTTGCAGCTATTAATATTCATCGCAAAGTTGATGTTGAAGAAGTTGAGGACGTAATCAAAGTATTGGCGAAACAAAACCATCGTACTGACTTTATTTTATAACTAAGTATTTGGCAATTTTGATTATATATTCATCAAATATATACTTGTGTGTGTGTGTGTGTATATATATATATATATATAAATGTTTTATTTTATTTTATTAACTATTCTATCATAACATAGTCGGAGAAGATTTTTTAGAGTGATAAAAAGAAAAAAAAAAAGGTGAACTTGTGTAAATTATTATGATGTATGACACCCCTCTTAAAAAAATCCTGCGTACACCAATGTACTAAATATAGTCTGTGCCTTAGTTGGACAGACATGCATTTAAATCGGTTATTGTCTACCGCCCGGTTTGTTTTCATTTGAAAAAAGATATACTACTACTACCAGAAACATTTAAGAGTCTATTGAATATAAATTACATTACTGTGCAATTAATTATAATTTTTAATTATTTGGTTAAACAATTTTTTCTCTTAACTATAAACTCAGAACACTTAAATTTGATGCTGAAACCGCACATCGCGCTAAAGCTATTTATCATGCCATCAGAGTAGAAAAAATGCAGTCTGAAAATGTCAAAAAAAGCTGTGATATTGAAGGTCAACTTGTTTATGTGTAAGTTACAAATATTCAAATATGTATATGTTTTTTATGAATTAATGTGTAGAACATATTATATTTTCTAGGAAAATAGAATCTAAAGAACTTAAATCCTTACAAAAGAGTTCCAAGAATTTATTAGACATGTTTACTCTCCTGTCAGACGTTGTTAAACAGTATGACGTTGTATCACCTTCAACCGACTATAGTCACTTCTAAAATTTTTCACCAGAACACGCTATTTCCAATCAAAAGTCAAGATAATTGCGGGTTTATTTTGTACTTGACAAGTACAGACAATAGTAAGAACTCTGCGATTGTTATTACTTTAATGTGTTCAGCTTTTAACATGTTTCTTATATTTTGTATACTTTTCATGTTAATAAAGCATTGGTTAAATCAACTCTATTGATTGTATGAAATGAAAATTTAATTTAACATTGAAACCAAATAATTTTAATCATAGTCGTAAAACTTTGGAATCCTACTCAGTTACCCAAAGTTTTCAACTAATTGTACTTGTTGTTTATAATATTGATTAAGAATAATTATATAAATGGTACACAGAACAATCTAATTTACCTACACTATATCATAGAGGGAAGTAAATTAGAAGGGTTACATTGAAATGTTTGTAATACTAATGAATAGGTAGAATAACCCCGTGTTTCTTTCTATTTGAGCGAAGAATGTTTTAATGTGTACCTACTATCATATTTCTTAAGACCATCTAATTAAAATAACAATCTCTTCTTCAGTATACAAATAATACTATATTTACTTTTAATCAACAACAATTTTACTTTGTTGAAAACAAAATTGTAAGCAGTGGTGTATTGGTAAAAATGTAATTTCACTATTTTAAACCAAATTTTAATCTGTCAACAATTTTTTCTAGCTGTTTTCAATACGTCAGGTTTACACTAACAATTTGTACCACAATACTTCCCTAGTTATGTTGTCGACTAACTAAACTTTTTCCATATGTTTGAACTGTTATTTTTTAAAATATATTTTCTTACAAAGAGTTTAAATCAGAAAATGTTTGTAATATTCTACATGTGTAATAAAAATGAAAGGCAAAACTGACAATTCTTTCAACATCAAAACAAAATATATTATAAAAAAAAACAATTTACTATTTTTAAAAAATTAAACATGTACATTTTTATAGAGCATCATAAATTTGTGAAAATGTTATCAATATTAATTGCCATTTTGTATCATTTAAAAAAATTAATTACTAAGTAGGTAGTTAAGGAATATTAGAGTACATTAGTTTTAGTAATTAATAGAAATGGTTTTATTGACGCCTAAATTATATTAATTAAACAAATTGAAGATAAACATATAAAATGAGGACTGCTGGTATGTATTTAAAGGGTATAGAAGATCGATACGAATGGAAGTTTAGGACAAGATTTAGAAGTAGAAACATTTTTATTACTTGTTTAACATATACTATCGTATTGTACATTTCTAAAAGGTATAATATTTGAATAAAAATTAAGTCATTGGTATAGCCGTTTTCCCACCAATACACCACTGATAGTAAGTAAATAGTAAATTCTTAACACACCATTTGTTTTCATCAACTAGACTATGTTCATACCAATTATTTAAGATATATATTATTACTTGTAAAAGTATGGGTTTACTATAATTTCCGGCTAGTCTAGGTTGATTTGAACATCCAATGCCTGTTTCAGCACATTTTAGACGCTCTAAAATTTAAAAAAATAATAAAATTCAAACAATTATTTTTTTAATATTTAAAAAAAAACTAATTTACATTTTATGTTTGAAACTTACTTGAAATTTGTTTTAGTTTTAACTCTGTGTTATAACATAAAAAACAACCATCATTCTCTAAAGCCATACTATTTATTGATATGAAATGTACATTACGTTGACTTATTAATTCTACAGGACTAGTATTAAACGCTTTGTTGAATCTTCTTTCAAGAAATGGCTGTATGCTATAACATAAATATACAACAAGTTTGAAAAAACAAAAACATATTAATTATATCATTATTTTTACATACCTATAATGAAATCCAATATCATGATTTCCAACCACAACATATAATTTAATTTCTTTTGGAACTGAAAATAAACGTTTAAACGTCTCAACATAAGAATTGAAATCTGATTCATTACTCCATAAGCCCTCATCAAATAAGTCACCTAAAAATACAACACTAAAACAAATTAATTTTTCAAAATATATCAGTACTTTTGTACTTATGAAAATTAAAAATAATTTATAAATTACCCAACACAAAAATAATTTCCGGTTTATGTAAGAATATAGCAGTTTGAAAAGCACGTTCCATTTCCCATTCCCTAAAAATTGTTTAGAACTACATTATAAATTCAATCAATCAATTAACCATTTTACATTGCAATGCAAGACATTTACAAATTAAATTTTTGTTAGATTTACAAATATTACAATAATTGAAAACTATTTAAATTGAACTATTAGACATAAAAGCTTTAATTGTTTTTTGTTTTATTTAGTAAAATTGTTTATAGATTAGTTCAATTATATATTACCGCCTCAGTTTATCCAGCCAATGTCCTTTTATTTTGCCAAGTAAATGCGTGTCAGCTAAAAACATTACTCTAACAGGTTGCTCCAATTTCATATTACTATCTGTAGGCCAACTGCACTAGAAATAAAATAAATCATTAAAAATGTGTAAACATTTCCGTAAGTACACATTAATTTATATACTACCGGGTATACTACTGTATTTAATATGAATATGGAAAAATTTTGTTTTTCCTCTAACAACAAACAGAAAACATTAAAAATTTACAATTTGAATTTGTATAATATGTTTTATGTGTATTTAATTATATTTTTTTAAATAATTCATATTTTCTATCAAAATACTGGTCAATGTAAACTACTATAACAATATAGTTTTAAAGAAATTATACACTTTTTCAAATTACAATTATATAAAATAATGCAACAAGACTCAAGAAATTAACCCAAGAAAAATATCATTCATTGATATATGTTCATAGTAGAATACCTATTAAATTAAAATTATTTTATTAATAAAAAACAAAATTATTAAAGACTAAACAAAACATGTACCTAAGTAAACTTAAACAATTTTAGTTGAACAATAAGTAGTTTTCTAACAATTGACTAAAATCAACATAACATTCCAATATTTTTACCAGTGATTAGAGTTTTTTTAGTTAAATACTTGATTACATAAATTTTTAAAGATTTATTAAAATGCTTGTAGAAGGATTTTTATTTTAAGTGACGACAGTGACGTAATTATTCAAGTGGATGCCACACCCGACAAAATTATCCATCTATGATATTGGCATGCATATAAGGTATAGATTATTAATTCAATAGTCATAACCAATAGGTAGTACTTGTACCTACCTACCTACCTAATTAACAACTTCTTCTGGAATTGTTTGAATCATACCTAATGGTTAATGTAATTAAAAACATTTTATTAGGATCTGCATGGTCCGGAATGTTCTATTTTTTGGCTCTGAACTAAGAACATTGCAAAACCCAAAAGGACACTTACTTACACACCAGCCAGGGAAAAATGTGAATACCAAAGTTTTTACTGCTCTGGCGTAAATTTTCAAAAATATCAATAATTAATTAGATGATTTTGCGATATTGTGAGAAATCGGAAACTCTAAAGAGAACATACTGATTTTAGACTCGCAGCTTTTCGGTTGAGCAATCTCTGATTCTCTCTTTTCCTCACAAATTATGATTTATACATTTTCGATTGCTTGGGAATGGAGTCAGAGCCATGGTGATTACGCGTCTGTCAATCTATGTGCTTGAAATTGGAGAGTTGTGTCACCGAAAATAGTATAGGTGGAGACCAAAAGGGTAAGAGGAAAAACGTTGATCCAAATATTCTTACCTGCACTTGAACCAAATAATATATGGCGTATTCACAATAGAATATTATTACCGCGGTGAACAGCATTAGTCTGAACATTGAAATTAAATGTTTGATTTTGAACAATCCGAATACGTTTGTCATTATCGTTGGAAACGGCGACAGTGTGGAGACCGAACGAAGGCAAATTTGGCAAGAGAAATAGGAATGATCATTGAAAGTTCAAAATCCCGCAAAAACGTTTTTATCAGTAAACATTTGAATCAATTTATACGAATAATTCGGTGCGCAGCAAAACACAGACAAAAATCAACACTATATATATAGTGTCAGCGGTTCAACTGTTATCTTTTATCAATAAACTCGAGAAGGGGACGTTGTTATCACGAGTTGAACATATCACAATATTCATCACTATCATACTCGCGGTTTTTTTTTGTTTTTTGAAAAATTCAACCATTCTATACCTATCTTTTTATTGTGAAGATTTATTTTGTTGTATGATAATATAAATGTATACTTAAATATTTTAATGCGTTTTTTCGTTTACACGTTAGTAAAACCGTCGTCACAGTTTGTTTGA
This sequence comes from Hormaphis cornu, assembly GCA_017140985.1. Taxonomy (NCBI): domain Eukaryota; kingdom Metazoa; phylum Arthropoda; class Insecta; order Hemiptera; family Hormaphididae; genus Hormaphis; species Hormaphis cornu. Next base: position 22,594,631 of record CM029361.1, read on the forward strand.
TTCGATTGAGACGAAGTCGTACACGCAAAAACACAACATAACTGGGCAGTAACTTTTCGACTGTAAGTAGATAGTATAATAATGTTATAATACTTTTTAAATTACTGTTGGGTATTTATTACTGTTCGTATTTTCGTTTGTTAGATTTCTAAAGAACAAAACTACCTAGATGAGGTGTTGACTGATTAAAAACTCATTGTTAAAAATCTTTGAACGATTGGCTTCGAGTTTGGCATGAATGACATTAAATTAGCTTAAATAATTAGCATGAAAAAATATGTATTAGCAAGTGTATTAATGGTATAAATCTGCTTTGCCGGGCAACCTTTTTTTTTTCAATTGATTGTACTTTTCATGCTGATTATGTTAAGATTTTGCACCACTTGCACTTACTTTAGAAGTTACAGACATTTAAGGTTTGATGAATGCTAATATCAACATACGTTTGAGTGCACGCTATGTACACCTTGACTCTTGAGTCATAAAAGTGGAGATTGCAGACGTAGCGAGCTCTTTTACATTTGCAAGGTTTTATGTTATTTGTTTTAAAAATTTTGAAGTATAAATGTTGCAGGAAAACTGTTGGTGCGTGATACCAAGTGGCAGCTGCTAGACGTGCACACAAACGTATATCAATATGAATTAATGGTGATCTTTAAACTTCTGTAACTTTCAAACTTAGAGCAAGGAGGCAAAATTTTTACATATTTGTAAACAGCGTGCTAAGTAATATCGAGTTAGAAAAAAATCTAAAATCTAAAAAATCTAGCAAAGTAGATTTGTTCTCTTTGTTTTTAGATTATTATTATTTAGATTTTGTTGAAATTATCAATCATTGTTTTCTACTGATGATAGGTTTGTGATTTTTACCATCTCAAACAAAACCACCTCACCTAGTACTATAAAGTAAAGTCATCAGCAACACTAAATCACTATTTGACTTCCAAACACTGTTTTTCTAACGGAAGCCAGAAATTCAAACCGGATAAATAATCACAAAAAAAAACCACATCAATATATTAGTGAAGATTTAGCAACTAAAGTCATGACGTTCCTAATGGTTTTGGAATACTCTAGATATTCACTCATATCTATCCGGAAACAATTAAATGCCACCTCACAAAGCTGATTCATGAATGTTAGAAGTGGCGTTGTGTGCAATGTTGTTATTGATAATATGCATTATGCTTATTATACAATTAATATTTTTTATCTTTAATGTAAATATGAAAATTAACGAGATACCAAAATTGTTTAACATTTTTACCATTCAATTCACAAGACCTTAGAAAATAAACTAAGATTTATTAAATTAATACTGTAGCAATCTTCTAGAAACAATAAAAAATGTTGTTAAATTTGTTAAACATGGATGTATCAGTTCACAAATTAAAATATTGCATGTGTACCAAATACCTACATTGTTTTAAACAATTTTTTTGATTACTTATCTATACTCTGTTCATAATAAGATTACCCAACCACTTTTTTTTTTTTTTTTTTGCAGCAACAGTCAGATATAACAATGTTTCTCCAACTTAATTGGCGTACGACTCCCTCAACCTAGAATTAAGTCACACACCTGCACCCAAGTTGTGCGCCGGGTATTGAACTTATCATGAACAACATACATATTTACTATACTATGCTTGAGTTGGAGTTATTTAAGATTAAATGTTGACAAAATGTTTGGTAAAAAAAGTTAACTTTATATGAACAAGATACGTACACAAAAATACGATAAGAGACAAAATTGTATATTTATTTTATATATTATGCTTTTATTTAAATTTTTTTTAAGTATAATAAACATTTTATTAAGATAAATAATTGGTTAATGATATATTGGCATTTTTGTTTATACTAATGTACTCTACAAAAATAAAAATGACATTTTCACTTATAAATCCGGGTTTTAATTGTAAGTCAAAATTTATTTATGTGTACAGATTTTAGTTACAAATAAGAAAATACATCTTATCCTACTTAAATATTCACCTATTTAGTTTATATCATATTTAATAAATGTAATTATTTTAGTTCTTGTTAATTATTTAAGTACTTGGCACATATTCAATAAATAACAGTTTTATTCTAGTATAAAACTCCATGCAGAATTTTTTTTTAAGGAAGTATATACTAATACCACCTACCTATATGTTTATTGGTCAGAACCATTTTGGTCTTTCAAAAGTGTTCTAACATTCAAATTCCATACCTATTTTTTTTTTATTATACGTAGGTACATTTCAAAGTTTTAACCATTAAAAAATGTAGATACATTTTTAAAATTTAAATAATCCTTACACGTCTTAATGATTTTTAACTAGTAGTATTTTAAATCTTAAGTAGAAATATTTATTGGATTTTTTGATTATGTACCTACTATATATTTCTTTGTAAAAAAATACTTATTATAAATATACTTTATAAATTTTAAATTCATAACACATTAAATTAAGAACAAAATAAGATTAAATAATTCATTTTTTTTTATTTCACAAACAAAAAGTAATCATAAAATTTCAAACAATTTTTTGAGCTCGACCATTAATTGCCAGTCAGTCTTCATTAAATCATCTCTAAAATAATCTTTGCACGCGTCAATTGACTGTCTTGTTATTTTGCTCACCAATGCATCATTTTCATCAAAATGTCTTCCAAACATTTTGGGCGCTTCACCAGGTATTGGTTCAATTTTTATACAAATTTCTTGACCTTTTCTGGCAGTTTCTACAGTTTTGTGATTGCTTTCTATGCTGGTCACAATTCCTAAGTCTACAAATTCTTTACTGGGAACACAAATAGGTGTACCTTCTTTCACTATTCCAGATTCTACCATCACACCCATGACAATTGGATCTCGTGAGTTAAACACAAACTGAGGTAAAACTTTAAGTTTGCAAGGAAATACTGCAATAGACTTAAACTGTTCTCGATTTTTCTTTTTCAATTCTTCTTGATATGCAGTGAATTTATCAAATAAATGATAAATAATATCTGCTTGGAATATTTTAACATTCAATGAATCTGCCAACTCTTGTGCGTCTCTTTCAATTTTGACATCAAAAGCTAATATAGTGGCATACAAAGGTGAATGTTCCAACATAATTGAAGCTTTCATGACATCTTTTTTAACAACAGGACCAATCCTAATATTACTGTATGGTATCTTACTAGACTTCAAGAAATCCAATAAAGCTTCTAATGAACCCAAAGTTGAAGCTTGGACGTAAACACCTCTATCCTGTAACTTAATGGTACTTAGAGCAGACTTAAGTTCTTTTGCTACCATATCTTTAAGACGTTCAATTTCTTCTGGTTTGTGTGCTACATAAATATTTAATCCTGCAATGGCTTTTTCTAAATCTTTGGCAGCAATCTTAACTCCTTGAGCGGCTTTCACTTCTTTATGCTCAATATAAGCATTTTTCACTCTAAGTTCTTTCAGAGGCTGAGGCATTAACAATGATCTTATCTGCGTAACAACAGGCCCATCCGTACCTGCAACGACAATAGTATCGCCTTCTTTAAGGTAACCATTTACTAAAATAGTATCAATAGTAGTTCCTAAGCCAGTTATAGCTTTCACTTCTAACACCGTAGCTTGTAATTCGTCACTAAACAAAAGTCTTTTGTATAAATGTGTTTGACAGCTTTCAACAATAAGGTCTAACAAATTTCCCATTCCTTCGCCAGTAATTGCCGATGTAGGCACTAAGGATACGTATGATTTTGGATCAGGATTTTCATAAAATAAGGCAGCATTCAAACCTTGTTCAGCAAATTGTAATATAACACTCTGTGATCTTGTTTTAAACTCATTTTGAGTATTGGAATTTTGAGAACTCAAAATATCTCTCACGTCTTTGCGTGGATTAGTCTGCCAATCGTACAAACGATCAATTTTATTCAGAGCAACAATAAATGGAGTTTTTTTACTTTTCAAAATATTAATGGATTCTATGGTTTGCGGTTCTAAACCATGCATAATATCAACAACTAAAATAGAAATATCACACAATGATGAACCTCTATTACGGAGGTTACTAAAAGATTCGTGGCCAGGAGTATCAATAATCAATAAACCTGGAACTAAAAATTTTTTGTCGGCATAACCATTGACAACTTTTGTTTGTTCTTTTATAGCACTAAGTGGAACATTTGTGGCACCAATTTGTTGAGTAATACCTCCAGCTTCTCCATCTTGAACATTAGTTCTACGTAACTTATCTAATATCTTAGTTTTACCAGTATCTACATGACCTAAAACACACACAACAGCGGCTCGTAAACCAGATGTTTCTTCTTCATTATCTGTGTTACCATTTTCTATTTTGATTTTCTCTACTTTTTCTATAATTTTCTCACTGTTTTCAGTATTTTCATCATCAGACTCACCAGATTCACCATTTTCTTCTACTTTTTCTACATTAGATTGTGCTCGTAACGCTTCACTTTGTGCTTTAAATGTTTCTAAAAGTAATTGTGCACGGGCTCTATCAGCTTTTTGCTTAGGCGTTAGGAATTTACCTTCAGCTTTTAACCTCTCTTTTTTCTCTTTCTCTTTTTGTTTTTTCTTTTCTTTCTTTTCTTGTTCTAATCTTAATTTTTCTTCTTTTTGTCTTTCGAGTTCTTCTAAACGCCTTTGCTCTTCTTCTTCTTCTCTAAGAAACTTTTCCTCTTCTTCTTTTTGCTGTTGTAAAACTTCTTTTAAAGCCGCAATAGCCTTTTTGCCAGGTCCTTTTTTGTCTTTGACCGGAGCAGTCGGTTTCTTCTTCTTTTTTGCATCATTAGTCGACATTCTTGAATCAACAAAAACTGAAACAGAAAGTGGTAAAAGGTGTGGTTAATAGTATTCAAAAAGTTAGATGATAATAAATATAAGTATATTATATTTAGAAAAAAAATGCTAATACTAATAATTAATTTTCTCTTAGAACAAATACAATACGCAATGTATATAAAATACATTTATAATAGTATTTATTAATTTATCTTAAACTGGTTGCACCGTGTATTGTTACAAATTATGGTACCTGTTAAGAATTCATTTGTACTTAATATGAATTTTTCCCATTATTTTGAAAACCTAGATATTCGTTTTTTTAGTTTTGTAAAATAATTTTACTGATTATTAAAATCACTGGTAATTGCAATTGGCAATAATTAAAAAAATGTGCATACTATATTTTTTCGGTTAGGTTATTTTTGTATGATAATAATTGTAATACATTTTAGACAAATGTATAAACCTAAGTAGTATATGGCACAACATTGACAATACAAGCTTAAAAAAATTAAATAATTTAATCATTACATATTATTGGCATCACATATGTGTGAGTAAACAATTAATTTTTCATTTTATTAAACTTTAATTAGTAGTAAATTTGTTATTTTTTACTGGTTGTAAGAAAATAATTTTATAATTCTGAACCAATATATATGTCTAAGAATAGATAATGTTTATAAATAATGTGTAAGTAGGAACTATAATATACTTATTTACAGTCACTATTCCCCGACCCAGTAGAACACAAATGTAGTTTTACCCGCTTAATACTGAACACAATTGATAAATAATAAAAATTATAATTTGAATTAAGTTAAAATTTAGTTTTCTCTGACGACCTATAGGGATATACAAATGAGTTAAGTACTAGCTAGCTAATAATTAAAAATTTAATACTTGATATAAAATACAGATATTTTGTATGATATATATATATATATCTACCTCATTAGTCATTACTTTTACAAAATATAATATTTCATAGTATACAATTGATACTAGGTAAACTGTAGTATAATTACATTATTATTAGGTGGTTAATTGAGGACTTTTGTTTATTGTTACTTCCAAATTTGTAACTTATTAAGATTATATATTATAAAAAAATAAAACAATAATAATAGTATTAACTAAGGTGGACCATGTTATGTACTTGGTGTGCATTTTGTATGTAAGAATAATACATTTTTGTAAGATATGTAAAAATATTAAACACCTTTTCTATAATTGTTTTTAAACACATATCTATATCTCATTGACACGATAAATATTATTAAAAACCGTCTATAAGTACCTAACTCAAAGATTAAAAATAAAAACAATACAATGTTTGTAAATTAGTTTTTATCGGTATTTTTACGCTAAAAGTTATTGATATACTTACTCAAATATAATATGATATGTATATATTAAACAGTTAGCAAAAAAAAAAAAATAAATAAATAAACATTGAATTAAAATTCTTTAACACGGTTTAGACAATAATAATTGGAAACACTTGAAAGATCTAAAATTTTACCTTTATATTTTATAGGTACTATAGTTTTATAGTTAAGGTGTACAAATATCATAAGGCAAAATTTTTATCAGTAAATGGTAATATCATTAATAATTAGGTATAAGTTTAAAACAAGATAGAACAATTACTACGTAGTAAAGTAATAAAAATTGACAAAAGCAAACATATAAAACAAAAATCAACAGTTAATGAATAAACGAAACATAGACAAAATAACGTAATTTTAGATAAAAATATAGGTATCCAGAACAAAATATTCGTTCCTTGATGTTAAAACCAAATAAACAAACAAATTTATAAAGTAGGTGGGTTTATAGTTGTTGTATTGAAAATAATTAATATTTGTTCATTTAAATTAAATTTCAAATTATGATCCATATTAATGTCACTAAAAATTAATTTCAAATGTAACTATACAAATGGATTCTATTATTGTCACTCTTACTGTTTGATTAAATTTCTAGGTTCTGATTTGGATTGACTACTGTGATAGGTGCCAACACACAGATTATAACAAAATTTAATAGTAACAAGTAGATTTGATTATGGGTCTTTATCGGGTTACGATGAATAACAAAAAAACAAAAATCACGAATATCAAACAGAATACCTAATTACATACATATCTATTATTAAGTAATAATTAAATTTTATCAACAAAAATAATCGTATTAATTAATGATGATTCCGTATCTATAAAGATACCTACACGCCTATTTAAGTAATATTCAATAATTAACTGGTTTTCCTGGTGTTCCTACATTTGTTGGTATTCAACTTTTATTTTTGATAATATATTTTACTAAACGTAACATTTCAATGTTAACACACTAGTAGTACCTATCAGATTCATTTTTTCAATATTTTGTAGACTGAAATGTTGTGTTTAACTTGAAAAATGAAACAAATGGTCTATTTTTGATATCGTATCGACGTGATTACTCATTTGTCATTACTGTTTTTACATCCGATTAAAGAAACGTCTTGTAAAAACATTCGAACAGAAGTGGGTGGGTACCTCGGTAAAACGCCGCTTTCTTTACACACGGTTAATTAATGGCAAGACGAGAATAAAATAAACTCGTAAAATCTTGATTACCTATGCCTCCGTGCAAATATCAATTTGGACGGAATCGTCTCTTGGCGTTTTTTTTTTTTTTTAAAGATTATTAGAAAGTGCTGCGGCAGCAACGAGACGGGCGGAGAACTGGGTAAAACTGTAGTAACTGTGTACGTGGAAAACGGACGGACAAACTGATCGGCCTACGAACGTTTGCCAAAATCTTTTGAGTAGTAACCGGCCGCAGTTGTTTAGGAGCCACACGAGACGCGGGGTCCTTCAGACGGGCCGAGGGGCGCCGATTGAAGAGAAACGAATCGCTCTCTGAATTGAACATCCGGAGAGAACGCGGAAGTCGAGCCCAAGCGTCGCCGAGACGACGGGGGCCATCAAAACCGTGACACGCAGAGTTCACGATCCACCGCGCCGGTTCCGGACGGCACGGAGCATGTCCGTCCGGTACGTTTTTTTTTTTTACTCACCGAGACTGCGTCCTGCGGAATGTGCAGGTCGACGACGACGACGACGTTGCTGCGGCGCGTCGCTTCCCCGACGTCGGTGGTCTACGTCGGCGCGAGCGGAGAAACGCGAAACGAGTGCGGAAACTGGGACGGCAGAAATGAAGTATCGCTATGATTTTTAACAACAACAAATCGTATTGGTAAAAACGAGCGCATCGGGAGACTACGTGCTCGCAGTCGTTTCTACTCTCTTATCAGTGGCTGCCGCGTTATCAGCCTGCCCGCCACGGCTCGCGCTCGCGGCGTGTCGGTGGCGCGACGCGCGACTACCCTCGTGGCCGCTGCGACGGACGCGCGCGCGAGGCTGCACTGGTGCAGACAGCGGCGCGCGCGGGAGGCCGCGATGGGCGCGTTTCGACATTCTCTCGCTCGCTCCCGGTTTCGCCGTACAGTCGGCGGCAAAGTGCAACGCAACAGTTATACGGACACACGGAATAGATGAAATCAGATTTTTTCTGTTCAGTGGCGCAAACCATTTCGAATGAAGGGTGGTCAAAACATAATTTCTAAACCCTAACAGTTTAAAATTTCTTAGGTGGCGTTTGAAATATAATTTCCGGTTAAACTGTTTGTGGGGGGGTACTGTAATTATTTGCCCCCCTTGCCCGCACGAGTGCGCCACTGTACTGGCTGAGAGCCCCTAAAGTTTCGGAAAATTGAAATTTTTTGTTTAAAGTCCTCAGTATTTTTCGGTACAAAAACAACTGCGATAATAAATATCTATATCGCCATAATAGTTTTACGGTATGTAATGTATACCCTAAAATTTTATTTTAAATAACAAAACGAATGTTGTTTCATTAATAAAAGTAGGCGTTAGTGAAAGCGTGAGTGGTACCAGTTATTACAAAATAAGACGTTTCGTCTATATTTATATAATCATATATTCAATTATTCACATAATTAGTCGTCGTAACAAATTCATTAATTTTAACCGTTTTTAACAATTTTTTTTTAATGCGTTATTTCAAAGGCTAATCCTTATTTTTTCTTACAAATTTAATCCGTTCGAACCATAGAATTTTTCTCCAGTCAGCCCAAAAATTTAAAAAATTCCTGGATATGCCGTTAAAACCGTTATCAAAAACTTCGCGACGAAAAATAATATTTAATTTCGTGTTTTGACTTGCGATATTGGCATCTGTTATTTAACAGAGAGGGGCACATTTTAGATTGTATTTAAATTTTTAATGTTCGAATTAGGTAAATTTTATTATCGTTTCTTAAATGTATATTTTAAAATTGAATTTCGTATTTTGAATAATCACATGAAATTTGACAAAGTTATCCGTCCGTGCTCGATTTTGAAATATTCGAATATACTTGATTTGAAGAACCACGTATAAGACTCTTGAAGGAGGGCTAATCTTAAATTTGGTCCTTTTCGAGATAGCAGATAAAATTTTTATTAATATCACAGATAACTTGAAAGTTATTCGTGGCATCATGTTGGTTAATTAAATTTATGGTTCAATAACTAAGCACCCATAAGAATACAAATGATAGGTAGGTATACAATTTTGTGAAAATTCGTAATCTGGCCAAATTTCACGATCCGCAGTTTGTGAAGATGTCAAATTCACCAAGTGGATGCAACGTATTTAACGGTAAAGACGAGTCTTTTAGAGTCTAGTTAGAGCCAATAGTCAAGATAACTTATTATTTATTAATAATATTAATATCTATATTATAAACATGAGAAATTTATTGATGATACTAAGATAGATAGGTAATGGATCTCTGTTGTATTATTATTCTATTGTTGGCGTATAATAATAATAATTGTAAACGCATCTATTGTTATTGCTAAATAATAAGAAGGTAATACAACACTATTATCATTTAAAATAATGGAATGAAAATTTGCGCTTAAACAAAACATGAAATTCGACCAATCACAGTTTTCAAAAACTTAAAATAACTATAGATTCTCATCGTAATAAAAAACGACCTATAATTAGTTTACTTTATTTATTATAGTATTTTAATTAGTAGTGAGTTTTATGTAGGTCATCTGAATAAACAAATTGCGAAACGTAACGAATTTTGAATGCTGTGCTCATCGACATACCAGTTTTTTTGAACAGTGAATGTCACATATGAATAATTATTGTGTGACACAACAAAGAATCTATAATAGTCCAGTCGCATTTACCGCCCAATTTGGTCAAGGTCGAGGTTCTCTTATCAAAAAACGTGTTTGGAACGTTGTTTGTTATCAACATCGTCATATTGTTTTGTTCATTTTCAACGCAAATGTTATTTGATATTTTGCAACTTAATTGCCCACTTTTTATTATTGTTTATTGCGCGTCGTTTTTTTCTTTGTTTTGCTCCTGTAGTACCTAGTTCGTTACCTAATCCGTTTTTGTTTGCCACCTGTTGAAAAGTAATCGAGCTGTTTTTGATTTGGATTTTGAGTAACCTACGTTTGCTGAGTTTGTGCCCGCGAAGAACATGCAAAACATGCTAAACTCCGTGAAAGGCACCGCGTTAAGTTTCGCAGGTTTATTGACTCCAGTCTTAAAGGTGATCATTATATTAATCATGTTTTTAAACCGAGCTCAGTTCCTATTGTTACATTTTCACTCGTTGATTTCCGTAATAGGTAGTCCAGCAAATCCCGGGAGAAAAAACGTTGCTTTTAAAATCCAGTGATACCTAAGGAGAATACCTCCTAACTACCTATGTGAAATTATTTTTATTTGTTCACCTGCTTATCAGTCAAAGTCATGAACTACAGTGGTTTTTTTTTTTTTGTTTGAAAACATTTTTCAAGTTAATCGTTTTAAGAGTTGACAGTTAATTCGTCAATAATCCATAAAAACATTAATCGAAATAGGTACTGGATCAGAGTTGTTAAACTCATGAAATATGTACTAGTATATATTACTAGGTATAGAGCGTTTCATGAGATTTGACTGCAGCGCGATCGGCAGCCGTAAATCAGTAGGTATAGTAAGTACGAACAAGATAATCAGATGTTTAAGAACTAGAAGAAACAATGAGTCCATTTTAACTTTACCTAGTGTTTGGTGAATTTGGGCAGCATTAAAATTCAAATTTTTACCCACCTGTTGTTGGTTGCAGTCAAGTCTTTAATTTCGTGAAACGCCCTACCAATAAATAGGCATAGGTTCTGACTGTTATGCGTAGTAAGCATCTCATCAGTGGCGCAACCAGTAATTTTTCATGGGGTCCGACCAAATAAATCATCTTCATATTTCTTTTTTTTTTTTTTTAGTTGTAGCAAATAAATTGTTACAAGAATATTATACAAATCAGGGTGAACAAACATTACAAAATTGTATTATAAATACTGTGTGTTAAATTGTACCAAAAGTATAAAAAAAAGAACGGTACCACGGTAATCTGTGGATCACTTCTTCGGGTGAGTCATTGGTTTCAAAGTTGTGATTTGCACGTATTATTTCATATCTGAAAGCAACGATAAATCATTGCATTTCAAAGAAAAACGATTCTGAGAATGATGCACTGAAATCTAGTCTAGTATGGGCGACAATTGTTTTGACGATTTTAATGGTTTTTGCTCATAAATCAAAAAATCATTCAAATTTCAAAAAAAAGTTCAAACAAAATAAATTTGAAAGTCAAAATCTCAACTGTTATGTAGTATTGAAGTTACAATTGGAAGCAGTTTTTTACTCAAAAATGTCATGGGATTGTCTCAGTCATGGTATTATTACTCTCTGGGTATAATATAACCATAGATTATGGTCCGTAGTGTAAATAATTACTATTGGACTGCCACAACTGACAACATAAAACATTACGTTAACGGCTTGTTGTAGTCCAAAAAATCAAATATGAATTAAAAGTTTGTGAAAATAATTGAGAACATAGAATTGTATGATATTAATTTACTATTATACGTGCCTAGGGGAGAGGGGTCCGGACCCGGAGTCCACCCCCCTGGTTGCGCCACTGCATCTCGTAATATGCTTAAAATTGATTTTAATTAGTTTACTATATAGTACCTAGTACTATATTCTACCCATATTTCAATAATTTACAAACTCTTGTCAATGTACTTTTTAGGAATCAAAGTTCAAAGAAACTGGTGTAGTGACACCGGAGGAGTTTGTGCTTGCTGGAGACCATTTGGTGCATACATGTCCAACTTGGGAATGGGCATGTGGAGATGATTGCAAGACTAAATCTTATTTGCCTAAGAATAAACAGTATTTAATCACCAAAAATGTCCCCTGTACCCGTCGTTGCAAACAAGTATAGTTTTTATATGTACATTTACTTATAAATAACAAATGTTTTAATGTTTATTTAAGTTTACTTTTTATCTATCTTTTTTTCAGATTGAAGTTTGTGAAATTCAAGAAAATATTGTTGAATCTGAAGAAGGTGATGAAGGATGGGTTGAAACTTATTTTGAATCATTACACTCACCTTTAAACGATAAAATAAACCATTTATCTCTTGAAGTAAGTGATACACATAATATGTGTTATGTTATTATATAATATTACATATTATGTTATTGAGTTAACTAATTTATTAATTTTATCCTGTTAAGATAATGTTTATGATTGCCGATCAGGCATACCTAAGAAAATGTTAACTAAAGAATTTGTATAAGGAAGTCCATAAAAAATTCTTAGAATTAAGTTTCAGTGCTCTGCTATTGTGTAAAAATATTTGTAATGTTAATTATTTTTTAGACATTACAAGCAATCTTGTGTTAAATTAATTTAAGGAAATTAGTGTCATATTTTTTAACTTAATCATAAAAACATTTTCTTTTTACATAGACTTTAAGTGTATAACAGTTTTAAATTGTAATTAAATGCTTTAATTTAAATCAATTCAATGAATATTATTATTAGGTTTTCAAACCTTCTGGTTTGAAATTCTCATGCAAATACTAAATTAAATGTTTTTGGAAAAATTGATAGGTTAATTCAAAATATTAGAAATGTAATTTTAAACAAAAATATTGTAGTAAAACATAAGTTTTCATAAGTATTGACTAGTTAAATTTTTTAGGAAAATACCAACCACATTCAAAACAATGGTGATCATATTTTAAATACATCAACAAATAATCAAATAATGGAAAGTTGTAATTTAGTTAGTCCAAATTATTGTTCTAATGATGATAATGATGAAGACGAAGGCAATGCAGTTGACATGGATGCATTTGTAGAAAGTGGAATACTTGAAGACGATTCGGTAATTTATTTTATATTTAATGAAACACTGATACATAAGAGGCCAGTGGAGAATCTGAGTGATTAGAGTTTTAACTAGAATGTGCCGAAAATGACTCCTTGCCAAACTTAGTACAATAATTCTTCTTGGTGTAAATTATGTGTTTTTCTTGAAAGTCATGGTATTAACTATGGTACCATTATATTATAAACTAAAAATAATAAAATATAACTAAAATAAATGTTAAATGTCCATGATCTCAATCTAATGCTTAGTGCTAGACTGGTAGTAGTTTAAAACCTAAAATTATACTTACACATTAGATGTGTGTTACAACTTATTGTTATTTTAGGAGTATGATCATTATGTGATCAATCATTAATTTTTGTAAAATGTAACATAAATAAATAAAATTAAAATACATTATTTCTATTTTGTTATTATTCTTAAATATTTTTGATAAAGTACATATATATATATTACACAAAAATTATACACATACAATAAGTTATAAAACATATAAATATATAATTTTTTCATTTCACAAAATGTACTTATCCAGGAGTACTGTACTTATAAATTTTTAATACACGACTGGTTTCACCGTATAAAAAGGGTTGCTTTTTGTTTACAAATTATTACTATTACTTAAATAATTAATGATCATTAGCTATTAATATTAAAATTTGCTAACACATTTTTACTATCATTTTTAGGTGGTTATTTGTTCACAGCAAAAGTGCGAGAAGAAATTATCTAGAGAATCTGTTGAAGATGTTCTACAAACAAGAACGTATGATTTACATATTACATATGACAAATTTTACCAAACTCCAAGATTGTGGCTTTACGGTTACAATGAAGTAAGTATTAGAAACAGCTAACTATTAAATTGTTTTAAACTATATTTGTTAAATAAATGTCAGACAAACTTTTAATCATTAATGAATGAACCATGCGTTTGTAAAAATGTATTTAAAACAAGTAATAAAATGTTCCATGTATATCAATGGAACAACCTGGTATATTTCAATCATTAATTTTGGCGAACTTATAAATTAGTACACTTAATATAGGTTTGTTACTTCCTATAATTATGGCTTTGAGTACATCTAATATATAAAGGCTATATTCGATAATAATTATTCAGAGTTAAAAAAAAGAGTACTTGATTGATTTGTAATACAACCAAATGTCTACTTTTTTTTTTTTTTTGTATGTGTTAGTAAATTAAATAACTGTAAGTATTATTTGTGTACTAATAATTTTTTTGTTTTAATTTAGAACCAAGTACCATTAAATGCAAATGAAATGTTTGAAGACGTGAGCCAAGATTATGCTAAAAAAACTGTTACTATGGAAATTCATCCTCATATTCCTGGTCCTCCAATGGCTTCTATTCATCCATGCAAGTACGTTATATCAGAAATACTTTCATAAATACTAATATTTTTAATCTTTTATGACAGTTTAAAATTTAAAACCTAGTTGGCTTTTTTTAAATGTTTTTGGTAGTTTAAAACTATAAATAAAAATATGGTCTTTGGTAAATGAAATATTATTTCATCTTAAAAGAATTTAGCATTTTGTCTTTATTTCTTTTGTACTACACCTATTTTTTGGATATAAATTTAATAAAAATTTAATTTTATCATTCATGATAATTATTATGTTTAGTTATTTATAAAAAAAAAGTGCAATGTTTGTTAATTATAGTAACAGAACAACTAAGACTTTTATTAGTTGGCTACTTAATAATTAAAAATACATCAAGTTGTTCCTGTGGCAAAATGTTACACAAATTAAGTTATGATCTATTATTTATTGTTTAGTTTTTAAGTATATCAATGACATTAACATAAACTGATGTTTTTGGATTTAATTAAAGTATGTACTTGTTAAGTTAACATTTAATAATCATGTTTTTGATATTGGCTATATAAATTACATTGGTTTATGTTTGCAAACTGTGTTAAAACTAACAATTTATTTTTAAATATTTTCAGGCATGCAGATATTATGAAAAAATTGATCGAGATGGTAAGCGAATGTGGTAGAGATATAGGAGTACATATGTATTTGATAATATTTTTGAAATTTGTGCAATCTGTTATACCAACCATAGATTATGATTATACACAAAACATTAATTTATAGTCGTCCTAAAAATTAAGTTTTTATGTATGTGGCAAAACTCTTTCAAAATTAAGTTTATGAAATTTTATTAATTCTTTTTCTTCAATTTAATGATGATTGGATCAATTATATTTTAATTATTGAACATTGCTCATTGGTCAATATTTTAAAACTTTTATGATAGTATATTGGTATTTACACTTTCAAGTTCAAGTTCAAATAAACAATAAAATTATTCATTTTAAGTAATTAAAATATTTTACACCGTTTTTCATTTTTATTCTGTTAGAATTGAAAATATTTAAACAGATTATTTAAAGTTTTGTACACAAATTTGTAGTGCATCATTTTTTTTTTTTTTTTATAAATAACTCTTAAATTTGAATGATGTATTTTCGTTCAGTTATTACTGTTTTGATATAAACATTGAAATAACATTGGTGAATTGAAACTTAACGTAGTATTATTTATTTGTATTTATTAGTTATTACTCATTTAAAATCATTTTTCTAAATTTTGTCAATAATATATTTTACTGCCTAGTCTATCAAAGCTGGTAAATCCTGTTTTAAAAACTATAAATCTCAATATTAAATTTTACAATGTAGTTGAGTACTCCTGACTTCTAACTGAATTAAAATAAAAGTTTTAATCATTTAATGTTAAAGTGATTCATGTTGTATGTATTTTTAAGATAATATTTGTGAACCAGCAGACTTTTCTACCAATAATAATAAGCCGTAGTTAATGTTTGCGTTGTATAACAATCATAGGCATGCGCACTGTGTACTGTTTGATATCCTAGGCAATACATGCAAATAATTTTGTTTTCATATTATTTTTTTACAATCAAAGTACTACAGTAATTTTACAAAATATTATCTAGTCTTTAATGATGATCATGTCTATAGTTGTCAATAAAACTATTATTATTGTAATTAAATTTGTTATTAATAATAATTATTTATGATTCAAGTGTATTGTGTAATACTGTAATGTATATGCACTTAAATTGTTTGACAAAAAAGAAAATTGTAAAATAGAACTTAGTGTACTTAAGAATAAAATGTTTTGTTTAATTACTTTAAACGTGTATGTTGTTTATTTTACGTTTTTCATTGTTGTTGTAATACAAATTCAATCGTTCTTCTAACAACATATTTATGAAAAAAACAATTCTTTTTTACATAGTTCCCTACTGAGTTGTGTTATCTTCCCTCCCAAATTATGCTTATATTCCTTTTGAATTATACTTAGAACAACATGAAACAAAGTCTCGCACATAGCCAGGTGTTATTTTAGTATAAAATAATATGCCGTGTATTGGTTCTTATTGGAACGAGTACTCTTTGGCATATTAGATTACTTAAAGCTTTTGCATTGGTTAGTGTATAATTTTAAATCATGTTTTAAGAAAGTAACTGTTCTAAGCAAGCTTGGTAAGTTGTAAATTGAAAAGTCCCATATTACGCTCAAAAATGGTTAAAATTGTTTTTGATTTTTACCAGTTATGTATTTAATTAGTTTTGATATTAAGAAGAAAAAAATTAATTATTTTGAATAAGATTTAGAAGAAATTTTATAAAAAAAAAAAAAATTAATTAGTTATAAAAAATTATAAAAGAATAAAAATAACCGACTAGAAAAAATGTCTATAAATGTTCTCCTGTGCATAGTAGTAGGTAGTGTCAATCGTGTGTTGGTAAATATAAGTACAGTATAAGAAGCAAATCAGCAAGGATTTGTGCACGTTGACTTTATGAGTTCTTATAGGTAATGACTAGTTATCTAGGTATTTACTGCTGAATTAATTCAAAACCATTAAAATTCATATGAGGTGTTGCTGTGTCCAGTATTGTTTGTGATAAGTTTACAAATCATTATAATTGATTACATTAAAATTTTCATATAAAGTTAAAGAGCGGATTTAACACATACTTATGTAACCTTATGCGGCTTGACAGAGGTAAAAAATGTCAACAACTTGTCGAGAGTTTGTAGAAAAAATATTTAACATATTTCGGGGATTAGAGAATATTTTACCTATTTTTCATATTTATTGTCTGTAAAAATATCATATTTTATTGTTCATTCTACGAACTTATTACTTATATAATTTATAACTGCTACACAGACATTGGGTTACTCACTGCGAATGCATTTTTTTCTACGATATTTCATGGAAAGATATCTCAGCTGGCAGTGATTTTCTCATAGATAATTAAGAAATAGAGTTCATGACTTCGCTTTCAGAGTGGATATGTTATTCACCCAAGGTCTTTAACCCAGATATTTAAAAGAACTAGATGGCGGACTCGAGCTGATATTTGAATTTTGGCAGCCATTTACTAACAGAGCAATGTTTACATCACGTGATTTCTGTTATCAATTATTATTATGTAGTAGACACAGGTATGTTAAAAGAAAAGAAAAGGACTTAAAATATCGTGACCGGTGTAACAAATTAACAATAAAAACACGGTTACGATGGTAAAATTGAATTTTCTGCACTAAAAAGCACTTTTTACTCATCATAACATTATATATTGTCTGAGCACGGTTTAAAATATATATTAAACCGTGCTTATAAGGTATTGCAAATGCAGTTACAATACTTAATTTTCTTCTCGTGGCTACTCTGATCACGGTTAAACCTATAAAAAATAACATGCTCCATCATGACCGCCATAAAATGATATTACCTATCTGTATAAATATATAATATTATAAGTGCTGACTCGCTGTGAGAACCACTTGAAGCATTCATTCGCACAGAGGTTCCTTACACAACGTAGATGCGCGTTAAAAATAATTTTTTCAAAATTAAGCCCCTAAAGTTTCTTTTTATAATTCATCCGTTAAAGCTGTGAAAGGAAAACAAAAAATTTTAATTGTCTAGTTATTTTTTTTGTGAAATTTTTGATTGCGCATGCACATTTATACAGTTAAGTGTAAGTAAATTTACTCAATATCGGCTATCTATTATTATTATTATTATTTTAATAATATTTTAAAATTTACTGTTAACTGCGCAATAGTAAAACGCAGCTTTTTTTTAATGTAGTAAAAACTGTTTTATTCGAGACAGTACTATTCTGCGAGGATAAATTGATAGTAAATTAAAACTTTTTTTTATCTAACAAGACTTATGGGTTTTTCTTTTTCCACGAAACTTAAGCACTTCATATTTTGTTCGTACTATTTTCTTACTATTTATAATATGCGTAAGTTCAAATGTCTTATCTGATAAGTTTATAATGTTTTTTTTTTTTAGTGAATCAGCAAACGTAATATATTTATACAGTATTCAGCGTACTTTTTACAATTATCAATTTTTTCTTCTGAAATTCGTTATCTCATTTACATTCCAATTACTCAGTAATTGGCGTTTCTATACATGTAGACTCCGAAAATAAGTGATAACATTTTTTTTTTATTTTATTGTTTTACACTTTTTAGTGTTTTTGTTTTTTGGATGTCTGTTTTTTTTATTTCATTAAGTAGTTATTTGCGGTGGAATGTGATAACTTCCTGTTTTAAAATACTCACAGGTGAGAAACTTGATGACTACCGATAACAAATAATTACCGTAACAGCGGTAAACTGTATTGCTTATAAAAACTACGTTATCGCAAATTTTTTGTTTTTTGGATTTTGTTCAGTTTTTCCAAAAGCACTGAAACGATTTCGATATAATTTATATTATGGGACCACCCATCCATAGATATTTATATTTATAAACAAATATAGATAGCCGACTATCCCTCAGCACTATAACACCGATCATTAATGCAAAAACATGTAATTTGTTTGAACGACAATGTTTACATTGGTATCAATGCGAATTAAATAGGTATGTACACTTAAAATATTTTCTTTATATATGTAGTATGTAATCCACCTTGATATAAATGTAAACATCGCCGTTTTGGGAAAATTACGATTTTGGCGACAAATAATTATGTATCGAAGTCGGCTATCTAGTTTTATAAATATATACATATATATGGACAAAATAAGAATCATCAAAATCGGTTCATGATATTGGCGAAGTAAACAAACATTACAATCGTATTATATACAATGGTAAATGTAAACTATATAACTAATCAAATAAGACAAAAAAGATCAGGGTTGCCAGATGGGGCGATTTGATCGCATTTGAGCATTTTTTGACGTAAAGAAATTTCAAAATTTACACGGGACGGATAGAAATTTGGCGGTTTAAAAAAATTGGGTATTTGGTATTTTTTTTTTTTGTCCCATAGTATTGAATAGGAATGGCAATATCATTTAACCATCTGGGTGACACCACTAGTCTACCACGTCCTGGCAACCCTGGTCACACGTGGCGCTCAGCGATGTTGGTATAAAGAAACTGGAGGCTGGACAATTGTTGACATCAGACAAACCTCAGGAATGATACCTGTCTATCATGTCTAAATGTCATGTAACGCCTCGATTTTTGTTGTGGTGGTTGCTACTTGCTTGTATTATCATAGAGCAATCTTGTTCTGCGACTAGAAACTAGAATTCTTTGACGCCACAAACCTTGGCGTCGATTTATATAGTTGTGGTGAGCACAAGTTTATGCGGGGGCTGTGCGTAACAAAAACCTGTGATAATACTTATTTTTTTTGTCTTCACATTATATTTTGTCTAATTTTTTAGGTGTTATTGTTCTAGGTACTTTATTTTTTTTTTGTTTTACTCTGAGTAAAAAACAACTGTAAACATGTCAGATGATGAAACAGAGAAATTCAAATACACTGGTTGTTATTTGGACCATGAGTTCAACATGAACAGACAATGTAAACAACTATCTAATAGTCGAGCAATTTACGGTAATTTAAACAAACACTAGATAATCATTTTTTCTTTCTTTTTTACACGCCTTATACGCGTTTTGCAGCTTTTACCGAATCTTTCCAATGATTTCTGTCTTCTGAATACTCTACACTTGGTTATTCATCAATCCTTATCAAATCATTCTTTACCCTGTCCATCCATATCTGTCTCGGTTTTTCTTTTGGTTTCTGGCTTATTGGTTAAGACATTATTGATGAGACTTTGTTTTGCATGCCATGCATGTACAGCCCAAAAATGTGCATTCTTTTAGATTATAAGGACATTTTGGATATTTAGTCTGTTGAATAATTTTCCAATATCTTAGTTTTTTTCCATTACCTATTTGGTTTTCTTGTGGGTCTGTATATTCTTTTCAAAATCTTTCTTTCAAAACTAAAATAGTTGTTCTTTGTCGTTGATCAAGTTTCACATCTATACAGTAGGGCAGAAGTAAGTATATAAATTACAATTATCGATCTTAAATAATATTAAAATTAAAAGATTGCTTCCTGCAAGTTTATGTTACTCAGTATATATGTATCCAAGTCTTACAATTCCTTTAAAATACTACTTTTAATATTTGGATCAAAAATATCCCTCTTGGCTATTTTGTAATTTTGTTGCATTTATCGGACTGTAATTAGATACTGAACTTAGCTTAAAAAGTTGATTGACGTATCATTGTAATCGAGAATGTATTAAACCCATCAGTTATTGTGCAGTAACTAATTAATGGCCATTTATCACTAATGGTATTTCATGATCACCTAGTCTATCTTCAGTGCCGGATTTAGAGGGGAAGCTGTGGTTCTTTACCCCGAGGGGCTGTATGTTTAGGAGAGCCTCAAAAAAAAAAAAACTCAAAAACTTTTGAATAATTTAAGGAATGGTGTGTTATGAAAGCGCTATGATTGCGGCAATAATCATGGGTGACAGAATCTCTAGATCCGGCACTACCAATATTGTACAGTATATTTATAGTAATGCTACCTATGTGTCTAGTTTTTCTATCTTGTTAGATAAGGATTATTATTTTTAATTTTACATATTTTGTTTGTATTATATTTAGGAATTTCAGCCAACAACAAAGGTAGAGTGCCTAATGGTGATGCTGAACCTTTTGGTTTTGGAGGCCGTAGACGGAAAGATAAAAAAGTTAAGAAAGATAAGAAAAAAAAACATTACCGCTCTAATTCGGTTTCATTTGTTACTGGAGGTATTCTAATTGAGGGTAAAGAATTTAAAATTGAAGATACAAAAGATGACAAAGAAGAATATATGAAGGATAATACATCTAGGTTTTAAAACACTATATATCCAAATATTTTTAATTAAATAAATATTAAATATATGTTTTTATTTTGTGAAACTGTAGTTATGAAGAAAAAACTACCTTTAGTTTTAATAATGATGAAGATTTAGCGGACTTAGGAATTAAACCATCTCAAATGAATCCTTTCTTGGGAGACTGGGTAAAACACACAAAAGGAATTGGTACTAAACTATTGCTAGGGGTAAATAATGAATAATATATATACTTATTACTTTTACATTTATAGTGTTTATCAACATAAGAAATCTGATGAAAACTCAATATTTTGTTTATTACAGATGGGTTATCAACCAGGTCGTGGTTTAGGAAAAAAACTTCAAGGTATTACAGTCCCAATTGAAGCAAGTATAAGAAAAGGAAGAGGAGCAATTGGTAATAAATTTTTTCTTATTAACAGATAGTATAATCAACCATACTGTATAATTGTACCTATATTTTAATAATAGGTGCCTACGGACCTGAATTTAATAGTAAATCAACGACAGTAGAAAGTAAATGTGTAGCAGAAAAAACTGAATACATTAATAAAACAGTTGAAGAATTTATTGAAGAAAGTGAACATCCAGTACAAAGCATAAGAGAGTTCAAGTAAACTATTAACCTACTTATTTCTGTAAAATTTACTTTACTAATATAGGTAATAGGTAGGTGTGTGAATTAAATTTTTTTATTTTGGTTCTTAGTAAATTATGTCAAGTAAAAGTAATTGGCATGACCGAGCCAGAACAAAATGATTCTGGTTATCATGCTATATCTGATGTTAAAAAACCAATTAACCATTGGGAAGTACAGAAAGACAACAAGTTTACAAATTTTGACATGACTGAATTACTACAACATCTTGACCCTTTATATGAAATATCTGCACAAGTAACTACAAAATATTTTTACATTAACTCCTTAAATATTAAAACATAAAATGTGTTATGAACTTGATTTCATTGCAGAATATTGTAACAAACAACCAAGAAACAAGTTTTTGTGAGGATCATCTTGTACTTAAAGAAGAAGATATGAAAGATAAAGACAATTCAAGTCAAATTTTAGAAAACATTTTGCTCCTCGAAACTTATAATGAAGGATTAAAACAAAATAATATGTTGAATTTTGCGGTAAATAGTTATCCTGCCATAACACATTTATTTGAAACACAAATATTCAATTAGTTATTAAAATAATTGGATTTTTTGATTCTTCTCTTATTTATTGATTAACTAATTAACATGTTATTTAGGAAATGAATTATTCAGATTATTGGTTGAATGGTGGGTTAGATTTTGTATTATCAACAGCACAAAAATTAATCAGAGAAAAGCTGTCTTTGTGGGATCCATTTCAAGAGCCATATTTGCCTTTCAAAGAACTAAAAAAATGGAAGGAACTGTTAATTTTCAATGGGTTTCATTCAAGTGACGAATTCAAAACATTAATTTGGCAAGAATGGGTACCTAAGATGCAAAACGCATGCCAGTATGTATATTCCTTGGTATATTATAAGTAAACTTAAAAATACAACTAAAAAACCAACATACTTACCTCCAATCTTTGAATTTTGCTGTTTTATACTTCCAATTGATAAACTGTAATATAATTTAAAAAAAACGGAAATCTTTAGGTTGTGTGGGTGGTTTGATGGAGTAGTATATTTGACTTTGCAGTAGGTTTATGTCGTGGAAAGTTAAGTTAGAAGCTGTATATAAAATTTGAAAAAAAATATAAATTGCTTACAAAAATATTAATTATGAACTTACACCAACAAACTTATGTATAATAATTTTATCGTTATTCCAAAATAACTCCATTTTATCCATAATTTTTTATACTCTTTTGGAAACTAATGTGCAAATTTTTAGGAAATGTTGGATTCAAATAGAGACTAGGTCAATACGTTAAAATCAGAGCCATTTTCAAAAAAAAAAAAAAGTTCACATATTTATAAAATCAATAGCTTCATGCTTTGCTCAGTATCTAAAAATTCTTTTTTTATTAGTAATTATTTTCATTAAAAGTGCCTAAATTCACTTCAATTTTATCTTTATCTTGATGTATATTTGGATTTTGCTAAATTATTTTTTCTCATCGTTTAAAACTAGTAACAAATTTGTATAAATGATATAAAGTTTATTTTTTAGTAGTACTTTAAGTAAAATGTATTAGTTTTTATGGACTTAAGTTGTAATTTAAAAATTTTAAGTTTTATTGCTATACCTATTCAATTAACTAATATGTACTATGTTATATCTTAAGGTAACTCTCACTTAGAGCAGCTCAATTATTTATTTTAGTAAATTGTATCATTTTCATGTTAAATTAATTATGTTATTTAATACAACTAAATTCTCATTATTGTTATTTGTTAACTAGCAAAAAAAAAAAAAAAAAAAAAATAGAAAAAAGATTATAATTAAAATGAAAAACATTGCGTGAAAAGTATACTTAAATTTTTAAAAATAAAATTTTTTATTATTTAGGTTGTGGAATAGTCGAGATTACAGTAGTATGTTACAACTTATTATACATTCTAGTCAATTGATACCAAGTGACATAATAAATCATGTTTTTGTGAGTATGGTTTTACCAAAAATTCAATCTGAAGTGGAACTATGGGATCCATTTACTGATCCAGTGCAAGTCAATTTATGGATTCATCCATGGTTACCATATTTAAGTGAGTGTAATAATAATTATAGTTATTTTATGTTTTTGTTATAATTAAGGGTATTGAGTATGCTATAAAATACTAAATAAATAAAACGTTTTGTGGGAAATAGTCTTACAGCATCAATGTTTAATACTTTTGAAATAAAATATTTACCATGTAGTAGATACTATTCTGAAGAGGACATTGTTGTTTCTTTAATTTTCTATATTGTTAATTTTTTTTGAATTCAGTTAAATTTTACAAGACTCTATTACAACAATAGTTTAAATTCAATTGTTGTACATTATGAATTGTTAACATTTCACCACAGAATAGATAAATTACAATAAATAAAACTAAAAAATAAACATTTTTAACTATTATTAGTTTATTTTTTTTAAAGTTATCATTACTTATAATTTATAAATGTTCTAATTTATATTTAAATAGGCAAACATTTTGAAACAATCGTCTATCCTACTATAAGACTAAAACTAGGTGCTGTATTAAAAACCTGGCATCCGTCTGACAACTCTGCTATAAAGATGCTTGAACCATGGATAGATGTTTTCCAACAAGAATGTATGGAAATTTTCCTAATCAAAAACATTGTTCCAAAGTTACAAGCTGCTCTTCAGACATTTGTGATCAACCCATATAATCAACAATTAGGTAGCTATTTTTACCTTTTGAAGTATCAAACCATAGTTTTACACTTTAATTTTACTTAATGATAATACATGTTTTCACTATCTGTGTTTCTGTGTTCAGACAACTGGAACTGGGTAATTCTATGGTCAGATATACTACCGTTGCGTACATTGGTAGAACTGCTAGATCAACATTTTTTCCCTAAGTGGCTAATGACACTCTCCACGTGGATCAAAATAAACCCTGACCATGGACAAATAAGATACTGGTACATCAGATGGAAGTTTTTAATGCCTGTTGCTATTATTGAGCATCCAACAATTATGGGTCGGTTTCAATCTGCTTTGGATATAATGAGCCAAGCCACCAGAGAGCCTTTTATGCCACAGCCACCTCAGCCTGTCACAATTTATGTAAATATTAATTTTTCTATCATTATTATTATCTATTATAAAACCTATTTAGTGTGATAATGTTATCATAACTTTTAATATGTTGATGTTTATGTGTTATTAATGTCAATTGGAAACTTATATTAATTTTTGTTTTGTTACAGAGTACTCTAGCTGAAGCCATTCGCATTGCATCTCAAATGAATAATGATTTTAAAGAGTTTGTGCAAAAACAGTGTGAAGAACATGGTATATTGTGGATGCCAATACCTGGTCTATACAAAGAATCTGAACAAGTTTACACATGTGGATCACGTTATCAAGCTTACATTGACCATGGAGATCTATTTATTAGTCTAGATGGTACACATTTTATTCCTATATCAGTACAGTCTATGTTAGAACTATTTGAATAGAATAACTAAAAATGAAAATATCTTAGTACAGAATTTGTGTGATATTTAAACAAAGTATTTTGTTCACAGTTCTCTATATACTCATGCTCATGCTATAAACTAAATAATATTTAACCTAAAATATGTCTAAATGAAAAAATGATTTCCGATAAACTGCTTTATTATGAAACATAAGCATTATACATAAGTTAGAAACTTGTCACAATTTTGTGAAAATTTAAATTTCTTCAAACAATTCGACACATTGATTTCTGCTCATATTTTATAAAACATGCCATCCAGCTTAAACTGGTAATATAATACGTGTGATGATAGATTGTTGTCAATGGATATCAGCTCCACAGACTGGACGATTGATTAGGCTCTGACCTTCATAACTAATGGCCAATAGTGGCAATTGATAATACTCATAAATACGCATAATGATTTTTTTAATCTATTCTTACATTTTAGATTATAAACAAACAAAAAACACGTTATTGTTTTGAATTACACTCACATCAGATTGACCATGTCAAATATTTTGGATTGTAATTGGCTGGATGCACTCAACCTTTGTTGATGACACGTATTCGTTACCAGCATTGAAGGTGTTTAAAAGTTAATATAACATTGGTTATGTTATAAATTGTTTTTAAAATTTCAATAGAATTATCATGGGTTTTATTAAAACAAACCATTTTATCGGCACTTTTTTTATAAAACTTTCGGAAGTAAATACTAAATTAAGTCGTTTCTTGAATTTCACGTATATTACATTTTGTCTAAACAAAACCCCTTGAAATTGATCCAAAATTGGAAAATCTACACATTCATATGACGTACTCTCAGAATCTAAAAAAAAAAAAAAAAGATAGCTATGATTCCATTCTAATGACTATTTCGTGCTAAAATTTAAAAACGTTCCTATTTTGATTACTTAATTTGTTTTTTTATACAACAAGTAATATTTAATAAATGATAAAAATACTTTAAGAAGGCAAAAACTCAATTTTTTCATATAGGTACTAAAAACATTAATTTATAAAATGCAAACATGCCCAAAATGTGTCTCTGATACAGTCTTTTATTTGACTAGTTGTGATAGTTATTTTTTTTTATTAAAACTTAAATAATTTGCCAGAGTTAACTTATAGGTCTTAGGTTTTGAATTTGTCTATTACGGCCAATTATATTACATTTATCATAGTTTTAGATTCCAAATGTATCAAAGAATATTGTATTTGTTTTAACATGATACATTATTGTGTTTTTCGTCACAACGAAACTACAATAACTTTTTCTAAAATTCTTAGTGGCCAACTGCAAAATTCTAGTTGCTAGGTACTCCATTGAATTTTTCAACCAACCTAAAAATTCCCGGCTTTTATTATTTATGACTTTATTTTTGTATGGTTATTAATTTCCAAATGAGTTTACAGAAATGTTCTCTTGCAGTATTTATTTTAAACTATTAAATACAAGTCACGCAAAATTTAAAAGAAATAACTAGAAACATTTAATAACTCAAAAGCGACTGTATGGACTATAGACTGTTAATTTTTTCATTAAAAACATGAAAGCTAACATTAGAATGAGTTTTATGAAGTCATTTTTTCTTATGAATATTGTATCCTCTGTTTTTTGCAAGAATTATTGTAAGTTATCACACTTATTTTAACTAAGATTATGTGTAAAATTTAAACAAACTTAGTATTATAAATATTAATACATCTTGTATTTTTAAAATTTATATTATTTTCATAATAAAAGTATTGTTTTAAACGACTTTCTCAAAACAATTATTTGTACAACGCATATAAATAAATGTATTTTAACATTTTATAGGTATGTGTGAATATACTGGGAAAATACGTTCTTAAAGTAATCGTTTTACAAAAAATATCATATATGTATATAATATAAGTATATGTTATGAACATATTTTGTTTGATAATGGTTAATTTTTTCTTTAGAATACCTTGAATTAGTACGATGATTTCGAATACTATTTATGTATAAAATAAAATAGAATAGAATAGGTACTTGTACCATTATTTTTTTTTTTTTTTCTACACAAGAAGAAGAAATTGAGTTATTACAATACAAATACAAACATATTATTAACGTTAACATTATAATATCAATTGTTTTTAATTTTATTCACATTTTGAGACCTACCTACTTACCTGTCATTCACTTTTTCTGTTTTCAAATCCACACTTAGAAAAATTATTCTGGTTCGAAGAATACTTTACCAATTCAAACAATAATTAATAATAATACTCTAGAAAACATTTTCAAACGGGTAAATTTTTTCAATACGTAAGGATATCTCAGATAGGTGCTTACTTACAGAGTTTGTGTTTTTTACGTTATTCCACGTAATCGTAGAAAAGTAAAAAATTTATTGATAATTCTGTTATTATGTTTTGTATAATTATTTTAATAGATAGTTTATAGACCAACTACAAATATCCAGTTTTATAAGCATGAAACTGTTTCAAAAATATTTACCTATACTAAAACAAAATAATAAATTTTGTACCTAACACCAGAAAAATATGGTAAACCGTTTTATAGACCACGGAAAAAACGTGTTTTATTTAATTTATACCTATTATATACTTATTAGAATTAGGAAGGTTAAATAGAACGAATGGTAAAATAGACAATCGTTTTAAATTTTTTAATTTCAACTTAAAAGTAAAATTATTATGAACAACTCGGAAAAAAAATACCATCAACTGAATGGTTGTTTAATGTTCTTCTCTTAGAATATGCGATGGTCGGTAAACCAGAAAATTTGGTCAAACAATTAATTAATTGAACAACGTGTAAAAATTTTACGAGCAAAATTAGAAGATTTTATTCCAACACCATGTACAATAGGTACTTATAAATCGTAAAAATTTTAATTTTGTTTGTCGTACTTTAGTTCTCATAAAAAACCGACCCCCCCTAGAAAAAATAGTTGAAGTTATTAGTGTTTTGAAAAATGGCGATAACCGTAAAATGTTAACACTTTTTAAATCCTATATATGTAATGGGTTTTGTATTACGTTTAGAATCTTAAAAAACCGAAAGAGAAAGTTTTTACCGAGTAAACGCAGTAAAATAATTCTAAAGAGTTAAACAATGTTTTTTTACATTCAGCTAGTCAGCACGTCTGCGTGTTATTATACTAATAATATTATTATTTTTGGTAACGCCGACGTTATTTATTTGTAGTAGCAGTTTGATTTGCCTGTTATAATACGTTTGATAAGCTCTTTAATGGCAGCCGACGTTTTATCGTGCTACGAAAATTTCGAATATAACATTATGTACAAAACAAACATTACATTGTTTCAATAGCTATATTATACTAAAACGTAATGGAATAACTGGATATACATGAATAATCTAAACATGTTGTTATTATATAATATTATGTTACTACTAGTATAATTCAAACATTGTAAAAACACGGTAATATGTATAATACGGGTGGTATTGGATTCATTCTTAATTCAATCGCAATATATAATAAGGGACGGGTTGTCGACGTTAAGGGATTCTTCAAACGGTACGTGAAAAAAAACCGTGTTCCAACAAATCCGTATCCCCTATAACGCGATTTTACCTATGTACTAAATAGAACGTATGGCCCGTTAAAACGACGTAATGGAAAAATGATAAATTTATATTTACTGCAAATCACGGGTGTAATTCGCGTCCTTGGTGGCATCCCAACAAATGTCCGGGTCTGGGACCGTATCCTGGGACCGTCCCAGGTGTTTTGGACCCGTTTGAATACACGTATATGGCTAAAAAAAAAATCGGAAAAAGACCCTGCAACGGCCGTTGTAAATAAAATTATGCCCCCCAAAAAAAAATTTAGAGATTTGCTGCATGTGACGAAATCGCGATGAATAGTTTAAAAAACAAAACCGAAAATCGCTAAAAAGCGTAAAACAATGAAATGATAAAAAAAACTTTATTTTTTTTTTGGAGTCTATGCCGCCGTCCTACCTACGCGTGTAAAATATTATATACACTATTTCGCGACTGTGGTTTTTTCGTCAATTTTTTTCATTCAACTTTTTTCATACTTTTTATTGTTAGTCGAGTTTTTTTTTATCGCAGTCGTATTATTGCAGTCGATGCCGTCTCAAAAAAAAAAAGCGATAAAATTTTTTTATTCGTTATATTATTTTATAGGTGATAAAAGTTTTTTCGTGAAATTTTTTTTTGCTTTGATCTTTTTCCATCTCTGAAGTAACAAAAAAAAAAAAAAATGATCATAATCGGTTGTGCGGAGGCGAGATTTAGGTAAAAAACATGTATAGGTTTTACATACATCGCGGACGGAGGATTTATGAGACGTGTGAAACGTAGGTAGTTAAGTGCGGTTGGATGAAATGACGAGTAATAGCCTCAGCCGCGTTGTATGTGCGATAAAAGAATTTTCCAATAAGTTGCACGTACGGTTTGGAGTGTTGGACCACCACAGGATGATAGAACAGAGAAGTGTACTGTCGGAAACGAGAACGATCAGACGTTGTTAGATAACGGTGTAGAGAAAGTTAGAAGTAATGTGTTGTATATTATCGATTGACGTCGCATCAATAGCGAAAAACGATTATTTTCTTATAAACGCGTACAAGATTTTAAGTGTCAACACTGGTAAATAATTTAAAAACTGTTTGAATCACAACGTTAATAATTAATTAATTATTGTCCGCTAGTTAAGCTTTCGATTATGTACAATACCTCTCGTAGGCTGTTGGACCTAGATTTTTTTCCGCTGGACACATTTTTGGCTTGAACGAGTGATTCATGTGATGTATTACATGGTGCATTTCGACAATGCCGATTTAGACGACGAAATTATTAGAAAAATTAATGTAGTAGGACACATCTCTGAGTGGGTTATACGGTGTGTAGTTTAACTTAAAAAAAGTGAGTAAATTCGAGGTCGGGCGAGAAGTAGTCGTTTGGCGATTGCGTTTTACCTCGAAATCCGGAAAGCAAGCGCAGAGTTTTTCGCGTGCCTGTTTTAATTGTTTAAATTTTACCGTGCTACGTGGTGCTCTACTAAGGTGGTGAGACCAACCATGTCGTATACGGAGTGTTGGGGGCGGTTGACGGGAAAATGGAACAGCTAGTACGAGCGTAGCGAGAATGTTTATGAACATTGGAGTGACGAGAGAAGATAGGAAATTGCTGTTGCGTCGATAGCGGATAAGACTAGGGAAAATAGACCGGTACATGTTTGGACGTGTGAGAACGAAACCGAATCGGCGGTTATGAACGTCAAAGGGGAAAAAAGACGAAAACGATTGAAATGGCGCGTTGTCGATGTAAACTATAGGGGACGATCGCGACAGGTAGGACGACCCCGAACAGCTGTTGGGAGAAAGGTGAAGTGAAGAATGAGAGAAGCGGAAGGAAGAAGTTCATAACTATATAATCGAATGGGGAAACCTATTTATTTTTTTTTCACCGGTTTTTAACCGACTTCGGTATGTTATTTATTCTATATTTGCGTGTGTTTTTTTTTTTTTCCACCGCAAACACAGACAATATATAATCCGTCCACGTCAGTACTGGCTGTTCACGTTGGGCACGTACTCGCCGGCGGCCGTCCAACACTGTCCGTACGGCGGCTGGTAACCGTAGTACGTGGGCGGCGGCAGGTACTGCGTGCACGGCACCGTGTACAGCTTCGTCTCGTACTCCGGCCCGAATTCCAGCACCGCCTGCAGGTGTCGTATGTACCGTATGGCCATCCTGCGCGCAAAATATTTCAATAATGTTGTTCCGCGAAATAACAAAACGAAAACAAAATGAATACAAAATCGAGTTAAAAAGTTCGTTTTGGTTGAGTTGCAACTGCACAACGCGAAGAAACGCTCCGAGTTTTCTTCGAGTCGCCGCGGTACCTACTAGCTGACGGAAGGCCCCGTCTGGCGAAGGGCGTAAAATTTGAAAGTTTAAAATTGAAAAAATCGCAGTCACGAATGTAAGGATAGCGATAATTAATAGCGGCAAACACGTAATATATTAATGTGATACCAGGCTCGAAAAAAAAAGTTTCAAATGGTTTTGAAAATGTTCGAGCTGATCGTAGTAGAACTTTGGAATGCACAACAAATTTACCAGGACCACCTACTTACAGAGTCTACCAGACAACCGAGTACGCTCAGAATCGTTTTTTCGAAGGCGACGATTTACAACGATTGCTTTCGGATAAGATACGTTTGAACCACAACTCCCGAATCTGCGACCCAAAGTGTAGTCGTTAAAACGCCGTCAAACTGCCCACGCGATCTACAGCGATCCCGGTTTTTTCTCTTTTTCGTTAATTTAACTTGTTAATCCGAGAAATAATATTAAAAAAAAAAAAAAATGTTAAACACTTTTAAAAGTATCTCTTAAAAAGTATTAGTAAGTATTAGACAATTTCAAAAGAAAACGCGAAAAAAATTGTATTAAAATGACGAAACGTCATACTACAGGCCTTATACCTAAACATGTGAATTAAACTTAATTTCGAATTAGGTAAATTTTTTTAACCTACGTTTAAACCACAAATTCCAAACCGGTGACCCGCCCTGCAAAGCATGGTCGCTGTGCTCCGTCAAAATATGATTTAAAAATGATCCCGGCTTTTTTTATTTTTATAAACTTTTTTAAAATCTTGATGACTCGCGTATGTTCTTAATTCCTCGCCTCCGTTTCCAACGCTGAGCAAGCTAGCTAATATCCGAAAGCAATCTCATTGAAAAAAAGATTCTGAGCGAGCTCAGTTCAGTAGTATATCATACGATCTGATAAAAATAATAATATTTATCGAAAAATATCAGTTTTATTAAACTATATTCATACTAGGTACCTGAAATACGACTCTTCTAAGCACACCAAACAACTTCTCGCCGACCTCAAATCAACTCTTTTTTTTATTCCTTCCTTCCTTACTTTCTTTTTTTCATGCAATACTTACTACGTTTACAAAATGCTATGTTTTATATAAGATACTTTCCAATTTTTGCGCTATGGCATTTTTCGATCGGACAACCTCTGATCGTGAGAGTGTTCACAGAAAAAAAAAAAAAAAATACCAAAAAAATTGTCAAAGTTCGAACAAAATATTGCACCTTAAGTAAAAATCTTAACTTTATTGTTGTTTATTTACTATGTATTTATATATATGAGAAATGTTGTTGGTATAAAGAATCGTAACGAATGCGCCAAAAGTCTGCAGTAGGTAACAGAAGAAAAAGTATGTTTGACTTTAAATGCAGATAACATTAAAATTAGAATGAACATTTGTGCAATGTGCATTGCGCGATTTGTGTAACAGTATGTTAAATCATATGTTTCAACATATTTTATGACATCATTGGTTTCGATAGAAATAAACACCCTACCGCACATATGTAAAACAATATGTGTGTGAACAAAAATAATACCGCGATAACCGGCTGGAAGAAATTAAATCGAAATTTCGACTTTTTTTTTTAATTAACAGTCCATCAAGTAAATAGAAATCTAATAATAAAAAATTATTGTTACCTCATCATTTCACCAGTGTTTATTACATTTTTCTCTAATTTTCCTACATATATAGATGTAGTTAACGTTTGTCGTACAAATTTGCGGTTTTTAGTTACCTGCGTCAACACCTCATAAAATTACTGAAAATGTGTTTTGTGGGTTGAAAAAATAAGTAGGTCGGTCGGTACAGCTAAAACGCAAACCACACATGTCGACAACTCAAAAGTTAATTAGTGCTTAGTGAAATTGTTTAGGTGTTTATCACGTTAGGTACTATATATTTTTAACTACAAAAAGCGATTGCTCTAAATTAAGTACAACTACAGAAAGAAAGGTGATCAGAAAAATATTTGGCCCAGTTTGTAATACAGAAACGAGAACGTACGAAAGAAGGCATAATATTGACTTACAAAATTTATATGGAAGACCAATAATACCATCGTATAGCAGAAGCAAGAGGATAGAATGGGTTGGACTTGCAGTTTGGAGGGCAGAGGCAAAAACTATAAAACGAGTTACAGAAGGAATAATTATGGGAAAGAAACCTTTAGGAAGACCCTGAACAAGATGGAAGGATGTAGTAGAAAAAGATTTAAAAACGATCCAGGAAAACGTAAAAATGGAGGATGATAGGGACCGACGGAGTGAAATAGTGGTGACAGCGATGGATCTACATGGTCCGTTGTGCTGTTAATAAGAAGATATTTTTAATCTCACAGTTACTAACTATTGGATTCAAATACGTTATCAGGTATTTAAAGGTATTTTAAAACGAATAAATGAATAACACATCTAGAGATTTCTAATACATACATATAAATTATTTATACCATGTCAACGTTTTGTAATATCTGAACTTTGGGATAAAATTACGCCGGTTTACGTGTAAAATTAGATTTTTCACCCTCAAACTACAACAATTCGATCAACTATACTAAACAAATATGATTAGAGGAAGAGGCTTGTCTAGGCGTTATTTATCCATACAATAGAAATAAAGAATTTTAAGACACCGGTAAAAATATCGTCGGAACAGTCCTGTAGTTCCGTCAGCTAAAAACGGCAGCTCCGTGAGCTACTGCTCCATTTTTTTCAAAACAAATTTAACCATGCACTTAAAGGAGATATTGTAAATTTGGCGTACTGACCTCAACGATTCGATTTTAGACAGTTTTTTCCCGGGTGGCTTGCTCTTGGGCAAACGGTTTCTCAACAAGTCAAAAGCCTTGTTCATGTCTCGCATTCTCGTCCGTTCTCGGTCGCACGCGGATTTTTTATAATCTGTGGACAGTATCATTTTGAAAAAACATAATTACGTTGTAACATTTTCATATTATCGAACGAAAACTTAGTGTTTCGGTCAAATAACAGCGGGTAATTTTAAACGAGTTCAAACATTATTTCGAGTTAAACTCTATAGTTTGATTTACGTTTTTGTTCATAATTTCATATAAATGCGCCTCTTAAAACATGATAACGTAAAATCGAATAAAGGTTGCAATATTTTTACGTTAATTTTTGTAGATCGCCGCTTTAGAATTCAGGAAATCAAATATTTTAAAAGAGAATTTTACGCAAAAATCGTTTAAACATTGAACCTTGATTAAAATACTTTTGATTGATTATTAATACATTTAGACTAAATTTGTCCCAAGATTTTGGGTATCTTTGACCCTGTCCAATCTTATGGCAATGTTACCAGACTGAATTTTTTTTTCTATTATCAACAAAATTTCGTAACAGTTTTAATCGTTTTGTACATATCGTGTGAAAATTTTAATAATAATGGCCTACCGACCATAACGGTATCGGCTTCAGTTCGATCGGACAAATACTCGCCACTCCAGCGGACTTCTCAGTATATATTTGTGTTTTCGGACTACTACTTGCAAATTGTGTAAAATTTAAAATTTTTTTTTTTGGAATAAGGTGTAATTTTTTTGTGCAAAAAACAATGTTATAGACTCAAACAATTGGGTCACGATATTGCATCGCGGTTGCAGTGAAACACGGCGCACAGGTATACCTACAAAGTGATTTTGTTTATAGCATATTTTATCCAACTTGGATTTAATTGGCAAAACTAGTTAAAAAGTTAATGTTAAATTAAGGAGTCAATTATTTTTTGACTTTTTAACGAAACCAGGTAGTTAATTATTTTTGTTTTTAACTTATCAACTTATTCAGCCAAAAATTGTACTGCATAAATTCAACAAATTATAGTTAATACTTAATAAATATAGGTATCGTCGTCGCGAAGTTACCTACGTTTATTTTTTTTCGTTATCAAGCGGAACCAAAACTAATTAATTGACATTTTTTTTAATTCGACCATCTATTTTCCTAACTATGTAGGTAAGTTGAAAATACTGTAGATTTATTATTATAGGTTTTATGACTCGTAAATATTTTAGCAAAAAATATAAATGATAAACTTTTTTTTAACTTGGTTAAGTTTATTTAATTTTCTATCTTGACTTTTAACCCGAAGGCAAATGAATTGAACTAACTTAAGTTATACGAGTTAATTTTTTTTACTAACTTGCCCGACATTTGTTTTAGTTGGTTTCTGGTTACATTTTAATTGTAGAAACCTGCGTGTGACAGATTTCGTAACGTTCAAACGAGTTCCGTGATATATATTGATGTCCGAGTTAGAAAGGTGTAGATATATACTAATCCGAACAAAAACACTCAAAAGTCAAAAACGTATTTTAGAGTAAAATCAGAATATTTAAATAGGTTAATTTTAGTAAACCTCGATACAGTTTTTCCACGTTATTTTGGACAACACTGTTTTCGGTTGTTCAGAATTCCAATTCTATTGGACTGTTATTCAAACGTCATTGTTTAAAAAAAAAATTCAAACGCTTTACGTGAGTAACAATTTACCATACGAGTAAAAATTTTTATTTTGAACGTGTCAACATCTGTAAAAACGAGAATCACGATAACATGTTTTCAAAATCGCAGAAAAACATGGGTCGCGTTAAAAGAATTTAAAAACCGAGAATTCGTAAAAAGAAAAAAACAAACCGTTTTTTATCGCGATTAATTTTTTAGATTCAGAAGAATGAACTGTTCTTTTTTTTTTTTCTGTAAACAATTTTAAGGGTGGTGAAAATGGTGCGACTTTTAAAAAGTCAGTAACGACGAAAGAGATCTACAAACTCCGATGGCACATATTTGAGCGGTCTCAAGATTGAAAGTCCAAGACTGTAAAAGCTTTGAAACTTTGGAGAAACATTAAAATGTTACGGCGGCAAACGCGTTTTTTACACGCCGGTTTAGTTTTTGGCCGTCCAAAACAATGATCCACTGGCCTTACGCGCCACAGACGACAAGGGTTTCAAGACGTGATTTCGAAATGTTTCAAGCTGAGTGTAGAACTCTCGAGAAACGTAGCGGAACGTAGGTATACACCTCGCACAACCGTTCAGAACGGTTTTTTCTTCAATTTTTTTTTGTCGACGGCTTTCGGATATCAAGCGATGCGTCGTCATGTGGACCCACAAATTTCGAACCAGTGCAGACGATACTATATACCAGGGATGCACAACCTATGGCCCGCGGGCCAATTTCGGCCCGCGTAGCCTTTAAAGTTGGCCCGCGAAAAAAATTAGTGTCTTTATGTTTATGCCATATTTTGATATTCACGCGCTGCTTTGGCCCTCGACATGATCCTTTTTCCTATTTTTGGCCCTTCGACTTGAAAAGGTTGTGCATCCCTGATATATACAGTTTAAACGTTTTATCGTCCACAAACCTCTCTCGGACTCGTACGACCGCGTCCGCGCGCTAGCCTTCACCTCGGCGGTCTGCGCGTAACAGGCTGGCGTCCCGGCGGCGGCGCCGTTGCCGACGACCTGCGCCGCGGCCGCCTGGTGGTACGCCTGGTGGTGGTGCGGCGATTCCTCCGCGTAGACGGACAGCGGCGGCTGCTGCTGCTGCTGCTGCTGCTGCACCAGGCTCAGCCCGGCCATCTGCTGGTGATGGTGGTGCTGCTGGCCGGCGGCGGCGGCCGCGGCGGTGACGTACTCGTAGCCGATCGGCGTGGCCAGCACCGCGTTGTTCATCGTGCACATGGACGACGAGTCGGACGAGTTTTGGTCGTAGTGAACGGCGATCGCGGCCGCCGCCGACTGCACCGCGGCGGCGGCGGCGGCGTCCGCGCACGGCTTGTTCTGCTGCTGCACGTGGTACACGATCCGCGTCACGTTTTCCTGTAAAACACGGTGCCGAAAATTTTAACAAAAAAAAAAAACCCGCTAAAACGTATAAAAAAAAAATCAAATGAAAAAAAAAGGCCGGGAAGGTCGTGCGGGTAGCCTGACGGAGTTTAAAAGTTGTCGCTTGAACGCGTTGTTTTACATCTAAAAGCGACGCGAATCGCCTTCGAAAATAAAAAAGGGATACTCTTTTAAAAATATACCTAACCGAAAATATCGGTTTCGTTAATCTACCTGCATACTAGATAGAGGTACCTGAAATACGACTTTTTTCGGTGTACACGCCAAACGATGTGGGTGAGAAACCCACTTCAAATTTACTCACATTCTTTCCTTCCTTTTATTTTTTTATGCAACACTACGCGTTTACTGTGTTATATATAAGGTACTTTCCAATTTTTTGCGCTATATGACATTTTTCAATCGGACGCAAACGATCGTGGTGTTTACAAAAAAAAAAAAATACATACATATAAAAAGAGTTTCTAACAAAATATAATTCAAAGCCTAAATCTCAACTTTTTCGTGGAGTTTGACGTGAAAATCGGAGCACCGCTACTACGCCAGAAACGTCATCACAAACCTGAAGATTTCAAGTTTTTGGCAGTAAAATTTCGACGCGCTCAGAATCCAAAAACAAAAAAAAAAAAAACCATTCGTCAGTCCATACGTAAACCGTATAGCAAAAAAAAAATATTCGTCGATAATTTTCAAGACGGTAATCTGCGTCGGATCTATGTAGTTGAATTTTCGTGTTCGGCTCCGAAATGAGATGAAAAAATAAAACGATAGACGACCATAGCTGTTTGCAGTTAGAAGACGCTAATATACGAAACGTTCTTTCTATCGTGTAGTTTTATATCCGTAACTCTAAAATATTATATATTATAAAATCGACGTTTTTTTTTCAAATACCTACTTGAATAAATTGCTCACGAGTCTTAAAACATTTAAAATTCGAAATACGATTGTAATTTTTTATTTATTTTTATTCAAACGATGCTCGTATGTACACTATATTTTACGTGACAGTCGGTAAATACGATATTAATATTTATGACTTTGTATAGGTAGTGCCTTTGCGCAAAACCTGCAGTACTTATCGTATAATAATTTATATTTTTACTTGTTTAAAATACGATGTATACTACGCAGTATACTACGCAGTAATTACACCGTACCCGGAATCATACTGCGTCAAAAAAAACGGTTCGGTTAGGTTCGGAAAAAATGGTAAATTCTATGTTTCGACATTTCTCTATAACTGAGTCGTCGGGAGGACGAGATATTCCCGTAGTTTTTGCGTGAAAACACAGTTGTCGCGATTCATTTTGTCAAATAAATATGATAGAACGACCATTTTTTTTTTCTCCGCGTGAGAGGCGAATTTCGGCTGTGATTTTATGATGACGTTATTGGACTGGACATATATAAAATATGTGATTTAAAACGTTTAAAAAAATTAAAGCCAACGCCAAGAATGAAACTTTTTTTTTCCTGCCAAAAGTATTTCGGGTATTTAGAAGTACGGATCCTTCCAAACACATCTAATATCATTATTGTTGTTATTAGGTTTTCGAACACCAAGATCGTGCGGTGATTGAAGCACATTTTTTATCGATGAGAGCCGCGGTGTGAAGTAAGTCAGAGCTCTGAGTGGGTAACTACTTTAAAATGGTGTAGTGAAACCGTACGACACACACAAAAAAAAAAAAAGGAAAGGAAAAACAAAATGGTAGTAAATTTTAGATGAGCTCATTGAAGTAGCGACTACGCTTTGGAGAATAGGCCAGATCTCTGCTTTTACGTTTATAGCATATTTGTTTTTTTCCGTAATAGTTACTAAAATTACGATTCCGAATAAACTCGATACAATAGTCTAAGCGACGAAAGAGTTTTAACACTTTTAGCATATTTAGTACCAACGTAGAATGATCTTCCCAACTTGCACAGAATTCTTTAATTGTGTTTTAAAAATATATAGTATACATTTTTTTATATCGAAACTTGTCAATTTTGACCGTAGTGTATATAATGTCCTTAATTGTTCAGTGTACAGTCTCGAAACTTCATAACAAATTTAAAAAAAAATTAAATTTATTTTTTGTTTTATTTTCCTAATATCTGTAAAATTTACACTAACATAAACTATATTTGTATTCGAATTATAGTTGTGTAAACATTTTTTATCGGCTTACCGTCGTAACGGCACATCGTAGCTAAATATTTGGGCTCGACTATGATACCTAAACTAATCAGTTTGTCGTTTGACTTATTAATATTATTGTATAGGTACTTACAATGTTTAATATATACTAAACTTTTAACCGTTTTTATCGTATGTTAAGTAAATTTATTAAAAATACCTACTTATTGCGAACCACAGGTACTATAAATATATTCAATAACTCGAAAAGAATAGAAACAAAAGAGTACATGTCGTTCAAATGTTTTTGGATCTTTTACGAAAACCTAACCGAGCAGAAAAAAGCTTCCTCTCCCAAAAAAAAAGTCGGCCTAACACTGATACCGAAATTGAGTGAAAAGTA
Source organism: Hormaphis cornu (assembly GCA_017140985.1). Classification (NCBI taxonomy): domain Eukaryota; kingdom Metazoa; phylum Arthropoda; class Insecta; order Hemiptera; family Hormaphididae; genus Hormaphis; species Hormaphis cornu. The sequence goes on from CM029361.1 coordinate 22,634,429, forward strand.
TATTTTGCGACGCGCACCGTATGGTTGTCAAACCAAAATCGTAGATTTTCTAATTTTCATACGTTATTTTCTAGACGTTTATCACCATAGCATTCTCATAAATTTTCGACATTTTCCCTTCACCGGTGTAACTGGGAAACAGCCCTCATAATGGTCATAGTAAAAAAATTACAATTGAGCCTTATCTACGAAATTTCTACCGCGGAATCTCATCTTACACATCGTGTACAGTGAAAAACTATTAAATCTAATACATCAGACCCACGCATTCCACTCTTACTCATCTTATCAAGTTCCACAATCTCATCCTAACACCCTTAAGTGTATACATCGTCCAATCACACAACTTGCAGCGTGAATCTTTCGAGTCTATAATACAGCTCTAGCTCTACAGCTACTGATTATGGCGCACAAAACTAGTTTTTACAAACAACACGAACTTTTTTGTCATAAATATTTATGCCTAATTATAAATGAATAAAAATTCGAAACGTTGTCGATTGTGTTATACCTGTTGACTGATCGATAAAAATATCTCTACAGTTTTTTTTTTTTATTTAAATAGGAAGGTATAAAAAACTTTTGAAAATTTATTCGATTTTTGTCTGTTTGAGGTTTTCATCGCGTACGAAAATTTTGATTTTTCAATTTTGAGGTTTAAAAATGTAGGAAAAATCTACGTATACATTTTTTTTTAAATGTTGCATCTGTTTTAACATATTAGCAAAAAAAACTAGCAAAATGGCTAAAAGTTTTTGAGATTTTAATCGTCCCTATTTGGAAATCGTACGCCACAGCTGCGACCTGGCCAATTTATGTTAGTTAGTGTACGGAAATTCTGAGCGTTGCGATATCGTATTGTTTTTACGAAGACGTTTTTTTCTTTCCAGTCAATTCGTATAGAAGAAATTCTCTTGTGTTGTAGACCAAAAACCAAAATTGGGAATTTTCGGAGAAAAGTTTGAAATTTTGATGTTACGTTTTCGCGTGCTCCGGTCTAAACTTGGAACGGCCCGCAATAAAAGATTTTTCCTTTGTACGCATCTCGTTCCGAACGAATTTTCGAATTCTTTCACCTGTTCGAAACGGTTAAATTACGATCGGTACAACTGGGTCGGTACGTATTTTTTCCGCGCGGTATTTCACAATCAAAACGACCGTCTTTGAACCCACACGGCTCTCGGAGCCATTTTTTTTATCGTTAAATTCAGTTTTTACTACGCAGAAAACCGAGCCCTTGCCGTTTCCCGTATCGGACGTCAACGACAATAGTCGTCCCGTCCTCCGAAACTCTGCACCACGTCAAACTGTCGATACGCGACCCGGATTTTTTCCCCGCACGTCACTCACCTGGATGACGGACCGGTCGGTCTCGTTCCCTCTGGGCGACGGTTCGCTCATGACTTGTCGCCAAAACGGCGATGCGAAAATCAAAAAAGGCGATTCGTTTTCCGGCGAATGTGGATCGATCGATCGACGGCAGAGAGCTGCTCCTCCATTCGGTCGCGAACACGGCGTATCGTCTGCGGGTGGAAACCGGTGCGCGTCGTGCACGCCGCCGCGGCTCCGGGTTTTACAACACACGGCGCGCGGGGAAGCGACGCGCGGGATGCAAATAGTTCGACGGACGAAAAAAAAATAATAGAAATAACACGTTTTTTAATTACACACGAAAACGCACTTGTTTAAACGACGATAAAAAATTAAATACGAAAAACACAAAAAACCTCTGCTGCGTGTGTCGCTGCTGTACACAGTGTGTTCGGTACACCCCGCCACCCACCGGCGTTACGGTGGCACGAGCACCATCGCGACAACTGTGCCAACACGTGTCGACGGGGGACTTATTGTTGTCGCCCCCCAAAGTGTTGCGTCGTTATTGTCTGTTTATTAATTATATATTGTGCCTTATATATTATTGTAAATAGCTACCGGTAATGATGATGATAATACGTGAAAACGTAGGTACTTTATGTATCACTAAACGTATGAAAAAAACGAAAAAATTAGTCGTCGGGGACCACGATATTTTTGCGGTGCCGTGGACACGAACAACGAGCGCCGTAATGACGCGACGATACGCGATCGACAACGCTGCGTCCAAGGCGGTGGAACGTATTACAATAATAATGTTTAAAAAATGTTTCTTTTTAACGGTTTTTTTTTTTATATACACACACCTTTTAAATGTTTCCGACAAGTATTCAACAGCAGCGCGAACGAAATACAATATATTATATAACGTGGTACGAGGGCCCATAATATAGTGTAAAAATCCGCTTTCGATGGTCGCGCGGGGGTGGTTTGACGGAGCGGCGACTGCGCTTTGGACGGATTAGAAGAAACGATGCTGAACGAGTATTGTCTAGCACGTCCTGGTAAATTTTTCGAGAATTTCAACGATACTATACGGCTCAAACATTTTCCACCGGAAAATTTTTATCAAACCTCTATCTTACCTGTTCGTTTCGGTTTGTTCCGTCATGGATGTTTTGTCCGAGAAACGATGATCGTCTGACGGCGGATTTGGCGATTTCGCTATTCTCGTCGTTTTCCGCCCAACACGGAAAATAGTCAAAACATCGAGAAATGCTTGAAATAAAATTTAAAGCCGAACTTTTGTAGTGTATGTTCGGCGTATAACGACTGTACCGTTTCTACCCGAAAACGTCATTACAACCGTGCAGGTTTCAAATTTTTTGTCGTAAAATTCTCGACTTTTTTTTTTTTTTGGGGGTAAAACTCAAAAAGTAAACAACATTTTACAAAAAAAAAAGACCACCAAAGTACCACCGGAGCCCATAAACCTGTTAGAGACTTTGAAAATCGGAACATTTCTTCTGTACGAAATGTTGTTGACAGGAAACAAAAAACTATTGTAAAAACCATCGCTTGTCGCTCAGAATCTAGAAAGTTCGCCACCGCAGTATAGGGAGATGCAGTTGAATAAAATATGTATTGATGTGTCTATATACTACTAGACCATAACTATTGTGTACCTATACGAAATTCAGAGTCGACACTCATATTTAAAAATTACCTGAATTTTCCAGGTTTTCCAGAAAAAAAAAAAAAAACGAAAATTCCAGTCTTTAAATTTTATATTATTTCAAAATTCCTTTCGTAATATTATTGAAAATTAATTACTATTGAATAATAGATTACTACCACAACGCGGATACCTACGCTTAAAACCAAAATAAATAATGTATATTTAGGTACCTAATCGTTTTCATGTTGTACGACTTTTGCGAATTTCTTTGTTCAAAAGTATGACTTCTAACGTGATATATTTCGCTCAGGTTTAAAAATGTCATGCAGTATTAGCGTGACTTTGTTTTTGTCGTTATTTTGTACAGTACAATTTCATCTTTACGTATATTTGTTTTGGTGGCTAAAAAAAAAAACAAATTTTTTTTCTATTGCTCTTAAAACGCAAAAATTTACACATAAATATAAAATAACTACGATCTAAACATTGTTTTCTGTTTTTTTGGATTATTGAAATTTCCTTGTTTTTTATTATTATTATTCTAGCCATCAATTTTAAGCCAAAACTACCTATCTTTAAAAAAAAAAAAACGGCTTATAACTAATTTTTAAGAAACAAAACTTTTAATTTCAACAATATCCGTCAGCAAACAACGCAAGGATTTTATTGCACGTTATGTTGATTGAAAATCGTGTGCAGAAATAATTTTTATTTTTGATAATTTAATGACCATATATATCTACAATATGTTAAAATGAGCAACTTTGCGTCTAAAAAAATTATTACGAATAACAAAGCTGGGCAAGTTAGCAACTTTTTTTTTAACTCGTTAAAGTAAGTTAATTGAAAGAACCTAAAGTTAAGTTTTTTAAATTTATTAAATTAAAAATTAATTATGTAAAATTGATATTTATATAGGTATACCTGTAATTTGTTTTGGACAACAACGAATAAATATTATTATTATTAACAATTATTATAGACAAAATAAAAATCGTGTTCACAAACATGAAATAATATTAAATAGTATTTTAAAAATTAACCGAAAAAAAAATTATCTAAACTTATGATACGTATAATGATAATAATTGTTCATATTTTTAATTCACACGGTTTTGTACCTACCTATTATAAAGTTTTCTCCTATTTAAACATTTTTTTCGTTATTTTGAAATTTTCTACTTACTAACAATTTTTTTTTTTTTCAAAAAGTTTAAAAAAAAACTCCTCTTAATTATTACAGATTAAAAACTTAAGGTAAACGAGTTAAACTTAAAAAAATTAAGTCAAAAGTTAATGAAAAAATTAACTAACGAGTTGATGAACTCAAATTTTTAACTAGATCTTAACTTTTAACGAGTTGATGCCCTGCCTTGCGTGTATGTTACGTCAAAGAAAACAATCAGTACCAACTTTGATATTCGAGTTACTCAGCAAAAGTTTTTGTGACTCTAGAAAAAAAGACGTCAACTTAAAACGTCTGGGTACATATTTTTAGAGAAACTGTATATTCTTTAATGAAACTATATAATGCCGATTCCCTCGAAAAGATACTTTAAAATGTTGAAATGAGTGGCACTATGGCCATTTGTCGCACCTATACACCTATATAGAATAAATAGGCACAGGATTTGAGATCACTTGAAATAACTGCAGTATACTTGTACGTACAGTACACCTATACGTCATGTACTCAAATATATGACTTATAAGTAGTGTATAAATGTGGAAAAACACACCACACAACGCAATTCTGGTTTTTTGTGTTTAATATTTACGAATCTGAAACTAAAACAAAAAACAAAACATGTTGCCTAATAAAAGATTACAGAAAAAAAAAAAAAAAATGTACCTACATGAGCAGTTGTATTTGATTTGTATGTTAAAATTTACGATACACACCTGTGATTTTCTGTCGAATAATAAATATTTAACATTTAATAGTGTTCATGCGACAAATGTCGGCGACTGGACAGGCAGACACGACGAGCAAATATAATATGGTTCGCCGCGTGCGTTAGCGGTATGTTCTTTTTAAACTTGAACTTTGTTATGCTCCTTCATGGTCACCATTAAAACCGAAAGAGTTTTTTTTAGTTCAACGGCTATTTTTCGTTTTGCGTTCTTTGTACAAGTCATATTTGAACCCTTAGATAAAAACAGAAAAAAAAGACTAGAGTCAAAACTATTTTTCGAACTATTTTTACTGTGTAGCTACCGTAATTTCACTTTTCAGTGTTGGTGTGGAAAGGATATTTTCTAGCCTCCGGCAAATCAAAACTTATTTGAGGAGAGTACAATCAGCAATCCAAGGCTGTCCGGATTAAGCAATTTTTGCTAGTTGCTATAGAAAAAAAAAAAAAAATATATCCAAAAATTTGGACATTGATTATTGACGAATTTGTTATTTCTCGCCAGTATAGAAAAATCATACAAGTGTAAAAATAAATTATACTTTTTTGGTTACAGTTTATTAAATTGCGATCTTATGTGTGTTTACGAATTCATTAAAATATGATTTTTTACGACAGTTGTTAAACTATGTGGTTGCCTTTTTTTTTGCCACTTAGAAAAAATATTCTGATGCCACCCCTGATTATACAACCGGCAAAAAAACACGAGATTGCTGCTAAACTATCACAAGGTGTAACTGTTGGATAAAAACTGGATGACTCTAGGGAATATAATATTTGAACCAATTTATAACGAAAAGATCTGCTAACAATAGGGCTGAAGTCTATACAGTATAAAACAAAAGTATGACACTGCTGGATGGCCAATTTCATAAAGATAAATTTGAAACTATAGTGTTGATGTTTTGAGTAGAACGGACGAAACAGGAAGGAGAGAACTATCCAGTTATGTTCTACATAGAACAAGGTCCAAAATAGTTTTAAATAAAATTTTAGTAGTTAAAACAATCTTTACGTGTTTAATACCATAAAAAAGTTTATATTTTGATTTTAAAACATATTTTATTCGAAACTTTTTTCATTATTTTGATTTTTAAAATTAATATTTAATTTTAAAATGCGACATAACACCTAACAACGTATACAGCTTATTTATCAGTGTTCACTATAATTAAGATTTTGATATAAATTTATGTTTGAAAAGGTTGAAGTGTCAAACAAATATCAAATATTTTTTATATTATTAATATCGTTTATCGTTTTTACAAAAACAAAACATTCTTTTTTTGCCTGTTTTTTTCTATCAGTAGCTTTACACTTAGTACAATTTATTTATGTACGGTGATGAAAATAAAAATTTAAAGTGATTCTGATAAATTTTGTAATGGCCCTGCTCAGAGGCGGAGTGACCCACTATACCCGGTGGCCTGGCCAAATATTATATGAAATGGCCAGTTTGTCAAATAACAGACATTACGTCTAATTTTTGGAATAAAAAAATCAATTGAAAATCATGAAACATTTTTTTTAATTTCAAATACTTAAAATTAAAACAGTTAACAAATCAAATCTATCTATAAGGTTATCGATTATGATAAACAACAAGCGGCATAATATCGTCGCTTATTTTTCCGCGTAAATTTTTCATCCGCATTACTCGATTAGAAAAACAGCAGGGATGGAGATGATACTGATGGCAGTTATCCTCACTTTTCGGTACGTCTACCGATTTCGTCTGTTCATTTCGACATTAGAAGCTCGTCGCGCCACGGAACCGAACGGAAGGCTCGCTAAAAATGAGAACTCGAAAATGAAAATATGTTTTGGAGGTTATCTGCAGTGTAGCCGAGGTTCGAAAATAATTCAAACGTCTCCGTGTAAACCGATGATTCTGCGCATTTTTGGCGTATCGTCGTGTTCGACCGATATGATTATTATCGTGCGACAAAATTATGAACAACAATAATTGTCAATTTTTTACAATTATTGTCGTATCAATGAGTTGTGTAATAATCATTTATTGTCTCTAAACAGGCTACACTGGTATCACAACAGTTGTTGCCCGTGGGGAATCCATCGCCCGTCGTGTGATTCGAGAAAAGTCAGTCTTCTACGTTACGTTACGTCGTATGCGTTTGAAGATTTCAACTCTCGAACGTTTTCCTACGCGAATCCATCGCATCGCCATTATTATTATTCCCATTCGGTTCGACATGGCGCAGGCGAACGGTTCCGAGGTGAGCATAATATCCCGTCGTGTTACACGCGCGTTTCGACCGGCTGTCGATCGGTTACGACAGATATCGTGCTGATCAAAATACGTTAAATCCGCTAACTGGTGGTTTCCGAGTCGCACAACCAAAAAGGCGTTAAAAACGACGTATTTTTTCACGCCCGTTTATAATTTATCGCTCCCGCGCCGCTCGTCCACCGAAAAAAAAAAACGTACGACACGATCGACGGGGGCGCGATTCGTCGTCAAACTATGTAAAAATCTGGTGGTTCCTCGCGATTTTCATCGATTCGGCAAAAAATTGCTGATATCCCACACACGAAACTCTTGGTTAAAACTTTGTGTATAAAAAAGCTGAATACAAAAAAAATAAAAAACATGTAGGTAAGTACATTATTTTAGTAAAGACCTTTAAACAACAAGTGAATTATGTGTTATGTAAAATTGTTTGCTCGGCTAGAACTGTACGAAAAATTCAAACAAATAATTTATTTTCATATTGTGATTTATCCTTGTTAATCAATGTGTTGACTAAGTGCTTTATTTTACATATAATACAGTTGTGGTTATAAGTCTCGGAGTGTTTGTGATGTAAAAAAAAGGAAATTTACTTAGTTTCTTTATTCTATTGCGTCTTTTATTAAAGGTCTTTATCACCGGTCTACAATGCGACCACGGGAAACTTGTTTGCAGCTTGTTGTCACAAAGCCTACATTTGAATATTAATTAGGTATTCAGGAAATGAATTATTTCGTTCTTTGCTCTGTATTTTAACGAGACCACAGATTGAATATGATTTGTGATGACAACAATGAACAATGATAGGAATTATATTTTTGTATCATAAACCTATGTAGATAATATTATCGGCATATTTAACTCGTATAATATTGTAGTTTATACAGTGTAGTACACTAAGAATAATTTTGTGTTAATAAATTAATTAATTTTTATAGGTAAATAAATATTAATTAGGTCTAAACCGTGGGTATTTAACCGTGATCTGAACTGAGCCAAAAGATTAGGTAGAACGAAACTATACTTCCTGGTACTTAGTAATAAAGGCAAACCGTATTACAACACGTGTGTATTTTTTTATAAAACTAGGTTATTTGTGGACTGCTGAGATTAAACCTTGTTGTATTACATTTTGATTAAATAAAATAACACTTCCGAGTTACTAAATTCTTTTTTATGTACTCACATAACAATTTTTTTTTTTCTAGCGTGATAATCAATATATTCAACAGTGTGTGATTGAAATGAGTACGCACGATCTTCGGACAATTTTAGAAGCTCTTAATCAAAACATGTGTGGCGAAAAACAATCATTACGCGACCGGATCGTAAGCCAGTTAGTTGACCATGATTTAAACACAAGAGATCTAAAACAAACAATTAAAGATGTCTATAAGGTTAGATCTCACACCATAAGACAAAACACAGATCATACCCAACAATTACAATTACAACAGTTAAACAGCCAATATGAACATCAAAACCCAGTACAAAATGGTATAGAGCAACTTCCAGTTCCACAAATGGTGGTGTCACAAGTTTCTACATTTGAAAATGTACCATTTTTAAAAACTTTACACACTGTGTTGTGCCCTGTGACATTCCAAAAAAATAATTTAGGTTCAGTTAGTTCTCTTGCTTTCTATTGTCTTTCATCCCATCAGTTGCAAGATATTAACGAACATTATAGAAACCGTATACTCTTGCAATTTGTGCAAATAAGCCCAGAAACAAATGTCACTAAACGTTTACCCTACAATATATCAGTTTTTTTAAATGGCAGACAATGTACGTTACCTACATTAAACTATTCACGTGACAATGATTTAATTATCCCATGGTATTGTAACCTGCCTATTGATATTACTCCACTAACTTATGTTAATCCTTTAAAACCAAATACATTAAAAATACATTGGGCAGGTGAACCGCACAAATTCATGGCAGGTGTTTTTATTAGCAAAATATTAACTTTGGACGAAGTTCTTGAGGATCTTAAAAAAAAACCATTACATGGCTCAAACGAAACCAAAAACAGGATAAAAGAAATCATGGAAAGTGACACGTTTGATGATTTGGTTGTTGATTCTCTAGTTTTCTCTTTTAAAGATCCCATAAGTTCAACAAAAATAAAAATTCCAGTTCGTGATAAAGGCTGTACACATTTGAAATGTTTTGACGCGAAAACGTTTCTGCAAATTAACCAACAAAAAGTGGTATGGTTATGCCCAGTTTGTAATCAAAACATAACATTTCAAAATCTAGAAATTGATGAATTTTTCTTAAATATACTTCAAAGTACAACTTTAAGTGAAGATTGTGTAGAAATTATTTTGTATAAAGATGGATCGTATGCAGAAAAAAAACCTTCTGTTGATGATGACAAAACTAATAAACACTATGAAATGACAGTGCTGAATTCTGACGATGATGATGCTCCGCTTAGTTATGAACCAAATAATATTACAAACAGGAATGAGTCAAGTGTTTTTGAAAAAAACAAGAAGCAAGGGCCACCTAATGTTATATGTACTATTACGTTAGATTAAATCACATTTAATATAACTGTATACTTACATGGTTTGTTTCCTAATTTGTCATATAGAACATTATTATTTTCATTTATTAAAAATTAAAATTACATTTTCTTGGTTTCATTAGATTCTGTATACACCTAACTATTCAAATGTATTTTTTAATTTTATCAAATGTTTAAAGCTAAATAAGAAGACATCTGAAACTTTTTAAAATCTAAGTAACTAATTTTTTTCTTTACGCCATCGCTTATCGTTAAACTGAAACACTTACTTAATAAATACATTTATTGTTTATTATTTAATTTATAATTATTAGTCTAATTTTTTCCTGATTCAAGTATAACTCCACATTTAAAACTATTAAATTTTATTCCCCAAATTGTATTGTTTAAATTTTAAGCTAAAATATTTGTATTTGACTTTGAGTTTAATGTGTATAACATACCGGTATTAATAATGAAATATTGTTTTAGATTCTGTGTAGCAAAAAGAATGTATTGGTTTTCATGTAATGTGTGTTTAAAAAAAAAAAAAAAAAAAAATAAAGAATAAAAGTTAAATATTATTGCTAATGTATTTTTTGTCATAATTGATTAAGTTTTTTGGCCACTACTTCCAAAATAATGATTGGAATAAGCCAAAACTGTCAAACAATATTGAAATAGGTATGATACAGGTTGAGCTCTACAAGTTTGGTATTATTACTAATATGTATATACACAAACATCTGTATAATTTTAAAAATTGAAGTAAAAATACTTGTTTCCTGACAAATTGATTTAAAGTAAAGAGGTACTTACAGGCTACAAACCAATATGAAATTAATTTCATTTTCTTAAAACACCACTTATACTTGTGAACTACAAAAATATTAAGTGTAAGTATTAACTGACACATTGGTAGGTATACTAATTTTAATTTTGAATAGATAATATTTAAAAATAAAACAAGTCGAATATTGAAGTCAGTACCTACAATAAAAAAAAAATAATATATTAGTTACATTGCTAAAATATACTCCAAGACTTGAACAATGAACTAACCGGTAAAGTTTTTAAAACTTGTCTAGAATGTCCGCAATCTATTTTGAAAATGTTTCAAGTACAATTGGTCCTTGTAACATAAAAATATTATACCAAAATGAGAAAATTCATTCCTCTTCGAAAGCAGCTAGCCATAATGATCAGGTTTTTGGCTTTGGGCAACAGCTTTGTCAGTTGGTCATACCTATTAAAAATCTCAAACCAAAGTATTTCTAATATTGTCCATGAAGTATGTGACGATTTAATAAAAGAGTTTGACGATGAAATACAAGTACGGTTCAACTTATAAATAAAACTATGCAAGTTTTAAATTTTTTATTTTATTTTTCTGTCATATTATTATGACGTAGGTTAAAGTCATAGTTCATAAAACTTTACTTTTCAGTTCACAAAAATAATAATGATTGTTATAGGTAACTTATTATAGGTAATCGCTGTTAATTTTTTCATATTTTTTACTCGCGACTACACATCTTTTAATAGTTAATATTATAATACCACTTGTATAAAAGAAAATCAAAACTTTAATCATTTTTGTGAGTGGTCAAACATTAAATCATTGTGTTATTACTTAATTATTAAAACACTTGTTAATAGCTGTTTTTGCTATCAGATTTTAATAGTATCTACTGTCAATTTCAATTTTTTCCTAAATTTCATTTCGTAACAAGTTTTAAATAATTATTATTCGTCGGGTGACAATGCAATCAAAACTGTATTAGGTATTCTTTTCGACAAAAAGGTTGTCGTCTATATTATCTGGTTATCTGCTAAAAGCCAGACTTTTCATGTCCACGCATCTACTATACAATCAGCTCGTCTTATAATTTCTTCTATACACGCCTTCCTCGGTCTACCCCTAACTTTGTCCATTTATTTGTTCTTTAAATAGGTGTATCTGTCATAAACGTATTAGGTATGTCTCAGTAGATGATCGAATATTTTTTTTTTTATGATGTTTAACAGAAATTATACGTCCATGGCTTCCAACTTCTTTCTGTCTTCTCTTTGTCCATTGATATGGCGTATGCTCCGTACATATAGCGTTTTTATGGCGAATTTCTCCTCATCTTTATATCAAGCTAAAAAACTGCCTACATGCTCAATTATTTCTACTGAGCGTCTACTATCGCTGGTCGCAGTGTGATTCCTTGAATTTTTCGACTTGTTCTATTGAGTTATTTTCCAACTTGACAATTAACGAATTTTCGTTGCTTTTGTGACCACCGTCGTTTTCGTTTCATTTGCATATTTTGTTTTGTCGACGATATTATCAATTATAACAATTATTGTTAAAATACGTGAACGTTGTCCCGGCTGCTGCGTTTTAAAAATAACTGAAAATAACCGTCGTTTCAATATAATATCGATATAAACTATAGAACAAAGGTTGTTGCGTAGGCACTTTACAATACGCAGTGTTTCGTAATATTATGTTCGGTTTGCGAGCATTACAACTAACTACGCGTAGTAAACGAATCTCGGACACGGTTTTTTTTTTCCTTTTAACCGATATATATAGTAGGTATCATTTTTTTTGTTAAAAACCTCCCAAAAATCTTAGAGAACCGCCGCATTCCCGACTTCAGTCATGGACAACCCGGGACCTAGTGACCGTCCGCAGGTTCCGGACGCGGCCTGCAAGAACACGTCGAGCAAAACTGTTCAAAAGCTGATCGCTGCGGGCACACAAAAGTAAGGACGTTTCGACCGTTTTTTTACCGCTTACCTTTTTGGATGCTGCAGTTCGTTTTACTCGTTTTTTACACCTGGAAAATGATGGAGTTTTAAAATTTCAAATTTTTTCTTGCGTGACGACCCCGATAGTGACTGCGAAAATGCGCATAGTCGCGTGAATTTAAAATTTTTGTAGTATTTTTACTTATACTTAATTCACGTAGGTGTGTGGTATCGTCTACAAATCCTACAGTTTTAACGGGTGTAGTGTGCAAGCCAATTAATGAGGTACCCACTAATTTAGTGGATTTATTATAAGATTCGTCAGCTCGAAATCCGAAAGGAACAATAGTTTAAAAGCCAAAACTATAATCCAAAATTCAAAACGTGGTGGGTACGCCATATTTTATCGGTATTATAATTTTCACAAGTTTTGTTTGCGGCACTTAGGTATTGTTTTACCATAATCAAATAAGTCTTATCATTCCAATATGGGTAGTTTTGATTCTTTGAACTGATATATTACCATTTTTTTTTTAAATTAAAAAAAAAAATTACAATATGAACAATGTAGTTTACTCGGTAAGTTAGACATAGTGTGTTTTATATCGTTACATAGTACTTTGTCCAGTAGTTAGGTGGCCACAATCGATTATTGAGCTGGACGCAAAAAGGTATGTTCGATTTGCACATACCTATTTCAAAACCCATTTATTTCCTTACACACTCGTTTGCGCCATTGTGGTTTGTAATTTTCATTTACGTAATGTCAAAAGTTCTGTTCTGAGAGGGTTGTTGGTAAACTTGTTTTAAAGCTCATTTTTCTATTTAACCGTACAAAAATCTCTGGAGTAAAGAGATAATAATAGGTACTCTTGTGTCCCCGTACAACTACTGTTACTCCCACAAATCACAATAACTGTTACGCCCATAAATTTTCACCACTATTTTTAGAAACTGGTAAACTACAAATACATAGAATCGTATACCGCTATGCATATTTTGAAATTTAGTTAACAACCCATGTTGATCAATATTTTTTTAAAAATTTAATTTCAATACATGACTCGTGTGCTGAGTTTCAGTGTCTCTGTGATCATCGTATTCAAATATGAACATTCTTGTGAAGTTAACACAGCGTTTTTTCAGCAAAAAATCAATAATAATGTTGCCCTGATTTTTTTTTTTTCATCACCAAGCAAAACGTGTATCTTTTTACGAGATATCTATACTTCTCTCGTCTTTTTTCAGGGTTCCGTCTGCTGTAACATCGCGTCATAACATAGCAAGGATTGCTTCTAACAGGCCCACCAAAACTGTGGTTAAACCACCAACTACAGCAAATCAACTACAAAACAATAAAAAAATTGCAAGCTCACATGATAAGGATCATCGCACTGATGAAGAAAATAACAAAGATATAATCCTTTCAGATAAATTAGAAAAGTGAGTTTCAATTATTACAACTTTTATTTGTCGTTTAACCTATTTTGTTTGTATAGAATGAGATGGAATTTGAACAACTTTGATGTTGGAAAAGCATTAGGAAAAGGAAGATTTGCGAATGTTTACCTTGCAAGAGAAAAAAGTTCTGGATTCATTGTTGCTCTTAAAGTAGTATTCAAATCTCAGATTTTTAAAGCAAATGCTCATAAGCGGTTTAAAAGAGAAATTGAGTTTCAAACTCACTTAAGGTAAGTGTTCTTCTTCTGCTTCTTAATTGGTTTTCTCCTAAATGTTTAAGGTCGGCCAATCTAGTCCACTTTTTGATATCATTCGCGTTCCATACACGCACTGACAGACCTCGTATCATTTTCAATTGTTTCAATCCATCTCTTCTTAGATCTTCCACTACGTGTTTTTCCTTCAACGTTAATTTTCATAACTGCTCTTACTGCGTTTCAGTTTCATCTCTGTTCATCACAAGCCCAAACCATCATCTCGGTCTATTCTCTCTCATCTCGACCACTATTGGTGCAAAACCAAATACTCGTTTCTTAGTGAAGTACAAACTTGATTTTAATTTTTAAATACTAACATTAAAATGCACTTTTTTCAGTCATCCACATATTTTACGTTTGTTTGGTTACTTTTATGACGACGTTCGAGTGTATACGGTCTTAGAATATGCACCTAAACGATTTGATTATGAGTTGCAAGCTCAAGAAAATAAACGTTTTTCTGAAAACAAGTAAATAAGCATCTCGTTATAATTTGGTATTTCAAAGTACCCAAGAAAATATTTTCAATGTGAACTAATTTTTATGAATTTCATTGCAATTAAGGGGATTGGGGACCACAATATTTTTCCCGACTATATTACGCACAAATTTTAGGAGTTTAAACGTTACTCATACCAAATATACGATTCAGTGTATACATGATAATGTTATTAGGATTCCGAAAACTGATTTAAATTTGTCATGAGATCTAGTTGCAAATGACCTTCTCACACTTTTGTTTTTATCCAGTAGCGGTGCGTGCATAAAATTTATGGGGAGACTTAATTTTTTATTATTTTCAAATACTTTTTTTTGAAATATTGGAGTTTAATCAATGGTATAATTGGATACATTTTACTTACTAAAATAATACCTTTGGTTAATTTTATTTTTATAAATTTAACTGCAATATTAATTATTTTAAACTACTGAAAAATGTATATATTTTATATTACATTAAAATAAAATGATTCGATTCCATAATTTAAACAATTATTCAGTATAAAACGCAAAAAAGTAAAACGCACAGTACACATGAAAAACGATTATAGCGACGCCCGTTGAAGGAGACTAGTCTCCAGGACTCCGTATAAAACCATTATGGCTATGATTCCCCCCCAACTTTGTAATAACCTCCTACCTATTAGAATTGATACTGTCGTTCAATCGTCTCTTCTATATTACATCTATTATTACGGGCCGTAATTTACGGCACACCGCAGTATCGCGTTATCGTCGTTATCGGCAATTCTAAGAATAGCTCAGAACGTATGTACTGAACGTAGTCAACAATAGATGTATAATATTGTATATTTATATTCTAAGATTATTTAAAACATTTGTGAAAACATTTAGACAATTTTTTTGCCCGGCTATAATTATTGGGGAGACGCCGTCTCAAAGTTTACCCTGACGCACCGCCCCTGTTTTTATCCCTTAAATTTATACCAAAATTTATACAAACCGTATTATATGGAAAAATAATATTGATTTTTATTTTTGGAAAACATATCGAGACAAAAAAATAAAATTTTTTGGAAAATATATGGAAAAATAATATTGATTTTTCATTTTCGGAAAACATATCGAGACGAAAAAATAAAATTTTTTTGGGAAATCGTTTTTGAATAGACTTCATGGTGAATTCAAATCAGTTTTCAGAGTCCTTACCGCGTCATTAGATCTATCTGTACGTATATACCTAGTAAAACGTCTACACTCGTATGATTTCTGTGTGATAGACGGTGAAAAAAAAATTCCCTTTGTTGCAAAATCCTAATATTATGGCGTTATGTTAATCCTCTTGTTGTCAGTGCTCTTATGTCAATCTTTTATAAAAAAAAAAAATAGGGCTGCTACGTATATTAAACAATTAGCAGGAGCGTTGATTTATTGTCATGGGAAAAACATTATACATCGTGATATTAAACCTCAAAACCTTGTACTATCGAAAAAGGGAGATTTAAAAATTGCCGATTTCGAATGGTGTGTGCAAAATGTGGAATTAAAGTAAATTGTTTTTTAAACAAACTACACGGATATTGATTGTTGCGCATTATCTGTACGCCGTTTTACGAATTATTTTACAGATACACGGCATTGTGTGATATTGTGACACTGTTACTTGTAAGCAACATATGTTATTTACCGCCGGAAATGGTGAGTGGAAACTCTTTTGACAAATCAGTCGATATATGGAGTGTTGGTGTGTTGCTGTATGAGTTTTTAGTTGGAGAACCACCTTTTTTAGGGTCAACATATAATGAGACTTACACGAAGATATTAGTTGCTCGATTATTTTTTCCACGCCATGTAACACCACTTGCTCAAGATCTCATATCAAGTGTAAGTAACTGTTGTAATTGTTTTCTCTCTTAATTCGTCATTTCCATAAATATTAATTGTCGTATGCGCGATGCAGCTACTGAAAATGAAACCGGTTGATCGTTTACCTCTGAAGCATCTTTTACAGCATGATTGGATAAAAACGCACACACAATAACATTTACACGCATCATAACGTAAAAAAAACAATATTTAGAGTTAATGTCCTTTTTTTTTTTTTTTTGTCGAGTTAAACCGTTTGTTTTGTTATTCAGGCAAACGCACTGAAATCAGACCTATTTTGTGAATTACCTACTTATTTTTTTCGTGTTACTTTGTGCGCAATATATTTGAACCTATAGTTTTTTTTTTTGAAAATATAACGAATGAATATTATAAGCCAATCATTTTAAAATGTGAAAACTTGCGTGATTGTAAAATATTTTAACTGTTTAAGCTTTCACAGTTTTTTTTTTGTTTATGAAATTATTTTATTGATGTTACACTACCTAATAAATATATTTTAAATTAAAAAGTTCCTATTATTATTAAAAAAATATATTTCCACTTGAGAATAGCTACTCAAATAATGCCGTCCACGCAGTATTGTTCTAAACACATTATCTCACCGAGACGCCGTGTTACTTAGTGTTGTCGCGTGCACTTAGAAAGGGCTGGCGGAATTTAGGCTCGTGGGTTCAATTTTTGTAGTAATTTTTAACTTGTCTGCGATGTGAGTACGGCTCTTAACAAATTGAAAACATATGTAGGTACGTTTATAGGTGCTTACGAATAATTTTAATCATTATAAACGATAGCTTCAATACATACAGTCTAAACATTTTGTTACAAACGTCGTCGGTAATTTTTAGAATATTATTGACAACATTGTGCCGATCAGAACGCTACAAGTTAGAAAAAATAAACAAACGTATGATTGATTGTCTGCATATCGTGACAAAATCGATTCAGTTATTTGCTCGTAACTTCCAGAATAATGATTTCTAAGACACGAAACTTTTACAAATTGTTTATATGGGTAACGTACAGGGGGGATATATTTTAATTATTTTTGAGCTAAACAGAGATTTTTGAAATTTTCAATTTACAATCGAATCGTGTACATACAAATTAAAATGCCCACGCGACGACCGTTACTGATTTATTTTTTTTCCAACAAAAGATTCTTACTGGCAAACTGTACTTACTATTAGAGTTCGTCTTAGGTGTACGTTATACCGACAGTTTTCACGAGTGCACAGTGGTTTTGAGTGGATTTAAGATGAGCGCTATAAAGCGTCCTCAGCGCAGTGTTTGAAACACACCCAGTTGAGAAGTTTTGAAAACTCTTTCCGAAACCGTCTCGCCTAACTGGATGCGCGTCAGGTGCGCGTTTAGACTTGACGGGCTTGCTGCAAAAAGGTCCATTTTTTTTTTTTTTTCAAAATCGTTCGGCGGAGGGATGTAAACAAAAAATAATTTTCATTCGAGTACGCAATTCAAAAATATAAATTTCAAACGTTTCGCGCGGAAAAAATGACGGACCTCACTGGTTTTCGCGCTAAACATAAAGTCAGTTTCGAAAATTTACAGGACTCGTCCGGTTCCGGCCCTTTAAGCTATGGAAAACGGGACAAGTGTTCCATACGCTCGTGTCCAGTGTCATATGACAAAAAAAAAAAAAAGGAAGTTTCTCACCCTCCGAAGCAAGCTCCGTAATATTTCCCCGTTTCCGCCTGTCCCTCAAATACGCCCGTGAAACGGCGTGTGGAAAACGAAAAAAATGTTGAAACCTGCGAGAAAAATCTGCGGTGTTTTAATGAGACGCGAACGTGGTCATCGTCTCACACTATGTGTATGATAACAATATAATATTACGGATGTTTATATTACAAAGCAGTAATAATAAAACAAAGACAGAAAAAATAGGGTAAACAATAAATCAATCAACATACATAAGGTGTACAATGGATAATCAATAATTTGTATAATAGCAGGTAGTACCTAAGTAGTAATAATTTCAATAAAATAATAGTTTAGTAAAATGATAATGATATTATAATACGCTTAAAATAATGACGGACCGATCTCGCGTCGTCGTTGACGCAAGGCGAGAGGAGAGAAACAAGGACGATATCGTTTTTAAAATATTATAATAAAAATGATTAGTAAAAACGTGTTTTCGCGATTGCTCCAAGTTCTATAATATAAAAACGATTGGAAACATTAAAACATGTTTCACCACAAAAGAGGAATAAACGTTGTTACATACAATAATAATAATTATCAACATCATTATTATATTATTATTATTCTTATATATATATTTTACCGTTTTACTTCCATTTTTTTTTTTTTTTAACTAATAAAATACCCCTGTGCGAACGTTTTTTTTTTTTTTTTTTTGTTTTTTATACACATCATTACAGTAAGATAAAAATTATTACTATAGAAAAAATCGTTTTTAACATTATAATATCACACTAAAAATGTTTTTTTTTTTAAAAACGTTTCTTTTTTTTATTTTACGGACGGGGGACTTCTCCCCATCTTCTTTGCGAATAACACTAATGCGTATTATGTGTGTATTATACAATATACGTTTTATAGTCGTGTGTCTGTGTGTGTGTGTGAATTTTTTTTTTTTTTAAATATTAAGCCAGCAGCGTATTATTATTACAACACTTTGGTCCAATTAAGGCAATTATTGAAGTTCAGTACAATAATACAATATTCTGTATTATATATTATAAATAGTTATCTTATATTTACACGCTATCTTAATTATTTATCGACGTAATTAATAATTAACACCACGACGGCTGGGATAGGTTCGATCGAGGTTTTCGGCGATTAATTCGATTTACACCCGGGGACACTTTTCCCAACAAATTCCGATTTCCGCGAGAAAATTCTCATTCGAGTTCCCGTACGAGTTCAAATTTCCAACAACCATTATGATTCACAAAATTTTCAATCCCATTAACGTCGTACAGCGATTACGCGTTTGAAAGATTTTAATAATCGGGTACTTAAAATACAACTGGAAAAAATAACGATCAAACCGAGTATACGATATTAAACGAAACGATACGAAAATGGTTAGGTTAACGCATGGACGTTAAAATAAATTGTTTTTTGTTTTAAATTCATTATGCAAATATTATTATTAAAAATTATCATTTTAATACACTTTTCGGCAATCTTTTTGGGGAAATTTTTTTTTTTTTTTTTGGGAAAAGTGTCACATTTTTTTTTCTCCACTAAAGTTTAGTCGTCGTAGAGACCGCCCAAAAATAAAAGTGTGAAATTTGAATTTTTCGATTCGTTTTGTCCGGGCATACCTATATTGTTATAACAAGAGTCTTTCCGTTGCCCCGCAGACGAAAGCTTTGTGTCTGTATATGGTTGGAAAGGAGTTTGCGAGGGTTTGCCCGTCCCGAATTCGCTCGAAACTGGCTCTTCGATTACAACAGCCGTATCGATTATTATTATTATTATACCGCGTTCCGGGAGAGAATAATCAGTTTTGATGCAACTCACTCGGTCTTCTTCAACTACCTTCTCCAAGCGTCTTCAACGCCAAACTTTTCTCACACATCGATTCCTATTCTTTCAAAGGGGGCTGAAGCACGTCGTGTTCTAAGGACGGTTATCTACAGGCAGCTGTTACATCGTACATCTCGTTTTTTGTGTTATGCAGAAATATGCAGAGTATTTGCGATAATATCCGAGAAACAATTGTTACACGCACACGGGCTTGCACGAGTCCACAACGTCGCGAAAACAGATATATATCCGAAGAAATTATTTGGGAAGTTGTGAAAACCACAAAATGCTGGCGCGTAGATCAAACGTACTGCCCGACGACTCGGTGCTGTTTTGGAAAAGTACGGTCAAATTTGCAAAACTTCTTGACTGCTGCCGGGCTATTTAGGAACCACTTTTTTTTCCATATCCGTCCAAAACCGATAAAAGTAGAATGCGATTCAGAAATTTTCAAGTAAAAAACTTTTAACTTCAAAACATTTTAAACCAGCTTAACGGCACGCTCTTCAGGCGGAAAAGTTTGGCGGACTCTCTCGCGGAAGTACGGAGTAGAACAGATGTTGTAGTGTGTTGGGTGAAAGCAGCGGTTTCACCCAACCCCCCCAACCCCCCCAGCCGATTCCCCCCCGTTCAGCGAGGAGGGTGGTATTTATCACACGATTGAACTGTTCGCGCGGTTTTCATAACCTCGACCTAACCTACTAGCGTAAATTTTCCTATTACAAATTGACTAAATCGCGAGAGGTCAGGTTAGTAAATCCACAGGGTGTGCAGCTTCCTAAATCGAAAAACGTTTTTGTTGTCGACCGACAATTTCGTATTGTTTTTCGAAACGATTTCACGTTTTTCGGTTCGCTTCACGGACATTTTCGTACGCCGATCGGACGAAAACGGTTTTGCGATTTATCACGGAATTTTTGAAATTCGAGGAACGGACACGGCTGGTTCCTTCTAGACATTCGGGACCGGGACAGCTACTATAGCGAGGCACATTTTTCTTGTAGCGGGCTACTCGCGTTGTTTCAATGTTAATCGAGAAAAAAACACACACCTCAAACTCTTCCGAGATCACTGTTTTCGCGTAAATGCCGTAAAAGCGAAAACGTCGAAATTTTCGGAACTTGTAATAAAAATAGAAACGCGCGCTTATTAGCTTGATTGTTTTCATCACGGCCGTCTTTCGAACGACGGCGGAATAAAAAAAAAAGAACCGAATTTCCTCGGTCGTAATCGACGACGTCGTAGGTGTTTCGTAGTGACAGTAGTCGGAGAAACGATCGGTGGGAATTATTAAAATAATCGTTTTTTTTTCGTTTCTCGCACTAATATATAAGCTCTTCAACGTTGGACGCGACTCGATTCATATCGTTGTTTATGGTTGGTAAAATATATAAAAAAAAAAAAATCTTTTTTGGGGCGACCGAGTCTCGCCGTTGTCGCTGTTGGCGGGCGGGTGACGCGTACTACTAAATGTTCACGTTGCCGCGCCACGCGGCGGACGACGAAGACGGCCGGAGCGTGGGCGACATGTACGACATGAGGTGGTCGGACGGGCTGTTCTCGGGCGGGCTGTGCGTCAGCATGTCGGTCTGCGAGCTCAGCTGGTACGACAGCTGCTGCTGCTGCTGCTGGTGGTGCGCGCTGTGCGAACCGTCGCCCGTCCGGAGCGGCCCGCGCTGCGACTGGCTGCGTTCGAACGACACGCTGTGCTGTCGCCGCATGGGCGGCTGTTGATAGTGCTGCTGCTGCTGGTAATGCTGTTGCTGTTGTTGTTGATGCTGCTGTTGCTGTTGCTGTTGCTGCTGCTGCTGCTGTTGCTGCTGTTGATGCTGCTGCTGCTGCTGTTGATGCTGCTGCTGCTGCTGCTGCTTGTGATGCTGCTGCTGCTGCTGCTGTTTCGACGGGTACCCGATGGCCGGCGGCACGTACACCATGCTGTCGTGGTCGCTCAGCTCGTAGTCGTCGTACTCGGCGGTGCGCATGCGTTCCAGACGCGGCGGCGCGCGATCCATCGACTGGTGGTAGTCTGAAAGAACAGAAATCGCGACGGTCGACGATTAGAACATTTTTACACTGTCGGATAACGATTGAATTGTTAGTGACGGCGGGCGATATAATCGAAACATCATAGTGATCGTTTATAATAACCGAGAGACATCTCGCGAAACGTTTCAAACACTGATGATACAATCGAGTTAGCGGTCGTCTCGCTCGATCGAAACGACACAGAAACACGAATACGCTAGCGACGTAAGCAAGATCAAGACGATCGGTCGAAACCGTACACGGGCCTTACAGTCATTCAACTGGTACGGACGTTATATTGATTGTTTTGAAAACAAACGAGATATCGCCCGATTATTTTCACTCGATCGTCGCCGGACCACAGAGATGCACGAGCCGTTATTGAAAATCACACGTTAATCCTTCAGATTCCGAAAACATTCGATGCGTCCATTTTTTCCCCCCGACACAATAGTTTGCTCCGAATCTGTGCGCGTGTTACGCGTCGATATCGCCGGAAAAGCGTCTGAGCTGTTCCCGCGCCGGAATTCGCGATTTGTGCTAAAATTTTTAACCTACAAACTATACGCATTATAACGTTATAGCCTCGTCAAAGAAAAAATTTCGCGGTGTCGAACACAGGAACCAAAAACGTCCTTTGGACGAAGTCACGAAAAACGATGACGCGTACCCAGTTGGCTGATCCGTGCACAGTAGTTTTGATTCGGAAAAAAATGCGGAAGAAATTAATAAAATAGGCTGGACGAGTGGAGACAATCTCGCGTTCTTACGTCTTATATCCTGTACGATTTTTATATCCGTACAAAAAATACGTCTGGTGTCGGTTTATACGTCACCCCTGTCCTAAGTGTAAAACAACGAAACTCGAGTCGGCCGTTTGCAGCACAACCACAAAAACCGAGCGAGTTATAGTAAAAGACACGACATACACAGTAAACAATGTACAACGTTGGGCGAGTTATTGGAAAAAAATTAACCGCGATAGGGTTATACAGTAAAACTTCAGATTACAACGAAAAAAAAAAATAACCAGATAAGATAGGAAACTAACGTGACAGAGCCGAAAAAAATTTGATTTTTTTGTTTTTTCGTTATAATTTTTACAGGTCATAAAACGTCCAATCTATAGTATTTTTGACTATCATGTACGGGGAAATGATAAAAAAAAAAGAATTGACGAATTAGTTTTGATTATTGGTTTGATAAAAAAAAAAAAAAAAAAAAATAATAGAAATAAACTTAACCTGCAACGGTGATAATTGTGTTAATCAATAAAAAGTTAAAAAGTGCAATACAATTTTTCACTCAACAACAAAAATAAAGTTCATGCCCAGTTTTGTTAGTATGGCGGCGGTTCGGATTAAATTTTTATACGGTTAAAAAAAAAAATCGTACTTTTGCAGGAATTTTCCAAAACGGAGAAGGGCAAACAGCCGTGTAAAAAAAAAAAAGTGAGTTTAAAACACAAACGGGCACAATAAAATAAAACGTCGTCGATCGAAGGGGGTTCGCTGCGAAAACCAGAAGTTTTTCGAAACCGACCGTTTGTTCGGAAAACCGGACAATAATCGTGATGTCGCGGTGGATCGACGTATTTTATACCTATGAAAATAAAAATTTTTTTTTTTCAAACGCCTCTCAGCTTTTTTCAAATTGTCTGGTTTCGGCAGCGAGTCTTTTTTGCGGACGCGCGAGGTAACAAATCGGGTTTTTTTCTTTTTTTTTTTGTGCGGGCAGGTGAAATCGCATTCGATCGGACTGATTTCAGTCACTTACCACGTGAACGGAGACCGAAAATCCGCATTGTACGACGATATTCACTTGCACGAAGAGTCGCGAGCGTTGTTCGCGTATTTTTTCTTAGGTTTTCGGTCGAACCGGACGATTTTCTACGGTATCGCTACTATACAACCAAAGTGTCATTCGAAATTTCACTGTCACTGATTTTTATAAAAAAAAAAAAAAACCGATTTCATACATATCACGATCGTGTTCACAACGTCTTCGAGTACACCTGTGTGGTGTATACGATCAACAAAGTTGGGTAGATTTTTGACGAATGGACTTCTTTCGTTGCTCGTAGCTGTTTACATGACGTTTTTAACCGAGGATCCCGCGAGTGTTTTGTGCTTATCAAGTCGGTTAACGGGAAACATTTTTCGTTTTATTACGGCGTGCTTGTGTCGCGATGTTTCCAAACCTAACCTGGAGTGCGTCAGGTAAAATAATACGTATAGAAAATCGTTATCGTACCGTCAAAAGTATCGTAAAAAAACATTTTATATTCGTAAAACCGTCCACGGTGCGCTGTTTTTATTATACGGCGAGATATTCAAATGTGTGTTCGGAGCAAACACGATATAGTCATCTCCGAACGACCGAGTACAATAAAATTATCCCGGTACGCGACTGATTTTTATTGTTTTTCGTTTGTTTATTCGGCGGCGTCTTTTGATTGCGATTTGTCGACGATTCTCTACAACAACGGGCGTTCGTTCAAACAACTTTTGTGCGCACACGAAAATCCGACAACAACAGTGAATCGCTCGAATCGTGTTCGCTCGTCACGTATTTTTCGCGTGGGTCGCGAGTTTCGTGATGATAATATTTCGCGGCGAGAAAACCGCGGTTCTGACGGATTATTGTGGACCGAGAACGGGGTCGGACCGAGAACGGGGTGGCAATTAAATTGAAATATTGACAAAAAGAAAAAAAAATTTTTTTTTTTAAAAAAAGCCGGGATCGCTCTAGGTCGCGCGTGGGTAGTTCCGTTTAGAAATCGCGGTTTAAACGCGTCGTTCAACATCTGAAAGCGACGATCGCCTTCGAAAACACGATTCTGAGCGAGTTCAGTCGTCTATACAGTAAACGTGCTGGTAAAAACAAGTGTAACAACAAAAACTTCTGTCGCGAATCTGTATCTCTGTCCTATTACATGTAAAAGTCGATCGAAAAAATCTAAATCGATGTGTGAAAAACCACGTTCCCCGCGTAATTGTTTGTCCCCCTCGTAAGAAACACACGGCCTCCCGAGCCTAACGACGAAATAATAAACCGAAATCGTGTGAACCGATTCTCTAAATTTTTTAACCTCGACGTGTAAAACTATTTTGTTTCGATAGTGCCGAAGTTTCGAGACTTAAACGTAAAAACTAGAGGTTATTTATGGAGTAATAACTGCGTAAAATCCGAAAATTCGAAAATTTCAAAGTCAATCAAGACTTTCAAGTCGAACGATTTCTAAAAATTTGACGTTTTCGTTACCAGTTTCTACTGCTGAGAGCGAGAGAGGTTTCAGTCTTATGAATTTGATGTGTGATCTGATCTCAGATCTGAGTTAAAGAATATAATGTAATTTCTTGTTTATAAACATTAATGGACCACCACCGTCCCGATGGAATCCAACAGATTACGTTAAACCGTGGCTACTCAAACACAGGTCTTCGGACAATAACATCCAGAAAAGTTGTTTTTCCAAATTTGAAAAAAAAAAAAAACCAGTTTGTGGAAAATTATTTTGTCGCACATTTGTTGTATATTTTTCCAAATTAATTTTTATTTTAAACTGTAGTTATTAATAAAAAGGTAGATTTTTAAATGTTTTGAAAACATTTTTGGGGATTTTTACTTATGTTATCTATAGATGTTTTACTTACAAACGGCATATGTATCCGGTATATACAATCAGTATGACAGTATTATATATTATACGTTTCCTGTCGAAAAATCGACGAACGAAAAATGCAGCGCGGCCTACATCGATCGTCGGCTCGGAACATTTTTTACGTTCACCGCACAGGACGACGTGACCGGTCGCGGACACTATACAAGTGCGCCGTATTATACGCCTAACAATAACAGCTGTAGGTAATAAAATAATCGATTTAGTATTTTTTTTTTTTTTTATAATATTTTAACTGTTCGCTGTATTTGGCCACACGATACCAGCTGGTCACGCGCGGTGGTGTTTGCAGTTAAAAAAAGCGTACTTGTGAAAAGATATTATTCGTATTATGTTCGATGATAATCGCACGAAACGCGACAAAAAACGATCAAAAGAAACAGTCAAAATCTACAAAACACTCGCTAGGGTCGAAAAAAAAAGAAACTAGGGTACCGTTAATTAATCGGAAAATCGGTATCTCCGTACTTGAGTAAAAATATTGAGTAACGTACGCGATTTACTATCGAATAAACGTATCAAATCGGATACGAATTTCGAATTGAGGAAAACCGATAAAATTTTTAGAAAATTCAAGCGCTTATTGATCTCGCGGTGCCTGCGGTATGGAAAAATTAGAGTCTGTTCGTTTGTCCGGTTCGAGCACCGCAGGACATCTTTTGGATTTAGACGGCGCATTTGGAGTTAAATCGAGTTAATCGTGTTATATTAGACGAGCCATTCGAAGCGGTGGACGACATTTTAAACAGTGCCGTGAGAATAGACGCGAGTAAAATATCAAATGCGCGTTCGTCGTTGCGTCAACAGGGGGCGGCGAAAATAAAACGAAAATTTAGCATTTTTGAATACAAGTACACGCCATCGCTCTCGTCCGTCGAAAACTCAATCGGTTTAAAGAAAAATAAAGTTTTCTGAAATGTCGTCGTAGAGCGTACACAAATTTTACGAAATGAACGCTGAAAAAAAAAAGAATGATTGAGAAAAATCTCTCAAACAAGGCAAAAACCTTTTCGCCATCAGTTTTGAAAGACGTGTCACAATTATTGGTCCCCGGACGCCAGTCGACCGTTGTTAAACAATGTTTAACTGTTCAACAGTGTTGACTCTTTTGACATTTAAACCGTATACGTACTCGCGGATTCAAAGGACGATGCGGAAAAGCAATTCAAATGCCGCCAAACCGTACTGAATACAGTGGAATCCGCTTAATTGGGACAACCGCTTAACGGGGACAAATTGGCGTGGTCCCGAACGGGTGTGTAATTTTTTGATTTTACCAGTAAGCAAAGTTTTGATAAACTACAGCAAATTACAACAATGGACGATTCTCTGCAGCCTAACAAAATGTAAATTAAGTATGTTAATCGATTAACGAACAGTAAATATCCATAGTAAAATAATAATCTAATTGATTTACGACGTAATAATACGTAAACATGTTGTATACATAATGTAAAACTGCTAGTAATAATAATGTGTAATTTTTAAATAAAGTATGAATCAAGTGTGTACGTATGTATTTTTTAAATAAAGTTGTATGTACGCACTTTAATAGTTTCGGTTTATTATAGTTATTCGGTTGATCGGGACGGTCGGATGATAATAGGTCACCGCCCAACGTGTCCCCACATTAAGCGGATTCCACTGTATACTCAATATTAGTCGTTTGTTCATAGCTTGTTATACAGTCGACTCATTAGTAACTATCATTAATTAATCAGCAGAAGCGTAAAACCTTTATTGTTCAACGATACAATATAATAATATAGTTTATTCAAAGCAGTCGCGCGTAGTGAAAAAACATCTACAAACACACAACATTTAATACGTCGCGTCGTATAATTAAGAGGGTATTTGTATAATGTATACGTTTTTAATGTAAGTTTTACGATCTTGGGACGCCTCCTCCCGTTCGCTATGTAGTTTTTCTCTCTCTAAAAGCTATCAGATCAGTGGCGTGTTTGCTACGGCAGGTTCGCGACTTTTTTAAACTCGTCTAGTTGAGTCGATTGGAAAAACAAAAAGTCAAACCAACAGAGAAAGATCAATTCAATTCTCGAAAAAATGATAGTTCATATTCACAATGGTTTTCGTTTCTGGGAATTTTTTCGTATCGAAACTTTCTTCTCAGATGAATACATTTCAGTGGCGCCCACCGTATTACCGAACACGCAAGAGTTCGATCACAACCACGATACAAACATGTTGATAATATCATGGTCGTGATTATTTAACTATAAATTATTATGGAACGAGCCCGGTCCCTTCTAAGCAGATACTGTATATTGCACACTAATTGTTCAAAAGGGACTTTTCCGAACGCCGCCGCTGACCGAACCTCCGTAGTCTCCGCACGCCACTGAGAATAGTTGTACACTGCGATCATACGTCTACGGTCTAAAGGGGGTAGAGGGAGGGGTTGATCACTGGCTCTCGTAGAGGGTGCGGTTGAACTCGGTGTCGTTCAGTATCCGCTGGATAACGGGGCTGGCGATCACGTTTAGGCTGGACACCAGCGAGTAGGACAGCTGCTGCGACTCACCGGACGACGACTGGTAGCTGTTCATCATGGTGGACATGATCGGCATGTCCACGCTGGGCGAGCTGCGGATTGGCCGCGTCAGCAGCTGCTGCTGCGGCTCGTTCGGGTCCGGCGTGACGGGCGGGTGCGTGGCCCTCCAGTACGCCTCCAGGTACTCGGAGATGTGCTCGCACGCCTCCTCCAGCTGGTTCTCGTCCAGTATCACGTCGAACATCTCCGGCGGGCACTGCGCCAGTTTCTCGGACGCCACCATCTGCACGTTCAGGTGCCGCGTCTGCGACTTGCCGCGCGACTTTATCAGCCGCTGCAGCACCTGCAGCGCCGGACGGCGAAAAGAGAGTGATAAAAAAACGAAGAAAAACGAAGAGATTCGAGACGGAGGTGAGGAAAAAATACGGTCGATCGAAAACGCGTAATGGAAAATTTCGATGTTTAAAACGCGCGATACGGGCCCTCGAAAACGTGCGGGATTTCGTATGTTGTTCCGACGATTTTCGGAGGAGCAAAAAAAAAATCGTACGTTTCGGACACCGAAGTTTTAAGTTGTCGCACGGTTGAAGAAACGTACGGACTCTCTCAGCTGTTACGAACAGAACGAAACGTCAGAGCGCCTTTTTATTTGTACTGACAACGGTCACATTCGTAGATGATAATAATTTTAATTTTCCGTTTTAAGCGCGAACGACGAATTCGTTTCCGAAAAAAAATATCATCCGCGATAAACATTCCGCACGACGACACGCCCGTTCTGCACGCCACGCATTAGCCACGCACGTGTTTTTAATTTACAAAAGTGGGTGTTTAATCAAAACGAACGTACCGGCGAAACACGTCGGTAACACGCCCTCGACCGTGACCGGCTTGTCGCGTCGGTAAAACGCGAATTTTCTAATTTAAACTCACTTTTTTTTTTGCCCCCGCGAACAATTTTTTTTCACACAAACGTAGCGCAAAACAACTTTTCGTGCGACGGGGTCAAGGCGAAAAATATTAGAAAAAAAAAAAACCGTTTTTTAATCGATAACAATTAGCGCGAATGAACGAAACCGCTCTCGTCTTCCTGGAAACGGTAAAAAACAAAAAAAACACCTGCAGGATGTTTCAAAAAAGACCCCCCCATCCCCCGCGCGCAGAATAATTAACGGAAATCCGTTCCCCGGGACGGTGTGTGCACTCACTTTGGGCGAGGAGACTTTCAAGTACACTATGGTCGGCGCCAGCGATGTTTTCGCCAACTGCGACGGATGATTGATGGTGTCGCAGTCCAAAACGACGAGCTGTGTGGAAAAAAACAACGATAAAAAAAAATAGTAAAAAAAATAATACAGTCACGTCGCAGCGCGTAATCGACGTGGAAAAATTGGAAAACGACAAACGGCGGGCGAGTTAAGGTGCCTCAATACGAGAGTCGCAGGAGTCCGCTCCTCGATTCTTTAATCAAAATCACACGTTTTTAGTGGAAATCGCGGTGTCCAACAACAACTTGTTGTACTCGACTCTAGTGCGATTCTCGACAAACGAAACATTCTAGACTCTGAGCGTCGGCGAGGAGTGTGTTGGTTTTACAACGACGTTTTCGTTTTTCTGTGATCAAAAGTTTTAGTAGAAAAGCTGCACCGATTTTGACGTACGATACCGCGCAAAAGACTGATCAGAAATGGCACTTGGAGCGTTTTTTAAAATTTTGATTGTTATTGTTTAAGTCCTGCGGAAAAAATGGAAAACGGTCAAATTCCCAAAATGTGGATGATTAAAAAGAGTTCAACGAGTTTACCGCTCAGTATTCAAACGATTTTTATGATTTTCAAGGGAGTTTCCGAATTAGCCGAAACTTTTACACAATACATATGAAATAGGAACGATACAGATTTGATAAAAGTTTTTATATTGATAAATTTGTTTTTACCAGGATGCATACTCTTGCTAGTCCGTCAAACTACCCCACGCGACCTAGAGTAGTGATCCCGGCGTTTTTTTTTTTTTTCGTTTGTCCCGCGAGACACGTTAACTTCCGGTTAATCAAAGAAGAAATAAGTGTTTTTTTTTGTCGATTCAATACAAAATATTGTTCGTCGAAATATTATAAAAAAATATTATTGGAGCACTCGCATCGTACGCAGTGAAATCGCTAAAATAATTAGTAGGTACTTTTGTGCATTTTTTATTGACCTAATTTTAGTTTTTTTCAAGTCTGAACGAATCAACTAAAATATAATAAAAAAAAAAAACTAAATAATCCAATCAGCCGTGAAGTTCGGGTCACACAGACGGAGTCGATAACTGAGAGATATAATTTATTTTTTATTAAAATAAACACACTTGCAACTAACAAGGGTTAAAAAACGTCTGTACGAACTCTGTAGTTCGTTTCACAAAAACACGTAGATTGGGAAATTTCACAGAGAATAATATTAGATTCGATTTTTTTTCAACGTTATGCAAAAAAAAAAAAACCGATATTCTCTGCCCTACAGTTATGACGATCGTACAACTACTTTTAAATTAATCCAACAAAATCGTTAACAACCGCAGTCTGCGTGTAAAGTCAAAACATAAAAGTTAATGCGAATTATGAGTTGAATTACCTACTGGAAGCGGACCGTCAAGTTTCATCAAGAGAAACAATTATTTTCATTATTTTAATTATTTTCAGGGCTTGAATACTAAATGAAACAACTTTTTATAGGCCAAGTTTCGGTTTCAAAACGCTATAGCGTTTGACATTACACGTTTCTCGTTGTTAATCGAGAACATTTTAACGTTATTTCGCGTCTACGGTTATCTCTAATGTTATTAAAAGAAAATATTCCGAAATACGTCGATACAGCCGCTTACAAAATGAATTTATAGGCGAGATGAAAATTGTCGTTCGATTTCTTCCCGTTCGTCGATCAATCGCAAAGAGACGTCGAAAGTGTGAAATAATAGGTTAGTACGGTTTATTTAACGGCGCCGTTGAATTAAATAATTCTCGTTTTCGTTTATTCGTTCCTAACCTAACCGTCCCGTAGATCATAGCGATCTGCGCTGTTGCGACAAGAATTCCGAACACGCCGATCTGAGTTCGCCGCGGAGTGAAAATCTCTTTAGTCCCAAATTTTATTTCTTATCTTTTCGGCTCGAGCTTTCTGAAATATTAAGAATCAGATTTTTTTCCTTCTGATTTGTATAGTAACGACTGAGGGGACAAAATAAAAAAAAAGTACAAAAACACGCGAGAAAGTAGCGAGACTTGTCTACTATGATAAAATCAAATCGGTTTTCAGGAACACGCGTCATCAATCGATATTACCGCGGGGTATTTGGCATGAAAAAAAAAAAAAAACGTC
Source organism: Hormaphis cornu (assembly GCA_017140985.1). NCBI lineage: Eukaryota > Metazoa > Arthropoda > Insecta > Hemiptera > Hormaphididae > Hormaphis > Hormaphis cornu. The sequence continues at coordinate 22,666,015 of CM029361.1, forward strand.
TGAACTCCCACGAATCGACGAGGTGGTTTGCCGACGACACAAAACTTCTTAAATGTTTTGAACTCGTCAACACACCTCAACCCGAACCTTGACGATTGTCGTTCATCTCGAGACGATACCGGGCCAAAAAAAAATAACGTTCGCACCTGCAGCGTCCGGGCCAGTTCGAAGATCCGTTCGATCTCCTGTTGCACGTCGGCCATGATGTTCGACCGAGAGTTCGAACCCGGTTTGCTCTCGATGATGGTCCTCTTCGACGGATTGTTCAGCAGCGATCTTTTGGCCAGGGATATGTCGGCCATCACGCGGGTAATTATGATTCTACGCGAATACGACGGGAAACGGAAAAAAAAACATTAAAATATTACACGGCGAACCGCGGTAGGTCCACTCCTCTGGGTGGGTCCGCTGCAGTTTGAATGGAGTTATACTGTGCGTATGCGATTCGCAAACAACGGGATTGCTCGTACGAACGTTACGGTACTGAGCTTCTGCGTTCGAACACTCTCGGAAGAATTGTGTAAATTTTCGAGTGTTCTGATTATCAAAACCGTTTGGAACGACGTTATATTGAACTCTGTCAAATGTACATTTGAACGGTCCTGGCACGACCAAAGTCATATTACGTACAGTGAAAAAAATTGAGATTTTCGATACTGCAGACTATATATACGTATAATCAATGCTATGACGAAAGTTTTGGGTATGAAAACTGTAAGAAAAGTCATGCCTATAAAACGGGTAGGCAGTTTGAGTTTACGAATCGTGGAAAAAATCAAAAAATTGTTTTTTAACAAAAATGGTAAATGGTGCAAGATGTGGGGAAATCAGGAGAAGAATTGGAACGGCGAAGAAGGTAAAATGAAAAAATAACCATAAAACCATTAAAACAAGAAAACTACGTTGGCTAGGACATACTTTGAGACACGGTAGTCCTGCAGTCCTAGAAAGAATTATCCCTGGGGGAGGGGAAGGAAGAACAAACATTGCATGGGCTAAAATACGTACAGACGATGGGAACGTACAGGGAAGAATGGAGGAGAGCGGTAGGAATGGGCAGATAGCAGTCGGAAGAGTGCGGAGCGTTCTGAAGAAAATGATCTTACACATTTTGAAAATGCTCAATAGACCTAACCCTGCCCGATACGAAACGTCACAGACGGCACATACTGCACGTACCTTCCTTCGAAACGATGTTTCAAAAAGTCAAAAAGCGCTTTCTGCATCATGTCGGTGACTTCGTAGCCCTTCAAGGACGGCCCGACGAGCACCACCGGTCTCATCGACGGCACGACGTCGTAGGGTGGCGTGGTCTCTTGTTTTTTGAAGAAGATTTTCCGTTTGTCTTTGGCCGTCGGGGCAGTTAACGTGGTCCGGGCGGATATTCGTCCACCGCCGATCGGATCGTCATCTTCGGCTGTCGCAAACGAAAACGCCAAAGTAATAAAATCGGTCGTGCTATCGAGACTACGGGGAAATTTAAGCTTTACAAAAAAAAAATTGAAAATCCAAAACTATATTACGACGATATATTACGTACTATCTTATAACGTAATGTTGTTATGGTCATAAACACGCTACGTCTAAAAACACTCGACGATTGCGGGGGCGCAGAAAATAACAGTTGAATGATTATAGTGTTGACGATCAGTGAATTTGTGGAAAATTATCCGTATTCGTAAAATATTTGCGTTTTACGGCGATTTACAACGATGATCGCGAGGAGTCGAGTTCGCTGAGTAAGCTTTATCTTACCGAATTACTCAAACGGACAGCGTTATACGGACACAGATCTGGTACGAAAATCTATCGAACATTTTTGGATTTATCGATCGGTCATATTATTTTATCGAACGAGTTTTGTCGCTGTTTCAAAGTCGGGCGCGACAATCGTACTGTCGTATTGAAATCAAAAACGCTCTGTATCCCTGCAACCGTCGGTAATTCTAACAATCGTCCATGTATTAAAATATTGTAATTCGCATGTAGCTACACGAGACCGTCCACCACGGTCGAGGAAACGTTTTACAATGATCGAGAGTGTAGAACCGGATCAAGGACGGTTGAAATCATTCAACTAGACAGTCCGGGACGCGCGAGATGTATTTAATTAATGAAATAACACATTTTACTGTCGCGGTCTCGAAAGAAAACGTCAAAACGACATAAATTTTAACGAACCGAACAATCTGCGTATGTGTTGTGTCCGTTTTATTGTAGTACAGCTGGTCTAAACGGTGTAGCGCTTCGCCTCCCTTTTTCGATTTTCTGTTTGTATACACTCAGTATAGGCACTGCGTTGTGGAAACTGCGACTGTACCGCACGCAGAATGCGAGAAAATTTCTTTTTCAATACGATCGGTTAAGTAGACGAAAAAAAAAAAATTCCGAACTATTTTTGAACAACGCGACCGAAAACAGTTTTGTACCTACTGACGGTTGGAATCGCGTTACTGAATATAAAAAAAAAAGCCCATAGGTAAAAAGACGGCCATTGGTCATACTCGAAACCCTAAGTACTACCACCTGCGGACGGGCATAAACCGTCACAAAATTTGCAAACGAATTAGCTCTTACCTAGTACGATCGGAGACGTCTAATGTATTATTTTACAACGGTCTTACGCGCAACAGCTGGTCATGCAAACGAGACCGCGCGAATGGCCGTCAGACCGAGTCAAGCGATAAAAAAAAGATATAAAATGCACGTGTGGGAAAAAAAATTAAAAAACACAATTAGAAGTAAAAATACTGCCGGATAGCCAAAAACTCTTCGTCATTCAAGCAATGTAATATGCAAGTGTCGCTGCCGAAATTAGCGTCGCCGGGCTAGGGAGACTGAAAATTCGAATTTACAATAACACCAACGCCCAATATTTTACGCAGAAAACGTTTGGAGGATACTAGACGCGGTCGGTATTTATAGTGTTGAGAGTAAAAAACGAATAGGTACAACGAACAAACATAAAATGTTTATCTTACGATGATTTTAAATAAAACAACAGGATTTACACTTATTCGGATAAGCAGGTATCTATGTGTAATGTTTTCAAGGAGTGTTTCCACCGGCCGCATCGGGTTCAAAAGTATCAATTAAATTTCGGGGGAAAAAAAAACACACACAAATCGTAATATTATGGCGTTAAAATCCATTGCGGGTTGGTTTGAAAAAAGAAAATAGTCGCGTTTATTTCATCTACGATAACTACGCTATCGTCTCGGACAATCTTTCGTTCTGGAATGTTCGGGTAAATATCAACCGATACTACTCGATGCTGGAAAATCGTAACAATTAATCGTTTTTTTTTTTCCCACCCACAGTGACATTATTTACACCTAAAACACGGTTTCCAGTTAATTTTTTCGTAATACGAAAACGTAGAAAATTTGTCCCTCCGACCGAAATTGTACGTCTCGGAAACTAACGAAATTCGTTCGAATCGGTACGACGGTTTTGCACACCGATTTGAAACGTACTTTTGACAAAAACTGCACTTACAGTTTTTTATTGGCAGCGTTTTGCGGAATTTTGTGCGTCCGCTCGTTAAACGAAACCGCGGCGAGGTCGAGTTAATCGGAAAATCGGCTAAGAAAAACGCCAAACACGGCAGACGGAGATGGCCATGGGAGATTTCGTAAACATATTAAAGTCCCTTTTCGGATGCCCCCCGGCTGCAAACGCAACACAATATCTGACGGCGAAAATAATTGAAATGAAAAAATCCAATCACAAGCGACAATCACAAGAGAAAAAAAACGAAAAAAAAAAATAAAAATACAATTTGTGCAAACTATCGCGGCAAAACTACTCCACCGCACACACACACACACACAAATACAACAAAATGATGAGACGTCGTCGTCGTCATTCCGGTGTCTACGTGAATAGCGATTAAATAAATAAACAAACGAAATAATGAACAGAGACGATGAAAATTCTACAAAATAGCTATTTTACCGTATAATATATACAATGGTACACAAGCATATTATGATGTTACGCGTGTTTTTCGTGAATAGTATTCGCTAATTTTTATTTTTTTTTTTTTAGATGTAACAAAGACTTTAAACTACATGACAATATTACCGTGCGGTGTCGTTTATTGACTTTTTCGTTTTTTTAACGGTACGGAAAGTATTGTTCCACATACCGTTTAACAATCCATTTTATTTGCGTAAAAATTTTACCCGTTTTACCTCTCAAACGGTCGTAAATTCGGTTTGGACGTCATACATACATACATTAATACGTCGCGTTCGAAGATTGGCCGCGCGAAAATCGCTTTTGAAATTGAACGATACACGTTGCGGATCATGAATTAGATTCACGTTCACGAATTAGATGCAGCTGAATTGTGGGTTTCAGAAACGTTTAATAAACACCACAGTTGATTTACAGTCGCTTAAACCGTTCTAATGTGCCTCGAAATGAAAATAATGTACCGGATAACTCGAAGGCGTTTTTTTTTTATAAAATTATTATTTTGTCGATCGATAATTCATTATTATACGCGTAATCGTTTAATCTCGCTTCCTCGAAACCAACGATAATTATTCGGGCTTCGCCTTTGAAGTAACCGGAAATCGACTGTGCACCGCGCGTTCGACGCGATTCGACGAAACGATTTGCGGGAGTAAATGTTGAGAAACGGGAACCGATGCAAGTCATGTTACGACGAAATTCGAGAAAATATGTCGGTAACGTCAATAAAAAATCACGATACGGAATAAAAAAAGATTGAAAATGTTTTTTTAATAAATCTTTTTACGGACCGAAAATGTTCCGGAAACATTATAATGCGCGTGTTTTTTTTTTTTTTTTCACTTTTTCTACGAGTAAATAATCGTACCATGTTTGCTTGATATTTTATTTTTCGTAAAACGTCAAAAACGATTCAGGCGTAACGTTGCTCGATAAGGAAGCCGGAAAGTTATCGGATCGGTTAAGTAATACTGCAGTTTACTCAGAGTACGTATATTAAACGCACTTGGTGCAAAAGTTTTTTTGTTTTTCGAAAGAAAACGACTGGAAAGTACGTTACTATCAAACATTAATTTTGACGTGTAAATAAAACGTCGTTGATTAATTTTCTACCTACATAACAATATAAGGTTAAATATTATTTTTTAAGGATCTGCAATTGATATTACGTCTTTGTTTCTCTCCCTCGTTGTTTTCTCGCTAAATAGTTTGTTTTACGAAAATCGCACGGTTTTTATAGTTTTTTTTTTTTTACAGCTTCCACGAAAGCGTATGAAAAATAAGAAAGAATGAAAAAAAAAAAGAATACGACACAGAACAAATAACACAAAATATTAACAATTATTGTGATCGTTACTGTGTTGCACACAAAACACACGCAGACAAAAAAAAAAAAAGTGTAATCATAAATATATATATATTTTTTTTTTTACGTTTCCAGGAGCGTAAGTACATACCGGGAGTGGGAGGGGTGGAACCCCCTGAATCACCCCCCTTATTGGTAGACAGCATATCATTTATTACACCACCTAAGTTTGACGACGACGAGTTTTTGGAAGAATGATTTTTTGAGCTTCGCGACGGGTTCATCTGACGCAGGAGTTCGAGTTTGGCAGGGGATGGTATGAAACCCACGTCAGAACCCTCCTTCACCAGACGACCTATCCACCAGTTATTGTCGTACTTCTCCTGCAAAAAAAAAAAAAAAGAAAAAAGTTTAGTCATAGTATCAGTTTTATTCGATTATTTTTTTTTTTTTAATTTAAATATATATGCATCTATAAAAACACAAACAAGGGTGCTTGTTTTCGAAAAATGTATCACCATGATCCAATGTTTAGTTGTACGAGTGGAGAGTAACGAGAGAAGATAGAATATAGAATAGGCCGAGATGCGGTTTGGACATGACGTGACGAGGAGAGAAAAAACTGAAGCAGTAAGTGCAGTTACGAAAGTGAACGTCGAAGGAAAAAGAGGTAGAGGCCGAAGACCGAAGAAGAGACGGATGGTAACAGTTGAGAAAAAGATATGAGGGTTGTTAATGTGTGTGATAAGTGGAGGGATAGGACGAAGGTGACCGATCCCAAATAGTCGATGGAAAGGCGAAGAAGAAGAAGAAATATATATTAGTCGAGAAAAAAGACGTTCTTTTAGTTGTTATAAGCCTACGAATAATTTTCATTTGATCGGTATAATAATAACAATCGATATGCCGAATTGTAATGGCAGAAAAAAGAAAAACCAAAAGTATAAAAAATGACAAATCATTTATAATAATCGCGATCATTCCAATATTTCAGTAACCAGAACACCGAAGTACACTATAATATCTAATAGAATCAAATTTAATCCGAATTGTTCACGGCTAAGAGTTTTGTACTTCAAAATATGCAGTATCGTAACGATTTAAAATGATTTCGCGGCGGGGAAGAAACTATGGTGATCGTGATATTGTTTTTTGTTAACTGAAAAATATTTGTAAAACTATAAAACGATATTCAAACGTTAAAAAATCAGTGTATTCAATCGCCGCATGGTCTTGGTATTTTTAATATCGTTTGTACACGGCTTATTGAAAAAAAACAAACTATTAATTAATTTCGTTTTATTTAAAAAAAAAAAAAAAAAAAAAAAAAAAAACAGAAAAGTGACTTTTCAGCCTAGAAATATTTTTTTCCACAACCCTTAAACCGATATGCTCACGCAGTTTTTTTTTTACAAAATAATGTTTTCCATAAGATTCGATTACGAACACTTGTATTAAATTTGAAATAACAATAATAATAGATTATTATTATGCTGTAGCACAATTAACAGGATAGTCGGCTGTGTTTTACTGCACGTGGTCTTTAAATTTTATTTGTTTAAAAACTAATTTTTTTGATAGTTTGTATTTTATACGAATAAGAATTATTTATTTAACGCTTTATCATAATGATTTCGTTTCAAACAATTTTTAGTGCTCGTTATAAGCGTCTTGACTGTGGTTATTAATTACAAAATTGAAACTATCAGTCAACAATGATATTTGGGACCGCAGTCAATAATAATTAATAGTTGTTCATCAGTTTACAATTCAAATGATTCGAAAAAGCTGTTGATTAAAAAAATAAAATTTTATCATTGTTCGTAAAATGTACTCGAAATCTGTGCTACATGGTAAAATTTTATTCTTCGATTCCCTGACACGCCGAGTTTGGTAGACATAACCAGCAACTGAGAATTGTTCAGTTTATACAAATATTTCAGGAAATATATGTATCAAAAAAAAAAAAAAAAGCTAAATTTGATAAAAAATAACTGACAAATCTGACGAAGTTAACTTTACCACCATTCATTTTACGTATAGCCGAATAAAAACAGTTTGATAATCTAACGGGGTTTTTAACAAAAGATTTCTCTAAAAGGTCCCAAAAAAAAACGTAACAATTTTATAACATAATATGTGGGTATTGAACGTATGACATCACAATCCTCCTGTACGAGACTCTAATGAAAAATATAAGTTTATCCTTTTGCCGTGGGACCGCATACGACTAGACAAAAAAAAATAATCGACCTGAAGCTCAAGAGGGAGGAGGCACAGTAGAGGCTTAAAGCGAACTTAAAAGAGACAAATTAATTTTTCTATGAAAACATTACTGAAATGGAATATCGAAAAAGGTTTTTGTTCCGGGAACACAAAAGTATGTCGAGTGAAATAAACAAACGAAAACTCATACAAAGAAAACGAGTAAACCGTTCGAATACAAATTTCGGTAAATCTCGCGTTAAAAAAATGTCTCGACGAATAATTTGTTTGTAAAAAAAAAGAAGCATACAACTTTTGAACCATCCAATGGCGAGCGATACTGTGATTTCGCGATCCTTTGAGATCTCTCGATTCTTAATCCGTAAGACTACTGTTTAAATATTAACAGTGTGCTGGATGATATCGTTTCAAATATTTTTTAAGTTAAAATTTTATTAGACGCGTGGCTATACGTACTTACGACGATACTTTGTTAAAATAAAATAAACAGCGCGCTTTTTCTTTGAAATTTATTAAGCGCGATAATTTTTTTTTTTTAATATTCAAACGTGAAATTTCAAAACGAAAACTTTCGACGTATGTTCGTCTGTTGGTAAAACGTTGTTACACGCGGGAACGTTTTCCAGATCGTGTACGGCGCAATAGAAAAAACGAACGTAACGCGTTTTATTATTTTAAAAACGCGTAAAGAAAAATACTGTACTAACCGTGAGCAACTGTGTGTGTTTTTAAGTTTTTCAAAAAAAAAATTTCGTTTCTCTGCCTTTTCAAAAAAGCCTTTCGCCGAATGCGTTTTGAACCCGTCTGTCGGCCCTTTCGTCAACGCGTTTACGAGCGCCGGCGAACTCGTGTACGCACGTAAACACGGCGGACGCACGACGATTATGTTAACACGCGGCGGGTCAGATAAAAGGTCATCCGACGATGTTCAACGCGCGAAGTTTAGTATTCCAGCAAAGGTCCTTTAAGTTTGCAACGAACCCGGCGTCAAACGTCCAGTTTGAGCAGGGGATTATCGCCAGAGAGTCAAAACACTAATCACTAATGGACATTTCGGGAACATTTCAATAGCGTTTTTCGTCGCGAGTTCCACGGTTTTTTTTTTTGTTGATTTTCACAAAACTGCTTTTCGACCGCGCGTTTGGAAAGATTTTAATTTTTTGCCAAACACTTTGAACGAATATCGCGATGACATTTCGTGTAGTAGGTACTCGGAACGCGTTTCGTGAAACGGATTTCGGATTTTGCCACCTGTGGATACACGATACCTACGCGCGCGGAATCAGAAAACGAGAGCGAAACTGTAGAAAAAAAATGTATCGGAAATCGAAAGTACCTACCTACTTACCGTACAATAAAGGTTAGGTTACACGGCGTTAGGGAGGAGAATTTTATTCTCTGTGGGGCGACACAATCGAATCCTTGAAGATGAAATTCGGATTCGATACGAGAATAGGTACACTTTTTTCTAATCAATTTTTTTTTTTATTATTAAATGTTGCCAACTTTCAATGTTTACAAGTTATGTACGAAAATCATCGTGAGAATTGATTTTCAATTAATTTTGCGAAAAAACATTTTTTCGAACGTGTGTCGACGTTTAGATTCTTGGCTAAAAATCATAGTCGAACAAAAGCTTACGGATAGCTAAAACTACCAGCTGTTAACGTTTCGCATTCAGTTCGAAACCTATATCAGAATGTAAAAAAAACGTCAAATCAAAATATGGTACGTAAAATTTTTTTATACTTGTCTCAAATCAGATATAAAGTTTTAAGACTGAAAATCAATACAATTTTTTACGAATCAAAGACGCCAAAGATCTAAAAATCACAAAATGACAAAAAAAATCGATTAAAAATGTTTTGAAATCCGCTCTGATTTCCCGTAAAAATGCATTTAATGCATGTTGTTGATTCTAGGTTTTTGAAACATCTTCTCGTTTTTGGACCAAAAAAAAAATGACATTGCTGATTTGAAATCGGACAGTTAAAGTGTACTTACAGTGTGAATAGTTAATTAGGTAGAAAAATATTGTAAAATCTCGCTCACGCGTGCAGTCGTTTAGCGGAAAACACTTTGCTATCACAGCATACTACTTATGAGTTATGTAACTACATACATATATTAACACCGTGAAAAATAATCCTTTTGTATTGAACAGACATTTTATAGGTACCTCGAACAGATGTGGATGATATTATATTCAAATATTTAACATACATATGCACTATGTTAAGACTATTTTCCACCGAAATAACTACAGAAAATGTAAAAGTTAGTAATTTACCAAAAAACGAAATTTCATTCGCTGCACCGCTGCCCCGGCCGGGCAAACACTGCATAGCAATTTTAAATTTATCAGGTTATCATAACAAGTTGTGAAATATTATACGATATTTTCAACGCGGTTCAAAACTGTTTTGCGAAGTATACGACAGCCGTTTCTAAGATAACTATTCTGGAAACACAATTCATTTTAAACTTCAAATACTGCACGCGTTGCTTTGTGATGTAACGTTTTTTGTTAGCTCACCTCAATAGTTTTTTACTCGTAAATAAACCAAACCGAACGTAAAATATTATGATTTTTTTTTTTTAAATTTTCTCAATATTTAAGTTCTGAATAAAACGAACCGCATCCTATTTTTCTAACAATATAAATGTTTTTTTCTTGTTTTAAATGCTTAATAAAGAACACCGGTACGTACGTTACCGACTGGCAGGCCCACGGTATTTTTTCAATTTCCTGCCAGTGCTGTGCGAAAAAGTGTACGACAGTTAAAAGCAAACGCAGTCGCATAGAATTCACGAGGTTAAGGTAAAAACGTTGAATTTCAGCGCTTTGACGATCGTCGCGGCTCGTAATATCAAATACAACTCGACGCTGAACGAACGGATACAATAATAATTAATAATAATTTTTTTTTGCCAAGTAAAACTCGGCAAAAGAACAATTAATTTACGACCCGGAGTCGTATGAAAGTAGACGTTCAAACGACAATGTCAATACAATGTTTAACGAACACAGAACGCGTTCGCAAGATCACAAATCACACGATGATTGCACATCGCGTTCGCTGCGAATGCGATTTTATTTTCAAACAAGCGTTGAGAGGAAAAAATTGAGGACTTGACCCGCGAAGACGTAAATACGTAAATACGACGCGGAGCCGATCGAAATTCGAGCGAATCGACAAAAAACAAAAACCGTTATAGTTACTTAAAATTAATAAACAATAAAAACGTACCTTGATATGCAAAAAATCTTTAATGTCAAAAGTGATCGCACAACCTTGTATTGGTGAGTCATCGTCTTTTTTGCCGTCGAACGCCACGTTTGTGCGCACGGCAAACGCCACCGGTTTTGTCTGAAAACAAAGAAAAAAACAAAAAATTGTTTCAAACAAATAGTTGCAAAAATAAATGAAAAATTAACGTTTTCAAGTCAAATCAGTATGCCGAGAAGAGTATCTGAACCAGTAGGGTTAAGAGTTTCGAGTGAATAAAAAAAAATAAAAATCGCTCGACCAGTTTTAAGTGTTCGGCAGTCTCAAAATCAGTTTAACTTGACAAATTTTTAAACTAAGCGAAAAAAAAATTTATCTCGCCACGCGTACAGTTTTTTCGTTCACGGACTTAAACAGACGATTTAATTGAATCGCTGTTGGAACAATAATTACAAATGAACTAATGCCAATACAAAAGAACGTTCGATCTGTATAAAAAACAAACAAAACAAACTCTTCTGTGCATAGTGAAAATATTTAAGCGAAAAAAGTTAAAATATATAATATTATATCTATTGTACAAGGATAATTTAAATTAGAATAGTTGTTTACTATTTTAAAACAAAATAAAGTACTGTAATAATCCCTAAAAGTTACAATAACTCAAAATTGATAAATTGTACAATGACTAAAACGCGTGGTTCATGAAAGGTATTTAGGAATACGTTGAACACCCGGCCGTTTTTGGCGTCCTTAAACCCGTTCTAAAGAAAAGGATATGAAACAAAAATAAAATGCATAATTTTATAAATAGTAAAATGTTTTTACATAAGTACCAACCGATTTATAGTCGATGATTTACCACGTTTAAAGTTTAAATGATGGTTATTTCATAACAGTAGACAATAGGTTATGTTTTAAGACCGGTGGAATGACAATTGTAAAGAATAAAATGAAAAATAAGATTTTTAAGAATGAAAATTAATTATTTTAAACGAGGGTTATTTCTTAGTTTATTGTACAGGTATAATATGTTTGTTTAGATAAGGACGAATAAACATTTATCTGGACAATCTCAGGAAAAAAATATTTGTCATTACGAAAACAAAATGTTTTTAATTTTGAAGAACTATACGCAATCATTTTGAATCAGATGATAAATTATACCATTGTTTTAAGTTAGGTAAAATAATGGGGATTAAAATTAAATTAGACCGATTAGCAAGACAAAAACGAATTTAATAATGTTTTATGTTATTTTATGTTTCTTAAATTTATCCCGGGTGATAAAAAAACAAATTTAAACTGTTTTTAAAACTCAAAATTACATTTTCAGTTACTTTGGTTCGAAAAATTAAAATTTTGTTTTCTACAAAACACGGAAAAGAAGTTTAGATCCTCAAATGTTTTAACAGAATTGAAATCCGATTGCTCAAAGCGTCTTTATTTTTGTCTGGTGTATATCCTATTTTATATATTTTTAAAAAATTAGTTAAATAGTTTTTTTCTTTTAAAATTTAATTTTTCCAAGTATCCTCAACATTACATAACCGTTTTATCAATGTTCCAAACCAATCTATTTTAACATTGTACGAGTGACCGGTGAAAATTTCCTATTTATTTATAAAAATTCTTTCGGAAACTATGTTGTATTATAATTTATAATTTTATATTATTATTTAATTTACACTTTGAAGTTGGAAACGGAGCTAAATGTTATCTTTGTATTCTCTAAACATGTATGTACGATGCTTAAAATGTATAACTTATTAATTGTGTAGTTAAAAGAGGTACAATAATTGCATTGTTTCGGTATACACTATATTATGTATTATTATTATAGTATTTTTTCAGTATAAAATATAAAATCGTGTCGAGTAATTATTTTTGGATCCGTAGAATATTTTTTGAACTATTTTTACAGAATGGAATGTAGTAAGTAGGTAGGTTTAAAGTAGAAGCACTGTTGAAGAATATGTTAAACCTTTAGTTTTAAAAACCATAACTCAAAAATTAAAAAAAAAATGCTACAAAGTAAAGTAACAATAAAAGTTATCGGATGATTACATTCGAGGCTAATGCGAAATCGTCAACAGAAAAAGAATGACATCATTGTGTAATAATATGATTATTACATTACTACATTAAGATTCCAGAAGAACGGGATAATTTTCGAGTTTAAAAAAAATCTTTTTTATAAACATAATATGAGTAGATATTATGTAATATTATAATTGTTACTATTATTTTTAACAAACATAAATTAGTTTTGCTCGAATCGTTATGTTGTTTTATCACTATGTATAAAACAATAATGTCGTTTAGAAATTTTTTTGTCACTTGGATTCTACGGCGCAAACGTTATTCCCGAGCAAATTTCTTTCATTATCTTTTAACAATTAATTCTCGAAAAGACGCGCCAGACAAAATGAGAATTAGAAATAAAATATTTTCTTTATAAATAATATTTTACTAAAAGCCGCTTGGACTTTATACGTTTACTAAAATTGTTGTTCTTCCGCAGTATAACATACATAAGATAGTTTGTAATAACAAATTCTGTAAACGATTTAAACTATCTGTTTGTACGTAGGTACCTAGGTATAGATTCGACGTTATCGTAAATATTTTTTTCTCAGTTATCAGCGCAATTTCCGTGTGAACGAAACGAGAAATCGAGAATTTTCCACAGTCATTCGCAAGTAATGTCTCTTGATAAAATGATTTCGCACGGTTTTGTTTCCGAGAAGAATTTGAAGAAAATCGATAGGAAAGTAACCCGTTAATTATTTAATTTTTTTTTTTTTTTTACGGATTATCGTACAATTAAAACCTGCTGTAAATCGCGCAATAAAATACGAACGAAATAGACATTCCTATTATGAACAATCGTACACACTCAAATGGACAAAAAAGGTTTTATTCTACGAATTTCGTGATTCATTGTGTGAGTTTTTTTTTCTTTTTTTTGTTCTCGTCTGGCAGCGTTGCGGCTAAGAGACGATAAAAACTCGCTCTCCGGACTCACACAAGTACTTCTTAAAAAAAAAATAATAATAATGATTACTTTGGAGTTTTTCTCGTTCGCTAAAGCAAAAAAAAAAAGCAAAGAAACGGATGAATAATAAAAACCGTTTCTTTTGAAAGTGCGACGAGAAAAAAAAAAAATGCCGAGAAACGGAACAATCCCATTCTAAACGGGATATTATGATAATATCGTCGCGCTCGTCATTTTGCCGCGGAAACCCGCGAGAAATTCGTTGACAAAAATTACCTTTACAACGGCCGGCACAGAAATTTGATAAAAATGGTTTTTTCGCAATCGTCGTTAACGAATCGAACACTTTGAGTGTATGCGCGGGGATAACTTTTGTCGAGAATTTTTCTACACAGCTGCTCGGCCGAAGACATCGTACGTTTTTTTTTTTTAACAAAACTATAAATAATACCTACCTATTTGCGCGTTGACCGTAACATTACACATAGGTATATTACACAGCTGGTATTTGCTGTGTCGAACAAACAACAATACCGCGTAATATTGTTGGGGAAACAATAATATATGCATTTTTGGAATCGATTTTGGAAACGAAAAATAAAAAAGAGCCAAGTAACGACTACGCTTTGGGTCGGCGGTCTCGAGGCTGCGGTATTATTAATATATTAATATCCGAAAGCAACGATAGACCGTCGCATTTGAAAAACGAGATTTTGAACGAGCTATCCATCTGAACGAGCGTGCTGGGAGAAGATAAAAAAGATCAATCCTATTTATACGTACGTAAAAAAATAGTGTATTATACCTGGCGAAAACATTATTAAATTTTTTATAATTTGGACGAGGAATAATTTTTTATAACTGAAGTCTGTTAGGTGTACACAGCCGGTCTGACGCCCGGCGTTTGGCGATTTCGCAACTCAGAAAATAATCGAAATATAAAAAAAAAACTCCAAAAGTTCAAATTTTACGCGGTATTCGACGTGTAACGATCGGAGGAGCACTCTTTCTGCCCGAAAACGTCATTACGAACATGAGAAATTCAAACTTTTCTCCGTCAATTTTTTATTTGTTAAAAACAAAAAAAAAATTATAAGCTAAATTTCAAAAAAGTTTCAACTAAAGTACCACCGGAGTTTGTGGACCTTTACTTAGCGTAGGTACTGACTTTGAAAATCGGAGCAATCCTTCCGTGCGAGAAGTTTTCGAAGAAAAAAAACCGTTATTGTAAAACGTTTCCCGCTCGCCGCTCAGAATCGATATATTCACACGGCGGTGGGACGATTTTTACGGGTATTTTCTCGATGTCGTTCGGTGTCCGAACGTATCGGTCAAAACGCGAAAAAAAAAAGTAAAAAAAAAAGTAAAATATTTCGTGAGAAAACGATAAAAATATCCACGTCGTTATCGTATTAGGTATCGTTACGTACTGCAATTTTTCAAATATTTATAATGTCGACATTTTAATAGGGGAGGACAAAATGAAATAGCTATAATAATCATTGATTTTTTATTTTTTTTAATCAAATACGACACGTCATACTCACACGGCTGTTAAATAGTTGTGAACGAGCTCTGTGCTCATTTTCGCGCCGCAGCGCTTCTTTCTCGATGCCCAGAGACAGGTCCGCTGTATTCGTTATGACGTCCGAGTCTTCGGATCCCTGTACGCAGAAAAAAACACGAAAAATAAAATTAGCACGATGAACAAAACAACAAAAGCAATAATGTGTACATAACAAAAATAATAATTATAATGCGGAGTATGTGCGACGTCGACAAGTTGCCTATATATAATATGTGTTTATACCGAAATCGGTTGTATTTTTTAAAAACATACTCTCTTGGTCGAACGATACTTGGAAAAAAAAATAAAGTTCAGTGACGACTACGCTCTCGGGGTAGGTTTCGATCCGATTGGTTTCGAATCCCGCTTTATCATACATTTTAATATCAACAATGCCGAAAACGACGAGAATCGTTAAAAATCCGTCGTCAGACGATTCAGTTTTTCGGAGCGACATCTAAAATAACGATCGGAACAAGCCGAAATTTTTACGCGATATTCGAAAAACGGGTTTGATAAAAGTGAACATTTTCGAGCTAACTATATAGGACTTTGAAAAACACTCGGAAAAATGCCTCGTATAGCTCGCTCGGAATCGTTTTTTTTTTTCTCTCTAACGCATCGCTTCCGGATATTAACAAATAACGCGTTTGAACCACGACTTCCGTCGCCATTCCGTCTACGCGATTTGTATTGGCTTTTTGTTTAGAAAAAAGCGTTATCCTCCATACGGGGACCCCCTTTTCCTCCTCCCTCACCGACACCAGCTGCTGTTCTTCTCGTCTCCGGTCGCGCGTTTCGTCACGTTGTTCCTGTTCCTCGTTCCTGAGACTAATCGCGCGATTTCGTGTCACAATTTTTTCGGCAGAGTCCACGAGATGTGTCTGATTAGATTTGGAAAACGCGCCACTTCGGTCCGTAATGGTTATAACTGTTTTATTACTACACTATTATATTCTTCAAATCGGCCGGTCGACAAAACAGTATTACGATACGCGCGAAAATACGTAATTGACCGGAGTGGCGCGCTCGTTTCGAATTACTCTTTTTACCCTTTCGACGAGCGCTTCGCATTTCGGAGACGTTTAAAAACTGTTCCGCTCTGTGTTAAAATGTTCCACCCGGGGACAAAAATCGCGTTTCGAGCCATATTTCCGTCGTCGAATCGTTTTTTTCCCGTAAGATTCGCCGCGATCGGCCGGAACAAAAAGGGCGCGTGATAAACGGTACGCTTCGATTCGCACGAGAGTGGCGCGGAAACATCGAAATGGCTTACAATATGAATACTTTTCTTTAAAAATATGTAAACCGCTCAAAGTCAACGTTTTTTTTTTTGTTAAATTCTGGTTTTTACGACAAAAACTGCTTTACGCTGCTAACGCGATAAAATAAATGATTTCGAACCGCTTCGATTACACAAACAGAGCACGAGCTCTGCCAATGGATTTTTCGTAAATATAAAAATGTTGGAAAAATATTTCACTATCGAGTTCAATCGTTGATAAGCGAATATATATTTTTTCAAAAAGTCGTTGAACCGTTTGAATCAAAAGTGAAATAAAAAAACATCGCGTAACACACTTTTTTATTTCGTATTGCACACTCGACAATTTGTTTTATACCTACGCAAATAGCGTTGGCAAATTTTAGTCCTTCCAATTTATGCTGAGCAACAACCAGTTGCCCGTTGCTGTAAATTAAATTTGTCGCAATTAAACTCGGTAAAATTGAGCGCTCGGCGATAGTAACGATAATTATTGTTTGAACCAATACAGGCGAGTTTGATGTCCAAAGCTTTGGGGGAGGGCTAAATGCGATCCATGACGAGAATCGCGGTCTTGTAGATGTGTAAAAACTTACAAGAACTTAAATGCGTATTTTTAAAAAAAGTGTCTGGAAACAGCGTTTCTAGTATACGTTACGAAAGGATCGGTGTTTCGAACAGGTGGTACACGGATTTTAATTTAAAATCGATTAAATATCCGTCATGATACGTCAACGTTACTGTTACGATTTATTTAAGTATAAACATTTTCAAAAAAAACGTGAAATTTTCTGGATCATTATTTCGGATGTTACGACAAAAAACTAAATCGAAACGTCTGACGCCGGATTTGGCGATTTCGACGTTTTTGTCGTTTTCTGCACTCAAAAAAAAAAAATAAATAATCAAAATAGGTATCAAAAAATGCTTCAAATAAAATAAAATTGAAAACCGAAATCCCGACTTTTATGTACAACGTAACGATTTGAGCACTCCTAAAACGTCATTAAAATACTGAAAACTTCAAACTTTTCGCCATAAAGTTCTCGATTTTTTTTTTTTTTTTTTGGTTTTTGAGGTAAAACTTATAAAGTAAGCGAAATTTCAAAAAAAGCACTGTCTAGTAAAAACACAGTATCGTATGGACATTATCGCGAGTACTGTTATTAGCATGAAAATCGGAAAAGAATATTAATCAATAATTTATTGGATCGCCATATTATGAGACAGTTATAACAGTCAATTCGCATCTATAAAATCCACAGTGACCCTTAAATTACTGCAGACAAAACAATTCGTTTCTAGAGGCGTTTAACTATTTGAAAGATCTTTAATCTTGATTATCTCTAAAGTCGTATATTTGGCTTCACAAGTAGCGCAAATTCAGTGTGTACACTGTTAAAAGTTAGTGGAAACGCTCGAGACTGTGTTATACAGTGAATCGCGTAGTATATTTTCTCAGAATTTTAACGCGTTTTTACGCGTTTTATCGATTACTGAAATACTTTTTCTACTTGTTATTCGGAGAATTTCGTACGCTAAATCGTGTGATTTTTGTTCGAAAAATAAAAAAACGTTTTCGATTCATTTCAAAACAACCGTGACGCAAAAAAAAAAAAATTAAAAACTAGCGTATAATCAAAAACGCTCTCGGTTTATTCGCTATAATATTTCTTCGAACGCATAAAAAAAACTTTAAATAAATTAAATTTGTTCTTCCTTTTTTTTTTTTTCTTTACTCGACATTAATTAGGTATTATAATTATTAGAACGCGAACGACAGCAATGTTGTTTTCATAAAAACGCATTTAATATTATTGTTTAAAAAAAACACATTATATTACGCGTTTACACGATAATATCAACGTTTCGTTTTCGACGATAATAATTCAGTTGGTTGTTTTTATGTTCTTTATCATAATATATATATATACCTACCTGATATCTTTTGTACGGCGAGGTTTCAATTGGTTATCGATTTGTCAGAACGCTCGAGCAACTTTCAAATTAATATTTCATAAGTGTTTTGCGGTATTACGACTTAAAGATAAAGTCGACCTACCTGCGAGGAGAACAAAAAAAAAAGCAAACGATTTCCAAGAAAAAACGACGGGCTCTTTAAAGAGAATTCAATCGTTTTTTAGAGTGACTCGGAGTTCGTCGCCATAACCGAAATTATATTTAAACCACCTGTAAAGGAACGGAGTGTTTGGTGTATTGGTCTAATCCGTAATACGACTAATTATTACGATATTTTAACCGTATTCGCGTCATCGACGTACGAAGACACAGAAAAAGAAACAGCGTACAATATTTATTAGCACTTAAAGGGGTACAGAACACATTGAAAATAAGTCTTATTCGAAAGAACGTTCAATTTTAAGAAGAAAGATGTGGGTTCCACGTTTCTATTCGCATTATTCGACGAGTTATCGGATGTTTAAAAAAGACGCGTGACGTCGTTGCGCCGGACTCGTTGTGATATTTACGCCTCGTCTTACTCGTGTAAAAGTTGTTCGTTTCAAACAGTAATTTATATCTATACTTTTAAAGTACCTTCCTATATTTTCGAATTTTTTTTTTTTACCTAGTAAGTGTGTTTTCATGCACTGAAGACGTTGTTAGTGAACCAGAATTGTTATAAACTGTTTATTTTTTTGTATTTTATTATTTAATATTCAGTTTTTGAAAATTAATTATACGCGTCGGTGTAAAACAGGCGCGTCTTAAAAAACGGAAATATCAGTATTAAAAAAACTAAACGTTAAACTGAAATTCTGATACTCCTATCGTTTTAAGCACAAGCGAATACATAACCCTACGACGTAAATATTAAAAATACAGTTTATAAGTTTAAGATTAATCGTTGTGCAAAGCGAGCGACGCGTGTAGGCAATTATGACGAGCTGGGTCCAGTGACGATACGCAGCCATTCTAAACTTCGAAATTTGTCCTTAAAAATTATTTTTCTATCGGATTTTTACCAAAATTCTTCGAACGACGATTCCGATTATATTGTACGTATGTTTTCGAGTTTAAACCCAAAATAAACGGCTGTATATCGCCGCAGCAATTTTCTCCATTTTTTTTTTTTTTTTTTTAAATACATGTTGAAGAACTAACACGACCGAACGCGTTTTGGGGTGATCGCCCAGTATATTACTATACAACATCGCGCATACTATTATTATAACAATTATTATTAATTAATATTATGCAAACGTTTCCAGAGATAAGGGCAAAACTTCGTTCTAAATTTGTTTGTTTAGCCTCGGAACGCTCACAAGTCGAAACCGGACGCAATTATTGAAATATAACAATATTATATACGTACTTGATTATATCCCTATTAATTACCTACGTATTCGTTTCCATGAGCAATATCAATGTGTTTTGCTTTTAACCATTTACATATCTTACCTACTTAAAAACAAAACTGTACAAACCCAAATGTGTTTGAACGTTTGACGATGTAGATGATGGTACTTACTTAACGTTTGGCCATTTGGATGCGCAATGATAGTTATAAGTAGTGTAAACGATTTGCAAAAAAAAAAAAATTTTAAAAAATCTAGCTTTTCTGTTCCGAGTGCTTTTTTTCAGCCGTTCCGGGCTCTATTTTTACCGAGAAAATAAGTTGCAGAGCGGTCAAACTAACTAAATATGGTGTATAAATCTAGCTTCTTCGTAGGTTCAATCAACGTCAAATTTAAAAAAAACGGTCAAATATTATTGATTCACCGTAGATTTTGATTTAAACTTTAGTTTCTTTTACGTTTTGAAATCGAATCACTGAACAAATTTCGTGATTGTTTCACTTTCTCATTATGAGTCGACGAGTTGTGTCAGTAAAAACTACGTGAGATCAATGATGAAAAAATAAAATTTGTTCAGAAATTTGAACGTAAAAGAAGCTCAGGTTGAAATCCACGGCAAAATCGTTCAAGTTTGACCCGAGTTCCCTGGACGGATTTCGAAACGTCAATTGAAAAAGACGCGAGATTCATACTTTTTTTAGGTTGTTTTACTGCCTTGAACTTTTTTATTTACCCTGTATAAAGTGGCTCAGAACAGACAATCAGTGTATAGATGCTACCGACGTGAACCGAGGAACGCCGATTGTGTTGGTTCTATACTTTTGGAATTAAAAAGATAATCGGAGAATAAAAAGCAATATTAGCCCGCAAACGTATACGTTGTGACCGGTGGTAACGATATGATATCTATAAATTCATTGTTAAATATACCAACCAATGATGAAAATATATATAAACTAAATATGATATTGTATGCAGTTAAAACGAAAAAGATTTAAGCATTTACTTAGGTACTAAATATAGGTTCATGACACGTGTCACGTTGTCCGTCTACTGTATTTTGCTCGTCGCTTATGGTTGAACGCGCGTAAAGTGATTTTTTTTTTTTATCGTTGTACGCAATTTTTACACATAATATTCTATGATTTCTAACCGACGACACATAAAATTGATGTGCTTTCTAATGGATGGAAAAAAATAAAAACCGGAAGATTAATACTATTTTTATCTGTAAGTATTCGATTATTTGGCAGAAGACCAATAAAAAATATTATAATTAATAACGGGTACTTATTGTAAGAATTATGTATATTATAAATGTTTGATGGAACGAAACGTATGCTGAACCGCATAACACTTCACCAGATGAACAAAAAGTTTCAAATTCAGTAGTTGGACGAACACGTGGCGAGAAAAAAAAGAAGAAAACATATCGACTTTTATAGCTAGGAGTTGATTTTGATCGCAATTTATTAAAAAAAAAAAACCCGTCAAAACAGCGAATTTTATTCGATCGAAATAAACAAACGTTTTTGATGTTGTTTGAACCAAAAGTAACTATATAGGTATAATCAATATTGTTTAAATCCATAAAAAAAAAAACGAACAATACTAAAAAAAAAAAAAATTGGCAATGAATAGTAAAAATGTCCAACAAAAGTTGTAAACACTTATAACGCGTATTGTTTTAATTACATTACATATGCATACGCCAGTCGGTAAATGTTAACAAACGACCAAACGCATTTATACCGTCATAGTATTGACGTGCGTTAGGGTGTTTTTAAAATTGCAAAAAAAAAGGTTTTTACCGTTTCAATCAGAATCGATTTGTGTTGCATAAATTATTATTTCGTATCGATTGCTAGCCTATACACGGGTATAAAGACACAAAAAAAAGCCGGGATCACTCTATAGGTCGCGTGGGTAGTTTGACGGGATAGCGACTACGCTTTGGGTGGGTCGCTAATTTCGAAGTTGTGGTTTAAACGCGTTATTTGATTTCTGAAAGCAACGATAAATCATCGTTGCCTTTGAAAATACGATTCTGAGCGAACAAATTTACCAATAAAAACTCTGCATCTTTCCTGTTTTAGTGTTGTGTAAAAGTTACAGTCTTCATCTTTATTTTGGGATGTTACGATCGAAAAAATCTAAATCGGTGTGTAAAAAACAAGTTCCCGGTAACTATTTGTTACTCCGTAAGAAATACGCGGCGGCCCGGAATGACGAGTTTTACGACAAAATAACACCGCGAAATTGGCGATAAACCAAAATTGTGCGAACCAATTTTCTTAGTTTTATAGCCACATGTGTAATACTCTATCTTGTTTAGATTGTATTACAGTTTCGAGACTTAAACGCAAAAACTAGAAAATTTATGGAATAAGAACTGCGGTAAATAACAAATTCAAAAATTTCAAAATTCCATAACTGCCTTTAAAATGATTGATAAATCGATTGAAATTTCAGCAGTGAACTCATTGAACCCGTATTAACGACACAGCGGTTCACTAACGATTGACATCCAAAACAATAAAAATAAAAAAACTCCATTCCGAGTTGATTCAAAAAAGTTCGTGTATATCGTCGGTGCATCATAGACAACATTAATTACTTCAGTAAAACAATTCAATAATTTTAACATTTGCTTTTGTCGTAAACACATATATTTAATTAACTGCAGATTCGTAATGATCGTTATATTATTTTTTGTTCGACTGACTAAATTCTTTATATTTCATATTATAGGCTTTCATCTCTTTGTGTAACGTAAAATTTCAATAGTAGGTACTCTTGCCGTCTAAAATAAAAAGTCTTAGGATCAATGGAGAGTAACGCTAGCGCGTAATGTTCGAATTTTATTTGTAATCCATTTTTTCTATGACAATAAATATTACTATTATTATTATTTTGTAGAAAAAAGATCGTTTTTACCTCAGATACGATCATCGGATGGTCGTTGGAATTTTCGTCAATGTGAAAAAAAAAAACATTGATTGGACGAGCCTCGACAACGGCGACGACGTGTAGGTAGTACGAGACGTACGGACCGACTGCGCACGGGAGAGCGGTAAAGTAAACCGGAAAAAATGATTTAAGGCACGTATCCCCGTCGCAGGGTTTTACTATTGTTATTTTTATTATATTTGACAGGATACACCGCAGTATGACGAATTATGACGACAATATTATAAAAATATGTTGTCCGGTCGACAACGTCGCATAATACAACCGACCGACAATGTTTTTTCAGGTAGAATATAGTGGCTGCGGTCCAATCGTTCGTTGTATCGCAGAAAAGTATGAAATGTAAAAACTGGGATACAAGTGTACGTACTTTACGAGAAATGTTTTTAGATTCTGAGCGTCATCGAAGAATGTATTGTCTCTACAACGATGTTTTCTTCTTCTGTGATCACTTTTTTCTAGTTATGAATATAATGCTCCGATTTTAACGTGCGATTTTAACCTCAATAGATGGATCCGAGACGGTACGTTATCTGAAACGTTTTTTGAAAATTTCATTGTTTTCGGAGTTATATTTTTGTCTTAACGCGAATAAACGAAAACAAAATATAACCGACGAACATAACAAGTCGGGAAAAGCGTTTCTCTATTTTTCTCAAAAAGTATTCAGCATATACCAATCGATAGTGTTCAAATACGTTTGTTCAAATACTTTACATTCGAGTCGAATTTTTAAAATGTTTTTAGACGATGATTTCGATTTTTAAAAATAAATTTTATGACCTTCTGGTTAAGGATTTTTGAAGCGTTTGAATACATTTTAAATTATATTATACTAGCAATATTATACGAGGGTGAAACTATAAAACTATCGTTCGAGTACCTAAACATTTTCGATTGCGAAAACAATTTGTTTTGATAATTTTGAATTTTTATTTTGAACACGTTTTTGAACACCTAAACGATTGTTATTTTGAATTCAATTTTCTAGTATAACTTTTACCAGTTCCGTGTACTGTAAAAAGCGCCCAACCCAATTGGGAATCGATATCGTGACCCTTTTCGACCGCATACACCACTGTACTGTGGGGAACTTGTGGAGCGACGTCGAGTGTGTTGGTGGATGTTATATACTATTATATATATACGCACCGGCCGTGCATCAGAATTCAAACGCAAGAGACTCTGCAGTTTTACAGCAGCTATTAATACATTTATTCGTGGATCAATCGTTTTTTTTTTTAAAAGAAATTTATACAACTATAGTAATTATTTTAATAAAAATATATGTTAAATGGTTTAAGAGCTGTATTTTACTGTAGTATTCTCTGAATTCGTCTGTTTTACACACTCATCGTCATACGGCAGTTAAAAAATGTGCCCGTTCGTAATCCTATAAAAAATTATGGGAGACTCCCCCACAATACTTAAATGTTGACGTACACAATAATATTATAATGTAAATAGTCTAATATTGTTTACTATCAACGGCACAATTGGTTATAGATATCGGTATAGTTTCAAAGTTCTGTACTTTGTTGAAAATTTTCCAAAATCACTCGTGTCATACCTACCAATTTTAATAATATTGTGTAAAAGCTTGTTCCGATCGCTATTCGCTGGATATGTTACGGCCAAAAAAAAACTAAATCGATGTGTCAAAAATACGTTCGCCGTAGTTAATGTTTCTCCTCGGTTTCCTGATTGTAACGCTTTTCAATTTCGAACTTTCAGAAGACTTTAAAATTCGAAGCATTTCTTATACCCTAAAAAGTGTTTGCACTGAAAAAAAAAAATCACTGTAAAAAACACAATACGATCTTTGCTACGCACGGAATCTTAAAGTGAAGAAACCCAGAAAAGAGTTGTTGCACGTGGATCTATTAACTGAAATTTTTTATAAAATCAACAATATGTTATTTTTAATTTCTTGGTTTATTGGCCACGTCGCAAATTATCGCTAGTTAGATTTTATTTCCGTTTAATGGCTCTCCTTGATTTTTCAACACAATTCAGCTATTTTTTTTTTTCAATTGACTCACTCCGGTCGGGCACGATATGCTTACTCCGGACTTAAAATAATTTTACACTATTTTATGTAAGAACAGCTACGTGGTATTGAAAACCTCGGTAAATCCACCGTACTTGGCCCGGGATTTTGGATCAGAATTCAAAACGTAAAAGTAGCGAAACTTGAAATTGAAATCCTCGGTAAACCAATCATAATATTTGACCCGAGATTTTGTGTCAAATTTCAAAAACGTAAAAAAAATGTGCTCAGAACGTACGCATACACACTAATATCGCGCTTACACGATTATTTTTTTCAGCAAATCTTCATCTGACATTTCCGTCCGAATGAACTATACAGCTACAAATGCATTTATCTATAAATTAAGATAAAAATCGTCGTTATCGTCAAACGAATTCCAGTAAATTTCGAAATCTTTCGATATTATCTAGACGACGATTGTTTTTTGTTTAGCTCAATACTCTGTGAAATAGAACGTTTCATAAACCAACAATCCGCGATTAATTTCAACCGCTTCAATAAAACTGTTTTCGTCAGCCCCGGGCGAGCGATTTATTTCCGCTAAAAATAGGTACTTTGCGCCGAACAAAAAAATTCCAAAGCAGCCGTATGCAACGCGTATTATGCTGATGACGTCGCTCGAAATTTCAGTAAATTCACGTCATTTGGCCAAAATAAAAACGTGTTTTTATCTTTACACGACGCCTATAGATGAAAATTTCATTATTTTGTCACGTACCATCCTAGTTTGTTTAGTTTTATTATTATTATCATCATTATTATTCGAGTATAAATCAGTACTATATCGAATTTATTGTATGGTCGGTTCGTATTTTTATTTTAACTCAAAAAAAAAGAAACAAAATACGACTTTGGCCATTTAATTAATTTATAACCGATTTATAACACAACGGCTTGGACGAAAAGAAAAAAAAGGCCGGAATCACACAAAGGTCGCAAGTTTGACGGAGTAGCGACACTACACTTTGGGCAGTGGGTCAGTGGTTTGGAAGTTGTGGTTCACACGCATTGTTTAATATCTGCAAAAAGCGATGATAAATCGTTGCTTTTGAAAAAACGATTTTGATCAGTTGTCTGTAAGGTGTACGTCCTGGTAAATTTTTCGAGAATTTAAATGTTCTGTACTTGGATCAAAATTTTTCTAAATCACTTGAAAATCTTACTAAACCTGAATACTTGTTTTAATATCGTGTAAGAGTTTGTTCCGATCATTATTTTGGATGTCATGATCAATGAATCGATACGTAAAAAAACACGTTTTCAGTGATTGATTTTTCTGCGTAGTTTCTCGAATGTAACTTTTTCAATTTTGAACTTTCAAAAAACTTACAACCTCAAAGTACAACCAGCTCAGTCCAAAGACCTTTCAGCAGAAGTAATGTGAGTTAAGAAATCGGAGCACTTCTTATACCTTAAAAA
Organism: Hormaphis cornu; assembly: GCA_017140985.1. Taxonomy (NCBI): domain Eukaryota; kingdom Metazoa; phylum Arthropoda; class Insecta; order Hemiptera; family Hormaphididae; genus Hormaphis; species Hormaphis cornu. Next base: position 22,692,346 of record CM029361.1, read on the forward strand.
GTTTGTTCACTAAACAAAAAAAGAAAAAATTACTCAACGTCGCGTTTGATGCTGTCTCGTCAAATCTGTATCTTTCCTACTTCAGTGTTGTGTAAAAGTTTCTCAGCTTTGTCCGATCTTCGTTTTGGTTGTGATCAATAAAATCGAAGAACACGTTCACGTTCACCGTAAGAAATACACGCGGCCGCCCGGAATGACGACGAGTGTTACGACAAAATAACAACGCGGGATCGGCCGAAATTGTTCGAACTAATTTTTTAACCGCATTCGTGTAGATCTGTGTTGTATTAAGGTTTCGAGACATAAAAACTAGAGGAGGTTTTATGGGAAGTTGAAAGATCCCTTAAAAATGATCGATTGAAATTTCAGCAGTAAACTTAAGTTAAACCCTTCTCGATTAACCGTGTGAATTTCGAGTCGAACGTTTGAAAATTTCGACGTTTTCGTTTTCGGCTCCAAAAACGACAGAAATTTCAAAAAAAAAAAACGCTTCAAACAAAGCACTGGTCGATTATCCAGAGGTACGTTAAAATCGGAGCATTCTTTCTGCTAGAAAAAAGTGATCGCAGAAAAAAATAGGACATCGCTACGTACATTCTTCGCCGACGCTCTAAAAAAACAACGCGCGTCTCATACGCGTGAAAACCGATTCTTCGGAACGCGCAGAATCTAAAAAGATACAACCGCGATCGATTCGAATGCAGACACGCGCGTTATTGATCCGCATCGCATATTCGCCGCACCATAATACGTGTGTTATATATCAGTTGAAAACTGTGTGAAAATTACAGTGTACCTGACGATTATTATCTATCTAATAACAATAATCGTCACACAAGTTTTGAACATTATTGTTTCGCGTATCCAACCGACGTGGCGTATCGTTCACATAAAATCCTCTGATAATAAAACAGACTTGGAAAACAACAAAAAGCACTAAAAAGTATAAATCAAAATGTTATCAAATTTTTTTCCGGAATCGTCGATATTTTTTTCTTCTATTGATTATTTTATAACACTTTTAAGCGCTTTTTGGTATTCACGCGGTGTGTGTTTTTTGTTATTTTTTCACCGCTCACTTCTTCAACAGTGCTACGATTTTTAACGTCATTCACTCTAACGGTACTACACGAGTTATATTATATGGGCACAGATGTGGTGGCACTTTGAGGTGTTTTAAGCAGTGAAAAAGCTAAAAAATGACAATCAAAGAACTTATCACCAACAACGTCATTGTTACCGCGCAGATAGTACACGTAAAAACGCTGTCGCTGTCGCGATTTTTCTGCGTTGCATTTTTTTTTAGTCAATATTTTTCGACACGTTTTACCGCTTCTGAAGTATCAAACGGTGAAAAAGTGTCGTCGAAATCGGTTCGCACGATCGAACCGTGTCTAACAGCAAAATACACTTTTAGAAGATTCTGAGTGTGGCGAAGAACGTATCGGTCGTGTCAGGTTTTATTTATTTTCTTCTAACACTTACGTCATGCACGAACAACGATGGTGTTGAACGCTCTCTCGGTTGAACTCCGTAATTTCTACGAGTATTTTATACTTTACAAGACTTCCTCACACGATTCCGCGGGACGACACAGACGGCCGGCGGGATTGAAGGGATTCCGTCCGAAGCCTTTTTTAAATACACTGCACTCGGTCGGGGCACGAGAAGAAAAAAAATGCGTCTGGGACATCAACAGAGTTGGCGCGGATGATGTGCGTCCGGAGACGGGCGAAATGTGGGTGCCAAAATGCGTTTCAATAATCTCGCGACGACACAAAATCTGTATCGAATACGAAATGCCGTTGTGCGAAATGTTTTGACCGGCAGATATTTCGAAAACGAAACGCCCGAAACGAAAGTGTTGTGTAGTCGGCAAATGTCGATGCTGACCTGAGGCGAATTCTGAGGTGAATGAATGATTCGTGTGTTTTTTCTTTTCGTCAGATACGGCTTATGAGTTTATTTCTACTTTTTTTTTTTTTTCAAGCGAAACCAATAACACCTAAACTTGTTGACATTTTTTCATTTACATTCCCGCGACTTTATAAGAAGAACATACTATACGGATTAGACGGTTTTACGACTAATAAATATTTTAGTAAAAAAAAAAAAATCAACTTCTTTCAACTCGTAAGTCGATTTCATTTTACTCGGGGGGAGATCCGGCAGATCGTTTTCGTACTGTTTCGGACGTAAACACTTAAAACGTCGTGTAAAATGATTCCGATTCTTTGACCTTTTTTTTCCGGGTCGTGGATTTTCGATATCGTATCGGTTTTTCGTAAAAAAAAAATATGACGCGTGCGTGATGAAAAATCGACGGTGACCTAGATTGAACAGTCGAAATGTCTTTTCGGCCCTAGCTTTTGGGCGTTCTCGGGAACGTAAAAATATTTCAAAGAACGCGCGCTCGGCACGCGTTTCCGGGGAAAGCTGCACCGCACACACTGCAGATGACTTCGGTACGTTCCTCGTTCGCTGTTCTCGCACAAAGCCGACAGAAATGATCGGCCCCCAATGCAAAACGCCTTAAAGGAGGGTTAGGTTTTTTGTGGATACAAACGTTAACAGTTAATTTACTATAAGTACGTCGTGTTGTTATCGTCCGGTGGCCGGGAGGGAGGGTGGACTTATGAGACGTGCCCCCGCAACGCGCGCGAGGGGCAGATGACCGGCGGGGGAGGCGCGCGGGCAATCATCCACCCCCCAATGAGAACAACTCGACTTCGCGACGAACGAGCGAAAAAACGGCGGTTACAGTGCACACGGCCCCAACCGTGGGCGATGGCCGTACAACTCCGGCGGGGGTGGTGTTCTCGACACGATCGCAAAATAACCTACTACACGCGTCTGCCGATGACGACTATAAGTATGAGAGAGTCGCGAAAGCGATGTGTCGGCGGCTAACGTTCGAACCGACCGCAGAAAAATGTCAAAAATTGTACTATCCGGCCATCACGCGAAAACCGGAAGTGACCCCGCGCCGGCCCGGAAGCGCGCGCCCACCGGACGAGCGGGGGCGGAAAAAAAACAGGTGCAGGTGCAGGCCTGTCGCGCGCTCACCTCGCTGCGGCGATCGGCAATCTTCCTCGTCGTACCCGTTTCTGCGGCGAGCGCATACGCCAACGCGGCCGGGCGTCGTCGCGGCTGCTGCGGTCGTCGGAGCTGCTGCGGTCGTCGTCGTCGTCGCTGCTGCGGCCGCCGTTTTCGTCCCGCGGACGGTTGGCGCGTGATTCCGGCGGCGGCTGAGCATAAAACGCACGGAAGGAAGGCAGTGCGCGCGCGTCAACGGCGACCGGCAGGCAACTGTGCGCGCGGGGGGGCCGTTTACTCCGGGAAGGAAAAATTTTAAAAAAATTTAATCGAACGGTAAAATAACCGGCCGGAAAAAACGCGCCACGGAAGTGGAGAACCCCGTAAAAGTACGTGCGGCGACAGTAATAACACTGTGTGTGTGTGTGTGTGTGTGCTTGCACGACGGTTGTTGCGACGAGGCGAACGAGCGAAAAAGCGCGACTACGGCGGCGGCGGCGGACGAGCGTGACCGGCGAAACTGACGACGGCGCTTGCGCGGGGACCGTGCGGGGGCGCGAGAAAGGGACCGTTCGCGAAGTGTATTAATGAAACCCCGTGTCGAATCGATAAAACAAGAAGTAGACGGTCACGCCACGGCGTTGTGACTGCAGCGCGGTGCCGGCGGCGGCGGCGGCGGCGGCGGCGGAGCGATCGGGCTGCACCGAAGTTGGACCGCCGGCGGCGCACCGCCATCTGGCGGGTTAAAGGGGCGCGCAGTAAGCCGTGGCGGCGGCCCGCACTCCGGGGCTCTGCGGCTTTTAGCTTCGATCCGAAGCTGAGAAGATATTAATTTTTAAATGATGTGTTTTTTTATTTTTTTATTTTTTATTTTTTTTTTGTGTCTGTCGCCGGTTTTTCTCAGCTGTGACTGGACCGATTTTGATGATTGATACGTCAAAAGATCACAAATCGTATCTTGTCGGCAACATTAACTTCTTGAGCCTTCATATTCCCCTCGTCCGCTGTAAGAGGGGAAAGTGTCCAAAAAAATTTTGACTTTTGAAATCGGGACATTTCGACATTTTCCATGATTTTTCGGATAAAAATAGCCATAACTTCTCGAAAAATGATCAAATTAAAATAATTTTTTTTTTTTAGATGCGCTAGACTATAACCTTTTTTTTAGTGTACTGTTTATATAAATTTGACTTTTAATGGCTCCACAACAAAGTTTTGAAAGTTCGACTTTTTTTCAAAAAAATATTTTTTTCAACTCAACTTTTGAAAATGTTCCGGAAAGTCTGACACCTTCTCACATAGCTTAAATTAAAGCTTATGTGATGTACTTTCATTTGAAAAAAAAAATAGAGGGACCACGACATGTCTTCATGGTGAAAATTGCTGCCGTATCCGAAAAAATGCAATTTTTGCGTAAAAATTTTTGATTTTCGATTTTGAAATTTTAACTTAAAAATGCTATAACTTTTTGAAAAATGTAAAAATCAGTACGATTTTTTCGACACAAATGCTATGTATGTTTATCTTTCATTCGATATACTTTTTTTGAT
>CM029361.1:22697031-22862232 GCA_017140985.1 Hormaphis cornu
AATGCTATGTATGTTTATCTTTCATTCGATATACTTTTTTTGATAGTCTGAGCTTTTGCCTTAATATAGGGGGGTTCAAAACTTGGAAATAGCTTGCATCGAAGCGTTTTTTACGATAGTGATTTTAATCACTGTCAGATATCACTACTATACCCCATCACTACTATGCCCCGACAAGACTGCACACTCCACTCGACTGTGCTACCGTTTTTTTTTATTAGATTCTGAGCGCGGCGAGTACCGCGTTTGTGTACGGGTTTTTGAACGACGAGAGAGGAGAACTCTGTGATCCGATCGAAAAATGTCACGACACGATATCGATCGTCCGGAATATAACGAGCCGAGACTCTGTTTGCGCGATAAAAACAGTATTCGTCTAGGCGACGAAAACGATACTTTTACCACGGATAAAAACCGGAAAAACAATTATAAAAAAAAAAAAACTATTATAGGTTTTGAGCGTTGGCGCGACCGCAGCGTTTTACAAAGAAACCAGTCAACAAAAAATACGATTTTTTTTTATCGATATTTACCTGTAAACAAAAGCAAGTACCCACTTGTCTCGGGCAAAACTCACTGGTCTTATTAAAAAAATGTTGATTGCCACCGATGTGTGCATTTATCGGTAAAACCGTTTAGAAAATTTTCGCCGGCGTCAAATTTAATTCCACGCCCTGGGCGAACGCATATTTTTACAGACGCGCGCGAAAGCCCTCTATAAAATTACCGTAAAAAAGAGAAAGGAATCCCGATTGTACACAATCGACTTTCGAAAAGAAAAACCAGGTCTTCGTTAAACACGTTTTACAAATGTCGTCCGCTTTTACTAAAAAAAACGCTTTACTAAGATACGAGTTCTATGAGCGTTTTAAATTTGTTTGTTACTATTCAACGTTAGTGTTATCAATGTGTTTTCATTTCTCTAAAAAGCGTTTCCCGGTGGCAAGAAACCATACACCACCGCACCGAGAGTCTGAAATTTTATACGCGAATATATAAAAAAAAATACGGGATCACGCTGGGTCGCGTGGGTCGTTTGACGGAGTAGTAGCAATTACGCTTTGGAAGTTGTGGTTCAAACGTATTCAAACGATCTTGAGCAAGCATACGTCGTGGTAAATTTTTTGAGAATTTCCGTCGCTTGAAACTTTTATCGAACCTGTATCTCACCTGTATTCTCTATGCAGAAGTTTCGGCTTGTTCCGACCGTTATTTTGGATGTCGTGACCGAAAAACTCAATGGACGTGTCAAAAACACGTGATTAACGTTTCTGCTTAGTTTCTAGTGCGTTTCGATACTATCGCGGACGATTTTTTACAATACGCGCTCAAAAAGTTTTGATGCGTTTAGATAAATAACAACTATCAAATCAAAATTATTCACTGTCCATACTACGTATTCGAACTGTTAGAAACGATTGATTGCATATTGTGTAGGTACTATATTCAAACAGTTACCTATTTTATGTGACACGAACTGTTCAAATATTATTTCGAACAGTTCGAGAATTAGTTCGAATCATTCGAAGCATTATTATTGTTATTTGAACTGTTAATATCGAACGGTCGGCATTCGAACTGCTCGATGTAGTTCATTTAACTGTTTGATATTCATCACCACGAAATTCGCCATCGGGTCGTGTCATTTTATATTCAATATTGTTTAGTACTATATGTATATATTTACTAATAAATAATAATAATAATACGAATCGTATAATATGTATTCGAATTTCTCTATAGCACAAAATATTCGCTAACGGATTTCGTTTGCGTGTTACATGCATCCCGATAGTTGAGATTTTACGGCAAATTTCAAGAACAGTCCAAATCATAAACGGGGTGGTTTTCAAAAAACCTTGAATTGCGACGAAACGAGGACTGACATGTTGATTTTGAACTTGGCGAACGATGTATTTTACGTTTTCGGTTGGTCCAATCGTTGTCACGCGAATCAAAAAAGTACATGGAATGTTGATGCGAGATGGAACTTTTTTTTTTAAAACAATTTTTGTATTATTTTTCGAGTTGTGGATCTAAAATCGTGTGCAGTTATAGTGTTTGCGTATAAGTCAGAGTGTTCGCGTTCGATACCACAAAAAAACAAACATTTGGCCTTAAATTGTCCTTAATTTGCACCTTTTTTCAAATTTTTCGGTTATTTTTCACAGTAGTGTGCCGAAAACCACGAGTAACAATTTTCAAAATCCACCCAAATGTTTTGGAATGTTCACGCAAATACGCGTTGTTGTTGTGATTAGTTCTTCGATACCTTCTGCACGCGTTACCGGAGTGGATAAATTTGATACGCGTCCTACAAGTTTGAATTCTTTTCGAATTCCGAGACTGGCATAAAACTTTGAGATGTAGAAGATCACTAAAAATCGTAATTTTTGTAAGAAATTCATCGTTTCTACAGATTTAACATCAACATATCCAACCATCCAAACCACCACGCCGAGCTTCTCAACAGAATTTTTTTTTTTTGTTTATTGAGATGAAAAGAAAGTGTAGGTAACACTGACTTAAGGTACGTACACGTTTTTTGCCGACCAGAAAAAAACACCTACGTCAGATTAATCGTTTCGGCCGCATACGAGCGTACTTGCGTGTTATTTCATTAAGGACCTGGGCGCGTCTCGTAGAACGGTCTGATTTGAATAGTTTCTTTTTTACTGAAAAAAAAGACTTCTTACTGTTCGCATCGGTCTTTGATTTTTAAAGTGGTCGAATCTGGCATAGTTTTAAACTAATCGTTTGGGGAGTTTTTAGCCATAAAATCAAATAGTTCAACACGCGAATTGTCTTCTATATTCTTTTCATTGACAAAAAAAAAAAAACTATTCAAATACTTTGATTGCGTCGTACGAGACAGGCGAGAAATTTGTTTTGCCAATTAAATGCTGTCCGTTTAAACGCGCTGAAAGTGACAGAGATCGCCTACGTGTTTTTCATCTTAAAATAGACACCAGAAGGTTCTTTATTACACAACAACGCTGTTTTAAACGTAATATCAAAATACGACGCGATTTAGACGGATACTGCTGAACAAACGAGCCGTCTCTGGACCGAAAAACAACGGTAAAGGGCCGGGAACGAAATCTGTGTTATAACTGCCGTTATGTAAACGGTCGATGGACGAAACGCGTTGAAAACATCAAAAAGATATTTATTATTTATTTTTTTCCGATCCAGGAAAGATTAATAACTCGCATTTTTCATCGCCGTTACGCAAACAATTTCCGGACGGTTTTTCGTAGACTCGTTTGAAAATCTCGCGCGCTGCCGCCTTCATGTTTTATTCACGTCGTACATATATACAATAAAACTCGAATCGTTTAACTCCCGTGGCCGTTAATGGCGGAAACGTACGAGAGAAGCACTTCTTTTCAAAGGAGGAAAACGAATCCGCCAAAGACTTCGAAATCGAAAAGAATATTACAACAATTTTTTTTTTATTTTTCTTCGGTACATTGTTGTTATTTTTTTTTTTCGCCCATTTCAACAGCGGATTCGCCGTTTTCGCGTAGGCGGTACAGCTGTAATCGCCTACAAACGCGTTAAAATATGTGAAACGCGCGTACCGAATCCAAAATGTGGATAAAAAAAAAGGCCGTGGGTCGCGTGGGCGGTTTGACGGAGTAACGATTACGCTCAGGATGGATCACTGGTTCGGTAAATTATGGTTGTAGAGTATTATGGTCATATGTGAAAGCAACGTTGAATCGTCGCCTTCGAAAAAACGATTCTGAGCGAGCTCAGTTGTCTATAGTATAGATACGTCCAGGTAAAAACCAAGTTAATCGATAAAGACGGTCCGTAAATTCCGAAAATGGTATCCACGTAAAATGAGTTATTCATTTATATTACAACGTGTGGAAATTTCAAACCGTTTGGACCATTATTTCAGGAGTTTTTATACGATTTTAGTACCGATTGCGCGTAATTTCATTGTTATAACCAAATTACACAAATTTTTACACGCTTTTTCAGAATCTACTTGAGGGATTTTTTTTTTTAAACGACATATTTTAATTTCAATTCTTAAAGAACAAATTCGTTTGAGCATTACGAATTTTTTTCTAAAAATAAGTCAAAGGTATGATCAATTTTCGAAAAATTTTCAACTTGAAACGACAAAAAAAAAAATGGTGACACTGGTTTTTCGAAATTTTTTAATAGCGTATGTATTTTACATGTTGCCAACCTGGCGTTAAAGTTTCAAAACTTTTAGTGTAAAAATACATTTTTTACTGAACAAAAATCACGAAGAAAACGTAAATCACTAGAAACTTGGATCAAACCTGTATTTTACCTATTTCGATGTAATGAAAAATTTTTAGCTGTAAAGAAATATAGTTGAAATTAATTTAAAGAGTTACTTTATTTTTAACTAAGTTATTTTAACTCGTTTAACATATTTTTTTTCGTTAACTATTAACTTAATATGTTAATTTTTTTTAAATTTAACATGTTAATCACACGTTATGTAATGAGAAACGTTTAAGTTAATCTGTAATGATAATTTTTTTTTTTAAACTCTGCAAAAAAAAGTATTACTAAGAAAAAAATTTTAAAAAATACGAAAACAATTTCTTGACGTGGAAAAAATCTCATATACTAAGTACAAAACCATGTGAATTGAAGATTTGTAGTATTATGGAATATGGATAACTTTGGAAGTTAACTTAATTTTACGAGATTTTAAGGGTGTTTGTTGCACTGGATCTTATGACGCAAATATGGTCTCGCCAGTTCCATAAATTAATAGGGTCCAATTTTCATTCCAAAAACCGCGGTTCTGAATATACGTTATAATATCCACTGTATTTTTACAAGATAATTTTGAAAATATTTAATTTTAAAGAAATAAATAATAATTGAGATATTGAAACAATGACGAAATAACCGACCAAGTTTGAAAACGACCACAAGATTATGAAAACTTGTTTATTTGCAAAATCATCTTGTAAAAACAACGTTTCTTGTCTTCAATTCAACTTATCAGTCAGTGTATAAGCCAACCAAAAAAATCACAGTCGTGGGAACACGAAATGACGTTTTTAAAAATAAAATGTACTGGCACGACTAAAAATCCATTTGTACAGTTAAAATAACGATTAAAAAAAATACGAACTCGGTTACCATCGGAAAATCGTCGAACGACGGAGACCCTTCAAAAAATGTGTTAACCAGCCTTGGAATCATTTTCTTTTAACAATTTTTATATCATATTATATTATAGTCGTGATTAATACGAAATAACAGCTGTAAAGTGCTGCAGTGAACGCGGTTTTGACAAAATTCTACAAACGAGAAAAGGCCAATCCATTTTCTTCGCGGAGTGTTTACACCCGAACATTGTCGGCGTTTACACACACACATGGTATAGTAATAACATATTCCATCATAATTAGTTTGTAAATCTTACATTGGAAACATAATAAAATAAGAGTTATACGGGTAGCAGGTAAAAATTTCAAAAAAATCTGCCCAGTAGATTCTGAAAGCGTAAAAAAAATGTTGATAAAACTGTGTTGTTTGGATTTTACTAGATAACTGAGCTCGCTCAGAATCGTTATTTCTATAGGCAACGATACACGGTTAGGTTAGGTTGGGCTATGAACAAAGAAATCCGAAAAATGTTCGGTTCTCGTTCTTCTCTGGGTATAAACTCGGAAATATAAGATGACTATTTAAAATCTTGATCATAATAGTTGTAGCATAATTTGTGTGCGTAAAAAATTATTTTTTTCGAAACTCCTCAATCGAAAAGTTCCTAGCAAGTATACGCCCACACTTTGACGTACTAATAAATTATTTCTAACCGTCAAATAGTGAATACACACAGAACAATATAAATAACGTGTACAAACGTTTAATTTTATGTTTTATATTCAGAGCGAGCCGGGGAAACGTTTGATTTGTTCAACTAAGCCGGGATCACTCTATAGGTCGCGCGTAAGAAGTTTGACGGAGTATTCGCTTGGGTCGGTCACTACGGTTTAGAAGTTGTTGTGGTTCAACCGTATTATTTAATATCTGAAAACTGTGATAAATCATATCTAGCAAAAACTTTTGTCAATCTTGCGCTACGTATTAAATTACTTTAGTTTCACATAAAGTGAAAACGACATGGAATAATTATTCGTACCGATAGTTTAATAGGTATGTAGCCGTTCTGACGCCGGATTTCGCCATTTTCGTACCGTTTTCGGTTCACGACTCGAAAAACAATCGAAATATCAAAAAAAAAAATAAAATTTAAAACCCAAATTCCAATTTTTATGGGGTTTTCAACGAAAAAAAAAAAAAAAAAGCTTCAACCAAAGTACCAATGGGTAGTCATAGACCTTTCGTTGGTGGCTTTGAAAATCGAAGCATGTATTCTTTCTATACGAAAGCTTCATCACAAATCTTAAAACTTCTCGCCGCGAAATCCTTAGAAATTCCCAATTTTTTGTTTTTAGGGTTTAAACTCCTCCTGAAGGAAAATTAAAAAAAAGTCTCCAAAAGCGTTCCCCGAAAGGAATTATATGGTTGACGGGGAAAGATAAAACGTCGTTGTAAAAACAATTCATTCCTATGACGCTCAGAATTCAAAATGCGTTTCGGTTTTTTCGCTCGTGTCACACATCTCGTCCAACGGGTGCACTAATAATCCACGGCGTTTCGCGATAACATTATGATTATTTCGCGTCGAAAGACAAAAAAATTGTACAAAATATAAGTTCGAACGAACAACGAACGTGACGGAAACGATAACGCGTCGGCGGGGTAAATCCGCGTAATGGCATTAAAAACGGCGACGAACGGTTAGGGCGGAGATGCGAGACGCGGAAGCCCTTTCGCACGGAATTAATATCAAATCGAATACATTTAAAACGATAATACGTTTTGTATTCCGTCAAAGTGATTTACGTAGGTAGTTTTTTAGTTTAAAAAACTATAAAAAAAAAAAAACTATTCGTTGTTTTCCTCGTAACAATTGTGTTATATTTTGTATGGTATCCACGCGAAATACGAAGATCAGTCCTGGTGGTGTAGTTTGACGACTACTCTTCGGGTGGATTTTTTAACGTCGTTGATAAATCTTTGCCTTCAAAATAACAAAGAAAAAAAAGATCGGAATTTCTGCACGACAACGGGAAGCGGGTTGAATGTTAGTTTTTAAGATTCGTGAACGATGAAAAAAAAAAAAAAAGGCGACGTAAAAATCGCTCTCATTCGCATATTCAAACGCGTGTTACCAACGTTGTGTTAAAACGACTTTTGCCCGTAAGTAAACTAGGTTTTATTGAACAAAAGCCACCAAAAAAAAAAAAATTTAAAAAATTTCGCCATTTTCGCGCTCAGAAAACACTCAAAGTATCTGAAAATTCTTAAATGAAATTTAAAGGCGAGCTCCCGTCTTTTATGTGGTATCCAACGTGTAAACGGAAAACGTCATTAGAAATCTGAAAATTTGAATTTTTTTTTTTTTTTCTCTCCGGTTTTCGCTCAAAAATTTGGAAAATTTTCAAAAGGAGCATCGGACATTTCGCCGGAGCCCGTTTTAGAATGGTTATTAACTTTCCGTACGAAAAGCTGTCGACGGAAACGTAGAAAACATAAAATAATTTACGTTCATAATAATCGATCGAACACAGATCGATTGATCGTACGTATATTTTACACTGAAGTCCGTACACGAGTCCAACGAGACGTAGTAGTTTTTATTCGGACGTGTCCGGCGGAAACAAAAATAACATTTACGGCTAAGCAGCGATGTGTCGTGTTACATAATTTAGCGAATCGTTGCACGTTTCACGCGTAAAGCACACATGTGAACGCTGTATTATTGTTACACTACGATACCGATTATATTTTGTATATTTTGTTTGGACGAAACAGCGAATTACGGTCGATCGACACTACGGGTTCGAAACGTACTTTTGCAATTAATCGGAATGGTGGTTTTTTTTACGAGTTACCACCACGTTACATTGTTATTTTGAATCACGATGGCGTCGGAGTGCGAGCACCTTATTCGTCGGGGTATTTCGGATTCTGAGCGTCAGCGTATCGTTTTTACAACGACGTTTTACCGTTTTATTTATTTTTACTGTCCACAACTTTTCGTGTATAGAAACGCTCGGATATTTTAAGGTCATTGCCTCTACTCGTATAGGCGTGTGTGTGTGCGATGCCAAAAAAACAAAAAAAAAAAATTGGAGAATTTTAACGCACAATGTTCGAAATTTTATGATTCGTGATGACGTTTTCGGGTAAAACGAGCGCTCGAATCGTTACGTCGAACACCGCAATACAGTTGGGACTTGAATTTTTATTTTGTTTAAAGCATTTTTGATGTTTCGATTGTTTTCTGCGTTATGCGTGCCGAAAATCGCCAAATCCGGCGGCAAAAACGTCGTATCGATTTAGTTTTTTTGCCCGTAACATTCATTCATTTCAAAGACAAGCTGAAACTTTTACATTGTATTCGAACGGGAAACACGCAGGTTTTATGAACGTTTCAAGTGATTTCGAAAAATTTTCGAGCTAAGTATATAGAACTTTGAAATTCTCGAAAAATTTACCGATACTAGACGACTGAGCTCGCTCGTTTTTCAATTCTAATACTTCGGCGTCTCGTGTGTATTTTTTTTTTTAACATAAATAATTGAAGCGCGTGCAGTGTAAATTTAAAATGTCCCGCGCACAAATATCATCGAACAATTCGAAAACACTTAAAAGTCGTCCTTTGTTTGCTAATTTATATTAGAACACTTACATAATAATAATAATAATAATATTTTACAAGAAACTGATTGAAATTTTGCGCGATAAACGTCACGTAACACGGTATACAATAATATCGTTCGTTAAGACACGCGGTGGTGCAAGTGATCGAAATTCAAAAGTATAGTTATTATACACGGGTTTTCGGCGACAGTAATCATAATTAATATTGTTTCACGTCAATTTGTACACAATGTTACAATAGCGAATGGAAATTTCTCAAAAATCACCGAAGGGCGTGCGGGACCGATGAGTGTTCGCGACACGTTTACTAATTAAAATACTACCGGGTACACGACGCAGGGTGATTTGCACTTCGTATTAATATATTAATATGGAAACAGTTTTACACCGCGAAGCTCGAGAAATAACAATTTTTTATTAATAATACTAATTCTAATACGATATAGCTGTTATAGTATAATATTGTATTAAAAGTATACGTGAGGAGGAGTATCGCCTTGTGTGGATGTGAAACTTGGACGGTTACTAAGGTAGACAGAAGCAAACTTGAGGTCTTTTTGGAAATTCGGAGTTATCGAAAAATGCTTTGAAAGATTAAATGGACCGAAAGAGTGACAAACGAAACAGTATACTAACCAGAGTAAAGGGAAAACGACGATTGCGGCATACCTAGTGTTAAGGTTAGAAGAGACAAAATGATACTACGCCATGACAGTTTAACGAAGAATGTTATAGAAGGCGACGTTATAAAAGGTTGTATTGGAAGAGGAAGGCAATACGAAACAAATCATGATTGACACGGGAAAGGATAGCTACAAGGAACTAAAGGAATTAAGTTACAACTGCAGCATTATATGTAACCACGATGACTTCTTTATTAATGATCCGTCTTTTAAAATCAGTACCTTTTCTGATAGGTTTATAAAATCACGTTGCTAGATACGTCATAGATTTAAGCGTGAAAAATTGAAAAAGTTATGGTAAAAAAACTAAGCAAAAATTAAGGAAAAAACGTTAAAACGTAAATTATTAATTAAATAAATTAACGCAAACGTTGACATAATCGATATAGATTTTTGGTCATAACTCTGGCCATGACTCACTCAGAATCGTTTTTTTTTTTTTTAAAGCAATCAACCCACTCCGTCTATAACCCGTGTAAGACACAAGACATTATAGATGAGTGTTTTTCAATTTTCAATTTTTTTTTTTTTTTGTCTGATCAATCTAGAATAACATAATATGGGTACGCGTTAACGGCAACGTGTTGAACACCGGCAACCTCAGTGGCGTATTTAGAAATATTTAGAGGGAGGCACAAAACGAAATTCAGCGAGCTTTGGCTTGGGGTAGGTCACTGTTCCGAGTGGGTCAGTTATATTGCAGATGATGTAAGCAATATATATATAGATGTATCTAAATTACGGAAGAGATTGCCTTAAAAAACACGATCCTAAAGGATTTCGTAATCGAGTAGATACCTATACTGAAAAAAATTCGTTCAGATCTCGTAAGTAATTAGTTAGTGGTCGTATTTGTTGTTGCAAAATCATTACACGAATTATGGATTTAAGTGAAATGAGATGTAAAGACGAGAAAAACAAAAAAGATCAATATTGATAATAGGCATCGAAACATAAATACATTCGATTGTAATATCGCACGAAAAAATTATAAATTAAATACGCCACTGGATGGAATTCATTTTACAGGCAAAATGTGTATACTGTTTTTACTTCACTTATCCTTGGAAATCTATGAGATAACTTGGTATTAGAATATGATAGAATCAATAGAATTTCGCCGTCACTTTCGTTAGTCACTTTACATTTTCGCACAATAAAGCCAGTAAACTATAGTCTTCCACGTATAAACGTGATTGGTGAGACTTAAAGTTCAGGGTAAGATTAAATCACGTACAGCATCCCGGATTTATTAGATTTATAGATTAAGTCACGTAGAGTAGGTACCTAGTCTATAGGATTTCCGGATACAATAGCTGGTATTAGGTTATTATCTGTATTCGCGCGAGAAAAGTCGGCTAAATACCGCGTAACACTAAGCCTAAATCAACTTATAAAAAAGAAAAACCCAAAAACATCATTGAAAACGTGAAAATTTCAAATTTTTTGCCGTAATTTCGGGAACGTATTGTTTTTACAATGGTGTTGTTTTTTTCGGTCAATAACATTTCGTATAGAACGAATGCTCCGATTTTCAAAGTCAATACATCTTATGAACTATAGGTTCATGAACTCCGGTGGTACTTGGGTTGAAGATTTTTTTTGAAATTTCGACTACTTTTTGAGTTATACACCAAAAACAAAACTGGAAATTTTGGAGATTTGTGATGAAGTTTTTGTTTGGAAGGAATGAACTCCAACTTTTAAAATCAGTAATATTTCTGACAAATTGAGGGTGATATTTTTGTCATAGAATTTTTTTACTCTTGCTTATTTTTTGAGTAACACCCCAAAAACAAATTGAGAACCGTTACTGCATAAATTTGAAATGTTCAGGTTTATGATGACGTTTTCGTGTAGAAAGAGTGCTCCGATCTTGACCAACAAAACATCTGAGATTCTGGCTTTAAATTATATGTTAATCCAAATATTTTTTTGTAATTTTACACGTTTTCCGAGTAATAGCCCGAAAACACAAGAAACGTATACCAAAAAGCGCGCCGGAGTGGCGAGTGTTTCAGTCCGATCGAACTGAAACCGATACCATTGTGATCGGCCATTGCGTATAAAAATTTTCGCACGTTATTTAAATTTTTTTAAACGCGGCTTTCGGGGTTTTCGGACTATTTTTGTTGTTAAATTGAATTTTTACCAGGACCTACTGTAGATAACTGAAGTCGCTCAGAATCGTTTTTTCGAAGGCAATGATTCATCATCGCTTTCAGATATTAAACGTTTTAACCACGATTTCCAAATACCAGTGTGACCCAAAGCGCAATCGCCACTCCGTCTCAAACAACCAACTAGAGTGATTTTTTTTTTTTTTTGTTCTACGAAAAATATAGTCAAAATTTAATCACACTATCGGAGCTGCAGGGGACATCGCGTTTTTGAATTTTTTTCCAGGAACCTCCTTCGCAGTTTACGCCCGTAATTTGTGCCGCGTGCGCACCTAAATCTCTCAGAATTTCTCGGAAACAACGATCCGTTCGCGAGACGAATTCTAAGCGTGCTGTATCGTGCACGTATTACTTAAAAATGTACTTTATATTTAGAGATACGGATAGAGGGATTTAACGTGTCGTTTGAAAGTTTCGTACACCGACCAAACACAATAACGTACGTATATATATATATCTTTGTGTGCATAACACATACAGCAGAAAAAATAATGCCTCGAGGGATGCGACACTATACGATCCAGCACACGTGTCTGATTTTAGAGGTCCTGTGTACAGCGAGGAGACGTAAGTATATAAAGTTCGATTCGACGTAAAACAATAAATTAAACCCGTATATCATGCGAGAGTTGGCGGAACGAAACTGCCGAATATAAAAATTATATAACAACTCGTACGTTGTATCCTGTGCGCAGCAGCAGTCTAGGGCGTTCGAGTAAATGTATGAGTGAAAAGCGCTCGAACACGCTTTACAAGTACGTGTATTTTAAATATGCTCCGAAGAAGCTTATTTGGAAGTGGTATTTTAATCACTTTTCACAGAATGTAGTGTTTAACGCATTGATTTCAAATACTTTTGAAAAAGTTATTCCGAACTACCAACTGTAATATTTGTTACAACAGTAACTATATTTTGTATTTTTTTTTTCTCCTCTAAAAAACCGTTCTTTTTTATATCTATCAAAGCAGAAACGTTTATAATGTTGTACGTGCACCGAGAAAAAAATCTGTTTGTCGAACAATAGTCGATGGCAAAACGATCGGAGAAATTCCAAAAAAAATCTGTCCACGCTTGCCGTCCACAATATGGTACCATGATTACGATTTTGATAAGGCTCTAAAACGAGACACGTTTACTGTCGAAAAGTTTTAAACCGAAGCGTTTCTATGCACTTTGAAAAGATTCTACGCCATAAGTCCTTTTTTTTTTTTAATATAAACGATATTTTACGTAGTTTTTTTCAAATTGAATTTATGTAATCATCTGTCAGACGATATCGCTCGAAAGTTCAATCAAAGTATTCGTTGTATAGTCATAAACGAACGATGGGAAGTATTACAAACGAATGTTTCCGAACATCTAAAATGAGTCCCCTTAATATATGTCTTAATTACACATAGAACCCGTTCGTTCTCAGGTGACGCAATAGAAAATATAAAATTCTAGTGTTTTTTTTTTTTAATTAAAGGTTTTATAGTACATTTAATGTTGAAAAAAAAATAAATTATTATCAATGCGATGTTTTTAAAGTGAAAAGTGTTTAGTTTAAACCTCTTAACGCTTTTTGGTTTTTACTCAAAATTCGCGTGTACGATATTCTGTAGTCTTCATTCAATCTCTTTGCTCGCGGTGAACACCGATAACGGTATTCAATAAATCGCACAGATTTTTAAAATCCTTACATTTTAACAGCGCGTATAATATTATCTTCCCGACAATTTTAAGTAGAAACAATTTTCAATTTTTACGCGTTACAAAACCGGTAAAAGGTGTCCGGGATCACTGTAGGTCAAGTATCGATACTACGCTTTGGGTGGGTCACTGGTTTCGATTTTTTGGTTCAAACGTAGTGTTTAATATCCGAAAGTAACGATAAATGATTGCCTTCGGAAAAACGATTCCGATCGAGCTTGCACTTGTCCAGCTACACATCCTGGTAAATTTTTCGAGAATTTCAAAGTTCCTATAGTTGTCTCAAACGTTTTCAAAATCACTTGAAATACGTTTGTCGAACCCGTAATATACTCTTTTGAATGCTACGTAAAAGTTTCAGCATGTTCCGATCATTATTTTCGGATGTTATGGCCAAACCATGTGGCGCCGGATTTGGCGATTTCGCCATTTTCGGCGCGCAACTCAGAAAATAATCGAAATATCAAAAAAATTTTCAAACAAAATACAATTCTAAGCCGAAATCCAAACTTTTATGTGGTATTCAACGTAACGATCGGAGCACACCTAACCGTAAACGTCGTTGCAAACCTGAAAATTTCAAATTTTTCGCCGTAAAATTCTCGGTTTTTTTTTTTTTTTCTAAGGTTTTAACACAAAAAGTAGGCAAAATTAAAAAAAAAAAAAAACTTAAACCACAGTACGACCGCGGAGTCCTAACCTAACCACCTATCAGTAGATGGGCACAGCAGGCTTTTAGGAATAAAAAATTAATCATAATATTGCCGCGCCGAGTTGACGTTTAATTATGAACGAACAAAGCACGTAGGTACACCTATATACGAGTACAATACGTTTCGAGAACGCACAACCTGGATAAACTCAAAGAGCAGTAAAATTTGTTTAGCGGCGCAAGAGAGGTTGACGAACACAATAAAACTGATGGCGTTTTAAAAGCTTTTCGCTTTGATATTCGCTTAAAATTCATCGTTTACGACATTTGATGCGAGTTTCCTCCGTATAATGCGGTATACATTATTATACACCTAATAATAATTAATGTAGTTGGACAAGTTTTACTCAATACAATATAGTACATATACTATACTATATTATACCTATATATAAATGAACCAAGTTTATCCGACGTCGTAGGTATATAACGGTGCAAATATTATAATTCCGCACAAAATAATTATATCGTACCTACGTCGTTTTGCAGTCGGGAAGAGACTCGTAGCTTCGTAACTTTGAATGCGAGTTTGCTTTCAAAGTTCTCATTCACGAAAATCCGTTGTTCACCTCTCAAAGGAGGAGAAGTCTAATGGGAAAAACAACTTTTTTTTTTTTTTTTTTTTTTAAAAAACGCTCCGATGTTTCTTATTCACGGTTGTGAATGCGACAAAATTTAATTGGATCTGTTCACTTTCAGTAGACCTACTCGGAAAAATGTGATAGCTGTTTAAAAAATAAACATATTTTTACACCGTCAGTTCGATCCGCTTCTATTTTTTTTTTTTATTATAAAACCGGTACCACATGTTATACGTACACAACATTGTAGTTATATCTACTAAATTAAACATAGTTATTTCGTACACTTATTTATATACCTAAGTGGTTTTATTTTTTGATCTGGGGAGGGAATGACCTGAAGCCTAAAGCCGTTCTTGATCGTAATTGAAAACAACGAAAATCGTTTTGATAAAAACTTGGATTTATAAACCGATAGCAATTAATACGTTGTGCAACGATAAAACGAAATAATTAAGTTTCATTCTAATAGCCGAAAAGTTGGTAACCGCAGAAAACAAACATCGTTGTAAAACCAACACATTCCTCGATACGCTCAGAATCTACAACTAATACCTCCCGGAAAACAGGAAAAAGTCATTTATTAACTGGGCGTAAAAAATCTGTACAGAAAATCTATATTGAGTTAGTTCGATAAAACATCCTACACGCTGCTGTATCATCACGGATGAATTATATTATATAATATTTTGCCAAAACTAATCAACTTACAATGATAAATAGGTCACCGATGTAGTTTTCATGCAATTAAACTTAGAAATCCACTTTTACAAAACACATCAAAGTAATCAATCACCCTGTTGTCAAATATCAAAATGATTTATTATTTTTCTACCAATACAAAAGTCAACAAGTAGACAATTATTTAAATCTAGACAATTTTTTTCCAAGTTATTTCTATCATAATCTAAGTAACTTTGTGTTTATACGTTCCAATGGTGCTTATTGAGGTAATTTTATCATGCATACATTTACAAAAACATAACGGATCAATAGAAATGAATTCTTTTTTTTGTATCAGTTGTTTGGTAAATTTTTCAAGTATTTTGCTAAGTCCGAAAACTCTAAAAAAATATCAAGCCTCAAAATGCATAAGATGTCGTGTGCCAAATAAAAAAAAGAATTATCTGTTGTCTTGAAAGTATTTTTAAAATATAAATAAAATTCGTCAACACTTCATGACGTTAACACAAATAATCGTTTCTAAATGTTAAAAAAATTGTGATTAAATAACATAAAAGAAAAATATCGCTAAGCAGATATTGCCAATGAATTATGTACTTACCGAGTAAGTAGATGAATGTGGTAATAATTAAATTTGTCGTTTAACCTTCGGAGATCATGAGAAAACATTTAACAAACAGATTTCTTTGGATAAAAATATGATTTAAATTTCACGACCCTTTTAAAGGCGAATAATTATTATTAATTTCGAGCGAAATAAAATGTAAGCGCAATAGAGGTTGTTTTTTTACAATACAGAAAACTGAACGACGTACTTTGATTTAATCAAAATTAATTAAATGAAAGTATACTTAATTAAGTAAATATTTGCGCTCGTATCTCGTTTTAGTCTCTTCAAAGAATCCGCAATGAATATGACTTATCAAATACTTCAAAAGACCTTACTGCCAAAAATTTAACGTAAAATCACGTTTTACACGGGATCGTGTTCTTCGGTGCAGTTTTAGCAGAAAGATGATTAAAAGAAAGATTTTCAGCGTTTAAGAAAGACATTCATTTACAAATCGAATTTAAAATATTACTAATTTATTTTACTTTTAGTAAAAAAAAAAAAAAACTTTATATCGATATCGAAAATATTAGTATTTACAATTTAGAGTAGTTTCATTTGTTTATAATATACAAGAAACTGAGTGAGTCAAGGATACTTTACAGTGGAATCGGTTCCAAAAATGTATAAATAGTTCCTTTAAATCTAAAACCTAATCCATTCCTATCTGAAAAAATATATAGGTACAAACGTAGAAATATTTTTTCTTACCTATATTAGAACTGCATGTTTCTATATAGAATTGTATTATTCACTACATTACAGTTTAAAGCCCTGGTAACTAGGTAATTATATTTACCTATAGGCTATAAGTAATATATTTTCTGTACAAATGTATATATAATTGTATATATAAAATATGTATAATTTTTTGTAAAAACTAAAAAAATGTTGCATTACAGACAGTCTGTCAAGTTGTTGTCGACAGAAAAACAAAAAAACATAATCGTAAAAACAATACCTACATTCCTTGCTCGTCACTCAGAATCTAATAAATATATCTCGTACCTGTAATTATCAAACGAGTAATTATTCCGTTCCGTGGACGAAAATATACACGCGTTTTCGTTGTGGCGCTCACGGCAAAGTTAAGTGTGCCGATACCATTTTTCGTTTCATTTTTTAACGCTAAAGTTTTAAACGTATAATGTTTTGGTTCCGTTGCCAAAACGGTGTCGCACAATTTTTTTTTCGTAGTTTTAAATACTATCAAAGTGCGAATTTAAATCCTACTTACACGGTTTTGTATATTCTGTCGGTTAAACAAAACAATTGTTCTTTGATTCTACGAGAGCTTTTCCGGTGAAGTCAATGTTGGCTTATTTTAAATGCATATAATGTGGTGGTAATTATTGTCTATATTTTGCTCTCTTTATAATAAATAGCCGACGCCCTTGGTAAAAAAACATAATGCTAACAATAACTTGTATTTGTGTGCAAAGTTAATTTATTAAACATTTTTCAATCCAATTACAAGTGTCAACAGTTAGAAAACTAGTTGTTTAACAAGTTGGAAAATAATGTTCGCTTTTTTTTTCTTTTACTATATAATAAAGACCAAATCTGATTTTCTATTATTCCCTGTTGTTCGTAGCCAATCTTTTCGTGTTTCGATGTAATAGATACGCCTATTACATCCAGTTCTAAATATGCTTATCTTCTGGTCTTCTTCTTCTTTTTTTGTCCATTTATCCTTTCTTCAAACATGTTCGGGTTATAAACACACATTTTTCCACCTTTTTCTCTTATGACACTAAACAAAATACTTTTTTCACAAACTCGGTGTAATACCACATATTATTATGTGTTAAAATTTGTCCAACTGACCTTCAATAGTGTATAATACGTTAAGTATTGTTATAAACACTTACGCGACTGAATTTAAGGTCAGGCACTATAAATTTATTTTATTTATGTTTTTTTTTTCTGAAAACTGAGCCAAAAGACTACAAGTTATAAGAATCCGGTGAGAATGTTACGCGCACCATCTGTTGTACGTCGTTTATCGGTTTTTCTTTCTTTTTTTTTTTTTTTTGTATAGCATAATATTAAAAATCCAAAAACAAAAAATCAAAGACATTATTGTCTTATATATTTATTGATAATCATAAACGTTTTGGACGATTATAGTCATCGAATTTAGTTGAAGTTAATCGAGCAAGAATTAATTCAAGTTGAAAGTCGTGTCGATTCACAACCAAAAGTCGGCCGTTGAGTTAAAAAATTAACTTAACCTTCCACTTTTTAACTCGTTAATGTCCAGTTTTGTCGTTGTGTTTGTCAAGTACAGGAACCAAACAGTTATTTGCAGTCCGTACTTGTAAATTGTCTTTCCGAAATAATTTCCTAAATGAACGTAAAGTATAAAACTAATAAAACTTTTTTATAAACTCGAACAATAGTATGGATTCCATAAAAAGATCCATTGTCAAGCGATGGTTAAATTAACAAAAAAAAAAAATTGTTCACAGCTTACTGGTCAGACAATTGACAAAAATAAATGTCGGTGTTATTGTGTTACGGGAAAGTTCAAAATGCCTAATATTGCATCCGTACTTACCAAACCATAATTTTGACAATCGTAAAAACGTCGATATTTTTTATTCGTGTTCACATGGCGTGATTATTTCTTCTCCGAAATATTTGAACACCTATTTTTTTTTAAGTGTTTCATTTTATCGCAGGTAACATATTTATCTTTGATCCATAGAGTGACAAATATTTCAAAGAACTGTTACGTCAAATGGTACTCGTAAAAGCAATCGACCGGTAAAACAATTCAATTGGAAAGTTCATGCAAAATGTCGAAATAATAACCTAACCGAATGAGATTATATGCCCGAAGTAAAAATAATTTTGATTACATTTTTCCCGTCAAACGAAATACCATCATGCAATAATTAGTAATTGATGTTAAAAAAAACCCACGCTGATTATACTAATGAATTAAATTGGGTTTTCGTAACATAATTATGTATAGTCAGATGTTTTCATTATAAATACTTCATTTTTTTTTTTTTTTTTAAAATAATATTCTCAAATATAATAATAATGTTAAAAACCACCCCCGAAATAATTCACAGCGTTTGATACGATGCTCGAAAATAAACGTATTCGATCATACTTATCCGCATTTTGTAGACTTTTACTATACAATTTTTTTTTTAAATTAAAAATAATTTTCGTTTTGGACGTAGTTGGCAAGCGTTCTGAATAAAAATATTTATAAACTCTTATTATTTCTGTGTTCCGTAAAAAAATCCTATCAACACAGTTACCGTTTCAATTGATCGTCTTAATTGAAAACACCGTCTCGTTATTATTTTTTAATTTGAATATTTTGCCGACAGTAATAATTTGTGTGAAAATAGAAACCTGTTCTGTGATTTTACACAAAGTGATTCAAAATAATTTTAATTATTCGTTAATAACTGTTTTGCGAGCACCAGTGACATTATGAAATAATTTTCTTTGGTCGTTTTTTTTTAATTTGTAAAATCAAAATGAATGTCATTATTATGACTGTAAAGATACAGTACCTATATAGGCTTTAAGTCGTAATTTTTAGAGAGTTATAAATATGATACATCGAAAACTATCACGAACAATTCTCGTACTGTCTCGTGAATCTCTCTCGAACGACTCGAACGATACATTTTTTTTTAACGAAACGTTTTTTTTCTTTTAATCTTATAATGTTTACTGTTACGTACGTTTTTGTTAAAATGTCTCTGCACTGCGCCACTCGTCGCGGTACAAAATTTATAGAAAAAAAACCGTTATTCGGGGAAGATGAAAAGACAAAAAAAAAAAACAATTTAAAACCACTGACCTTTCTCACGACGACGAACGCTTTGTGATCTTTTTTCGTCTTTCGGAAGTGCGCCATGTCGTCCGGCCGCAAAAGTAGAATTTAAAAAAAAACAATTCGAGTAGAAAAAGATTTAAAAAAATAGCGCACAGTTTTTCGTTTTTTTAATTTACAAAAAAAAAAGTATCGTTCAGGAGAAAATCGCCGCGCGCGGACGGTGCGCGGACGACGACTCGCCGTCAGCGGAGACGGACGGGCTTCAGGCGAGTGTAAAAATAGATCGCCGCATCCGCCGCGTACGACGACGACGACGCCGCGCGCTCATTAGCGGAGCCGAATTTCGCGGTGG
Organism: Hormaphis cornu; assembly: GCA_017140985.1. Taxonomy (NCBI): domain Eukaryota; kingdom Metazoa; phylum Arthropoda; class Insecta; order Hemiptera; family Hormaphididae; genus Hormaphis; species Hormaphis cornu. The sequence continues at coordinate 22,717,080 of CM029361.1, forward strand.
GGAGCGGTCGGAGGGATTCGGTGCGCGGGTGGGGAGAAAGGGCCGCAGGGATTCCGGCGGCGCTGCGCTGCGCGGGCCGCGAGTGGACGTCGCGCGTTTTTTTTTTCCCCCCGTTCGAAATTCCGAGCGAGGCGAAGAACGAGCGCGCGTACACCTTTACGATGACGTGTGTGTTTTTCTTATGTTCTCCTGCAGTGAACCTTTCGGGCGGAGGAATAGAACAGCGGTTCTCACCCGAATGGATGTAAAAAAAAAAAAATAACGAATCTTGGTAGAACTCGGAACCGCAAACTTGGAAAAACGAAAATCACCGAAAGGTTTTTGGGTCGCGCAAAGCGAGTCTAGCGAGGTTCGGGGACGCGGTCGGTTTGTCCGTGAGCGGAGCAAAGCGAGACGACGCCGAGCGAGCGAGCGCCAAACACGCGGTTCACACCTGCACGCGGTTATGTTTTACACCGTTTATTTTCGGTCTCAGAGATGAAGTCAAAGAAAATTGTTTAACGTACTAAGTTTTTAGCGTACGACAGAGGCAGTTGATCCGAGACGGTACTTTATACGGAGCGAAATTTTTGTAAATTTTTATTATTTTTTGAGTTCTGAGGAAAAAACGAAAACGATCCGATTTTCGAAATCAATACACTATTCGTTGAGAAATGTTATACGAGTTTCACTGTAAATCGGCCGAATCCGTTGATATCCGATGTCTTACTCGTCCAAACGATCCTCCTCGTCGCGACCTTCTCAAAAACTAAGAAAAAAAAATCAAACCGAGTTAGAGAATTGAAAACAATTAAGTAACTGAATCTAGTTGAAGCAGCGTTACTGGACACCCGCTTCTATAACGTTGCCCTGTTGCACCTAATATTACGGATCGTAAAAATATTTTTTTTAATAAAATTAAATAAATATCTTTTTATCACGACGCGCACTATAGACAACTGGGCTCGCTCAGAATCGTATTTTCGAAGGCGATGACTTTCAGAGTTGCTTTCAGATGTAAAATAATGAATGTTTGAACCACAACTTCTGAGCTAGACACCCGCCCAAAGCGTAGTCGCTACCCCGTCAAACTACCCGCGCGACCTATAGAATGATCCCGGCTTTTTTTTTTGTCCTTAACATCCAAAATCGGAACAAATCAAAAAACATTTACACGATACTCAAGTCGGTACGACTGCACGGTTTTGATAAAAGTGATTTCGAAATAATTTTTTTATCCAAGTATACCATAGAATAGTATTTGGAGTTCTCACCAGGACGCATAATACATATATGGACAACTGAACTCGCTCTCCGAATCGGTTTTTTAAAGGCCGTTGCTTTTATATATATTAAAAAATACGGCTTTTTAAAATATTTTTTTTGTAACCTAAATTATTTATATATGTATTTGAATTGATGTGGAACTGAGGCACGCGGAGGAACATAAAAAATATCGATCTATTTCTTCACTATACGTAATATGGACCTTGGCGAGAGTGCATGTTTATAATGATTTGCCGTCAAGAAGAAGCCGTGTAGGTGCTCGCGGTTCTTCGTCATGACGTTTTATTAATCGTCACGGAAGGGAAAAACAAAAAAACAAAATCTAATCAATAAAACGTATTCTTTTCTCGTCAAAATTCGATCACAATTCGAACACGGCGAAACTATATCGTCACGAGAAAACAAAAACTGCGAACCCGACACAATGTATTACGATTAAATACTTGACAGTGATATACATATCTGTAGGATACCGTATAATATCAAAAATCAAAAACACTCGGGAAACAGCACAATTCAAAATGGTCTCCTAAAAATAGTCGAAAATCGAAAAATATGACTTTTATACTACGAGTATATTGTGTTCGCGTTTAGTGCTCATAACAAATGATTCTAAACCGAATTTTTTCTGGGACCATCCAGACGATTAAAAAAATGTACAAATAAACCCGTCGAATTCGATTAAAATTCGGTGTAATTAACAAGAACGATGAAAAAAAAAAAAACGTTTATAACGCGGACGAGACGCGATTTCCTCTTTTTTATGTAAATCAAATAAAAGGATGTGCGGCGACGCGACGTTGTCTTAAGAGAGAGCACATCGGACGCTATTTTTTTTTTTTTTCCGGGGAGAACAGCCGTAAAAGTAAATGTTATTTTTCAAATTGTTTTTTTTTTTTGTGGAAAATAAAAGTGATTTTTATTTCCAGAGGAAAACGGTCGTCAAGCAAAACTGCTATCCGACTGTCCTTGGTGCGACGCCTACTCTGAATATACGCCAGTTCGTATACAAAAATATCCACTCTCTAACAACGGCCGTAATACCCCAGGGAAGACTCTGCAGAGGTTTACATCAAGGTTTATTTATTTATTTTTCTTTTTTTCTAAAAAACATAATAAAAAAGTGAGTTAGTACGATTGGAATTTGTGTAAGGACGAAACTGAGGTACTCGAATGCAAAAAGAAAAGTCCATTTCAATAAAGTATAATAATATTATTGCGCAGATAAAAGGTGTACCTATGATAAACATATTTTGATGAAACGGGTGAAACCGTTTTTGGTTCTCTGATGAGATTTTGGTTATTTATCCATCAAACGACAAAACGGTGGCGATATTACTGTCGCAATACTACGTATTCGGCGTTTTATAATCGTACGAGCCTATACGGAAGAAAACCAAGAAATCCCGGACGACATACATGAAGCCCTAGGACCAAACGAGAGAACAACGTCGACAAAATAATAACTTTTCTTAATTCAATTAATATGTATAATTCAATTTAATAACTATTTTTAAAACGATAAAGAAAAAGTTTTTGTTTATTATACAATTATTTTAAAGACATTTAATAAAAGTTATGATCATTCGACACGATTATAATGGTAGAAAACCAGGCCTAAGGTCAACAAAAAAACAGTGACCGTATTATAATATTTGACCAACACGTTTGTGATATCTTATACGTTCAAGTTGTTTGTTTGAAAATCAAAATGTGTACACAGCTCGGTAGCGCGACTAGGAGGAACTTGTCACAAGGTTGGGGTCCATACTTTTTACAAACGATGACAATTTAATTAAGACGTAAAAACTGGTAGGCATGTGCTATATATAACCTAGTATAATAATAATTTGATCACAGTTTTAAAAAAATTATTCTTACTACCTGTTAACATAACGAGTAAATATTTACAACATAATTATAGACTATACATAGATTATTAATGTACTTAAATTTTAATAAGTTTTTTATATAAAAAATACCTACAAACACATCATTTGAATCACAACGAAGAGTAAAACATTTTTTTAAACATTTCAGTATTATGTACAAGTTATTAGTAGGATATGACGGATTTATTTGAACTAAAGCACTTTCATTACCTACTGAGGAAGAATTGAGATTTTTCAGTCCCACTAGACAATTTTCACACGTAGTAGTTCTTCCTACTAAACGTTTGGCTGTATGTATACCTGTTTTCTAAAAATTAAAAGGTTATATTAGTTAAATAAATATAAAATGATTAATAATTGAATATCACCCTGCTAAGAAATAGACAACGCAATCAAATACAGTAGAGTCACTATAGACGTCAAAATGTCGTCTAAATCCCAACAACCATCCTCCATGCATATATCTATTATTTTTTCAGCTCACTAATTTTGTTTTATACTTTTGTCGTATAGTTCCGCGTAGTTCTTTCGTTCGTAAAAAAAAAAACGAGGTTGTCGTTGTATTCCAATAATATCTTCGTCCACTTCGAACTCATCGTCCATTCAACGAATCGTTATCGCGTGAACGAAGCATACGCGTTTTAAAACGCACAACACAATAAAGTTTTCGCGCGTTCACAAATTTGTAATAAATACTGCGTGAATATTAAAGAATATTTAAAAAAATATAAATACCTATGTAAAATGTACGGCATTTACAGTAATAAAATTTAATATTTAAAAAAATATAAATACCTGTGTAAAGTGTACGGCATTTGGTGTAATAAAATTGGCAACAAGATAAACAAAAAAATAATAACAACGCGCGTTGACCAACCCTGAGCCGTTCGATTGATATTTCATGTACTTTTTGTTGGCCGCACTATAAACAAGTGTTTATCTATAAAAATAAACGGTGAGATCATAGAAGTGCGAGTAAAATAGTTAATGAAAAATAGGAAGTTTCTTTGGATTCCTGAAAATTCGGACGTAACTGGTGCCTTATTTATTTTATCATGGTTCGTCGGTTTTTTTTCGTAGAGTAATAAAACTTTTTAAAAGGTTTTTTTTTTTGGTACAAATTATACCACGACCACGGTCACCGGTAGTTATAGTTTCTGCCACGATATGCGGGTAGATAATAGCGTCCGGCAACGCTGCGCTTTCCATAGCTGATATAAATATAAAACAACTACGATGGCCGACTGACTCATGGTAGAAAAAATATATTATAGAAAAACGCAATCATTATAATATTATAATTAAAATCTGTGAAAAATGTTATCTATTCTGTGATCCTACAGATTCTACATCGTTCGCTAATCGCTGATCAAACGATGCGCACCGGCTTTCCATCGATTATATTTTCCTTCTGGTCGTGACAAATCAAATAAAATTTCTCATGTCTATGTAGTATTCCGCGGACTGCTGTGCGACAAACTGTGTCGGTCAAACTCTGAAGAGTAATTAACGGTGATCGTAATTCCTTTACCCGCTTACTTAACGTGCTTAAATGTGTTTCTGCGATCGTTGATATATTTTTATAAGAAAATAGCGTTGAAATTATTAGTTTATGAACTTTTTTTTTTCCTTTGAAGAGTCGACATTTTCCACCTACCTACTTTTCAATATTACAGCACGTTCTTTCTGCAGTTTTGTTCCGATCGCGTAATTCGATGGCCCAAAACCCTACGTGTAGTAGTAATATGAGCAGCACTCCGGAATCTTCAAGCCACAGTGAATATACGAACGACAGAATTGAATCGAATAATGCTACTCAAAGGTAAACGTGTACATCTAATAATTGCGTTTCTAATTATTTACCTAGTACGTTTTACCTAGGTTTACTGAGAAATTATTTCGCCTACGAAATATATATATTTAGGATCGTATGTTTGTTTTTCGGATTACAAAAAGAATTAATGAGTTTAATGGTTATTAATTTTTAAATACACGTTCGTCTACTCTTTACTGTGACTTAAACGTACCTTACGTCGTCATGGCCATCGTTGTAACTTGACAGTTGGAAAAATTTTTTATAAATTTTTTTTTTTTATTGAATAAGCGCTTGTATTAGCGCAGGTTTAAAGCTTAACTATATTTTATTCGTTTCAGGACAAATTGTGAACCCGGGCAACTTAACTTGCTCTCAAATTCTGTAAGTACGCGTTTTTAGTTTTTACTCGGGTGCAAGCGCGAGTTTATGGAAGGACTCGAAAAGACGGGATTATAGGTGCTCTGCAGTAGGCATTTTTAGGAGGCACCAATTACAAAAACTATTTAAAAAACGCACTAGTTAAAAATGTTTTGAAATTCTTCGAATTTGTAAGAGTAAAATAAAATGGAACTATAGTTTAGTATAATAATGTTTAACGCTTAACAATAAATCGAAGAGAAACAAACGATAAAAGCGTTAGGGATACAAAAAAAAAAAAATTAATGATTCTCGTAGCCCGGAGATCTGTAATTAATTATATAAAAGGCCGGGATCACTTTGGGTCACGATTGGTGGTTTGACGGAGTAGCGACTACGCTTTGTGTGAGTCACTAGGTAGTTTAGGAGTTGTGGTTCAAATGAATAATTTTATATCTGAAAGCAACGATAAAAGAAATCATTGTCTTTAAAAATACGATTCTGCAGAGCGAGCTCAGTTGTCTAGTATGTGCACGTCCTGCTAATAACCAAATTTAACTATAAAAATTCCGGAAAACGTATATAAAATATTAATTTTAACAACGAACCATTTGGACCATTCATTAAGGAGTTGATACGATTTTAGTATCGATTGCACAATAGCGCGTAATTTAATTGTTATAACCAAATTACACCATTTTCAACTCTTTTTTCCGTTCGGAATCTATTGGATGGACTTTTTTGAAATAAATCAGATAGCAAATTTGTGCGAGTTACAAATTTATTTATTCAATTGTTGAACAAAAACCGCAAGTAAAATTTTCAAATATCTCAGCTCTATACTCAGCTCAACAATATTCTAAATCACTCGAAACTCAGACCAAACTTGTATTTTACCTATTTCGATTTTGTGTAAAAGTTTCAGCTAGTTCCGTCTATTATTTTGGAAGTTATGGCCGAAAAACTTGATCGACGATCTCGAAAAAAAAAAAAAACACGTTAGACGTAATGTTTTATGTTTTTGGACGTAGTTTTTATATTGTAACTTTTTCAATTTTGAACTTTCAAATTTGAGACCCCTCAAAGCACAATTAGAGTACAAAGACCTTTCATTAGTGGTATTGAACGTAAAAATCCTTATACCCTGAAAAGTTTTCACATAGAAACAAAATAAAACATCGTTGTAAAAACAATAGGTTCGCTGACGCTCAGAATCTAAAAAACTGAAAACGGAAGATAAAATAAAAATTTAGCCGCGTAACATAATTGTTAATGTCTTTTTCTCTCGTTCTCGGTATCAGGCCACACCGGCGGCTGCCCCGCGAGTGAAAAAATCCGACTTTTGAGATTTGCGAATATGTAATTCGCAAACGGCAGCTGGCGGAAAGAAACGGGAAGAGAAAAAAATTGCCTTGCTAAAATTGTTTTATTTTTAACCTTTAAAATGCGTAAATACACTCGGCTAGACGTAGTCGTGTATAATAATATTATACGCGACTATTTTTTAATATCATGATGTTTTTTTATTATGACAAATAAATTGTTTGTTTTTAAGGCAACGATTTCCAGAATTCCTACTCGGTAATTCGACCCGAGCTGTAAAACGACACACACACAAGTGTATAATAGAACGTTTATTTTTTATTTTTGTGCACGGTTCAGTAGGTAATGTGTATTTTTGAAACATCGCGCGTAATAATACAGTGAATCGATTTATAAAATAAATATTAGTCTGGATTTTGTGGCAAATTTTTGAAAAGTAAAATTTTTATAGGTCTGATTATAGGAACACTTTCCAGTTTGTTATCCTAATCTTAGATGATGGAGGTATTATGGCCTAATACAGCTTTCAACAATAAAAAACATCATTAGGTAGGTAGTTACTTGCATGAAGGTGTATTTACCTACATTTACATGTATCTAATACTATCTTAATTCATGGGTACCCAATGTATTTCTTCCAAAACATTACTGTGTCCGTCAGGCACAGGCGATATAAGATATAAGATATAAGATTATTCGATATAAGATCTGTGTTTGAGGTTTTTGCCAGTCACAATAACTGTAATAACAGTAGGTAGAAACATTTTTAGGGCTATAGGTAATAAAATTCAATTAATTTTTCTCATTATTCGTGTCACCAGAGTATATATTAGAGGTTACATAACTTACTGGGCCACTGGTTCCCACATACTTTTTCATTTTTTTTGGGTGGTATGTCAAAATTATATCAATTGTTGTATACACTCTGTTACTGTTTAAATACGCTACGTTTTTGTTACAATTTTTAAAATTAAACGAAATTAAAATTTCAACGTGTTTGTAATTTAGGCAAAACAATTTAAATTTCTCGAAACTGAAATGGTTAGTGTAAATATTTCAGCTACGCTATTTGGTAATTAGTAGCTTGTTATTTATAATACATAATGTAGCAACTAACGCAGCTGTTAGGTACCTAAGAATTCGGAGAACTGCAAAAAAAAAATTGTTCTTATTAGTTTATTTTTAATTGTATTCTGAAAATGATGTAAAATTAGGAATTTTACTGACCACACTTTTTTTTAAACATTTTTTTTTTAGATTTTGAGCGCCAGCAAAGAGTGTATTGTTCTTACAGTGATGTTTTTTTTCTTTATTTCTATGATCACTTTTTATAGTAGAAACATTGCTTTGATTTTTACGTATGATACCTCAAAAGATAGATAGTTAGTTCATCCGAGATGGTACGATATTTGAAACGTTTTTTGAAATTTATTTTTGGATTTATGAGCAAAAAACAAAAACTGTCAAATTTTCAAAAGTAATCCGTTCGACGTGAAATTTATATATATATATATATATATATGTCATTCAGAATGGTGTAATGAGTTTATTGCTGAAATTTCAATCAATTGTGATCGTTGATTTTTAAAGAAGTTGTGGAATTTCGAAATTTTTTAATTTATTATTTTACGAAATTTATTATTCTATAAAACCTCTAGTTTTTACGTTTAGTCTCGAAACTTAAATACAATCTAAACAAGATAGTTTTAATTATGTGGTTAAAACATTTAGAAAATTGGTTAACACGATTTTGGTGTATAGCCAATTTCACGTTGTTGTTTTGTCTTTAAACTTGTCATTCCGAGCGGCCGTGTGTTTCTTACGGGGAACAAATAATTACGAGAAACTTGTTTTTATGCATCGATTTAGATTTTTCTGATCAAATCGTCCAAAATAAAGATCGGACCAAACTGAAACTATTACATAACATAAGAAAGATACAGATAAGAGTTTTTATTGTTAAATTTGTTTTTACCCCGATGTATACCCACTAGACAACCGAGCTCGCTCAGAATCGTATTTTAGGAGGAAATGATTTATCGTTGCTTTCAGATTGTACGTTTTAACCACAACCTCTAAACCAGTGACCCACCCAAAGCGTAGTCGCTACTCAGTCAATCTACCCACGCGACCTATATTAATTGTTATTTTTTTTTTTAACTCCTGTATGTTTTAAAAATTGTTGTAAAAACGAAAATCAACTGAAATTTTTAGTTTCAGAATTATCAAACTTTTAAGTTTATCAATTTGATGTTTGTTTGCTAAACACTCATAAAACTAGTATGGAAGGTAGAGTTATTTTTGACTTTTGTTCTGTAATTTAATTACATAACATTATGTGTATATTCTATGTACTAGCAGCCCTAACTTATTGATTAAACTGATGGTGATTAATATTTTTATCTAGAACTTGTGTATCGATTCACATAACTCAGAATACGATGTGAATCCACGTTCCAGAGAATTTATTGAGTTTAACAACTTTATGGATGGGCAACAAGATATGGCTTATTTATCAGTTTCTGATCTTCAAAAAGCTTTTGTAGAAAAAAACTATCTCAAGTATTACATTCTTACACACTATGATAAACTCCAAACATAATTTACTGTGTTTTTATTACCTTATTAGAATAAAATGTTTTTATAAGAAATTAGTTTACATTTTCTTTAGCGTAAGATAAATGACATCGTCATCTAAGGAATTGGTTTATTTCATCATTCAATGTGTATTGTATTATTAATTTATATTATATATAATAACACCTATTTTTAGACCCCCATTACCCATTTTGCCTATATATTTACAATTAAATATTGCTCTCTTTTAAATACTCTTTATTAAATACTTATTTCAGAATGGGTGAGTCTTACAACTCGAAACTTTCTACGGCCATTTGTGGAAGCTTGAGTAAAGTGACAGATTTTTTAGATAGCGCAGGAAATATGAGTAGTAAGGAGTTACCAAACGATTACATTAGATTTGTATTACATCAAGGTAATAAAATTAATAATTATTTTCTAGTTTTCTAATGAACATTTTATCTATACTCCATACCAAAGCATTACTATCTTATTTTTAATTTTTATGGTTGTTATAATGTTAAATTTAGAATCATTTGACCCACTTTTTTTAGTTAATAACTAATAACAACATTATAAATATTACCAACGATTGTTGTTTATATGTTATTAATTGCATTTGGGTATGTGACCATTGGTGTATTTATGAATTAATCGGATTTTTTAGATTTGTTGAGTAAAAAAAAAATTGTTTATAACTGCAAAATGATTTATTTATAATCAAATAATTTTTATTTTATTTAAAATAGGTAATAAATACCTAAACATCAGTAACTCTATCAATGATCTAATTTTTGTATTTTTCAGTTTTTATGACATACTCGTAAAATATAATTTTGGGCTGTTTAATTGTTAATCTAAACTTACTGTATAATTATGTTTATTTATAAATTTGTATAATTATGTATGTTTGTGTACCTAGTATACAGAGAGTGTGGAAATATTAAACAAACATTCAATATTCTGGACATCAAACAATCTCTTGATTTGAAGGCTCTAAAATATGAGGTAGGTAGTTTTTACATTTTATGTATGTTGTACCTACACGATAGTCGTATTATTCATGAACTGGCCTCAGTTGAAGTTGAATATGTTTTAAATTCTGCTTAAAGTGTGTTTATACAATTTTTCATTTCAAATACGTACTTAATTTTTCAGACAATTAAGAACTGTTAACCAGTGCTCCAATTGGGGGGAACACAGGGGGACGGAGCTCCTCTTGAATTTTTTTACATTTTGATAGCACCTCTTAAAATATTTGTGTTAGGTTGAGTTTAATCATTGTGAAGGAGACGCTAGTTCTTTTAAAGTCTTGAAGTCCCCTTTCATTTATTTTTCCAATTCGAGCACTGCTGTTAACAAACTATACTATATACCTTGTTACGCTTGCTTAGATACCTAGTAATTTCACAGATCACGAATTTTATGTTATCTTATATGTTGTATCTTATATTGATTTTCTACTGTGCCTGTTTGCTTAAACAATTTATGTGCTGCCTTTTTTTTTCAAAAAACTAACACTTAAATATAAATGCTGAAAATACTTCAATTGACCCATATTTGCCAATAAGATCTAACAAAATTGTATAAAACCAAAGTGTCACCTTATCTACAATTAATTCATTAAATTCAAGTCCTCCACCAACACAGCTCGGACTAAAATTAAATGACTTAAAATCAGCACGTTTAAAATGTTGAAATTTGGGAAAATCATTTGACAGTTTTTGAGCAATCGATATTACTTTTATTACACCTACTCCATTTGGATGCAAAAACTAATAAGTGGATAGGTACTTCCCAAACTCTAAAAATAAATTAAAGTTGTAAAAATTGTTTTAATTTAAAAAAAATAGTTTCGATTACTAACACACTTTTTGTCTCCATATTCAGTTTATATAATTTATTACTATTTTGACACTAATGTTTGATTTATTATAATATAATATGTATTCATTACTATCTATTTTTTATTATTATTCATAATTTGATTACAACTTAAAGAAACTCTAAATATCTTCAGTTGAGGTAGTAATTTTAAACTTTCATGCTCAACACAGAAATATAATGAAACAATACTTTTATTACTTACTAGTAAATGAGCAAAATATAAATAATTAAATCATGGTTTTATTTTTTTATTTTCTCAGAATGCTAAGTTATTGGAAGATCTAAATAAAACGAAAATGAAGTTACAACGTGAAAAAGAATATACATTCTGTCTAGGGTAAACTTAACATTTAAAAAAAATCATTGTTTTAAAAATATTTTATATCTTTTAGATTCTGAGTGTAGCAAAGAATGTATTGGTTTTATTATGCATTTTTTTAAAAAAAAAATTTTTTTTTTACCACTGAAATGATATATTTAACTAATTTTTTTGGTCATAATTTCCAAAATAATGATAAGAATAAGCTAAAACTTTCACGCAATGTTTAAATTAGTAAATTACAGATTTGGTTCAGGTTTCAAGTGATTTCAAAAGTGTAAGAACTTAGTAAAGTATAGAACTTTAAAATTTTCATTTTCTATACAGTTTTGTTCAATAAAAAAATTTTATTTTCCACAAAAAGTTTTGAAAATTTAATACAAGGTTTTGAAAATCTATATGCTACTAGAGAATTTCGAAAATCTGTGGCTACAATTTTTTTTTTTTTAGTTGCTTAAAGTTGGAAAATTATCAAAAATTGATCTTACCAGTAACTTATATTTGGAAAAACATTTGTAACTCACACTAATTTGTTATTTAAGATTTGAAAATATCATGTAAAATAAAATTCCTCGATCTCCAAAAAAAAAATTCAAAAAAATCCACTAAGTAGATTTTGAAAGCATATTAAAATTGTATTGATAAACATTGTTATTTTGATTATAACAATGAAATTTTGCACTGTTGTGCAATTGATACTTAAATTGCAATAGAGCTACTCACATAATGGTCCAAATGGTTTGAAATTTCCACTCAATATTTAAATTAATATTCTTTATATTACGTGGGTACAATTTTTGGATCATTTTTAGAAAAGTTCTAAAAATAGACCATTAAATTAATCCGTGGTAATTGATATTTTTTAATGGGGTTTTTTGGTATTAGCTTTAAAATAATTTTCTCATAATGATAGAATTAAGATTCTAAACAATTATTTACTTTTTTCACTCTTTTAGATTCTGAGCATTAGCAAAGAATTTATTGGTTTTACAATGATGTTTTTTTTTTTTTTCTGTGATCAAAAGTTCTAGTAGAAAAACTGCACCAATTTTAACGTATGATTCCTTAAAAGATAGATAATGGATCCGAGATGGTACTTTATTTAAAGGGTTTTTTTAAATTTTGATTATTTTCGAAGTTCTGAGGAAAACAAAAAAAACAGGCCAATTTTTCAAATTGCTCCGATTTACTTGAAATTGATATGCGTCATTTAAAAAAGTTTAACAAGCTTACTGCTTAGTTTTTAAACGATTTTGATCATTTTTAAGGGAGTAATGGAACTTTGAAGTTTTTGAGTTATTGAATTTTACGCAGTTATTGTTCCATAAAACCTCTAGTTTTTAGCTGAAACTTTTACACAGTACCAAAATAGGAAAGATGCAGATTTGATAAAAGTTGTTCACGTTAAATTTTCTTTTACTACCACGTATACTAGACAACTGATCTCGCTCAGAATTATATTTTCGATAGCAATGATTTATCGTTGATTTCAGAAATTAAATAATGCGTTTAAACCACAACTTCTAAACTAGTGACCTACCCAAAGTGTAGTTGCTACCCCGTCAAACTACCCACGCGACCTAGACTAATCCTGGCGCTTTCTTTTTTGATTCTATCGCTTAATAAAAGACTAATAATAAGTTCTATTGTTCCAGTATATTTTTATAGGTAAACTGAGCTCACTCAGAATCTTATTTTTTGCAAGAAATTTAGAATTTATAATTAGTAACTAATTTAAAGTTAGTAAGTAAGTAATCATACTAACTCAACACAAACAATCACTAATATTTTATTTATGTTTGCTTACAAGGAACACAATGAACACACAAAAACAACAACTAGATGAATCCTTAAGTAAAGATAATGATCAAGTGGAGATGATAAGTAAATTACAAATGTACAAAGATTCAAATGATGTACTAAAAAAGGATAATGTTGATTTAAAAGAACGTTGCGAATATATTGAAAAAATCAATGTTGATTTGATGCATAAGAATGAAATGCAAGAAGATATATGCAAAAATTATGATGATGTAAATAAATTTGTAATAACATTCTAGTAATAGGATACAATTTTTTAATCATCATTATTTACTGTTTTTCAAATTAATGGGCATGCACGTGTCTTTTTTTCCAATGATATTTTATTTGTGAACTTTTCAGTCAATCAAAATTAAAGACCAACAAATAATGGATTTAAATCAAAAACTAGTTTGTCAAACGGAAAATAATGATAAATTAATTGCTTTACAAGAAAAAGAAAAATTAAATAATGATTTAATAGAATCTTTAAAGAGTCAAAATTTTGTAAGTAGAAAAGTGATATGTATTTTGTGAAAATTAAAATTAGGTATTTAGAAATAATTGAGATTTAAAAATACTATTATCACTTAATTGTGATTAGGTAATTATAGTATGGGTAAACTATTAACTACAGTAGTATTATAAAGAGAAAAATCATTTTAGGCTCAGCAGCAGAGCTTAAACCAGAAACATAAAGAACTCGATAATTTCTTGAGTAAAATGAATAAATTGGAAAATGAAAAAAAAAATCTGTTGGAAAATCATTTAAAAGAAATGAAAAAACTTGAAGCTGAATGTGTAAGTAAAAATTATACCCTTATAAAACACCTATTTAAAACCAAAATATATTTTTAAGCTTATTAAAAATGTCTGTCTGAAATAAATTAACCAATTGACAAAATGCATAATAGGATAGACTAAAAGAATATGTTGTAAACCTTAGGTAAAAATCTTGCTGAATAATTCCTTATGACAAAAAAAAATGTATAGTAAAATAAATGTAAACAATATTTAGTTATTTTGCAGTCTGAACTACTATGTATTTAGACAGTACTTAAGGATAACATGCTAATAAAAGCTTTAATTTTAGATGGAATATAAATCAAAAGCCATGAAATACCCTTTGTCAGTTCCTTCGGATTCTCAATCAAGACTGACAAACCAAACTACTCAACCCCCTGAAATTAAAGACACAATTCTGGTATGTTTGTATAATAATATAACATTTGTATCAAAATTGTATCGAGTTTAAATCTTTTATGATAAAAATATAATAATAAGTTCTGCATCTCAATTTAACTTATTCAATTAATTTGCCCTTTTCAAAAAAATAGACCTAGGCCTTGCAGTATAGCTGTACTCTCTTCTTTTATTTTTGTCACTTTTCTGTCCTTTTTTTTTTAATTTTCACTTAATAATTTTGAATGTGATTATTTACTTCTAATAAATAAATTACTGTTATTAGTTTTTGTTTATTGAGTATTTGTAATTTTTAGTTGATTAGCGATGATGAAGAAAATATTGCTGATGTAAGTTGACTTTTTTATGCTCATTTGTATTTTGTTATGTTTATTTTGCAACCATTTATGTATGATTATTGATTTTAAATATTAATTGCTATAATTTTTTTTATTTAGTGTAAGTACGTGCGTGTTAAGTTTAGTGATTTGGGAAAATCAAAAGGAGATTTCAGTATGCAATCCACATCAATGACAACAAATCAAAACAATTATAACATAAAAAGAAATCTTGCTGACTCACAAGTAATTACTTAAATTATTGATTAGTTGTTTGTATTTATTTAAATTCTGAGGAAGCACACTTGCTTTAAATAATTTGAAATTTACGTCATTGTGACCCTTATCCTATTCAAGTATAATATTATCTTAATATTAAGAACTTTTTTTTTAGTATTTGTCATTTGCCCCACCGAGTTTGCTTAGAACTGCAGTCTGCAATTATCGTAATCAATCCACTGATATATAATAGAAATATCAAAATACCAGTTGTTTTCTGTGATCAAAATTCAACTTTGAAATTAGTAACCCACTCAACAAGAACTCTTACAGAAGCTTTTTTTATTTTTTTAACTTAAAATTTTTTATCATGAGATTTACAGAAGTTTTTCATTGCCATCGATTTATTTAAAATTTATTACATCATTTTACTATTTTTTTAAATGGAAAATTTGTAGACGTTACTTTTACCAACTCGTCTTATTAGTTATCTTAAGTTTCTAGTTTGTAATAATAAATATAACAAAATAATAGCTAGTTGTTAAGCTATTAAATTAAGTTGATTTTTACTATTTGAGTCGTTACATTTATGCTGTGAAGTTAGGTAAGTTGTTGTTTTGAGAAAAAAAATTTAAATTATTGGCTCCAAAAACCAGAATAAGATATGGAAATAGAATTAAATGTATCTAAATAGTGTGTTTAAATTAATACCTGATTTGATGTTTTATTTTTAATGTAGCTAATTTTAAATAAATTTATTATTCACCAATTTAATGCAATACAACAAATCTATAACTTAGCAACAAAACTTATTTAATATTGGTCTACTCGCTAAAGCCTATGGCTGTGGTGTAAGTAGGAGGGTTCATAATTACAAATATGAGGACATAAATATCACCAATGAATCAGTATTATACAATATGAGTGTATATTATTACATTTTAAATAGAAAAATTACAAAAATCTAAACTATTAATTTAACATTTATGTACCATAAAATGATTACCAAAAGAAAACAATCTAATTTTTATAATAGAACAAATTGTACAATGTACGATTGTAATATATATCGTACAATGGGTAAAACCTATTAAAATGTGTTCTTATTTTAGAAACAATAATACCAATTGAACTATCATACTTGGTGTTATAGCCATGAGTGGATAACTCTATTATTTCTTTGTAATTAAACATGAATAGACATAAAATTTGTGTAATATAATGTACTTAAATTATTAAGACCGTAATCATTGTAGATATTCATTTTAGGGTATAACCTTGGTTTAAAAAATATGTATTTTAAAAGAGAGTTGATAGTGACATTAAATTTAGCAGTAAATATATTATAAGTACCCCATTCTTTATAACAGTAAACCAAAACTAATAATTGATTGGACCAGACTAGTGTAGGTTATATATCTCTTAATTTTAGAGAAAGGAATTTTCTTAATATAGACATGAAAAAATGTTCTTTTCAAAACGAAATTATTAATATTTTTATTATTTAACATGTATGTTATTCTCTATCATTGTTTTATATCTAGGATAATTGTCTAAATTTAGTGATTTAATACTGAAATGTAAATAGCAAGATTTTTCAATATTTAACTCTAATAAGTTATTATCTAGCAATGTTTTAACTAGCGCTAAGCCAGAGTTTGCTTTATTATACAATTAATTTATAGAGTTATCATTGAATAAAAGAACAGTATCATTAGCAATGCAAAATACTCAACCATCAAAGTTGAGATTTAATAAACCTTCAATTTTTTTTTTTTATTAGAAATAATACAGGTCTTAAGGCTATTATAAGACACTAAAAGAAGTTTCATTACTTATAAAGTTGTCTATCCTTACTGACTTTTATTTGGTTAGAAAAATATGATTTGAATACATACATTTAATGGAACTCTACGTGTATAAAACGCAAAAAGTTTTAAAATAGTACAGGGAATAATTTCAAAGTTTTAATCTTATCATTAACCCATTGACCCATTTTGACCCATTTTCCTATTGAGTTGAGATTTTGCTCAGAATCGTTTTTCAAAGGCAATGATTTATATTCAGATGTTAATAATACGTTCAAACCACAACTTCCAAACCAGTTATCCATCCAAAGCGTAGTCGCTACTCCGTCAAACTACTTATGCAACCTAGAGTGATCAAGTTTTTGAGTAAACTTCTTGATCAACACAAATTAGTTTTCAGCATACTTATAGCATTATTATTAGATAAATTGTTATGTTGGAAATAGGAAACTCCTAGATTTTGACTAGATCTTAGACTTTGTAATTTGCATGTGATAAGTAAAAAAGAAAATCCTTGTTCTTAATTTTTTATATATTTAAAATTATTAAATGTTTCAGAACAAAATCAAAAAGCGTACAAAGAAAACTTTACCTAAGTAACCTGCCATTCTCACCACCGGCAGTTTCATGTACTGCATTCGTTTTAAAATTTATTTTTGTACAATATTTACATTCTACAATTTATTAATTTTATTTTAATGTCTATAATATTTAATACCTAAATTTACTTTGGCTATATTTACTTTATAGTTACTTTGGCTATATTTCTTTTAATTACTAATATCAAATGACAATATTTATATGTATACATAAATGTTTTTGTTACAAAAATGACTAAAATAAAAATATTATTTTATATACAATTTCATTTAGCTTAATGGTGTAATAAATAGAACTTACATGTTTTCAATATTTGCTTGTTTTGTTTAGTAACTATATAGTTGTTTAAGACCCGTAGTTTTCATATGTCAGCGTCAAAAATGTCAGAGCTTTGCACCCAAATAAACTGAACCAATCCCGTATCAACCTTAAAAATTTCAACACCCTTGTGTACTCAAATGATTTTTTCAAAACACTCGTAGCAACGCTATTAAAATTTTGCATTTAAATTATCAAGTTAAAATGCTGATTAAATCTTACTTTAAAATTGTTTTGATACATCGAGTTGTTGGTAATTATTGCTTCAAACGCTACTTTGTCTTTAGATTTTCAGAAAAAATAATTTTAACAAACATATGTTTTCTATTATGTAAGTATTCCTGTTGTATAAACAACAATGGTTGGGACCATACTCAATTTTTATTTTTAGCGTAAGAGATAATGTATTGATTTTACAATAGTTGAAATTCTGGTACCTTTTTAAGTGCTTTATTAAAAAAAAAAGTATCTAAATGCAGAAAAAACTGTAGATCAAAGATACTTTATTATAATAATAATATCATTTTTTTTTTTATTGAAACTTCTTCGTTTTGAGATCTACTATTAAAAAAAGTTTTTACTTACAAATAAATAAATAATTTTTCTAGTAAAAAAATTATGAGAGACTATAATTTTACTATACTCGATTAATATTTTTGCGAGGACTAATCTTAAAATGGTTTATAATCACTTAAATTTTATGTTAACTAATAATTATTCCGAGTAATTTTTAAACTTTTATGTAGGTACTCAATTAATTTAACACGTTGCAAAAGATTGAAAAGAGCGTTTGTCGGGTATTTTTTATAATTTTTGAAGTACATTTTTTTTTATCGTTTTATCTAGGACGTGTACTATAGACAACAGAGCTCGCTCAGAATCGTTCTTTCGCTCATAAAACTGTAAAAATTACAATTTTGCATACATAGTTCTCGTATACAGTTGCTCAACCATTGGCAACGAACCCAGCAACGAAAAGATAATAATATATAATACGTAACTAACAACAAAGAATGTAACGATTTTGAGAATTTTTTTCCGTGGGCTTTTTTTAAACTCTGTGTGTGTGTGTACAAGTGAGTTTATTTTTGTTTAAGATATTTTTCACGTTCGAATGCTCTTCTTCTTTTGCCCGTGTCCGGAAAGAATAAAGTGTACCGTCAATGAAAATAATACACGCGTAATATTCGTTGTGAATTTCAGTAAAAACCATCGGAATGATCTTTTTATTGTTTACAATGGCGACATTATACGAGGTATGTTTTGTCGTACCTATCCGGTGAATGACAACCAACGTTTTTTCGGCTGTCAAAAACCCATTAGAGTCCATTAAAGCGTAGACTTCGATTACGGTGTTCTTCTTCAACATGTCTTTAAGTAGGTAGGCGATTAGAAGTAGGTAGGTAGGTACGTTAAATTAAAGATAATCCGTTTTCTACGAGACGTCGCGATCGATCGGTCACGAAAATCCATTATCCTGCATATTCAACTGCAATTATTAGGATATTTTGTCGTAGGAAACGTATGTTTGTTTCCAGTGCACTTATGGACTGTGATAAACAATCTAAAAAAACCTCTCCTTTCTTCTCACGCGCATTACCAGTATAAAATGAGTACGGTGTACTAAAATAAGATCGTTTTAATGCGATCGCATAAGTACCTTGTACACGAGAACACAATATATTGTGTCCATCGACTGTTGATTATTATAAAATATGTAAAATAACGTTAAAACAAAACATTTATTTTAAATAGTAGAATATCGACTTTTTCCAAAAATCAAAACCATTGTCGTACCGTATAGAGCACGTTGATCGCTCTCTCCACCCGAAAACGCGAATCGAGTTCGGTCATGTTCCGATTCTCGTCGCTTTCGGCAGACGGCTCAAAAAACAATAAAAATATCTCAAAAGTCCGAACTTTTTCGCGGTGTTCAGCGTAAAAACTCGGAGCAACCGGTTTTGACTTGTATGATGTACAAATTAATAAAAAAAAAAACGAGTATAGATACTTGGTTCGAGACTGAAGCATAGGGGAAAAAAATGTAATATATTATCAAAATTTGTTAATAACTGACAATTTATTGTATTACCGTAGGTCATGCTATAGGTATATAATATGTAGTGGTTTTCGTATTATACAGAACATATTACGGGGTCATGTTCTGAAATATTATAACAAAATAATGAGTTAATATACATAATATAATACAGTATTCACATACATAATACTAAATATTACAATTGTATAAAATAATTACACAGTTTATACAATGCAAACTTAACACACAGTAAGAAATCGTATCGAAGCCTAAAAATAATGTATTACAAGTACGGATTTTACCAGACGGGCAGGCATAGAAATTAATTAGGAGGCTGAAGCAAAATATAAAGCAACATTCTACAACAATAGAAACAATTTTTAATATTAAAATAAATAACAACAATTTTGCATAAAAAAACAAACGATTTTCGAAAAACATCGAATACAGTTCTCACTCCTCCGCCACTGATGTACAAGGAAACAAAGCATAGACATGAATCGATCCCTTCGCATTGGTACGCATTGGTGTCCGGCGTCCATTTCGAGGAGTCCGGAGCACGCCGCGCAGTTTTTGGCGGCCTCCCATCGCCGGACGAAACTCGTTCGGCGTGGTCATCGACTTCTGCGTGTCCGTCAAATTTGTGTCCAAAATTCGTTTTTGAGCGAGTCCATGTCTAGCGTGAACAGCGCTTTGGTGAACTCGAGGAACGTCAGTAACAGCTTGAAATACTCGTAGGTCAATCGGTACAGCTCGTTTTCGCGTATGTAATCGACGAATTTGCGAAACAACGTGGAGTTTTTTCGCTCCGCCATCGTGTTCTTCGACAAGTCGGACGACTTCAGTCTCATTTCGGGGACTGCTCGTCAATCGTTTTTGCCGTGTCCCAGCAACAGCCCACTCGGACGTCCGTCTCGGACTCGATCGGCACTCGGACTCGATCGGCTCTAGGACGTCCGCTTCCGACTCGATCGGCACCCGGACGTCCGACTCCGACTCGATCGGCTCTAGGACGTCCGCCTCGGACTCGATCGGCACTTGGTCTTCGTCCAGAAGACCTTCTTGTGGATCTTCTCCATCCGCGGCTCTCTTCGCTGTCGTCTCTTCGCTGTCGTCTCTTTGCTGACCGCCGGACGCGGTGTACCGTTTATGGTTTTGCCGTTCTTCAGGCCGCCGACACCGTCCATGACCAGCCCGGTGATCGCGTCAAAGTGCTCGCCCGCGCTCATCTCGTCGAATCGACCCGCGTACGCCACCAATCCGTGCGGTCGCGAACTGTTGCCGTTGATCGTGGAGTCCACTCCGCTGATCGCCAAATCCGTCAACGCGTGTCCGGCCACGGCCCCTAACGGGCCGCCCAAAACGCCGCCGATAACCGCGCCGGTCGACGACGTGGCCGACTTGATGGCCTCCAACCCGTGCTCCTTGTCCCCCGCCAATATTTGGCCCAAGCCCTTAATATGGCCCAACCCCGGAAAACTATCGATCAACGGCTCCATGTTTCTGGCAAACTTTTTTTGTATGTCCACCGCTTTTTCCGCGTCGCCGGTCGCGAAAAAATACACCGAACGCGCCTGCGACGTGCCGATACCCTCGTTGAGAAAGTTCCGTTGAGTCTTGGCGGCGCCGTCCTTGTCACCCACCATCAACTGGTACAACGATTTCAACTGAGCCAGCACAGGAAACGTGTCCGTGATCGGTGTCTCCTGACACGCGACCAACGACGCGGCTGCAACGGCCAACAGCAAAACACGAACCGCGCCGACCTTCATGATTCTGCTAAAAAAAAACAAACAGAATTTACTTAATATTTTACATCCGATGCAAACGAGGCCATTGTATGTTATTGTGATGTGTGTGGCCACAGTATTATTTCCGAAGAAAACGTGCGATTGGTCCGTGAACTTGATAAATTAACATGGTACTCGCTCAATATCGCTTTTGGAAACTCGGGATATCTACTCGTATTATATTATGTGTCGTACCCACACACATATTGGGTCGATTAGACGCTTTGTATCGAAATCGTCACGTTGAACAAAAACAATCAATGCGCCTGTTGTTTTCATTTGGAATAAAATAAAACAATGTAGCAATATGCTATGCTGATGGTGTAGTTTGTAAAACAAATGAGAATGCTTAGATGGACGAGTGGACGAGTAACGAGAGAAGATATGGAATAAGAAATGAAAGAGGCAGTTTTGATGTGGAGAGTCAATAGTGGATAGTATGGGAGAGAATAGGCTGTGATCGTTTGGTGGACTGCGTGTGACGAAGAGAGAAGAAACTGAAGCAGTAGAACAGTCATATAAAAATGAACGTTGAAGGAAAAAGAGGTAGAGGAAGACCGAAGAAGAAATGGTTGGAAACAATAAAGCAAAATTAAAAATTTTGGAGAAAAAATTGTTCATGTTCTATCATTATAGTATTAATAGTACCTCATACAACATTAAAAAAAATATTTTCACGCAGTACATTCTATGCCCTGCTTACAGCTGTCTTTTACACGCTATAACAGTCATAAAACTGTTGATTTTAGAAGTTATTTAATATAGTATTTACTGAAATAATAACTAGTAATTACAAAATTTAAAAAACATTGGATTGTGAACGGAATCAAATTAAATAATCTGAAATGTTTTTAGTTATTTCCTCAACAAGTGGAAATATGGGAGGTAGTGAGCAGGTGGGTGGAAGTTGTCCAACCTCATCTTTGGAGACTGTGATACACTAGTATACGCGCTTCTAATAAGTAATACAAATGAGATATTTTTTGTTTCAAGACCGCATCTGAGAGGAGTCCACGGGGTCTGAACCCCCCAAAATGTCTTTGATCGTAGGTATAAATTTTATTTATTTTATTATAATTAAGTACCTTTTTCTTCTTCCTTGGTTTTTGCCAATCAATACCATACCCCTGAATAAACATACTACCACCTATCTCTATCTCCTGCTTTTATATAGTTATCTTGGGTTACAATTGACACAAAGTATTTGAACAGGTCCACTCTTTTAATTATACTTACTTATAAAAAAAAATCTATATTGACTATTATTTTAAACTCCCCCCCAAAAAAATGTTGATACAACCCTGGTGTTCTTGCATGTTCTAAATGATATTAGCTGGGTAAAGTAGATGGTGGAGCAAAACATGTACGTTAACTTATAGAGGTCTTAACTTTTTATTAGGTATTTTATTGTTCAAACTTTCCACACAAAAACAGTTGAGTTTTACCCATTTAACTTATTGCCAATTCACCTGAAGTTACTCAAGAACAAAATTGAACCATAACATTTAAGTAAATTGAAATGTATAAAGGAGATAAATGTTCCGTAATAATTTAGGTACCTAGCAACAACACACTTTTTACAAATGGAAAAGTCGTTAAAATTGAATTTATTTGCTCGAGATGAAATTTCAAAACCTACAAACACTGAAACTAAAAACAACCATCAAAAAATTACACTAAAGATAAAAAAAAATCGCATAAAATTATGTCTGCATTTCGCCCCGAGCCAGAGTACCACACATGGTCCCGACGAGTGTACTTACTTTTAGTCTATAACAACAAAATCTTGAAATACTTGAAAATAATATAATTCGCACTAAAATTAAAATTGAATATCTATCTAGATTTTAGGCAAATGAACAAAAAGAATACGTGGACAACGACCACATTTTTGCAATATTTTTTTTTGATAAAGAAATCAACAAATTATTATGCAGAAAAACTGATAACACACATGTAGACCGCCAATTTAAAATTTAACAACCAAATAATCTATTATTATTTCTGTCTACCAACCTTGCGTTGTCCGGTTATCCTGTAATCTGTATTAATGACGAAATATTATATTAAAATATCAAAAAGCGACGACACCAACTTCCAAAGTGTATAAAAGCCAATATTGAAAAATTCGTTTTGTTCGAGAACCCTCCTTTTCATCAGAGGCGCTCGTTTTCCCGATTTTGTCGCGATACGTTTTATGATTTGAAGTTTTTAAAAAAATAACGATATTTTCAGATTAAGTTGTACGGTGTACGCCAGGAAAACGACCCATTAAGATATTTTTAAAGAAAAAAAAAAAAATTCTTCTAATCGGTAAGTTGATTAGTTTACTCGAAAAATTAATTTTACTAAATTGCATTTTATCGGCGGTTTTTTTTTTACAAAGAAGTTGTATAGTAATAAGTATTAAAGTATTAATAGGTACATTACATTAATATGTACTTAAATTATATATTATTACTTATTTTCCTATTTATTATTTTATTTATACACCTAAGTAACACTTAATCACTAGACTACACTAGTTTTGGCAGCAAATCGACGCGCTTTAACTCAAAAATGAATTTAATTACTTTTCTATTAAATTAAAAACCCTGAAATTCACCCGATCATGAAAATGTTTCTATAGTCCTATGTAGTCAAGTCACAAATGTGTAACAAAATTTGTTCTTTGATTTTATAGTCGAATAAGAAGAAAAATGTTTTTTAATAGTCAAGTCAAAATAATATTTTGTTTCTAGTCGAGCGTAACGAAATTTGTTCTGTGATAGTCAAATAAAAAGAAATTTTTTTTTTAAATTTATTATAATTAAAAATTAATAATAATAATGCATGAAAAGAAAAAATAGAGTTAAATGTGTTGTGTCATTAATTTTTAACGCACAAAAGTGGTAAATACTCTTTTGTTTTTTTTTATAACATAAACCATATTTGTTAGAATAAAACATATAAAAGGTTAAATTAGTACCATTATACATCAATGTATGCTAATTAACAATGTTTTTATGATGGTCACAGTTTGTGATCTTCTGAAAAATTTGCTATAGGACACTTACTTCACTTGTGCGCTAGACCATCGATATTATGTGTTTGCTTCATTACATTATTATACCTTAGTATAATCATTAATTAACAAAATAATTGCAACAAAACTTGCGTTTGTTGTCTTTAATTACATAACACTTTACACCAATCACAGTTTTAATTATTAAATTTTTGAAGTTAAATAGTTTTATATTTGTAACAAATTACTATACATGTACTAAATATGTATTATAATATATACTCGTAGCAATTGCTACTGTAAAACTATTTACACCAGTATTATGTCACACATTGTAGTACAAATATATTTTATTCTCTTACCTTAAACGAATTTCAATAGAATCAATTCGGTTATGCGTTTGCTTCGAATGTTTGAAAGTCACAGCTATTTTACCGATAAACTGAGTTTGACTAGTTGCTAAACATTATATTTACTGCAAGAATAAATCATAAGCAGAATTAAAGTAAGGACAGCACTGGAAAGATAATAAAAAATAATAATAATAATAATTATAAAATAATATATGATTATCATATACTATATGATAATAATAAAAAAAAACAAGTTTGTGATTTATAATTTCTTATAATTTCATTTTTAACTGCTGATATCCATTGCACATTTAAATGTAATCTAATATAGCTACATCATTTACATGAGTACACACATAGTTTTCTCCAAATTTTTTTTTTTTCAATTTTTATTAATAACAATACTACATTGTTATTTTCTTAAATTAAATGTTGTCTAAAACATTTTACAATAATGTGTGTTACATCGTTTGTATTATGCTGTATAGCGTATGCCATTCTTAAAACAACGTTTTAAATTCGATTTTCACTAAGATCTATTGTATACATTTTAAAATTACATCTGTTGAACAAAGGCGAATAATATTGTGCATCACATAGCTGATCTGAACTAAAAAGTACATAATAATTGTAATTATAATCGTAACTAATAATAATAATAATAATAATAATAACATATAAAAATACGAAAAAAAAAAAACAGTTTTAAGAGTGCGCGTACAACTACTACTTTTGTTCATTTATTTTGTAATATTTACCTAACTAAATGCGTTCACTTAACATAGACACAATTTGAAAGGCACTTAAAATAATAAATGTTTTAAAATAGGCACTTGAAGTATCAAAAGTGCTGATTTTAATTGAATAACATTGAACACGCGTGTTACATGTTGGATGAAAAATTAGTTTGCGGAAACATTACAAATCTCTAACAGAGTATTTTAAAACACACTGAATTTTTATTTTGAAATGGTTGCAGATATTTTGGCAATTTTGAGTAAAATTCTAGTTGTCGGTCAAATTGTTTACGGAAAGTAATTATTTGAAATTTACAGATATTCATAGAACACAACTTCTCTTAGCCCATCGGTGTATGTCTGAATGTTTCAAAACTATTACTGCAGGTATTGTGTGTACATTGATAGAAAGTCATTATTAACACAATCAATAAATAAATATCCAAACATGACTTGTTCCTTTCATATTAGGATCTAAATGATACTAGGATTAAATACAATAATAATATTATAATAACACTAAGCAGAAATCGATGATTAGTTGCCAATAATCTTAATGAGGACAAACTAAAAAACTGTACCAAATAAAAAAAACTTTTGAGAAGATAAAAAAAGCTCTAATATTAAAGAAACCGGTTTCCACGCATTGTTTGAAACTATTATTTATGTAATTTTTAGCTGTGTTGGCTTTTACTTTGATTCAAGTACAGAGCCGTTTAATAATAAATACTAAGCAATAATAATAATAATAAAAAAAATTTATGACAATTAATAAATCACAAAAATAAAATCCATTATCTTACAAAAAAAAAAAAAACATTGTTATAAATAAAAATATAACAAATTGAGCAGAACAGATCTGTTTTTTTTTTTTTTTTTTTTTTATAGTAATAATAATAATAATATTTAAAGAATAGTAATAAAAAACAATAGTAAAACTCAAAAATCATGTATTTGAAACAGAATGTTTTAAATACTAATTTAATTTTTAAGCAAAGAAAATTACATAAACAAAATTAAATGTCAAGAGAACGATATCAAGTACGGTATAGATCATGAAAACAATAAAATGAATGAATTTTGCATTTTCTTTGTTAAGATAATACTACTAAATTACGCTTAAAAAGCATTTATCAATTTTTTTTTTTTTTTTTTTATTCAATGATCAACTGCCATTTCTGACTGTACAGATAATTGACAAATGTTTGATAAAATAAAAAATTGCGCACAATATATTTTTGTCTTATAATATTCGCTTGTTTTTTTTATTCATGTTTTATAAAATAGATGTAATTTAGGCATTAATTCGGTTCATACTTTTGTTGGCAATAATATTTAAAAGATGTATTCAGGTACACGTTTTCTGTTTTGAGTTGTTAACACAATCAATTTGTACCGTATCAAAATATTTTATAGTGTTTTATTAAAATATATGGCACTTTTAAAACAAAACATTTATGTGTTCAAAGTTAAAAAAAAAATTCGTAGATTTTTTTTTTTTTTCATACAAAACAAATCTTTGACTATTATACACTAAATATGGTACACGTCTACAATCTACCTTAAACATGTAATGTTTGTACTATAATTTTATCATGACCTGGTCTAAACTTTGATTAATAGAAAACATTGTAAACACATATATGACACAAAAATAAAATACTCAGTTCACTGAGTCTTAAAACAATACAGAATATCAATCTTGGTTTAATTTTACATTGTGAGCTGAGTACAATATCTATAATAATAATAATAATAATATAACATACATCAATTCATTGTTAAAGCACCAGTCTACATTATACAATAACATATATTATTACCAATTGAACAGTATAAATATTCTGTATTTACTTCAATATAATTTTATTCAAAACTTTTACAAAAACGCGTGATAAAAAAAATCTAAAAACAAACAATTTTTTTTTTTTTTACAAAATTAAATAACTGTTGGATTGGTGTTCTTCTTGTCTTAATGCGTTTAAAAAAAAAAAAAAAATTATAGAAAATGCTAAAAGATTAATATTTCAAACCAGACTTCAAGCACATTATGTTTGTTTGAATTATTGATATTTGTTAGTTCATACTTAAAACATTGGTAGTTTGTTGATATCCTACTTAAAAAAAAAAAAAAAACTCAAGTCGTTAACTAATAGATTTGTAAGTAATTCAAACACATTGTGTAACTAATAGTTTGTGGGTTCACGGTAATCGTTGATTTTTAGAGCTGGGTCAATTTTTTGGATGACAATATCTATTAAATAATGAGAAACTATTATTATGTATACATGGAAAAATTTTGTACCCAACCACCTATTTACTAACATAATTAATATTGCAAGGCACTTCAGATTTTTCAATGTAAAACATAAATAAAAAATCAATTATTGTCATCAGTCTTTCCTTTCATCAGTCTAATTAGGAAATATGACCACGACCATAAAAAAAAAAAAAAAAAACTTAAGTCTGTAAATATATAATATTGTATCGTATACAAATCAATAAGCTATTTTAAAATTTAAACGAAAAAATTGAGAGTGAGAAATCGGTGACTAGTGTCGATTAATATTAAAAACAACGGTTAATATTATGATGACGATAAGTAGTAATTAAATGACCACCAACTGAGAAAAATACACAATGAAATCTTTGTTTTTTGACAGAGTCGTGTAAAATGCGATGAACGCAAATCGAACAAAAATTTATTGCACTTGGGTTCGTGACAGAAAACTTTCGGTAAGAATACATCGATACAGTAGTAATCTTTGTTGTTCAGAAGTTTGATTCAAAATATTTTAAAACTATGTTTACAGTAATAACACACATTTAAATAATAACTTTAGTAGTAAAAAATAACATTTAAGTTTGTACTTTAAGTTGTATTGACTATATTTGCAATAAGAGAACGTCATGTTTAAATTGTACTTTAAAAAATGCTTGGAAAAAAGAATCCGGTGAGATCTTTTTCCCCTCGACACACACACACACATAATAATATCAACTAATTAACAAAACTAACAAATAGTATATATTATTACCAACTAACTTTGCACTTAAATTTGTACTCTATACGTTTCTTTTTAAAAACAATAATCTAATGATGGTATATATAATATGTATACATTGAACTTTTGTGAATACACGTTTATGTAAATTGTATTGTTGCATTTTTGATTGTTTAGTGCGTTTATACCAAATTGGCTATTTCATCGTGCCGATGTTTTTTTTTTATAATTTTAGTCATTATTTGTGATAGAACATTTAAAGTTCCACGGAACGGTTGCAAAAATTGTTTTTCCCGATCAATGTGATACATTTGCGAATTATTACCGAGCGTAAAAATGACAATTTTTACCAAGACGTATTATTATTACGAGTTGTTGAACACACGAAAGTCTTCAAACTAGCGTGTACTCGCATGAAATAAATAAATAGCCAACCGTGCGCGGTGAAACACAAAAACAACAGCGACAACAACAGCGCGTTGCCGTATAATTCGAGAAAACAAAACAACTATATATTAATACTGGTTAGTTACTGTCGACTAAATAATAATAATTAATGTACGGCGTTTAAAAACAAAATAGCACGTAATCGAAAAAATAAATCACTCGTGTAATAAAACGTTTTATAGTCTCGCGATCAGAGGAGGACTCGGATCGCGCGTGTCGTAAAACTCTTTTTTACACGTCTACAAAATGAGGTAGTTTTGAAGAGGAATGGTACGGTATATATACTCGAGTGTAGAATAAATAAATACACAAGAGTGTGTGTGTTGCTCAAAAGGCGTGTGTCGTGAAACAGTGCTGTATATGACACGAACAAAAAACAAAAAAATCAAAAAACCGTTTTGTGAGTTTGATGAAAAAAAAAACGCCGCCGCTTAGGAACAAAATGCGTTAGATGTGTTCGTTTTGAATGTGTCAACGCGTCAATGACTAGCTCGTAAATTAAAAAAAAGATATCGTCGGATCTGAAAAATCGGTCTGTTTAAAAAAACGTTATTTGCAGCAGCGTTAGGTTAGGTGAGTGAAACTGAACCGTGTGAAATCATCGTTATTATTCGCAACGGTGTAGCGTCGTACTCGTAGAACCTATAATTTATAATTAAATTTTGTTTTGAAGTATTACCGTCGAAAAAAATCCCGTCGTTAAAAAAAACAAACGCAATTCATTATGAATCGACGGCGAATCGCGCGCGTACCAACTCAGTTTTACACTGACTGTTTTTTGTTTCCCTAAGATACGAAATCTACAATTTTTTCAGCGTTTTTTCTTTTTCCCGTTTTGTCTTTCACAAAAACATCGCGACGACCACCACCAGAGAGCGCGGCGGCTCTGACGACACCGCCGTGCCGGTCGGCGTCGGCGGTGCACCCGGCTCCCGGCCGCGGTCAGTTCTTGCCGGCCTGCAGGGGCAGCGGCGAGCCGCTGTTGACGCCGCCGCCGTTTCCCTCCTCCAGCTGCTCTTCCTCCTCCTCCTCCTCCTCCTCCTCCTCTTCCTCGTCCTCGTCCAACATATCCTCGTCGGCCGCGCCGTCCTCGTCGGACGCGGACGAGTACTCGGCATCGTCGGCCGCGATGTCGCGGTTCTTGATCATCATGCCGCCGGCCATCTTGGACGCGTAGAACAGCGGCGGGTTGGTGTCCACCAGCGCTTTGAGATACGAGTCCAGCAGCGCCTTGCTGCTGTTGCCGAACACCTTGTCGCCCGGCGGCTGCAAAAGACCGTCTTTGTGGTTGGCGGCGGCCGCGTACTGCAGGAACGGCGACAGGGCACCGCCGCCGCCGCCGGTGGTGCGCGCGTAGTTGTCGATCAGGTCCATGGCGGTGGGAAACGCGGCCTTGTTGTGGTGCTGTTGCTGCAGCTGCTGGTGCAAGCGCACGGCCGTCTGCTGCTGCGGCGCGTTGCCGTGAAGCTGCTGCTGGTGCTGGTGGTGGTGCTGCACCAGGTGGTGCTGGTTACCGTGCGCGGACGACGACGAGTTCACGGTCAGGTCTTCCGGGTCGTCGCCGCCGCACACGCTGCTGTTGGCCGAGCGCAGGTCCATCTTGCCGTCGGCCGCCCTCCGTTGGCCGCCGCCGCCGCTACTGGTGGTGGTCACAGCGTCCGTCGGCGAGGCCCGGGCGCGCAGCTCGGCCGGCGATATCTGAAAAGACAAAAAAAGACGACGGTGTAAGAAATCGCTTGTTTTTCTCATCCGCATAACATAACGCCCGCCCCTATGTAGCGCCCAGACCGAACCCCTCTCTAGGGGTCTGGGGACTGGAAATCTCGGACAGAGGTTCCTCGAGCGCGACGCGGGGGCGCACTAAGAAAGGGGCGAAAACGGGGTTCGACATTTTACGCAGCCAGCCCACACCGCCGGGTCTGGTGACTCGAGATCATCTCGTACAGAGGTCCCTCGAGCGCGATGCGGGGGGCGCACTAAGAAAGGACTTTTCAAGATTCGACCCCTGGAGCGTTTCATAAAAGGGTTCGAGTATTATTGACGTATCGATCGATTACGCACCAGCCCGAACCACTTAAAATCGTGCAACGAACAGACGAGCACCAAGAAAAGGTTCTTCAAAATCCGTCCCCTAAAGCTTTTTTTTGAAAATTCTCTCCTCGAGCCGGTGAAACGGGGTTTCCAATGTAACTTGGCGTGTTCATTTTTTAAATTTAATTTACCAAGCTTCGACCGACTAAACCCCGCGCAACGCCGGGTCGGTGCAGGTTATAGGTATGGTTTACAATATTTAGACATTTTTATACGTTAAAAACCGTTTTGAATTTGGTTCGAATACGTCGTACACTTGGACACCGAAGAATACCGGAATTTTAGATTCTGTTTTTAGTGGTTTTACGAGGATGTTTATTTTTTTACACTGTTAACAAAGTTTCTACTAGAAATGATGAACCGATTTCTGCATACGTAACCTTTTCGCTAAGCGAATCGGATCACTTCAGAGAGGCCATTTTTCTATTTTCACAACAGTTTTTTAACGCGGCGGAAAAAAAACCACCGAAAAACGACATTTTTTCAATAACCCGTATAGAACCCGTATTTCTCCATAGTTTCGAAAATAATTACTGAGGAGTTTTGAAATTTTAGACAATAATGATGTGTCTTCGTACTGTACAACTACAAAAAAAATTATCAAAAAACTTAATTTAGGCTATTTGTATATGTATAGTCATTTTTATATGAGTGAAAAACCCATAAACGGGTTGAATTTGGTTTTTTTTTACTTGAAATTTGAACACGACATCAGTTACTCTACAAAACTATACACCAAAAATTTGTTGAAATTTTTTCATCTACCGATATTTATTGGTTTTAAGATTTTTAACAAAATATTAGATTTCGTTGAAATCGCGTATAATTATTTCTCCGTAGTTACGGATAATAATCGTTCTATTGTCCTGAAATTTTCAACAAAAATGTACTCTTGTACTGTAGAACTAAAAACGAATTTTCAAAAAGTCTCATTCGATTTTTATTGTTAAACTTGGGTTTCGTCTGGACGTTTACTTGATACAACCGAGCTCGCTCAGAATCGTTCTTCCGAAGGCAATGATTGCTTACAGATATCAAATAATACGTTCCGACCACAACTTACAAAGCAGCGGCCCACCCAAAGCGTAGTCGCTACTCCGTTAAACTACCCAAGCGACGTGGAGTGATTCCGGCTTTTTTTTCAATTAAATTGGATTGAAATTCATACTTCGATTTTATTAAAAACTAAGAACAAAAATTGTGCGTGGAATCGATCTTAAACTTATCAACTACAAAATCAAATTAAATTTCAAATATTTTAATCCTGTATGCTATGTGTAGGCAGAACTTTTCCCGCACAGCGTCGGTATTCTGGGTGAAAAACGGAACTTGGCATAATATTTAAAAATATTATAAGTATTTTTTCAAAAAAAAAAAAACAAGTTCACGTAAAATCGTTTTTTTTTTTTCAATGTACATAGTACGCTGTTATAGTGCATTATAAGCTATGTTTGGAACAGGGACGTTTAAAAAAAAAAAATGTTAAAAATGACTGTCGATGGCCAAATTTAACGCGGGAATTTCATTTGATAAAATTTTTTTTTGTAGTTTTTAGAAAAAAAAAAACCATTTGAAATCAGAAAAAACGTATTTTTTATTAGAAACTGATACACTGGCTTCGAAAATTACATGTTCACGATTATTATTATTATTGTTTCAAGTGTTATGAAAATTGCCTACGCAAAACGCCTTATAAAAGTGTTGGAATGTTCTTGTCGAGTGTCTTATCCGAATGTAACAAAAAATTACCTCAAACGGACGCCTAAACTGTCACGAATCTTCTATCTGTATTTGCTAAACTGTTTTTTAAGCACTCTTATTATCATCTGATTTTGCAAAATTCTTTAAAACGTACAGTTTTACCTAGAAGAATTTGAATATCCCCAAAATTTGTGTTCATTCGTTTGTTTTTAGTTTTGAGCACTCCTAGATATTCGGATGGTAATTTATTGTACACGACAATTGAACTTTTCTTTCGTCTAACATAGTATTCGTCATCGCGGTCGTTTGTAAGTTGACGACCGTACTAAAAAATAAACTTAAAACAGCTATTTTTTTATTTTTTTTAGTGACGTTTGAGGAATTTTTTCGTTTTTAACCGACTTCGAGATAGGAGGAGGTTTCACTTTTATTGTTTTTACGCACGTTCATTCGTTTACTCCGCCGATCTTTTTTTCTGTTTTATACGTATAAATTAGCCCCATACAACGAAATTATTACAGCGCTTTTCGGAAAGAGTCAATAAAACCCCACACATAAATTTTACAGAAAAATCGCGATAACGATATTTCGAGTGAATCGTGTGAACACGCAGAAAGTAATTCTATGAGAAACACTAATAGGAAAAAGTGCACGGAGCGTAAAATTTGTTCCTATCTTCGCGATTCTCTAAAAAAAACTGCCGACGCAGCCGTCGCAGACACTTCTGCACGGCGTTTTTTATTTTTGCCCGACAGCTTTTTTTCCGGTAAGGTTTTAGTGCGTTTTTCACGCGTTAACCGCCGTCCGGCCCTGTAACACACGTACACACACACGCATATATCATAAACGCACCTTGACGCCGGCTTTCAGGAGCAGGCTGGACGCCAGCTCCGGGTCGAAGTTGGACGGCATCGGCTGCACCGGCAGGTCCTTGGTGCTGATGCCGCGGTGCTGGCGCGACATGTGCGAGTGCAGCGAGTTCCTGGACTTGGCGACCGTGCCGCACAGCACGCACCTGTACCCGGAGCACACGGTGTGCTTGTCCTCCAGATGCGTGCGCAGCGTGTGCGCCGACCGGTAGATCTTGCCGCACTTGGGACACGGCCGCGGGTCCGTCGCCCGCACCCTGGTCATCTCGATCGATCTCCTCGCTGAAAGATCACATCGTCACCGTTTTAGAATTTCGTCGATTTGTACTCTTCGGGGACGCATGTCGTCCGCGGGGGGGTCCGAGAACCCGCACCGCAAGCACGGAAGGAACAGCACAGAAAAAAACTTTTTTGTTCGCGCGACACAGGGGCGTGCTCACGCGGGAGGGTGTCGTCGTATCGACCCCCGCGGATCCACGGGTTTAAAAAAAAAAAAATCGTCGACCTATTTTATGACGCGATGTGAAAAGCCAAGGGAAATTCGTTTTGTAAACAATAGTTTTTTTAAATAATATTATATAAGAAACTGTAACGACCTTTGTTTTTATAACCCCATTAGAAAAAGCCGCGATACGCCGTCTCAATGGCATACGACTAGCCGGCGCTCGATTCGGAGGTGTGCGGGGGGCAATACCGAGGTTTTTTGTCGCGATATTTAGATAAATTCAGACGGGGCCCGGGAAAAAGCTAGTAAAAATACCGATTCGTCGGCAGTGTCATACTACCCCTACCGGACTAGATGGGGCGCGACGCCAGAGCGCTGAAATTAATAAATTCGCGTTCTCAAAACCGTGTATTATTATAACGTAATAAACCCGTCGTGCGTTTGTAAAACACCGATGGTGACAGTATACGATGATATTCGAGATTCCGATAGGTTTACTAAAAACAGAAGAATCGTGTACAACAACAGTACGTCTGTTTTTATCCAGACGAAAAACAGCAGGTCATTTTGTCTCGAAAAGAGAAGGCCCCATACGTAACGTACCGTTCGTCCGCGCGATGTCGAATCGGAGTCGACGTTTTTAAGGAGTAATTCGTATAGGCAGCTTAACGTGTTTCGCCGCATTAATTTTTGCGCGACCAGGGATAACGCAGAGCGGTTTTTTTTTCTCTCTTACACTAAAAAAGCGAGTATTTTCTTTTTTTTACAGACGTTTCACGTTTTTCGCTGTGTCCTAACTTTTCTCAAATCGACGCGTCCAAACGGATCGACTCGTCGTAGTAAGAACTTGACGCGCGTAAATTTTTTTCACACTACAACCTGTAAACTAGGCGGGTGAAATTTTCGCGTCGAGTTAAGCAGTTACTTAACTCGGTCTGGACAATTTCGTTTAACACGGTTGCGTGGAAAAAAAGCCGATTTTTTTTTTTTTTTACTCCTTTGAAATCGGCCGTCGTTGTTTTTCCACGGTCGATTCATGCTGCGTTTCAACTACTAGCGCGACCCGGTCGTTTTTGACGAATCCGCGGAAAACGCACGAAAGAAAATCTACAGTGTCAATCTCGTCGATTGCGCACATTTTACGTTAGAAAATCAACAATAATTGGGCGCGAACGGGGGAGAAATATTGTTAAAAAGAAAAAGAGTGTTGATTGGCAAAATATCGACGGCAGAAGAAAACCGTTAGTAAATATCAACGTTTTGTCGTGTTACGCGTTGCGAGGTTTTTCTTTGTTGTTCCGCACACAAAATTTGGTTTTAAAAAAATAAATAACCGCCGAGTTTGGACGAACGTTTAACCCCTTCGTTACGTCGTACGGATACTGTGTATCGCGCGCGTTTTCGTCACAATTTTTCGCTCTACCCAAATAAAATCGTACGTTTTTTTTTTGTTTTAATCGTATCGTACCTGGAAATGTATGGCGAAAACTACCAAATTTTTCGTTGCTCGTAACGCGGCGTTACAATCATATCATTTGTGTGTACACAGAGGCTGCGGGACCGGCGCAGTTGTTTAGAAAAAAAAAAATAAAAACAAGAAGAAAAGATTTTTCACCTTTATTTATAATATAATAATACATATAAAGGGTTCTACAAAAAAAAAAATACGGCGTACCTACATACACGTAGTTTTAATTCTAAATCGATAAATTACACAGAGTGAAACGCCATAAATCTATACATAAGTTTTGTACGCGAACACTACGTGTACAAAACGTTCCGAGGGAAAGAAAAAACAATTAGTGTCTGCACAACGTAACATTTTTTCAGACAAAAAGTACGTTTATGGTTGTTTCTGTTAAATTATATAGTACATGGATAACTAGTTTTTTATCATTTGGTACGTTTTTCGTGTACGATACGGACACGCGATTTATATATATGTACAAATTTACGAAATAATAATAAAACATAGAATATTAGGTACAACAAAATAATGGCGATAACAATAATTAATAAACAAAAAATTACAGCGTACAATATGACTACTATTTTTCAAAAACGTATAACAAAAAAACAAAAAAAATTATACATACAAAAATAAATAATAACAATAAAATAACAGTGTTGACGATATAAGTGCGGTATTGGCAATATTCTTCGGGTCACGGTGGATTATGTTTGAAAATCCTCTCGAGGACTGCGCGAAACGGGTAAAAACGGTAGCGCGTTATGAGGACAGAGAGTGTCAACGATTAGTTGCCACTTAGTTTCGTTTGTGCACGACCGAACGAGCTGGCCCCTTTCTCTAAAATAGTGCAATTTTTTTAAAAAATCATTTCTAACAAACACACGCGTGACAAGTAGTATTAACAACAGTATTTAACGATCAGTCTTCTGTTTTGGGAACGAGAACTACGTCGACGTATAGAAAAAAAAATCCGGTACAATACAGCTGTTTGGAAATCATCGAGTTTCCTGGAAGATACCGAAAATCGTCGTCGTCGTCGGAGTACAAACGCCCGGTAGACTGACAATATAAAAACATGCGAAAAATAAAATGCCGAGAGTTGATTTATTCGATCGACAGCGTTTTTTAGTCCCACGGCCGACCAAAACGGTACGACGGATCGTACACGAGCGCTGTTTGGACGAAAACCGGTGCACGATGTTCAAATCAGTGACCGAGAAGAAGAAAAAAAAACGCACGACGTCTTTATTTTACACGAACGATTCGACCGGGGATTAGGTTGGCGCCGAAAACGATTCGTATTGTGCAAACACCCGAAGCCGAACGATTTGTAAAAAAATCGATAGCGTTTATAAAAACCCCCCCGGAAAACACGGTCAAACGTAAATAATTTTTAGAGAAACTGAAGATTTAACCTGTAGATGATACTGCTGTGGTGGATGTTTCCTACTCATAATTACAGAGAAAAAGTTTTCATCTTTGATGTCTGTTTTACCCGCAGCGCGACAAACATCGACCCCGAAACAACACATTTTGTCGGCGCAATTGGTATTTCGTTAGCGGTCCACCATCACTGTATTGTACAACGCAGTTCGTACCGAAAATCGGTGAAATCTTAACAGAAAAAAACAGCAACAAAAAACAAACGTTCACGCGAATTTAAAACCAAGTGTTTTCTCTCTTTTCACGAGTGTGTAACAGCACTGTACGATTAGAAAGAGAAAAATTAAGAAAAGAATAAAGAAAAAAAAATGGTTTAACTAACTGCGTTCACCCGAAAATCGCCGCAGTCCGGATCGTAAGTGGGCGGCGGCGGCGGTGTATTATGAGGACGACATTGTACGGTGTTGTTTCATGCGAACGAAACTTATCGCGCGAACCGGTTTGTCGACGCGAATACGTGTAACGTGGAGAAAAAAATAAATAAAAAAACGAACCGAAATATCGTATAATAAATATTGTGCGCCTCGGTTCGCCTACAATAGAAAAATATAAACACATTTTACGAATTTTTCGAAACATTTCGTCTAGAACGAGTTGACGGAGAATGTCGCTGCAAAATTATACGTATATTTATTTTTTTCCCCCCGCGACATCCGCTGGGCGACATTTTCAAACACAACGGACACAAAAACAGCGGAACATCATAGGAACATTCGAATAATTTCTAAAAAAAACGATAACTCGCGGTTAAAAAAAAGGTTTTGATTACACGTTACTGTATATAAACGGAGTAATGGCACACACAGAATTCGTGTGCACAAAAGTAACACGGTTCTTTCGAAACAAACCGCGGTAACGCGAAAACCAAACGAATTTTACAAGAAGGATTTATACGAACACATCTATATGTATGAAATCAAACGCTACGTTTTCCATCGTATGATACACATCCTGGACTAGAATTAAAAGGATCGAGTTTAAACGATACGTACATACAACGGTGAATTAAAATCGCGAACAAATGTACCACCATCTCATATTTAGACGTACGTAGTGTTTACGATTAAAATTTTTACACAGTTTACGCAGTCGTGTATAATATGATTTAAACGATTCGACGAAAAAACGGTTCATCCGTAAAAATGTACATAATTATTATATTAAACGACCCCGTGTCACGCGGATTTGTTAAAGAACATCAAAAGTAGAGAAAAACAAACGTACTCGCGTTTTCTCAACAACTGCGGATTGTTAATAACGAATAATAGCGATCGCCGGTTTTACTACACTGTGCGTATTGCCGATTTTCAAGTACGGAAAACTCGAATTCGTTGTACGCAAACTTCACAAATCGCGTCAAAATGATCCGTTTGTTCGAGCAATAATCTCTATATTTTGACCGGCGACCAAACGCACGCGGATACGTAAAAAACGATTGAACTTTTGTCGAAAAAAGCTACGTGGCTCGTAAAAAGATAATCGTGATATTTTACTATATTTTCGTCGTTCTTTTGTACTTTTGGCTAACTATTTACTGCCACCTACACGAGCGGTGCGACAAAACCCGTAAGAAATCGATCGGTTTTCCGACCCGCCCTCGCGTCAGATTTCGTACATCGATCGATCCACAACAAGGACTCGCTGAACAAAAAAAATTTAAAAATCGCGCGGGTAGTTTGACGGGGTGGCGACTACACTTTGGGTGGGTCACCCGCTAGTTTAGAAGTCGTGGTTAGGTTAGGTCATTAGTATACGTCGTGGTAAAACGAATTTAACGGTAAAAACATTTACAAAATCTGCGTCTTTCCTATTTTAGTGTTGTGTAAAGTTTTCAGCCGTTATGATAAAAAAAAACACGTTTTCCCGTAATAATTTGTTCCGACCCCCCTAAGAAATACACGGCCTCCCCCCGAAATGACGAGTTTTACGACAACTCAAAGCCGGCTGGCTATAAACCAAAATCGTGCTGGCCAATTTCCTAAATTTTTCAACCAAACATATGTCAAACTCTAATCTTGTGCACATTAAAGTTTCGAGACTTGAACCAGAGGTTTTATGGAATGATTAAAAGAGAATCAAGATCCGTATCTCCCTTAAAAATTTAATAATAATCGATCGAAATTTCGGCTGCTCGTCGTCGAACCCTTCTCTCGGTTAAATGTATCGTAAGTTTCGAACGGAGCGCGCTTACGAAAATTTGACCGTTTTTTTGCTCCCGAAGTATAATCGAAATTTAAAAAAACGTACGTTAAAATTGGAGCAGTTTTTCAACTTTTGATCACAGAAAAGAACATCACCGTAAAACCAATGACGCTCGGAATCTAAAATAGAACGCATTTAAAACGTACGTAATACAATAATTATATACACGTGTACACAATGGAAAAATGGTTCAATCGTTTTTTTTTTTTACAGACAGACAGACGTAGAACAAGAGGCATAATAAATATACTGGTGACCGATACCGGATTTCCGCGGAATCTCGGTGGAAAACTCGCACAGTAAAAAAAATTATCGACCGTTTGTGCGTGGAAAAATCTCGCACAACCCCTCCTCCTCTTCCTCCTATCGGAAACTTCTTCCGAGCCACTGCTGTTTGAGGGGGGTGGTGGGACGGGGGCACACCGATAACTATCTGCTGATGGCCGACTTGGTGAGCATGTAAAATTGGGACGTCAAGTCGTTGGGGTTGATCCGGTCCCGCATGGCCGACGACGACGGCGTCGTCGCGAAACTGTTCGGCTGCCCGTGTTGCTGCCCGTGTTGCTGCTGCTGCTGCTGCTGCCGATGTTCGTTATGATCGGCGGACGCGTGCGGCGGCTTGTGGTCGGCGGCGGCGGCGGCCACCACCGAAGGTTTGGGGAGGAAACACGGCGAGATGGTCGCGGCGGCGGCGGCGGCGGAGGACGACGGGCTGTCGGACGACGAGCAACTGACGGGAGGTGGCGGTGGGGGAGGAAGAGTAGGATGATGATGAGGATGGTGGTGGTGGTGATGGTGGTGCAGCGGGTGGTGACCGCCGGCGCCGCCCGGTGGCTGCAACGGCATGTTGTGCATCCGGCTGCTCCGCTGCCGGATGCCGTGCGTTTGCAACAGGTGATTGAACAGATACTGTCTGGTCTTAAAGTGTTTACCGCACACCGGGCACGGTTCCCAGCGCGGAGCGGCCGAGTGGACGTTGGCCACGTGCTGCTTCAAGTTGCTCACGCTGCTGTACACCCTGCCGCATTCCGCGCACACCGGCTTCGGTTCCGCGGCGTTCAAGTAACATCCCATCGTAGGTCCACCGCCATCCCCTGGAACCCCACCAACACAGAGTCTATACACGTGTCATTTATCGGATTTTTATTTGTACAAAATTTTCGACGATTTTCTCGTTCCGCAACGGTCGTTTATCGTTTGATTGCGTGCGCCGCGGTAAAGTTCTCTTTTTTTTTTAGTTTTTAGCCCCGTACAACCGAACCGGCCACCGCACCCCGTCTACGGCTATTATCTGGAAACCTAAAAACCGTCCGGGAACCGTACTAAACTCTGACGATCGCATTCGACCGACGTGGTAAACGGAGGAGACAAGTGGATTTCATGGCGGCGAACGACCCGTGGAGCAGATGCGCACGACGCAGGACACCAAGCGCGGCGAAGCTTCTCGGAAACGTGCGGATACGGCCGCGAGGGGAAAACGGGCGGTGGCCAGAGGCGGTACGACGGATCAGAGAATGGTACAAAGGGAAAATGAGGTGGACCGCGAAGATGGAAACAATGAAGAGAGTCGCGTGGATGATCGCGACAGGTGGAGGAACGCGCGAAGAACGCCGAACAGTCGGGAAGAAGAACCACGTACTTGCACCCCCGTTGAACGTCGCGCTAACCAAAAAATATGGGCGCTATTTCGAAAACGGTGTACAGCGGGGTTGTCCAACTGGCGGCCCGTTTTTTGGCCCAGGTTGTAACAAAATTAATGTATGGCCCGCAACCAGATCAGAGGTTTCGGCCCTCGAGGCTCTGCGAGTTGGACACCCCCGGTGCACACACCCCTGGTTAGAGGCCGCGGACGGACACACTTTTACGGACGCGGCAAGCTAAAAAACGAAAAAAACACGGGCAAAACGACAGCGCGTTTTTCTTCGACCGGCGCAGGAAAAATCGGTCTATCGAAACGTACGGACGAGAGAATCATAGTATACACACGTCGTCTGCAATCGGTGGCATACGGCGGATATTCGTCGAGTTTGAACAAAAAAACAAAAACGCGAATCAACACACCGTTTACGACACACGCGCTATTTCGATCCAAAAAATTGTTCGAGAAGAGGTACCTGACACCTACTGGTGGCAATGTAAATAAACAGTAAAAACGATATCCGATAAAACGTCGTGTTTGCGCGTTTGTTTTACCTCCTGAAATAATTTTTATAAACCTAATACGCGTATTGTAGCATATTAAACCGTTGCGCGTTTTTAAATTTTCGTACGCTCGGATGAAATACGATTTTTCAAACATTAGGTTCTAATGGTAGTGGCTTTGATCTCGAAACAAAAAAAACTATCAAAAGTCTGGTGGTTTCGTGCGGATATAATGTTATCACTACAGTGGTCGTAGATATTTTTTGACCATTTTTTCGATTTGGTCCTACGCGATCCCGAATGAACTCGTCGAGTCCGCAGAATCCTCAACGAAATTACGCTCATTTTGAATATTCCATACGAGCCGCAATAACTGTAAAAAAATTTTCCCACCCACCCCCGGGATATATATTTACAACAGCAGTTTACAAAAAATCACAGCCGATAAGGTTTTGCTTCGATAAAACGTTTCGCATACTACATGCACGGTGTTAATAATAATAGCTTTGTTACCACACATAAACGCCCTTTTTTGCAGTAAAAATTGTAAACAAAAACACCAACATCTCGGCGGGAACGAATTTTTTGCGTTAGGGCGCTCGTTTTCCCGATTTCGAACGAAATATTAATATTTAACGAGTCGAAAAGTTTTACAACGGGTAAACATTACGTTTTCGGCATCGACGTAAGTATAATATAATATTGTAAGTGTGTGTTTTTTACATTACAAATAATCGGTTAAACGAGAGCCCATAAAAAGCACGTATTAGCAGCCACCGTGTTTCTTAACAATACGATATCCACCGGGGGGGTTGTTTATGGTCGGAAAAAAAAAAACAAAAAATTCTACCGTCCGTCCGACCCGCGACGACGAAAGGGCGTTCTCAAAAATGTGCAAACAATTAAGGAGTTTTAACTAACATACATTATATCGTAACGTGTCAGCAATTGTTGTTTCGAGAGACGCGAATCCGATTTACTCGACGTTGTAATTAATGATATTGGATTTTTTTGGTAAATCTGCAGATAAAAAAAGTGTAGACTACTATTACTACTGCAACGCGTTATTTACTGTGCAACGATTATCCATCGAAAGGTAATTTAACGCACATAATATACTTGCCATCAACCCTAGATGAAATGAAAAATCGAATAACAACAGCGGTGGAGTCAATTACAAAAGATATGTTGCAAGAAGTATGGAATGAATTTGACTACCGATTAGATGTTATTTGTGTAACCAAAGGAGCTCACATAGAACATTTATAGATACAGTTAATTAAACTTGACATATTTTTCTTTCATTTAATGTATAACATATTGTTCTAAACCTAAAAAATAAAACAATATAAGCACTTTAAATCGGATGAATCATTTTGAATAACCCTGTATTATATATTGATTGACGGTAAAAATTCTTTTGTACAAATTGCAGCAGAGCAACTCGAGTATATCATGTCTCCGTATTCCAATATATATACGTTCTGCATATAATTAGATGTTAGCATTTTTTAAACCAGATTTGTTAGCTATTCCAAGCAGCATGCGCGTATTGTTGTGTGAAATGCCAAGTGCGCCACTGTAGATATTTAAAACATTACGAATTCACGTTACGTACTCTATACCGTGTCAAGTTTAGATATGGCGAATTACCTACATACTAAAAACCCGACAGAAAAGTATAGGCAGGGTTTTTTATTAGTTTGTTTTTTTTTACAGTTATCAAAACTTAAATTGTATCCATTTAATACGGTCACGATAAGAGCTCGAGTACTGTAGTAATTACATTCTGCAGATACGCCGTCAAACAAGTATAATCTAATAATAGTGACGATATTAGGATTTTAGACGGTGTTTTAATAAGTACCAGAGCAAACGTTAAAGATTAATTATTTCTTATTTTAATCCAAATTTCAATTCGCGAGATTTCGGGCAACGTCTCGGAAAGGTTTTCCGATTGCGATTACTACGCTTATTAATAGTGGGCCTTCGGTCCTCTTGTCATTCTCGACCTTCAAAAAAAAAAATTAGACTTATCTAATATAAAGATTTTTTTTTTTAAACTATATACTCTCTAAAATACCTGAACATCGTGCACGTCATAATATACGAGTGCATTATTACGAGCATAATAATTTACTGCGCGTATCCGTCATATTTACATGATCGATAGTTCCTGCGGCGGAGCAAAAACATATAAAATCTAAAAATAATCACGCGCGATTTTTTTAATTGTACAAAATCCGTATAAAACACACATCATACTAATAATATTAATATGCACGCGTAAAAAAAATAACAGCAGATACAATATATGCGCGTACAAACACTTCGTATCACTAACCTTCGTAGTAATACTTAACGCGCTGTGTTCTATTTTAAAATTTTCTTTTTAAAAAAACAGATATACGTACGGATT
This sequence comes from Hormaphis cornu, assembly GCA_017140985.1. NCBI lineage: Eukaryota > Metazoa > Arthropoda > Insecta > Hemiptera > Hormaphididae > Hormaphis > Hormaphis cornu. The sequence continues at coordinate 22,760,945 of CM029361.1, forward strand.
TATTTACCGACTGAGTGAAAAAAAAAAAAACACGATCTCTTAAACAATATACAATATACAATTGTTACAGCAAGGATACGCGAGTAAAAACATTTTTACATTAAAATTTTACATTAAAATTTTAAACACGATTTCAAAAATTGAGCGAACCCGGAGGAAAAATCGTTTTACCGTCGCGTAATCCATCGCACATCTAATTCTACGGTTATCGTAATCGACGGCGCGTTTTGTACGTAATTTTTTACCGTTTTAAACTGTCGTAATTTTTATAGTCCCTACGGTTTCTACAAAGAGGCGAATCGGATTAATTGTTTACGTAAAACATCACGAACGCGTTTTACACGACTTAAATTTTACTCTGAACGTGTCGTAACGATTTTCGAACGTCGATATATAATTGTTACACCTACTGCAGAAATGACAACGCACAGTAGAAAGTAGCCGTTTTGCATTTTAATGCTCTCTATATATGGCAGTGAGTGCCACCATATTTCAGAATACAATTAGAGGAATACTACGATCAACATTTGAAACGTTGCGTTTTAAACATAATAATATCAGAGTGTTTACAGAACCGTGTGTAATAAGTGGTTTAACGGTTTTCGCCAAGACGGCAGTAAAAATGTAAAAAATCAACGACGGCGCAGTACGTTGTTGGAAAAATACCTTTGTTGTCTCACCGAAACCCGTAAGGATATCACGCAAGCGAACCCCGATAAAACGAATATTTCACTTTTTGACCGATCGATTCGAATTTCTTGGACGGAGAAAAATGTGTTTTGCGGGGAGCTCGTTTTGCTGATTTCAAAGGGATCGGAGGAGGCCTCTGTCCGTCACGCTGAAATCGAATAGAAATTCACACGTATCCGTTGCGATAAGGATTCTGAAAACCGCTTTGAATCTGTCACGGAGAACGACTTTGCCGCACATTCTTTTTGTCTTGGGATTTTTAAAAAAAAATGTTTTTTTTACTGTTCAGTTTGTAAAAATGTTGGGAGTGAATGCGGAAAAGTCGTGTTCGAGCAGACTTCGTGACAGGTTCGAATCGGTTTTCATCGGCATCAGTCGGTATGTTTGGCAAAGGAACCGTCTAAATTCCTAGGATTTCAGTGTGATGGACAGAGAAAGCACGTCGATCCCGTTAAGGCGAGAAATTTAAAAAGTTCAAAAAAAAAACGAGCTCTAGAAGAATATTTTCAAAAAAATGGTTTTAACCCGTTGGTCACTGTTGCGAGAAAGCGTTTAAACAATAATAATGATTCGTTCGAACGAATAAAACCGCGGGCATACAACAACCCAATATAAAATAACAATTGAATTTTATGAATTAATTTCAATCTACACATTTTAGCCGCGCGTTAAAATCAAAAATAACGGAAAATAATTATCGGACACGGTCTATAAGAAGAAATGTGTGGTTTTGGTGTTTTAAGCCAGCACCAAAATCTATACTTACATCATTAGTGCGACAAAATATTTGAACACGTTATACGCATTATGAGATAATTATTATTAATAAAATTAGTTTTTTACGACGTTACGAGAAAAAAAAATATGCAGGAAGTCGTGTGACGTTATGTATTTAGGCGTGTGTATAACGCGCGGCGCGGTGTACACAAAAATGCGTATTATTATTAGCGCTCGGTAAAAATAAAACTCGGCGGTAGTCTCGTTCTCGATTACACGCGATTTCCAGTAAAATAAAAAAAAATACGTACAAACGTCATGCTGTATCGCCATAATTATATACGGTTCTGAGAAGTTACTATACCATTGATTAAGTATACTTAATCAATGACTACAAGTGTACATAGTCATTCGATTTTCGTTCGGAGATATTGATGGTTTATCGTTTTCGATGGTTAAAACGTGTATTGTATAATAATTTGCTAGAAACAAACTTTCCAAAATATCCGTTGAACGGTAGTATATTGTAACTGTTTTACGACACGGGTAGCGTATAGTGTTTTATAAGGACAAATCGAAACAATAATAATAATAATAATGATTAGAAAAACAAAAACCGTCCTTCTCGAGTGTTTGAAGTACCTCCTAACAATAATACGCTATTAAATACACGTTTTATAAAAACCTACCATGTTCGTACAACAGCTAGGCGATTTATCAATTAATTACTTTCGACGGAAACTATATTGTATCGTAAATACGGGCGAAAAACAACTTAAATCGAACGCGTCATTTTAAAAGACCGTTGGAACTTTTTGTCGTTGTGAAACACCGTTTTTCGCACGCGCACCGACTATAATAATAATATTGTCTATCAATTTTTCGAGTAATTTTGTACACTCGCTGGACTCTAATTTTGTACAGTGCGCGTTTCAAATCGATATACCATTTTAATGTTCGCGCATTCTCCACAACTGCAAATAATCATTGTGTTTATTGTGTAATAAACGGTCCGACGCGCTGAGATCACTCGTGAGCCACATTCTAATAAAAACGGGCTACAACAACAACAACAATTGAACGTCATGTGCCCGGCACATGTTTTCCGGGCGTTTTTTTTTTGTCGTTTTATTACTTGCGCGCGGATTCTAAAAACGCCGATCGTTAACCCGCACAGCAGAAACGCATCTCGCGTTTGAAGATCTTATTATGTATTATTATTAGGTGCGCTTGGGTACACACGATTGGCGAAACCGACTCGAATGTACTTGAATGTGGAAAAAAGAAAATATTGAACAAAAAAATGGCGAGCGAAAAAGGTTCGGCGAACAAACGTTCTGAAAAACTTACTTTCGAGCTCTTCTCATCTTCCTACTGTTTTTCTCGTCCGTCTCTTTGTCCCTCATCATACTTGTCTCTTTTCCTACAAATTCCCCACACACACACACCAGTCAGAGCTAATATCATTTTTTTTTATCGTATCTAATTTTTCGGTCTTTCTGTCACTTTCTAACTCATTCGCAAGTTACAATAATTACAACGTTTGCTCGTCAAACGATCAAATTTATTTTTAATAAAAGCCTCATTCATTGACAGTGTTTTTTTTAAAACGATTTCCTGTTGGTATTACCACCTTTCGGTGTTCACAAGAACTATTTATTTCGCTTGCTTCTAAAAAAAATACGAACAAGTGGACTGTTTACTTTTTTATACTATTAGTGAGACAATTACAAAATTAAAAACGAATGGCACATAAGTAGAAAAGTGTTTTGAACAAACGATACGTTAACACTCGACAACAATTTTGGCCGTTTCATATTATCTACTGCGTATGAATTTAAAAGAAGATAGAGGTAAAATAACTTTGTTAATAAATTTTTACGTTACCTATATACATAGTTTTAATTTGTAAAAAAAAATTAATTTTGGACTAGCAATGACGATTTCAAATGCTTTTATAGCACTCGTTCTTAGTACAATTTATGCAACAAAATTACCTAGTCAATTCAAGCGTAGGCCTGGGTAAATATCTTATTTCTAAATATATTAATTATATATAGTGCAGGTGCATTTATGCTCATTGAAAAAAATAGTTTTTACAAATAATTTTTTTCATACCGACTTGAACATTTTATTTGCACGCATTTATTTTGGTACAAAAAAACAAATTCAGGATGATTTAAAGTATTCCATTGTGTAGAATACAATTTAATACAGGGCTCGAAATTTCCACTCGCCAGCTCGCCATTGGCGAGTAAAAATTTATCGTTGGCGAGTAAGTTTCATCTTTTAAAAGTATTGTAAAATAGTAGTGGCGAGTAACAATTTTAGTCTGGCTAGTACCTTTTGAACTGAAATTTCATGCCCTGATTTAATATACATATATATAACCTAGTTTGAGCACAAGAATATCCACTAATTATTAGTTATTATTAGTCGCATTAATTGTTTGTGGATAATAAATGTGAACATTACTACTGCTCACATAGTTTTAAAAATGTATTTTTCCGGTGACAAAATACAACGATCAAACGAGAAAAGTTCTGTCACAAATATATTATATGATAAATGTGAATACCCAATAGAATAATGTTAAAGATTGGTATTGAAATGAAACGTTGATAATTTGAAAGTTTTGCAGAAAACAAAAATGTGTTTTCAGAGTAAAAACGTAACTGTTATTCAGTACTTAACTATTTATTAAAACAAATAAATTCTATTATTCATCATAAACTCACCTCCGAACTTATAACATTAAGAACGCAATAATTTATTATTTCCATTAAAATAAATAATGGCTAAATAAAATTAAAGTGAAATCTGTACAGAACGGAGATATTATACCGACTAATGGACTTAAATATTCATAGTGTATTTTTCTGTACATAACATATTTTACACGGACAAATAACGAGTAGTATAGCCGAGTAGACTATAGTGAATAGTCGGAAAGTGAGAATTATTTGGCAGTACAACCGGGTCAAGTGGATTATATTCAATAACATCACTTATTTATCAGTAAACGAACTTAATAAAAAAAAACGTAAACACGAGTTTGATTTCAAATTTAAATTACATTTACAACTTGGCCAAAGATTGTATTTGATGATAAATATTACCAGAAAAAAATTGTTTTGTATGAATGAAATGTATTGAATGAATAGCTAAAAACATTTATAGGTAGGTACCTGGTATACATTTCACGACAAACATTATGTGTAGTTGATATAAATGTATAGTACCTAAGTAATATAACAAAGTTAAGCGTTTAAATAGCTAAATTAAACGTAAAGAATAATTTATGAAATATCTGGCTTAACAAGTCTTAGGTGTAAAAATATTATCATCCTGAGAAGCCAATATTTCAAATTATATAATTAGATAGGCACCTACATAATAATATTATGTACAAAAAATTGATCCAATTCTTTTTATGTGTACAATATTACTTATGGTTTATCAGTTATACATTATAGAAGAGAGGTATAAAGAGTAGTTTATTTATTATTTATCATTAACTGACAAACCTTTGTAATAATTTATGATCATTATTATTTCTATGAAAACAACAACATTCTACCTACTTTAGCTATCAAGAATTATGTTGTGTTTAAAATGAATAAGTTAGTTTTACTTTATACATACCAAGGTACCTACTAAAATGTTTTTTTCGTTATTTTTTTTGCTAAATTAGTTTGATACGTAACTATAAAATGAGAACTAATAAATTGTTTCAAACTATTGTTAAGTATTTGTGAGAAAATAATTAGTTCTGAAGTATAACAAAATTTTAAATTTCTTATATTAATACACTATGTATTATTACATACTATAACCTTGTCCTAATTAAAAATGAAGGTACCTAATATTTTATAGATAAGTAGTTTAAAATGGGACAATTTGTTTATTTATTACATTAATATACCTGTTAATTAATATAATAACAATTTCAGATATAAATGCAGTTGAATAAACAACAATATGATCAATTTTTTTTTAAATTAATTTTATAACCTTTAGTGCACAAGTAATATTGAGTAAAATTAACCATCATACAAAATAGTAAGGTAACTTACATATTAAGACTTCTTTTTGAAGTTGACTGTACAATTTTCCAAAAAAAAAAAAGAGAGAAATTTTAATTTTTGAAAGCTATTCAAGTTAGGATTAAAAGTTATATATAACTACTCAAATAAAAAGTAGAACAGTAAAAAATAGTGTATTAGGTAATAAATAACAACAATTCTAAAATGTCTTGTGTTTTTTTTTTTTTTTTTATATATACCTAGTTTTCAACCTTTTTGATAATATTTTTACCTAAAACTAGTTTTACAAACATAACTGGTACTAATATAAAGTAACTCTTACAAACACAATGAGAAACATTTCATACTTAAAATCCTGTTGACATATTATAATTATTGACAAAATCAGTTTGTAGCTTGAACCATAAAAAAAACATAGTTTTTCGAGTAGGTAATTTCTGTTAGATATGTATCACGATCGTAACAAAAAATATTTTCTGAACAAAGTATAAGAACATGTTACAGTTGCTCAACTGGAAAGACAAATAAAAATGTCTAATTTGAATAAAATAAACGTTTACACATAACAATGTTGAATTAAATAAGTATTTATAGAACATACATTAACTTGTGTTATAAATGTCGGGCTTTAATTTAAATAACATTGTTATCAACGTACACTAGTTAAAATTTAATTTTGATTTAAAAACATAATTAATAATATGCTTAAGATTTCTTTTTTAAAATAAAAGAGTAGGTAAGTATCATACATCATATTATGTTTTTAAAGCATGAATCAACTGTAGTTAGTAAGCACAAAGTGACTGTACACTTACCATAATTGTTCTCTTGGCTATTATTATGTATGCCCGATGGACCCGGTAAAAGACCTGGTATTCCTATTAAAGTAGAACATTCTTTGTAACGAATTTGTGACGCACAAATTAAATAATCAATGCGAACGAACCTTGTAAGCTGCTAATAATTGAAACTCCTGAAGAAATCGAAGTAGGAAACGAATGCCTGGATTGCTGTTCAATCGAGACAGATGTATTGTGTAAGTCATGGTTGTTACCACTATTTGACAGAAAATCAACAGAATCTAGTTTTGTATGCTGAGCCTGAGATATTTGAGGCTGTACGATAGCGTTGTTCTGTCGGTTAACATTTGATCTTGTATGGCTGCCAATCGAATCACCAGAATTGCTCTCTTCGTCGTCAGACGAATGACCAGTAACCGACGAATCCACAGCGTTTTTATTCTATAAATACAAAAACACAATTATCGAATTTACCCGTGGACATTTTTGACAAATCGTTTTCTTACTTGACTCGGCTGTGATTGATTCAGTTCCAACGCTTGCACGAGTAAAGATGGCGTATCTTTATCTCTATCGGCGTTGTAACTGCTACTAGGCGTTAAAGGTTGAGCAGACAATTGTTCAGAGTTGATACGCTGTCTTTTATAAGGTGGGCTAGTTAAATTATCACTGGCTTTATTATTGTCCACTGGTACTACACTCGAACTTCCCCACGAGGACTAAAAACAATAAAAATAAATTGAAAAATATTGATAACACTTTAAAACTAAGTTAAAACTATAAACACTTACCGGTTGGTTTTCTTTGGTAAAATCAACAAGACCTCGTACTTGCAAGCTCCGTGCAGTCTTTAAAAATTCTGGTAAATGTTCTTGATTTATACGGACTTCTCCGTTGTACATGAAACTCAATAACGCTTCCATTTCATGTTTTTTGACATCACGGAGTATTACAATGGGATGTTGGCATGGATTCGCCTGGAATCGCGTAGAATCAGAATTAAATTACTTATTTTACATACAGACACTGAAATTCAAAACCGGCAATTTTTACGAATATTATTTTTACCTTGAGCAGAGATCTGAAGTACGGGCTACACGCAGAAAGCACAACTTTATGCGCAGTAAAAGATTGGCCTTCACAAGCGAGAGTGACATCTATAAAGTCTTCTTGGTCGAGTAAATGTCTGAACGATGTTATGATACTCGTATGGAACTCGTTCCATCGCACGGAATACAATTGGTCTGTGTCCATTCCGCCCATTATTGACTTTTGTTCATCTGCAATGCCGACGACAAAACATTACGTTTGGTAAACACACTGATCAAAACTAACGAATCAATTTACGAAAAACACTAGGAACATAATATCCGTTTTTAGTACAATAAACGGCTAGGTTAGACAACACCTAGGGGGATACCGCAGACTAATATTTAACAAAGTTAAAACTGGCCGTTAGGTCGAGATAATACGTCGGGGCATATTACGAACGGTCATTTTTTGTGGTGTACTCGGAGACTGTTAAACCAACGGTTTGCCACACAATTGACAGCGTTTAAACAGAGGTCGCCCGGATAATTTTTCTTTCCACCCCGAAATATGTCGCGAGTAGTAAATTGTTGTGCTAAACAAAAATCAATTTCTAAAAATTATTCACCTAGAAGCTACACACAAAATATCGCGTCGTAAAACGCCCACAGGGCACGTGTTACAGCATACTACGTTACACTGTCGCGATTCACTGCGTTGTTGGTCCGTCGTACGAGTGAGTCGGCGTTTACTCTCACAAACTTACTGTGGGCGTACCGAAAAAAAGATAATATTTAGTTACGCCGAACGAACGCGGCGGCGTTGTTTCAGACTCCACGGGCGTCGTCCACCGGACACAGGCGCGTCGGATTTTCTCGTCCGTCCGTCCGTATAGTCGAGGCACAGCCAAACGGGGGAAAAACGTCGGGGATTCGTGAACGGTCCGAGAATAATTGACCAAAAAAAAATCAAAAACAAAAAAAGGGAAACAAACGAACATTGAAGGGAGACAAACAAGTTGCGAAAAACTTTACCATTTCGCCGCCGCCGCCGCCACTCCTAAACGACGTCGTTGTCTCGCGTTAACGATTCCGTGGGCGGCGCGTTTCATTTTGCGCGGACAACGTCTCGTCCGGGCGGCGAAAATGCGATGAAAAATTTGCAGCAAACGACGACGACGGTATGCGGCGGCGATTCGCAAACGAAAAACAAGCGCGGAAACACGTCATGTTCGCGCAAAATCAATTTTCGACCGCATCGTAAATAATTTACACCAACACCCTATACCGTACAACACCCAGAAGGACGATTTGATAATGACTTCTGCTGATAAGAAAACGTCGTAATCACGCGCGCTTGCGCTCGCGCCGGCGTACCCACCTATATATATAGCGGCGGCGGCCAGTACGTAGTAACAATAATTATATGTCGATAGTTTTATTACAATTGCCGTGTGCGTGTTGAACGCTGCGAAACGTTAAAAGTATAGACCAAAAAAAAACCGAGAAAAAAAAAAATTGACACGATCGAACGGGTACAGGTAGACGTATATAATACAGATGTGGATTTTTTTATTGTCAGTTTTCTTCCGGAAAAACGTCGAGAAACGTTCAAATGTAACAAGTACCTCCCGATTACCGTCGAAAATCGATAAAGCGGCGGACGCGACCGGAGGCGGTGAACGGCGAATATCGAAACAATTTTGAAAAACACCGAAACCGTAAGAACGCCCGTCGTATAATCGCGTTAGATAACGATTAGTCATAAAAACTGTGTGGTTGAAAACGATTGAAAAACGGTTGTTTTCGTCTGTTCTCTAATCGGTTTGTAGAAGTGTTTTAAAAAAAAAAAAATGAAACGATTTTTGCCGATGGGTATTGTAAGGATCCTTCATCAGTCGATTATTTTTTCGGTGACAAACACACTATACGTTCGCAATGCAATTTCGTTATTCGCAGCGTAAGAAGAACGATCATTTTCGAAAAAACGTTTTTTTTTTTCTCCCCCGGCAGCTGCGTGCCACGTCGTGCAATTTTACACGTCAAAATTCGGCAAAGCACCTCGTTTTTATATTCTAGTAATGACGGACAAATCGATTTTCTAACCTTTTTTTGAAAATTCGATAAAAATTGATACGAACAAAACTAACTGGTACCTACCTACTCGGTTTCAGATTTTACACAAAAGGTGCGAACGTTCGATGCGGGCCAGTTGATTATATTTTTTTTCTCCGAGAATCTGTTTCAAATCTATGAGTGTCCCCGAAAATGTTTTTAAAAAAAACACTCTGTTCTCCGGTACTTTTGGCTTTTTGTGCCCGCGCTGGAATTGGCGAAAAATTAACTTATAGTTTAAAAATTAATGGTTCGATAGTGTCACGGAGAATCTACCGGTAGTTCATAATGTTATTATCACGTCAATCGTTAATTATTCGCCGTATACACAGGATTTTGGTGGCGAGTCGGTAATAACACCCGCTACTCCAGTAAAGTAAACAAGTAATTTATCGGGAAAGTCAGTACGAAATACTTTAACGGTATTTTTGTACTCAAAAACCACATTTGCACAATGTTTCAAACCGTTGTATCGTTTTTTTTCAAAACAAAATTGTAAATCAGTGCCTATACATTTTGCACGAGAACTACATAAAAATTGTTGTCAAAATTCAAAACAAATATAACTCCGATTACTGATGATTGGGCGTAATACACGCTATCATAATCCACAAATTCAATGTATCGCATAAAATACCTATGCTCTTAATCGCGAACCATTTTTACATTCGGTCCGGATAAATTTTACTCGATCGTGGTGATACTTTAATGGTTAAGTATAAAAACTGTTTTAAAATTACTAATTCGACACTTCTCTCGGCGGTAAATTATCGGGGGGTAATTTGACATATTATACAGGAAAAGATAACCAAAAGCGGGTAGTATGAAATTTAAAGCTGATGGTGTAAAAACGTGAACAAATCGGGTGTCCAAATGAGGACACACACCCCGGAGAAACGGCGCCAATAAATATTTTAAAATTTTTTTTCGTTTTTCACTATAATATTAAAACTTCCGGAATTTGCTCGTGCCGACGTGACGCGCGTCCTCCTAATTAATAAAATAATTAATACCTGCTCATTATTTGTGGACAAACACCTAACGAGCGACGATTTTCGCGTGTAACGGATGTGATAAAATCAAAAAATTCCGTCGTCGAAATTTTTCTAAACGTTCGGTTTAAAATAAAAAAATAATCGTAAATCTATCGTAAATATACAATTATTATACTTTTTGGATCCGTTAGAGCAAAAAAATTCGTCCGAGAAACCCTGGGGGAAAAAAAAAACATAATTGATACCTGCTTTTTCTCAATCCATTTCTCGATCCAATTACCAGACTTTGATGTTTGACCGAGGTTTAGCCGTTTGTACTAAAAACAGTCGAATCGGTGTAAAGTTTATTTTACATTCGAAACGGTCGCGTTATGTTAAAAACAGCTAAAAAAAAGTTGTTTCAAGACACGGCGGTTGAGCACCGAAAACGGTACGAGATGCAGCGGAAAATCACGATAATGTAAGCACACCGCGATCTAATGTCGCGATCTAAGGTCGCCCGTGCGTGAAAAAAAAATGACTTTTGTCAACGTGAGAAAATATGCTCGGCGAAACCTTCTCCGGTAAGCGTCGATCGGCGTGAAAAACGTGAAGAAAAATGGACCGAGAAAAATAAAGCGGCGAGAATTTTTTTTTTCTCCCCGCTAAGAACGGCAACCGTTAAAAAAATACACTACCAGACGAGTGAAAAACATAAAAAACAAATAAAAAAACCGTATTTTGAACACAATTAATTACCTCGCTGAACTGAAACGACGGCGACGACGATCGCGGCGACGACGACGACGACGACGAAAAAAAACGCGACCGAACGAACGCACACGCGACGGCGGCGGCGACGGCGATGCGACTCGCGAGAGACGACGGGAAACAATGTGCGCGCGGCCGGGGAAAAAATAATAAAAAAATAATAATAAACAATTCGCTCACACGCGGCGACTCGCGACGACGTGAAAACTGCGGCGACCCCTCTCGCACCTGGTGGGGGGGGAGGGGGGGGGGCAGGCGCAGCAGACGGGCGCCGTTGCCGCGGCCTGGACACACCGTCGTCGTCGACGTCGTCGGCCGCGGGTGGTGGGGAGGGCGATTCCGCCGGACGGATCCAGTTGGAGGGGGGGCGGCGGCGGCGGTCATCGCGAGTGTGGGTCGCGCGCGGAAAAGCGGCGGGGTTTTCGTGGGCCGTACGAATTTCCCACGCGCGTTTTTAATCGTTCGGGACGTTTTTTTATCGAAAAGCCGATCAAATAATAGGCGCGGAAAAGTGTCGAATATTACGACGGGTCGAATTTGGTGAAAGCCGCCGCTCAAAACCGAATTTTCGCAAACGAAACCCGTTTTCGATCGGTGTACGGCGTTCAGACTTGGGGCAAGACACTAGGAATCGTTTTTACCGGGATCGAAATACGATATAATTTCACTAAAATGCCCGTCAATAAGTTCTGGATTTTCACTGTAATACCGGGCACGTTGAATTTCGGCGCGACGCCTAATCGGAACATTTTTTATTCGAGAACCGTTCGTTTTCAAAATAAACATCGACTCGAAACGGTCGACACGAGTCTGATAATGGCCATCGCTAATTCTTATACGTTTTTTTTTTTTGTGGGGACGAGCCCCACGACTTTTTTTTACGCGAAGGAAACAAAGGTAGTTTACAACGGTTTCGGTGGTCGCAACGATTCGACGGAAAAGACGAGTTTCTTTCGTTTTTTTTTTTCCGCCGTCGTGGCGAGGGAGCGACGATAATATAGGATTTGTGCTAAGCCACCGTACAAAACGCGAACTTTCAGAAATCGAGATTCCGAGCGAAGAACGTGTTGTTTTCACGCAATGAAGTTTTTGCTTTTCCCGTGATCGATTTTTCCGGTACAAGGAATGCTCCGATTTTACGACGTAAATTACGACGCCCAAACAGTAATCGATCCGAGACGGCGCTGTTGTAATCGTTTTTTTTTGACATTTTCATCATTCGCCTAAATCTACGAGTTTTAACGGTTGTTTGGATCCGTCGTTTTTTTTTTCGCGAGAAAAATCGTCGCCAATTAGACACGAAAACCTCAATTCGGCCAAAGTTTTAGCACATCAAACGCGTTAAATCCGAACGAAACGTTTTTCCATTCTTATCGTCAAAATTTCGCCGTAACTGTAGAACGACCGTGCTCGCCCCGCGGAATCGTTTTCTCGAAGACTCATCGTCACTTTCAAAGCGTACGCAGTCGCTACCCCGTCAAAATAGAGCGGCGCTTTTTTTTTCATTTTTTTTTTCCCGTTCGGTTAAATTGTCGAAATATACTATCATTGTGTTTGTCGATCGCACACCGAGCTGTGAGTGCGCGGGTTTTTATTACACACGCGTGCACGTCCGACGAACAAAAAAAAAGAAAGTAATAAAACGACGAGACTTAAAAATAACGTACAAAACACGATATTGTCGCGTGTTGCTCTACGCGTTATTTACCGCGTGCACACGTACACAGCGAAATATCGTTCCTGCAGGCCGTGCCAGAATAAAATGATGATCGTAACTATATTTTTATATACAACGCTGCAGTGACCCGGACGTTTTGTCGTGCACAACGTCCGCCGTTTATTTCCGCGCACGCGGTCCAGCTGGAAAACGCCTATAGGGAAAATTCAGGGCGCTTCGGTGTGTTTTTTGTTCTGCAACTTGTACAAGTGTATGAGAAGCGATTTTTAAAGCGAGTACCTTATTTTATACGAAATGTCTCTGACGAAATGTACACTGAGGCGCGGCGGTTTCAAATTTGTCACGGTCGTGAAACTCCGGAGAAACATCGATTGCGGCAGACGTCGTGTAATTACTTACACGTCGGTTTAATTTTTCTTCTTTTTTAGTCTTAAAACATCGCTGAAACTCTCGCACAAAACTCTCGAAAAATGTACCAGGAAGTATGCTAGACAACTGCTGAGCCCGCTTTTGTCGAAAACAAATGATTTTTTCGTCGCCTTCGGACGTTATGTGATGCGTTTGAACGACAATTTGCAAACCAGTGACCCAGCTTTCTTTTCTTTTTTTTTCACTTTTCACTGTCACGTAAGTATAGCTGGTACTTTGAAGTGTTTTCTTCTGATTGTTTTTGATCATCGCCACGACATCGCCGGATATTTCGAACTCGACCAGACCGCGGTTACGAGCCTCTGCTTTTCGGTTCGGTTTTACCGATAATATTCTATTGCAAACGAACAACGATAATTATTACTATAAAAACAATTCGTTTGCCACAGTAAATTACACGCTGCAGAACGATTACATTGGTCGAATAATATTGTTTTGAAAAGGAAAACACACCGTGCATGTTTTTGTTACGTATGTAGAAAAATGATTAATTACGCGATATTATTATTATTTTTGGTCTTTGTTCGGACCGCGGCGGGGCGCAAAAAACGTATACAGCCGCACGTGTTGAATCGATAATTTTTTTTTGAACCAGAAACTTGACGGTGTTTTATGTTTATCGATTTTAGGTACACGTTCGGGTGTATAGGTAAAATCAATAATTCAACCGAACGATAAATTGTAAATTTGTCAGTCGACAATGGTGTTTACCAGTGAACCATAAACCGACTGCGAGTGTTTTATCACTATAAACGTACTATAACGATTGTACAATTATTTGATGTTTGAAGGCGTCCTTTCTATTGTTTTTTTCGTTTTGCGGCCGACGCTGGGGCAAGTCGACTAATTTCTCAAAACAGTTATTTAAACTTAAATGATATTTCAAATGTCTGAACGTTTCTATAAAGACGTAACGTCCGTAGACGATTTCAATCACGGTATTAATCCGACACTTCGAGAGTGGTAACAGCGGTTATCGCGTCGTCAACTCTCCCCTATACTTGAACGAATATGCTGCGCGTATAAAAAACGTAACCCATAATGTAGTGTCTTGTTATCCAAACGCACCGTGGAAACGGCACGAAAGATTAATAAAAGACGACATATTTTCAAGCAGGTGTATAAGGCCAAACGTGTTACGAAAAATAACGTCAGCGTATTATATGAGATACAGGTGGTCGGCTGATAATTTGTTGGGAAAAAATTCTAAAAAGTATGAAAAACGATTTCCTCTGCTGTGCAGTTTGCCGTGGTCTCGATTCGCGATATCAAACGGAGTAGGTACTAATCGTTTGTATAAAACCGTTTCGTATCGGAAATTCGCGAATAAAACGTTGAAAACATGATATCGTGATCTGTACACACAGAAATGTACGTATGTTCGTCTCTTATGCATTCAAATACCGTTCATCCGTTGAAACTTTGTTATTTGGACTCCGCGGGTGGTTTTGAAATTTTCAAAATGTTAATTACAAGTAGCTGGAATGGACAAGGAATCAAAAATTGTACATGCAAATCGTAAAATAACGTAACCGGCTTTTTTCTAATTGTAGCCACAACTAAAAATAACAAATAGTTGTCTTTGTAACACACCTATGTTGATTTTTGTTTAAAACATATTCATTGCGTAATTATGCCTCCTCCAAACGAGCAGCGGTTGGTAGAGAGAGCATTATGGGCCAACGCAAAAAAGAAATCAAGATCGATGGAAACAAACGGATAGCAAACCGATCGAGTATTGCCCGAACTTTATTCTCCACCAGAAGACCATTATAGCAACATCACTGTCCGGTATATACACAGAAGTGACATTTACACAAGAAATCTCAAAAACCGCTTGACCTGTGAAACTAAAATTTGGCACATGGCACTAAAACCAATTTCGCGAAATCCAACCCCTAAGAGTGTTAAAACGAGTGAAAAAGAAAAACGTTATTTTCGGTCGGATTTTTTTTCGGAAACTTAACAAACGTCCAACGCGTAACGCAAATATAATAAAACATAGCGTGTGATAAGTCACACATAGAACGGAAAAAAATTTTAACACATGCTGCAAGGTAACAGAAGCTACTATAAAAAAATATACCTATAATTTATACTTATTTTATACATTTTATAGGTGTATACACATTTAGCAAACCATTATTATAATACACGGGCAAGGCCGGGTTATGACAGGTAGTATAATATAATAAGTGCGTAATATAGGCGATCACGCGGAGTAGGCAAATCTGACACCTGTTGTTGTTGTTGCGCACGTACCTGTAATGTAGTTGCACGCCTGTTGTTTGCGGTAAAGGTGGCAAAAATACAAAAAAAATCTATCTTTGAATCTCCGAAAAAAATACGGCGTGTACGTAACGACGATAATTCGCAATGTCTAGGCGGCACTCACTTTGAGATTTGAAATTTCATTTACATAAAAACGTTTGGAATGCGTTCAGGTAAAGTGGTTTTATTGAAAAACACAGAAGTTACAGAGCCCCAACGCTACAATAGGAACGGCAAACTTATAGGCGGGAAATATTTTAGAACAACGTTCTAAAACCAATGTCACAATATACTCATACACAATACGAATCGACAAATTTATATGCTTTCAGTGACGACAGTTATTATTAATGTAGTCGTTGAAGTTTATTTTATATTTATGCAACACGGACGCACGCACGTGTTTACTAAGCTATTATAACAACCGAACTCGGTGTTTTAATTTTTACCGTCGGTCGTAGATTCGCGCGCTGAACATGGTCGTCGAAATACGCAAGTACGTGTAATTTTGTGATCCGGGCGTTTAAATTTTTTTTGTGTCTCACAAGTTCTCAAGAGTATAATTTCGGTGGTCATTATAGATTTTCGGAACCTTCGGGGACCTGGTCAGATTTAGACTCTCGGACGCCCGAGGTGGACGCTTTTTTGACGAGGCCCCCCCGACCGTGAGCAGTTCAAAAAAGGTTAGGGTAGAAAAAATTAAACACTCGGGGCGGCATTTTCCTCCCCCCGCCGAATTCAAACAACGCGAATGCAACGTAAGCCAACATTTATTTTTAAAACGATTTTATTTAAGATAGGTCGTGGTAGAAACGCTCGTGTTTTCGCCACCCCGACGAAAGGTCTAGTCAGTAGGACGTGTGCCCCTATGGCACTTTTCCCGTGGGTTTGAATTTAAAAGAAAGAAGACGCGGAGGAGGATTTACGTCGATTCGTCGTGTTTTTTTGAAATTTTTTTTACGCGCCCGGGGCAAGCGATGAGACGAAAGTTCGATAGGAGTCCCCCCAAAACGTTCAAACAGGGCCCCCCCTGAACGGGGGGGTTCTTCTTGCAACGCCGCCCCCCAGTTTCCCCGACGGTCACAGGGAATACACATGTACAAAGCAAATGTGTGTGTCGTTCACGGAACTCGGGGGGTGGACTCGTTAAACTCGAACGCGGTCCGCGTCTGAGTTTTCGCGGTCCGGTTCAAACGCGTACGCGCAGCTGTGTATCGTACAGGTGGCAGGAGGACGCGACCAACCACCCTTCGTCCCTCCGAATTCCGCCGTCGCGTTGGTGTGTACACAATACGCTCGTTAATTATTAGGTACCGTCCCAGCAGCAGCCCCCATCACGGCACAACTCGTCTACACCGGCGGTTCCCAAACTGTGCACCGCGAGCGCTTTTTCTAATGGCACCGCGGTCTACTAAATCGAATTCAGTGAGCACTTTTTTTGTTCCGTCTTTCGTGCTATACACACAGCAGGGCACCGCGGCTAACTTTGGGCCTCTAAAAGGAAAGAAAAAGAGTTTGGGAACCGCCGGAAGGGTTACAACGAAACACGCGTGTGAAACACGGTGGTCAGACGCACCACAGCAGCAGCAGCGACGGTTGTAGTACGCGCTCGTTTTGTGCGATTTCGTGCAGTGTCGATACTGTTCCGCCCGGAGATTCGCCCGGAGAAAAAAAAAACCGGGACGGCCGGGGACGCAAATTTCCCGGTGTAATTTAGTGATTGTTCGGTTCGTTATTCGCCGAAATTGAACGATCCCGACGAGTCTCGAAGAACTCGACAGCGAGACGACCAATTTAAAGCGAAAAAAAGTAAGCGCCGGGGGATCAGTCTAGAACGCGCGGGTAGCGTTTGACGGGGTAGCTTTGGCGGAGGGCCACTAGTTTAGAGGTGGTGTTGGTTTGAAAACGCGTTGTTTAGTTTCCGAAAGCGACGATGTCGAATCCGTTGCCTTCGAAAATACGATTCCGAGCGAGCTCAGTTGTCCGGTACACGTCGTGGTAAAAACGTTGACGATAACAACAGCTCTTGTCGAATCTGTATCTCTCTCTGTATTTCGGCGTTGTGTCAGCTTGGTCCGATCTTTTTACGCTACGATCGAAAACGTCTAAATCGGTGTGAAAAAAAAAACATGTTTCCTGTAATTATTTGTTTCCGTTACTCCCTTAAAAACGATCAAAATAGCTTGAAAACTAAGCAGACGACTCCGTTAGACCCTTTTTAACGACAATTTCGAGTGAAACACGGAGTACTTTCGAGGATTTGACCGTTTTCGTTTTTCTCCCTCGGACCCTAAAAAACAATCAACGCGTCAAATAGAATACCATCTATCTTTTGATCATGAAAAAAAAAACCTAGCCCTAGGGGTCTCCCTTTACTGACTTTTCCATAACGTGTTGTCATCCTAAGCTGTATGCAAAATTTCAGCCAGATAGGACAATGGAACGTGGGTTGAATGTTAATTACAAGAAAATAATAAAAAAATACTTGAAAAAAAAAGGCAAAAAACTTTTTTCGTGTGATTCGAACCAGCGCGGCACCCAGTCGACGAACAATATATAAATAGTGTTACGCACCGTTTTATCGACACTTTTCTTGTACGCTCTTGAAAACTACTGGGCCGATTTCTTTGAAACTTTCGTATACTTATAGCAATTTTCGTTTTACATAACATATTAAATTCTTAAATAACAAAAATTGTGTGAGTCACAATTTTTTGAAAAAAAAAAAAAAAAACACAAAATGACAAATTTCGGCCAATTTTCAGAATTAAAACGACTATAAAAAAAAATTGTGCGTAACGATTTTTAAAATTTTTTAGTTACAAACAGTTGTATATGTCGTTAACATTGTATTAAATTCTCAAAACTATTTCTGGAAAATTGAAGTTTTTATTGAAATTAAATGACTATAAAATTGGAAATTTTTGAAAATTTCAAAGTTCAATATTTAGCTCAAAAATTTGTGAAATGTTTTGAAATTTGCCTCACACCTGTACATCACCAACGTTAACATTAAAATATCAAGTCTTTCCAATCATTATTTTGGGAGTTATGACCAATATAACAAAATTGAATTAGTCAAAAATGCGTTTTCCGTACTTTTTTCCGTTTTTTCTTAAATTTTTTTTTTTTGTTTTTCCTAAAGTACTTTTTCGCAAATGAAAATTTCGAAAAAACACGAACTACAATGCACCAAGGATATAAAATTCTCTACCGGAAAGAGGCACTGTTGTTGAAGATCGGAGCAATTCCCTAAGAGCTACCCGTGCGCCACAGACACACACACACAAAAAAAAAACACACATCTTTGTAAAATCAATAGCTTCCTCGCTTCACTCAGAATCTAAAACTAGATAAAAGATTATTCGCACGGACAGCTGTAGCTAATAGTTTTTATTAACGCGTCATTTTGTATTTTTTTACGAAAAAAAAAAAATACCCAACTATAGCTTTCCAAAGTTATGAAAATCAAGACGCACCTGCCGACGGTGTAAAACTCGCGAGAAATTCAAATTTGTCGTTGGGTATCATAGAAACCATTGTAATTTGTCGCGTACACAATGATGTAGGTCATCAATTATTATATTTTGTTCGACTGTTTACTTTTAGTTCGATTAAAAAACTACCGTTTTCGACACCAAACGCCCTTTTGTTACACGCGCCAGTAACGCGCGTCCAGAAACCTGTTCCGCGCGTTACGCTCGTCGTTCGCTCGACAGGGACGATCCGACCGCTCGTTAAATTTAATCTGATCCATCACGGACGGGCGCAGTATCATCAGAGCTAGGTACTCTTAACACTATAATAATACAATAATGGTCCGGTATTATTTGAAGAAAAATAAATCGTATAATATTGTTGGGTAATCGGTGAAAAACGGCGAAATTCCCCTACGTTTTTTGATGTTTAATGAGTATTTTGTACGTATTGTCATAATATGGGGGCGTTATTTTCGGAACGTGCGTGCAGTAACCGCACAATACAGGGTGGTGCTTTGTTCGCGTCCTGCGATTTTTCAATTCTTTTTAGCAACATTGCACGTGTTTTTGCAACCGTAAATGTCCGTACTTGTGAAATTAAGTTTTTCACATCATATTCTTATAGTGGCGGACATAATATTTTGACGGATCGGCCGTACGATTGACGTCGTTAAACGAAAAAAACAATATTAGTGCACTATTACCGGCGTTTTTATACGGATTTAGTTTGGTATGTTATGCCCATACTGTCCAAACACCCGCATTAACATTCGAAAAACTCGCCCGTAAAAAATCGCACATCGTACATTAGAAATAATACGTCAGTCTTCGCATTTTTTGTTTTGTCGCAGTTACACCTGCTTTTCTCGGTAACTGTACAGCGCAGTAAAAGCTATATGACCCTCTGCAGAAAACTAATAAAATGTAAAACACTTTGTGGTGATCACCCGTATCATTATAGAAAAAATGGAAAAATTAAAGTGCTCGTACTTACTTTGACACCGAAATGGCCCTTCGAAGGTGTAACCAAACCAATGGTCAACGGCTGCTATCTATCTGAACAAAATATTTTAGGGGTGCTTAGCGTTTTCAGTTAATCACCGGCCGTCACATTAATAGGCGCCAAATCAGTTATATTTTTAAAATCTAACGAGGAAATAAAACCGAGAACAAAAACTGCAGTGTTTGTTTGAGCCACAGAAGAAAACCTTCTCGGGTCTCAGGTGTTATCGAAAGAATCGAAAATGCGATCGTACGAGGTCTTACGAAGACTGGTGAACGTCAAAAGAGGACGAAAGAAAACCGGCAAAAGGAAATTCGTACGACGCATTTTTGACCAAAATAAAAAAATCATCGAACAGGTGAATATACGAATTAAGGTCCAACGAGAAAATTAAAGACCCGTGGGGAGGAGAAGAGGACATTTTACAAACGCTTAAGGGAAGAAAAACTAACTGGCTTACGGAAACGTATGGAGATCGAGTGACATAGTGAAGTTAACTGGAAACCAGAGGGCAAGAAAAGATGGAAGAAGACCAGAATTTTTGGATACTCGGGGTTGACGACCCGGAGGATTTGGCAGATTGGGGAGAGGAGGAGGCTGTGCGAAACAATGATTCAGGCCTTAATATGGCCTATAAAAAACCGAAAAAGGATGAGCAGGGTTAATAACAAGTGTACACATAAGACACTAAACAATTTCGAAGAGTCACGATTTTTTTTTTTTTTTAGTCGTTTTAAGTTGGAAAATGGTTAAAATTGGTCATACCCACACAAATTTGTTGTTCAAGAATTGAAATGAAGATACGTAATGTAAGAAGAAACGTTCTGTCCGATAAAAAAAAAAAAAAATTCAAAATAATCTGCGCGATAGATTCCGTACAAAAAAAGTGTTGAGAAACGTTGCAGTTTGGTTGTAACGACGAAATTACGCGCACTATCACGCGTTTGACACACTAGTATCAACTCCTCAAATAACGGTCCGAACGGTTTGAAATTTGCACACGTTATTTGAATTAATATCCTTTATAGTACGTGGATTATAGTATTAATTTTTAGACCATCGTCGTTGTTAAATTCGGTTTTTTCCAGAACGTACATACCGCACGACTGAGCTCGCTCCGAATCCAAAACAAATCGTCGCTTTTGGATACAAAACGATACGCGTTTATTAACCACAACTTTTAAACTAGCGACCCACCCAAAGCGTTTGTATCTTCTTCCAGTCTTCAGTCCTTAGATTGGTTTGCTCCAGTTGGTCTCCATGCTTCCCTATTAAATTTACTCAATTCCTTTATAACTATTCTTCCCCACATGTCACTTGTTATTTGCTTCGTACACTCCATCCTTGGTCTTCCTATATGGCCTTCAACGTCGCCTTCCACGACGGTTTTTGTTATACTCTCACGGTGTAGTAAATGTCCTATCGTTTTAGCTCTTCTAACTTTTATGGTATGCCTTAGTATTTTCTTTTAGTACTGCTTCGTTATTCTATCAATCCATTTAATTCTTAACATTTTACGATAACACCACATTTCGAAGGCCTCTAGTTTCCTCTCTCTATTGCACTGTTTGTCCAGGTTTCGCAGCCATATAAGGCAATACTCCATATATATATATTTTTAAGAACCTTTTCCTTACCTCTCAAAGTCCACACTGTTGGTGGTTAGTAGGTGTTTTTTATTCTGGAAAGCCCTCTTCGCTATTCTACTTAGAATTTCATCTTTACAACGGCCATCTTCCGTTATTTTTTACTTCCTAAGTAATTAAAGTGTTGTACTTGTTCTATGCGTGCGTTATGTATGTATATAATATTAAGTTGAGCAGGGTTTGTCTTGCTGCACGCCATAACCTTTGTCTTTATTTTTTTAATTATTCCATATTTGTCCCATAATATTTTATCGACCTAAGATATTTTGCAGGTAATTTTCTGTTTCTGCGCGGAAAGCGACATCATCAGCAAATCTCAGAGCGTTAATTATTTCTCCACCACGTATTCTAACTCGTTGCTTTACTTCTATTCTTAGTTCTTTCGTTACTTCTTCAATACATAGATTAAACAGCACGGGCGATAGGTTACAGCAGCAGGTATGTGAATAATCTTCGATTCCTAAGTGGTATCTTAAGAATAACAGTTCTCGTCGATCCCACAAATTTGATATTTAACATTTTAAAATTGAATAGTGCGTTGTGTAAAACGAAATTTACCGTTTGAATAAAAATATTTGAATTTCGAATAGTAGAAAAAAATTCGTGTAACGAACGAGCCCGCGGTCGGCCAATCGGAACGACCCGTCCACACGGATCAAAGTTCACCGCCGGCTTTCTCCGCTACCGGGGGAAAGTCGAGCCGGAAAAACCCACACGTCGTTTACAATTATAAACATAATAACTGTCGACAACCGGCCAATCGGAACGACCCGTCTACACAGTTCAAAGTTCATCGCCGGCTTTCTCCGCTACCGGGGAAAACCGCACGTAATCAAAAATGCAAATGTCGACAACGGCTTTCTCGGGCCCCGGCGGCCGCAGTGCAGAAAACGCCACGAGTGACTACGGACGGAGAACTCCCTACGCCGCGATCGAACATTACAAGTTTAAACCGCTGGAAAGGTATTGTTTCGGTTTATGCATTAACATTATTATAAGTTTTACAACAGTTGTGTTTTGTGTAAAAACAATAACTTGGAGAGTATTCTCTCTCATTCAACATGAATGAGAGAGAATACTTCTTAAACACTTGGTTTTTGCGTGTGAAAAAAAAAAGGAAATTTATTTGTTAAAAACGGCTGATCTGATCTGCTAACGAATGTTGTTGATGTGTGTGGAAGAAGACTGAAATTATGAGGAGGAGAGAAGAAACTGAAGCAGTAATAGCGGTTATTAAAGTTAACATTAGAGGAAAAAAAGAGGTAGAGGAAGACCGTAGAATAAGAGAACAAGAGAAGGGACACAGCAGAGTACGAGGTTGAGTATGATACCAGGACGTGCATCAGACTGTATCCTAAACGGATGTGGAGTATCAAGACAAGTGGCGGCGGTCTAGGACAAGGGATTCCAAATGGTCGAGACGAAGACGAATGGGGGGATGAATACTAACAGTGATGCGTCAAAATCAGGGACTGCGCCGAGCATTTTGAAGAATGCCACGTCTTTACACTCTTACGCATGCCCAAAACCAAAACTACCCTGTGCAGTCCCCGGGTCAAAAAATTCTACAAGTGAAACATCAATTGTATGTGAGTTACGTTTATGTATACATTTTTTAATTATCTACAAATATTGTTTTACCAGTCGCTTTATCAACACGTTCGATGACCGCATAAATCACTGCACTGTCGTCAGTTTGTACTCCAGGCACTTTTAATGATGCGTTCAAGGGATGATTGCACCCAAAGCGTTTATATAGTCGCTACTCCGTCAAACTACCAGCCGCGAACTAATATACAACAACAGTGTTATCGAGATCAAAAATTCGCGACGCCCCGGCGCTCTCCAAACTAAACAAAACAATAACATCAATGATCGCGCGCTCGTAAACGCGTAATACGCGGGTGCTTGCGCAAAGGGCGCGCGGAAAAATCGAGAAAAAGCCGCGATCAAGAGTAGACTGTTTTCGCGTTTCTTTTTCGAATTAAACTCGACACGGCGTGTTTCAAGCACGAGGAAATCGAGTAATCGGTCGACTCCGTTCGATTTATACATGACACGCATTTGTACCATGTCCGACGTGCCCGAAGTCAACCGTTTTTTAAACGTTTCTCTCGCGCAGGACACGTTTTTCCGCACGCTCTTATTACCAGGACCACGCGCGCGTAGCTGACGAACTGGGGCTGGCTCAGAATCGTTTTTTTTCTCCCGAAACGACGCGCTTGTCGTCGCGTTTGTGTATCGTTTTCACAGTTTTTCGTTTCTCCGTGTACACATTTCAGGGTGCGCTCCGATTTTTACGTTCAACACACGGCACTAACGAACAGCAGGACCTCGCAGCACCTCCAACGTAACTGTACTTCCAGGGATTCGAAAAAAGTCACAAAATCGCGCACGTGAAAATGAAAAACGTCTATACGGTCGTGTGGAATCGGTTTTTTAGCCGTAACTTCCGGAAAAATTAAGACTCTGGCTGAAACTTTTAAAAAAAAATACTCGAACGGACAATACAACAGACGGGTACACGACTTTTCGGTTACTCTTCTCTCTTTTTTCCCCCCCAACACTGTCGCGGTGGCGGCGGCACACCCCGAGGGCGTAAAACAAACACTACCCCCCGTCGCATACGTAACGACGACGTACAGCGGACGATGAGACGATCCGCGAGCACGATAACGGATAAATTTATTCGAAAAATACCAGGTACACGCGCGAAACCTTTTTGCATCGTTATTATCGCGCGTTTCGTTTTTGATCAACACGGGATTATTACTAGACGGACGCAATACGTGCTGTACACGAATATACATACGTATATTGCGGGGGGTAGTGTCGGGGGTGTCGCGAGAAACGCGTTATTTTTCGTCGTTCCGAGAATCGGCGCACCCTCCCGGGACCGTTGCACACCCCTCGTCCGCGTGTCGTCGTCGTCGGCGGTACGGCAGCGAAAGGGAAGTATTCCGCTCGTTATAAACATTATATATCGTTACGCACCTGTACGACGTTGATATTATCGTCTCGGGTGTAAGGTTTTTTTTTTGTTTGTTCCTCTCAAGCGCGTCGAAAACTGCGTGCTCGTGTGTTTCTCGCAAAAACGTTGTTTCGTACGAAACGGGACGGCCGGTAGTTGAAAACACGGGAAAGAAAAATCGTACTGCAGGAACGAAATCAAACGAAAACGCCGGTGATTATAATTTCCCGGACGGCACCCACGCGTCTGCGGGAACGTCGGGCCGAGTTCAGGAATCCGTTCGATTTGTGCACTCCTAGGCTTAGCGCGAGCGAAAGAAAGAAAAGCGAGCGCCAAAACTCGGTAACGAGATACGATTTCAGGTTTAATGCGTCTCCCTTTTCGCGTTTTCTAAATAACAAACCTAACCCCCGATCTCAATCGGTTCCTGTGTGTTTCATCAAAAACATTTTCCCGTTATAACTATCGCACCTATGTCATATTCCCCCCAAGTTCCCTAAGAAAAAAATTTTTTTTAGTTTAGATTTTTTTTCACGAAATTACCGGTTTTCTATAAATTATGCTCCCGATTTTTATAGTTCCTGCTGAAAAAATGAATTCCGGTTTTGTCGTTTCCTTAAAATCGTTTTCCTAATTTTTAACCTCTGAACACATTTTTTCCTGAATTCGACTTTCCCGAGTCGTGTACGGCCCTCCTAAATGAATGCATAATAATATTCCGAGCTAAACCGACGCGAAATTCCAAGCGACGATTATACGACGATTTTTTTTGAAAATCCCGCTTTATGCCATCAAAACCCCGAAAATTACGATATATAAACACTAGTACTTACTTGTTTCATTTTTTATTGTGTGCAAACTCCTCTGAAGTGATAAGATATTTTACGGGGTTTTTTCAATCGTACAAGACCACTACCGTTTCGTTAAAAAGGACCGAATTTGTTTTAAATCTATAATCGATTATGGAACTAAAAAAAAAAAAATCGGTCGAACTTTATTTAGAAGTTACAGACGTTTAAAGATTATTGATATACATGGACGCGGCGCACCACTTCCAAAGTAAGTTTGACTGATTTTTTTTTTTATTTAGTACCATCAAATTATGCATAGAAAAACACATTTTGAGGAAAAAACGATGCGAAAATGAATTCGTTCAAAACAAAGTTTGAATCAAAATGTTTCTATGTATGGTTCGGCAAGATAAAATTATGCCAGGAATGGACCGTAAGTTTTGAAACAATGGAGATTATATTTTTTTTTTGTTTTAATTCAAAGTAAACGTAAATTTCAATGATTTTAAATGAAAAAAATATTTTTAATTGTTATTTTAAATTGGTACCTGATTTAGATTCTGAGTAAAGCAAAGAAAGTATAGAAAAAAGGATACTTTGCACCTATTGGGGGAAAATTTGCGCCAAATGTTTTTTTCGTTTTTAACTTGTCTAATTCTTAAACCTTTTATTGAACGACAACATTTTCTTAAGCCATCTCGTTCCTGACAAAAATATCTAGGGTTTTAATTATTTTTTTATGTCAGTGATTTCGTTTCATGTCGTGCCTTAGTGATTATAAACATAATAACGTCAAAATGTGTGCCGTTTAGTTTTTTTTACATTTTTTCCCCCCAAATACAACATTTGTATGGCCTTATAAGATGATAGTTTGCACCGGCCACTGTTTATTGAAAAACTAAAAATAAAAAAAAAAAACTCTTGAAATTATTTGATTATTCTTACCACCTATCTAATCATATAAATTGTATATTTACGATCATTATTAAAATCACAGTGTTTGTTTAAAGTTAAAAAAACGCGAAAATTGTTGCAAAGTATTATCCTTATTTTACGGCACATTGATTATTGATTGGTAAGATCTGTATTGAAGGGAGTTATCTCACTCGATGAGCACGGGAAGCTCGTTGAGTAACGACTTCGCTTTTGGCGATAGGATCGCGCATGGCATGTGCAGGTTTTTAAGTTTCGACTAGTCTTGTTTTTTAAGTTAAATTTTTTTTTTCTTTTTAATTTTTTGACGATTCAAATAATGGCTGTGCAGTGCGCGTATTGTGTTTTAATCGTCTCGAGAAAATTCGCTCAGAGCGTTTTCGAATGTTATATCGTATTCTCGTCGTTTTTCGGATCATTATTGGAAACGTTTTCGAATGAAACGTAATTAAAATGTAGGAATAAACTCTATGTAACCAGTTATAGACGTACCTCTGCACGTTTCTACGTGTGTGTACTGCTGTGGTGTTAAATAAACAAAACGTTGTAATGTTACTATGTACACAGGCGCTTAATTTGAACGCATTTTTCACCGGTGAAAATGTTTTTGCGACGTTTTTACGAGTAAATAATAGGTATAAAGTAGTTGTTTACCGTTTTCGGCGTTCCACGAATTTTGTGCTCTGCAGCGTTCTAAATAGGCCGTACAAAAGCGAGCCGAACAGTTGATTAAAAAAAAAACACGCAAAAGTCGATTTATCAGGAGGGTTCGTAATAAGAGTTTCTCAACACAATATTACACACGTACGTATTTTAGAGCCTTTGTCCGTTTCAAACCGTCGAATTTAAATTAAACAAAAATAATAATACGTCATTTTATTTACAAAAAAAAAAACTGTTGTCGTTAAAACTAATCAAACTTTCTATACATAAATGTATTTCGATAGTTACTATATAGGTCCAACCGCGTACGTTTTCCTCGATGATTTAATTTATGCAAAATTTTTAAATTGTGTTTTCTGTTTCCTTTTTTTAAAAAAAGCCGGAATAGAGCCTGTACACGATTGTTGTCGGTGTACAGCGTTGATATGTAATCATTTGACTCGATCCGTTAAAATACAATCGAAGAGTGCTAAAGAAATGAAACGTCCGGAAAGTGTTACTCGAATACGCCTATCTGCATGCTGACTTTTTGATATTTTACTCTAGAACAGGTGCTGCTGGTGAAAAAACATTTTTCACCGTCCAATGACACTTTTGATTTTTCAAAATATTTCATTTCGGACGCAACAACGAAGATATATTGCCTCTAATAGACGCGTCAGCACCTAAACGGTAAATGCGCGAATTTTCAAACACTCGAATCTATTTGGCGACAAGAAAACGCAGAAATAAACGTCTGAACGTTAAAATTTATCATTCGCACTCGCGGACGTTATTAGTTTACAAAACTTTTACCTGTGCGACTAATCTAAACGATTGTTCTCGACGATTTTCCAGCGAAAACACGTCGTCGTGTAAAGTATAAAACCGCGTTTTTAAGACGTGTGTACGATTCGATCGGCGTTGGATTTACTCGTATTTTTTTTTGTTTCGCCATGAGCGCGGCGCGGTTCGACGTAAAATCTTGCGAGAACATTATCGACTGTGCGCCGACAGAAAAAAAAAAACCGGTTGATCGTCTCGAACGTCTATTTTTTTTTTTTTTGTCTTAGACAAAAAAAAGAAATAATAACAATAGAAAAAAAATCGTACGAAAACGACGGGCGTTGCAGTGTTCTCCTCGTCGAAGTTCAATTATGTTCGAATAATCGACGATAATTGAAACGTCGCGCGGATCTCCGTTTGAATAACAAACAGACGTGTTTCATTGTTTGCCGGCTGTTTCATTGATGTGTCTTCGATTTTCGTTCGTCTTAACGTACACCGCGGCGGCGGCGGCGAATCAATGAACACAGCGCCAGTCACTGTGCTATATCATCGACCTTCACGAAACATTTTCGTAACATTTTAGCAGGACGGCGGTCGACGGAGAAAAAAATAAAAAATCGAATAAAACTCCCAATACCGATTTTGTTGGTCCACTCCGGAATCGAATCTGAACCAGCAGGAGCTAAACTTCGGTTTTCGTAATAAGCAACATTTCCCACACAGGCCTATTTTTTCCTACAAACAACACGTTTTTCAGTTTTATGCGTTCACACGGTGATGTTCGGCGGTGTCTATAGCACAAACCGCTATGGGATGCACGTTAAAAATCGAAAACAACTCAAAAACGAGCATTTTCAGCGTAGAAACAACAATATTGTGATATCCTTGCCAGAATCGAGTTTTTATTCTTTACAACTCATCGGGCAGAAGAAATGCTCAGATTTTTAAAGTCAATACCTCTACCGGTAGGTGTATATAGACTCCGGTGGCATCTTTGATTGAAGCATTTCTAAAAAATTACTTTAAACACGAAAACTGAAAAAAAAAATCTTACGGAGAAAAATTGGAAACTATCAGGTGACGTTTTCCGGTAGAAGGAGCTGCTCCAATTGTTACGTTGATTGACGTCGGGATTTCGGCTTTTATTTCGTCTCAAGCACTTTTCGATATTTCGATTACTTTCCGAGTGATGTGCCGAAAACGGCGAAATCGCCACATCCGGCGTCGGTCGTATTGCTCTCTGGTTTTTTGGCCATAACGGTTCAAAACGGTGATGAAAGAAATATGTACGAAACTCTTACGTAATACTCAAATAGGTATGTTACAGGATTGACAAAAGTTTCAAGCGATTTCGAAAGTTAAAGCTTAGAAATTTCCAAAAAATTTACCAATACGTGTATGCCACAGACAACCGCGACCGCTCAGAATCGTTTTCTCAAAGATTTTTCATCGCTTTCAGATATTGAAAAATACACGTTTGAACCACACAACTTCCTAACAACTCCGTCAAACTACTCACGCGGCCTAGAGTGGCTTTTTTTTTTTACCATAGATCTATATAACCAAACGTTTTGAAAAACAAATCCCGAAAATCGCGTCGTCGACCGTCCGAAAGTATCCTACAGGTATACTCTGAGTATACAGGAGTTTTTAAGTTATGTTACGCGTTCGTTATGCGTGTAATTGATTTTTAAAATTTCATATTTAGCCACTTTTTAACTTCCTCCGGGCCAAAAAAAAATGACCAAACCACCCAGGAAAGTCTGATACATAGTACCTGATTTTAGAGATACCGAAAAATCTCCACAAATTGTTCACCCCGTTTTGCGGTACTGAAAGAGAAATAGATACGATTTACGATTTAGTTAAAAAACGACAGCGCGTAAAGTTAAAAAAACGATTTTTACACTGTTATTTTTGATTTTTTATCAAACACGATTTTTTCTATCGGTACAATACGTGTCCAAATGCCCATCTTGGATCCGTTAACGCTGACTTGCTTGTGACGACGATGGTTTTGATCAAAAACAGGAAAGGGATGTTTTCAAATTGATTTTTTTTTTTGTCTTTCCGTCTTTTTTTACAACTCGTAATTAAAAATGTAGTTTATACCCGTAATACGATATTGTACAGCCGAAATGAACAACGACTGTGCGCTGTGCGTTAACGTTTCACGACGTTGCAACAATGTATGGTTTATTTTTTTTTTCTGATCGATCAAAATCTTACAACTATAAAAAAAAACAGTTATTCACTGAAAAACGCGCATCATTCACCGCGTACATAACGAACTGCGAGTGTTTTTATAATATTGTAACTGTGAACCGTTATTGTTATAAAATTATTACTGTTCAAAAAACAAAAATTCAACAAAATACCGAATTCAACAGCGCGGGCGTTTCGATATAAACGCTAATAACGCTTAGAGAGCATATTGTGTTTTATACGAAAAATTTTTCAGCTCACATTAATTGCTGATCCGTTACAAACCAAACTATAATATGTTACTATAATATTAGACCTACACAATATCAAACAAACCGATTGCATATTATATCGTATTATGACGAATTTGTTTTTTTTACTAGGTTACACTTTTGACTACTATACATGGTAGGTAGGTAAATTAAACGTGAAAAAAAAAGAAAAGCCGGGAACACTCTATGTGGCGTGGTAGATGCCGCGTGACGCGGAGTAGCCACTACGCCATGGGTGGGTCACTGTTTTGGACGTTCATCAAACGTATTATTTAATGTATCTGAAAGCGAATCATTGCCGTCGAAAAAACGGTTCTGAGCGAGCTCAATCGTTAATCAAGTAGACGTCCTGGCAAAAACCAAATTTAACAACTACTAAAACGGTCCGAAAATTCCGAAAGTCATATCCGCGGATAAAGAATATATAAATTTGAATAACGTGCGAACATTTCGAACCGTTTGGACCGTTGTTTTAGGAGGAGTAAGTACGATTTTAGTATCAATCGCACAATGGGTGTGCGTAATCTCATTGTAATAACCAAACTACGCCATTTTCCAACACTTTTTTTTTTACAAGCTTTTAGAATCTACTGGACGGATTTTTTTTACATAAAATGTTTTGATTTGAAGTCTTAAATAACAAATTTGTGTGAGTTACGAATATTTTTCCATAAATTAGTCAAAGGTAATTTTCGAAAATTTCCCAACTTTAAAAACGACTAAAAAAAAAAAATCATAACTACGGATTTTCGGAATTTTTCAGTAGCACATGTATTAACATGTTGCTAACCTTGTTTGAAATCACTTGGATAAAACCTTTACCCGTTTCAATATATCGTGTAAAAGTCTTCTAGCTAGTTCCGTCTAATATTTTCGATGTTACGGCCAAAAAACCAAATTGATTATGTCAAAAAACACGTTAGCAGTAATTTTTAAGTTTTTCCTTGAATTTCACTTAGGTTTTTCGCTGTAACTTTTTCAATTTCTAACTCTCCAATTTGAGTAGAACCCTCAAGGTACCATCAGCGTTCATGGGGTACATTCATTTGATATTAGGGGTATTGACTCTCAAAGTCGGAGCATTATTTCTTATTGCCCTCTAAATTGTTCATAGAAAAAAAAAAACACATCGTTGTAACAAACAATCTACATTTAAATTTTTTTCGTTTTTCTTTTTATTTTGATTAGAACGCGGAGCGAAAAGCCACATAGATATTATAATATTATGTTGTATGGTTTTTTTTTATTATTTTAAGTTTTGTTGGCGTTTCGGTGTAATTCGACTTTTCTCTGTAACTGTGCACTTTCTACATTTCTATTTTTACGAAATGGCCTAATTGGTCTTACGGGCCGTAAATTTCTCGGTTACGCGCGTTCAAAAATAGACTGCCGTCTTGAACATTTGAATTCGTGTTTTTTCTTTTTTGTCGGTTTTCTTTTTTAATTTGTTTATCAACAGCCGCACGTGCCGTCGGAACCGACAAAATAAACGGCCATAAACTGCAAATGAACCGATCGACAACAGATATTTCAATATCGTTAATGAAAAAAAAATTATCACCGAACGAATGTAGGTGATACAATCTCAGTTGAAATTATAAGTTTTTTTTTTTTTTACACGTTATGTTATTGTTAATATTTTATTAATATTGTTTGATGCACTAATAATATATTTCCGCCAATGACTTCAGTTCGTATTCTACGTTTGAATGATTGATGAATGCGCATTATGTGGTGAATGATTGCGATGTTTAAACGTAACTTGGAATACTGTTAATTATAACCAGGGTTCTTCTTTCAGCGAAAAACAGCGGTGTGTGTGAGATCAGTTCGTCGCTTGATGTTATTCGCCGGAAATTCGAAACACGTTTTTGCATATTGTATAAACAGATGTTTTGAACAAAAGTACCTATTTTTGAAATTCGAAGCACCGTTGGATTGTTTCTAATCTTTTTTTACGTGACAGTCAAATTGAGCAAAAGAATTTCAATTACGAAACAGAATTTACACAAAATTTAAAATATCATTTGAAAATTTTTGATTTGGGATCTTTTTTTAAAAATATTTTACCCGTCCGTACGCCATTAACGGTCTAAAAACTGGACTGCGCAATACGTATTTAATCCATCCCCCTTACTTAAGTTCGGAAAAAATTCCGAAAACGGCGTTGGTTTTTTATTTTTCTCGAATGACGGACGTCGATTAATGATTCTCGAGAATTTCGACGAGAAAAAAAAAAAGCGTAACCCTGAAGCGAACACTCTAAACGCGGTTTGAGAAACACTGGTCTCGTGCAAGGACCGACCGCGTCCCCATCGTTATTAGACGTCGTTTTTAATTGATACGTTATGCGGTTGTAGTAACTTGGCGGGTACGATTTTAACGATTTTCCAATCGTTAAAACTGAAAACGTATACGTAAATATACGTACTTACACAACAGCGTGATAAACATACGATTATTAATACCGATAAATCACCCCCGCCGATCGCGATCCGCCGTGTTTTATTCCGGCGCACGTGTTTCGGCGACAAAAAAAAAAACTGAAATCCAGAAAACAAACATCTGGAAAAGGTCCTTTGTGAACCGCGAAACTGCGCGTTTACCAGGAGAGAACAACAGTACTATAATTACATCGAGAACCCGCCTTGTATAAATACGTATACCGCGGTCGTGGACATGCTGTACGAGTTATACTCAAAAATATTATAGTAATAAGTATCGCGGCGGTCATAAGTGATTTTATGACGCACAAAACAAACCGCGGGTGCACGCGAATTCGTTTTAAGCGATTCGAAGTCGACGACGGGCTGTTGTTAAATAAAATTCGCGAGTTTTGGGGCGGTTAGGTTGGGGGGTACCGAAAACCGAAAAAAAACCACCACCCGAGGGGTACGAAAGAGTGGCGACGACTACGGTTCGGGCGGGGGCGGGAACAGTTATCGTGGTAAATATCGCGCGCGCGACGATAAATCCCCCGTTGCCTTTGGAAAAAAAAAAAACGATTCCGAGCTACGAGTAAGTTTTTCGAAAAAATACTCGGCTCAAAAATCGTCAAAATCACTTTGATCGAATACACCTATAGGTATTCGAATGCACGAATTTCAGCTCGTTCCGATTGTATACGTTGGGGATATGATCGAAAAAAATGTAAATCTTTGTGTAAAAAAACATGGTTAACCCGCAAGGAATACACGGCCGCCCGGAATGACGACGAGTTTAACGACAGAATAACAACGTGGAAGTCGGCAAAAAACCACCAAAAACCGTACGGACGAAATTTTTCCACCACACAAATTATCTTGTTTCGAGAGTGTTGAACATAACGACTACGACAAGTTTACACAAATTCGAACCGTTCAAAGCCGCCCCGCAACTCCTTTTATCTATTGAAACTTCAGCAGCAGTAGACCCACAAACCTTCCCACCTAACAATGACGTGTGTTTCGGTGGACGTTTTCGTTTTTCGCTTCCAAAAATAATCGAAATTTCAAAAAAATAAATAATACCATCGCGAATCAATCGCACCTGTGTTTCTTAGACGCGTTAAAATGGTAGCGTTTAGCATACTATACAGGCAGAATGATGACGGGGAAAAAACATCGTTGGTAAAAACGATTCTTCGCCGACGCTCAGAGTGTAAAAAGAAAACGGTTGAGATCGAGACGGTTCAAAAAAGTCGCGATCCATTGATTCTTTCTTTCGCGTGTCGGATTCGTCATTTACAGGACCTTTAAAACGATTGACACTCGGTATCCCGGTATCGACCATTTTTTTCTGTTCTTTTAAAAAACAGTTTGGATCGACCGACAATTTTTTTTTTCCTTTTTCCGTCCGGCTGTATTACGACGTGTCGAAACGGTCAAAAATCCACGGCTAACGCGATGTGGGTGCCCGCCCACCCACATAAACTGCTCGGAAACAATACGCGCAACGACGACGATTATGTATTCGTAGCGAAACGATTTTTTTTTACTCGGACGGGCGCGCGTGTGGGTACGCGCGCAGCATATCATTATTATTATTACGCATTGTGTTCGCGCACAAAATCTTCGATCGACCGAGGCCGAGAACACCGCGCGATCGACGAATAATACCGATCGATGAATAATACCGATCGACGAATAATACCGATCGATGACGACGGCGATGATGATATGTAAGCGCACTATAGACGTATTGCAGCGAAGAGGTATAACGTTATTTTTATTAACGACACAATTTCGTTAAAATCGGTCGTTTATCCGTTCGTACTGCAACTAGTGCGAAAACTCTCTGAAAAAGTTTCCGTTCGATTTTAGGCTATCTGTCTGTCTGTGCAATTGATCGACCAAAATCGCGTCAAACAGAATACGGTCCGCCGAACCGGTTAGGTTAGGTTGTTTAATAGATTCTCTGCGTTTTTTTTTAGATTTCGGACGTTTTTTTTGTATTGTTTTTACCGGTACCGGGGAACGGGGGCGGCTCAGAATCCGTATTTTCGAAGGCGACCCCGCCGCTTTCGTGTAGTGCGCGCGTTCGAACCCCGCGCCCGGTTAATATGCTTGATTTGTTAAATTTATGTTATTGACCGTTTAGTTCATTTTTACCGTACTAAAGAAGAAAACTTGACGAAAGAGAAAATAATAATAATAGCTTCACTAAGGCTACAGCAGAAATTTTACGTTTTCCGTTCGAAGAAATGGTTTGATCATTTTGATTTCCGTCGGACCATAACAGAGAGCGGCATTTTGTTCTCGTCGTCACGACGATATCGTTTTTTTCTCCCGCGAACGACCGTGCGGCGAAAAAAAAATATTTTATACAATAATCCTGCATTAATGGTACACAAGCGGTGTACGGACACTATAGGCGAACCGGCCCAATAATACGAGACGATGAGTTAAAAAAAGACTCGTACGATAAATAGGCGTTACGACGACGACGCGTGCGATACTGCCCACGTCACAATCGATTAAAAAAGAAAAAAATCTGAAAAAAAAGCACTAGGCGCAGTTTATTGTAGGTAATATCGCGTAGGTACGACCTCGTTTCACCACTACGACGCGAAATTCGCTGCAACTCGTGTGCAACGAAAACAATTTTTTTTTACGATTTATTACAGTGCAACGCGTGTTTATTCTAATGCGTTATACGTACTATGCGTGTTGCGAAACAACAGATGGGGCAACGACTCGTAATACACAATGTCGAATAAAAATCGTTAGAAGAGAGGTTCGCGATAGCGGAGAAGTGTTACGAATAACGTCGTACGGCCCGTGATTTTTCGAGCCCATAACGTGTATTAAACGGCAGTGTCGACGTGTAAGACTACTCGAGGCTCCGAGGTCAATTTTGGTCGTATTTTGGTCCATACTGTACCTATAGTAGAAAAAAAGTCTATACGGCTGTCGTGTCCGCAATATTTCGAGGACTGAAAAATACTACGACGACGTTTGCGCGCCGGATAATATTTGAGGAAAAAAACGGCGGGATCGGTGTAGATCGCGGGCGCAGTTTGACGGCGACGACGTTTCGAAACGAGACGCGGTCAGACGATGATTCGGAAAATCGGTTTTCATTTGCGACCGATTTCGCGCTGTCGCCAAACACGTTCCGGGCTTACGGGGGCGCGGCGGACAGGATCACGGGGAACGTGTTTTTGTCGATTTTTTCGACGACGACGTCCAAAATAGAAAATTTTACGCGGCACCGGTATGGGAAAGATCCGGTAAAAGTTTTCGTTGTCGTTTCGCGCGTACTGGACAACCGAGCTCGCTCGGAATCGTGTATTCACCGCCGCTGCTGTCGGCCGATAAAAACCACGACTGCAGTGACCCCGGCTTTTTTTCACGTACACAAAACTTTTTACGATTCGAAAAGGTCACGCGTAAGTGCGCTTCTCCTGCACGACGGACGACTACTCGGGATAACAATTGTGCCGCGATGCCGTTACCGGATTTCGAAAAATACGTTACGCTGTGTCGGCGGGGGGATGGGTCGGAATACACAACACCTCTTCATCATCATATTCTCAAAGGCGCGATTAATACGCATATTCTCGTGTTATACAGTCGATTAACTCAAAGGCGGCGGCGGTAAAAGACAGCCGTCGGTCGGTTTTTGTTTTCTCTAAAAGACCGCCGTTCTTCGGCACCGTGGTAAAACACACGCGACAGGATCGTTTCGCCGGATCCGCCGGCGGCAATCGTCGTCGTTGGTCTGTCATTTGTCTATTTCATTATCTCCGCGGGGCATTTCGACTCAATCGCAGTAACCACCCGTTTGCTCTGCAGCGTGGTGGCACACAACGACGACGGTTTTGAAAGAGTAACGATTTGAGGTACACGGGGAGGGTGGGTGTTCCAAAAAGGACGGTTCGAGAAGCCCGCGATTTTTTGTAATTCGGCAACTCGATTCTCAATCTGTTGACGGACGATGTCGTTTCGGTTTTTGCGGCTCCGCGGCCGTGATAGATACACTGCTATGGTCGGGAGATGACGTTGTCGTCGAAAAATTCAAGCTTTTCAAGCAGCGCGTGTCGGCTAACGAGCTTCTGCGATGAAGTGTGACGTGAAATCACTACGAACTACACTTGCAGTTAGTAGTAGGTTCTCGCCAAAATTCAACGTCATATTTCGCACGTGCTCGGTACGCGGTTTTCAGCGTGTGTTTAGCCAATGAATCGCGCGCGGTGTTTGGGATAAGAGAATTGCACGCCGTTGCAAAAGATGCGAAAAATGCCCCCGGCCGTTTTTAAGTCGACCCGCGTTTTCTCGGAACTTTGAGAACACGCGGCAGACGGTCCCGGCCGAAACACCGCGCGCGCCCGCGTCTTCGCGTGTTATGGCGAAATTAATAACGACGACGATCGTGTACAGTTTGTTGTACACTGACGGCGTGTGCCGTATTTTTTTTTTGTTTAATAGACAACGTTTTGGCCAGCGAACGATCGTTTTTTCCCCGTCGTATAACAATAATGTAGAACACGCGTCTCGTATCGTGTAGTACGCGCGGGATAAAATATTGCCCGTTACAGGTCCGCGTGGAGAAAAAAATTCTATCGAAAAAATTAGACGCATTTTTCTGCGCCGGGGCAGAGCGCGCCGCGAATCGGCCCGACAATGGAACAATAGCAAAGTGGTGTAATAATAATAGTCGTAGACCGGTTGTGTTACGAGCCGGAGGAAAAAAATAACGAGAGAAAAACCGAAAACAACAATTCGACTGAAACGCAAAAAGAAATCTTCGAAATGTCCCGCGGGTAAAAAATCGATCGGAACGGTCCGAGAATCCACGTATAAAAGAAGAAAAAACTTCCTAAATAATTCGCGGCCCCATTACGATTCGCACGCGTCGTTTGTTTTTTAACGCGAACGCTGTTTTTCGCCGGCCGTTTCGATTGACGAATTCACGATTTTTTTTACCGCGTCACGTACCGTATAACCGAGCTCGCTCAGAATCGTTTTTTCCGATGATACTGCTCTCGGAACAATGCGTTTCACCCCTAAAGCCCGCCCGAATCGCGGTCGCTCGCTCCGTCAAACAATACAAACAACTACGCGACCGATCTCGGCTTTTTTAAATTCTTTTTTCCACGGGTCGACCGAACGGAGGCCTTTGAAAACCGAATTTCGTTCGTTATTTCCAATCCTGTGGCAGCGATTCCACGTCGTTTTCGACTTTCTAGCAGTTTCGCGTCCAATCCGAATTATTTTGTTACGAAGAGTCAAATCCTCCTCTAATGCACACGATAATACTGTCTGGTGTAAGAAATATTGTTTAATTTTTCGAAGAACCCGTGCAACGGAAAACACAAATCGGGAATCGAATTGGATAACAGCGAGAAAAACGCGGAGTTTTCAACGAGTAGTCCTATATAAATCATACAAAAAAAAATCTCCCGTGTAAAAAATAAAAGCGTTTACTGCGGTTATGATTTTGATGATAACATCATAATGGAGAGAGAGAAATTAAAAAAGTCGCGAAAAGTCAAAAGCAACTGGAAGTTCCTAGTTAGTTCCAGCTACTGGAACGCTCATAACAACAATATTACACGGTACACTTACGTGTTTAACTTAAAAACCGGACGGCGTTTTTCTTCTAAACTACATATACCG
Source organism: Hormaphis cornu (assembly GCA_017140985.1). NCBI lineage: Eukaryota > Metazoa > Arthropoda > Insecta > Hemiptera > Hormaphididae > Hormaphis > Hormaphis cornu. Next base: position 22,799,294 of record CM029361.1, read on the forward strand.
TCGTACGATGTCAATACAAAACGAACAGGTCAATTCTTCGTACATTTTTACGCCGTAGTATATTTATTTTTTTGACAAAAATCTACATTCGTTTTTTTTTTCCGTGTTTCCGATCCGCCAGTGTTCGGGTCTTCGGCGCACGTAATGTTATTACTTTCAAAAACGTACTTAATTTCGTTTATAATGTTTTTACATAAGATTTATTATCTCCTGTTTCTCCGAGAACATTCTTTCGAGCAGCATAATGTTTATAGCGTAGCAAGTTGTACACCGGTTTTCGTGCAGCTCTGTGTGCGTTGTCGTCGTCGGACGCCTAAAAACTTTCTTAATTTTGATTGTCTTAAGAAGTCTCGATCCACCCGGTAACAAGTATTTTTATAAAAAATAATACGTTTATAGTTTTGTCGTGTTACGTTCTCACGACGATATAATCTTTTTTTTTACACGGTTTTTTTGTCGTTTTCAAAACTCGTATCGGTTCGACGACGATGATCGCGGTACGTTTGTGTAACTCGAATTAGACGAAAAGAAGAAACGCCGATTGATATTTTGATGTGTACACGAGAAAAACTCATCGTGTGCTACGGGTTCCGTGAATTTTTTTCGTGTTTTAAAAACTAGCGACGATTCAATGAAACGGTTCCAAAACATTTCGGAAACGGTCGCGAAACAGACTCTTTTCAATGACTGTACCCACGTACGGTGTTGTTGAAAAAAAATGAAAAAACGAACGAATTGAAACGAATGTCGAAGGAACGAAGATTCAAAGAATGATTTTCCTATTAAATTTCATAAATTTTGAAACGATTTGTAGTGTTGACAAATGACATTTTTACATCGCTTTGCATTATTATACAGTAATCAGTTAGTTAAAAAACTACCCAAACCGGCGTAGCGAATTTCGTACGTTTTGATAGCGAGCGTGAGACTCTATAAAATATAAATTCGATTTTTTATGAAGTTTAATATTTTCGTCTTGTACTTTACGATTGTTTTAGGTGTTTCTCGTAAGAAAATTATTACCGTTTTTGTTCCTGATGCTGTTCGTCATTACAAAACAACAATACTGCAGTATATCATTATATTGTTTTTCGGCGGATGTTTTACGTACAGTTCTCGAGTCGAAAGACGAACTAATTAGCTATCAGGAAGTTGTTAGCTGGTAATATTTCTACAGCGGTCGGAGCTACTCAGAATTGTATTTTAAACAACGTTATATTATTAACTACGGACGGACAATAATAAAATCATTACGCGAATTGTGACATAAATATATTAATAACACATTTATCTGGTGTCGTCTCTATTAGTTCTGATGACGCAGACGAATGTCTCAGTTTCCAATTTTATTGTTTTTTTTTTTTCTTTTTTGATGTTTTCCGTCATTCGTTTCGTTCAGCGTACCCGCGAACGACCGACAGTTTTCGTTTGAAACGCTTTGGGCGGGTCACTGTTTTGGAAATTGTGGTTCAAACGTACAGTTTATCGATTTGAAAGCAACGTGATTAGCCGTCGCTTTTGAAAAAACGATTCCGAGCGAGCAGTTACCTATAGTAAAAACTAAATTTAACCATAAAGTCCGAAAGTCGTATTCACGTGTAAAAAAAAAAAATGTTAATTTAAATGACGTGTGATAGTACGTAATGGCCCACCGATCATGGGTTTCAGTTCGATCGGACGCGAGTACTCGCCAAGAAGACGCAAATTTGTGCGTTTCCGGACTCGCAAAACGTGTGTTGCGTTCGAAAAACTTGTCTGGAATAAGATAATGAATATTTGAAGCCGAAATCTCGACTCTTTTGTGGCGTACAAAGTCGTGATCGGAGGCACTCTTTCCGCGCGTCATCGGAAAGTTTTAAAAATTCCGGTTTCTAGGGTGTTACTCGAAAAACGAGAGCAAAATTTGATAACACCGAAACATCACCGCATATTGTACCAACCTATCGGAAAAGTGACCGGCTCAAAAAATCGGAGCGAAAACCTCATCAGAACTGTTTTACCGTTTTACCGGAAAATTCTCCCGTATTCCCAAATTTTTTCGATTTTAACGCGTACAGTTATTCGCGAAGCAGTCGATTCCGCACGAAAAGCAGTCGTCGAAAAAAAAAACGACGATCATCGTCTCGTGTAAATAACAACACTTTGCTGAAAAACTAAAAACTACTCGCCAGCAGCAGTACCTACGCGTTATACCGTTTGTACGTAAAGACCGCGTGTTTTTTGTGTTCTTTATTAAAAAAGAAAAAAAAAAGACTTTCGACCGCGTATTATACGTATTTATTCGTATAATATTGTGCGTATTGTGTGACTCTGGAAACGACTCTGCGATAATTTACTGATATTTTTTTTTTCGAGCATAATAGGCACTAGAATATTTTATTCGGTTTTTTTTTTTTTCGTTATAAATTGCTCGGTGTAATCGGGCTATTCGTGTGTGTATACGAACACGCACGCTGGCAGATAATATTATTTAAAAATTGGCCGTATAAAAGACGTCTCGTGCGCTGTATAATGTGCGAGACAATAATTTTTTACCCGAATAAACATAACCAGTTTGGTCACTATTACCGAAACTGTATTAAATACCTTTAGTCCGGGCACTGCGGGATTATTAGGTTCGACTTGCACGCGCGGCCGCTTTATTTTACATAAAACACAATGTGCCGAGGATTATACGAAACGTTCTTAAATTACATTTTGAACTCACGGAACGATTTCGTTTGTTTTATTATTTAAAAAAAATAATACTATCATTTAAAATTGATCAGAGCCTATTCAACCTATTATATGTAAATATACCTATATAGTATCGCCGAACACCGCGACGATTTTCATTATAAAAGAATACTATCGTGTTCACAAAGCGACGATGGCCGCCAATTGTTCGTATCATGTTGAATTTTCGTAATTATTTTTAACGAAAAACTGCGGAAAAGTCGTCGGCGTTGAACCGTCGTCGTCGCATCAACAAGACGTATAAATGAGAAACGGCATGCGATTGAGAAGGCGTTGCAGTAGAAACTTTGACTCGTAAACATAATAATATTGTACTGATGACAACGGTATTGCGAAAATTCTGAGCGAGCTCGGTGAACAATCTTCCTCTTCTTCCGGGCTTTCACTGGCCTCTGAAGCCCAAACCACATACTGTCTCCGTCCGTTCCTCACGTCCAGAAGTCTTCTTGTACTCCATTCATCCGTCTTTAGTTCTCTAGGTCTCTTCGTGGTGTCCCACTTTGTCAACGATCTCCATACGCCCAACTTAACCTCGTGCTCTTCAGAGACCCAAAATAATACGGTATAGAGATTATCCGATTGTTTCTCATACTCTCCGTCGTTACCGTCTATTCGGACCGAAGATTTTCCATAATATCTTTCTTTCAAACACTCCTATTTTTTTCCCCTTTGTCCGCGGTTTTAGTCGAACAATTGACGAGCGGTAAACTTTCAAGTTAATACTTTGCACAAAATCCGTAGAAACGCTTTGACATGTTCGACACGTTTCTACTCGTTCTCCAATAAAGTGTGAAAATTACAAGCAAAATCACTAGCGCTTTTGGAGGAGAGTTTAATAAAAAAAACCAGCCGATGACATTTTAATAAAGTTTTACATTTTATTCACGCGGAAACATTTCAACAGATTCGAATACATTTTTGACGTTTTACAATCGAAAATATAATTATAATATAGAGAAAAAAGAAGAAAAACAGCGATGCGAAAAGATTCGGGTCTTAACATTAAAGGTTTTAGTGAAGCGAATTACATCTTCTAAAGCCTGCAGTGACGCCGCCACCCGCATATACATTTTTATTCGTTGTAGGCATTGAGAAAAAAGTACAAAAAAATTAATTCCTTTTTCTTATTCGGATTGTTTTTATTTTCTCAATTTTTTTTTTAGTAACTAACGTGATGCATTTTCGAATTTGCGTCAATCAACGGTTTTTGTTTTCTGGATTGTTTTAATTGGATATCGATAATCGAGACGGATTTATTATAATATCACTGCTTAAGAAATTTAATAGGTAATTTGAAAAATTAACCGAACCGATTTTGCTGGAACATATAGCCAATTATTTTGGAAGAGTTTCTAACTGGACAGCGCAAATAAAGTAAACATTTCGGGCGGCCACAAAATTTGATATTTATTAAGTTTATTTTTGTGTTCGAATTGTTGAAAAGAAAAAAAATTTGGGGGGCGACAACCTATTTGCGCTCTTTTTTTCGCCACTCGTAAAATCAAGTCCGACCCTGCACACTTTTTTCTCTCTTTTTCTATTCTTTTTTTGAGACTAGTGCGGATCGTTTCAGACACCGCGCGTTCGGGTTAACGTACGTCGATTTTATTAGAAATAATAAAAGTTCTGTAGGACTTCCATAACGGTCCTACGATACGAACGTGTTGTAACGATATAATAATCGTTTCGGTATTTTGAAAATTCAAACACTGTAAACGAAGAGAACAAAACGAAAACCTCACGCCCGGATCGCGTTATCGTCCGAGTTATTATTATAGTTGTTAACTTTTTTTTACTGTAGGTATGGTCGCGTAACATATAATTTAGTGCGGTTTGCACATTATTGTATTCGCATTTTTCTTCTTTTTTTCTTCTATTCCTCCGTAGAAGGTGCACGACACTCTGAGTAGGTAGATTAGAATTTTCATGACGCGATCGTTTTCAATAAACAATAATAATATTATCTAAATTAGGTAGGCATTATTTCGATATAGTATTATATTCGTTTAACCACGGTCACGGGTATACGCACATTATGATGATAGGTACACAATTCGAAGGATTTTATACAAAAAAAAAAGAAACAAAACAGAATAATAAATGTTATAATTTTTATCATTATCGTATTACAACGGCGCGGTGGGCGGTTGTTGGCACCGTAACATTATACCTATACAATATTAAAATGTTGAAGATTTTTCGTTCTGCGGGCGTAGTTCCCATGGACGTTGCAAAATAAACGTACAAACGCAAAAATCACGTCTGGGAACGAAAAATTGTTTTTAATTCTTCTAACGAAAACTCAACGGGAGTTTCGCAAAACGTGTCGTTTTTATGCGGGGAGACGGAAAGAGTAATTTAGATTAATGTAATGTAGATTCTAGAGTAATGTAGATTCTACTTCATTTCGTACGGGTCTCGCGTTTTCGTAATCTCGACGTTTCAGATTCTGAGCAACGAGCGAGAAACGTATTGTTTTTACAATGATTTTTTTTTTCTGTCTACGATTTGTAGAAGTAATGCTATCCGATCATCAAAACGCGCCAGTAACTGTTCTAAAAGACTTCGGTGGTGATTTAGTTGGAGTTTTTTTTTTTGAAATTTCGCTTACTTTTTGAGTTTTACCCCCCCGAAAAAAAAAACGAGAATTTTACGGCGAAAAGTTTGAAATATTTCAGGTTTGGCGTACTCGGGTAAGAGGAGTGCTCCAACGTTTACATAAAAGTTTGGATTCCGGCTTTAGATTTTATTTTTTGCAAAGCATTTTTGGATGTTTCGATTATTTTCTGAGTGATGTGCCGCGAAACGACGAAAACGGCAAAAACGCCAAATCCGGCGTCAGAACGGCTATTCTATAAGATATTATAAAAACGTCGCTTATTAAACTTTTAAGTAGTAAACTGCATCGATTTGATATATGTTATAAAAGATCGCTTTTGCCAGGTATTTTTTAATTTGTCAACTGTATTTTTTGTCAACTACGGTTTTTGTCAGAACGTACACTGGACAACCGAGCTCGGTCGGGATTTTCGCTTTTTCCAAGGCGATGATATTACTTTCAGATATCAAACAACGAAACCACAAACTATATCCACGACCTAGAGTAGTGATCTCGACTTTTCGTTACACGCTTCGGTACGTATTCACAAATCCGGCGGTAACGGGACAGGTTAGCGAAACGTTAAAATCTCCAATAAAAACGACAAATCAACATTATTTTTCTCTGTCCGCCACATTTGTTTCTCTCCAAAACAACCCGAACGCTATTTTTTTCGACATTTTCCGAATGATTTTTGCGGCGATTTTCCCGCTTTCGAAAAACGCGCCGTCGTGTTCCTCTCGAAGAGCGTTACGATCGTAAAACGTCGCAGACACGAAACCAGACACGATATTGTAATAATATTATCCGTCTGGCAAACGAATCGAGACGCGGAGGAGGGCCCGGCGCGGATGGCACGTACTTAAAAATTATAATCTATTATTATTTTTACGTAAACGAGTCGAGTTGTTATTTGAATATTTCATTTTTTTAAGACCGATTGTTTTCCGACGTTTTTTTATTTTTTGTTGTTTTTCTCGAAATACCTCTGCGCGCCAGACGCTGATGTCGCGCCGGCTATTGAAACGTAATATTTAATACCGAAACGTTTTATTGCGTTTGTAAACAACGCGAAACTGTGTACGATAATATCGCGATGGACCTAACTCATCCGCGGTATTCGAAAACGATTTTTTTCTTTAAGTTTTTTTTTTTATGACGTTTTTCGAAACGTTTGTACGCGGGGATTTATTTTTGTTATTTAACTGCTGCCGCGACGCGTGTTACAATACAGTTAAAAACATTATTCGAATATGTATATGTCTCGGAGAGTTTTACGAGACGCGCCGCGTATATAGGTGGGGTTTTATGGATCTCGCCGTTAACGACTGTAGTTAATGTAATAAATATTCACTTTCGGGCGACCCCGGAGAGAATCGGAAAATGTTTGTTTCGTTTTCTCTCTACCGGCCGAAACTCTAAAAAAAAAACGAGTACATAATAACATTACGATGTTTCGAATCGGTCCCGTTTTCCCGGGCGAAAAGTGTGTCATCGGGTAACAAGGGACGAAATAATCGGCAGCGTTTGAAAGTCAAAAAACGACGAATGAAAACCGAGACCGAACTTTTATCCGGTAAATTAACAAGCACGCTCAATGTTATGTGTTGTCGACTATATCGCAAAACTACCGAAAGCGATGAAAAACATTGCGTGTGACGAAAAATGTCTTGAAAAATGTAAAAAAAAAGAAGAATTGTTCCGTTCGATAATCGGGATTTGTTTAGATCAAACACCACGCGTATCAGTCTAAAATTAGTATACCTAAATACATAACGAATCGTATAATACGTGATGATATTTACGAGCCGTTTTAGCAAAAAAAAAAAGATCAACACAATAAAATGAGTTAACTTTAAAGCGCAAAAGTCCCGATTTTTATGTATTATACGATCGGATCTACTAATACTTTTGAAAAAAATTAAAAATTTCCAATAACCCGTGTAATAAAGTAGCACCATCTACGTCCCCATTTTCCAAAAACTCTTTACTGCGTTTTGCGATCCGAAGAAAAAAAAAAACCTTTTCCTAAACCATCATCGTAAAAAGTAAAAACATTGAGGTATTTATTGTAAAAAGTAAGTCAACATTTGTTTTTTATAAATTTTTTCGTTACCGAGCATAATTTTCGAGTTTCAATACTAATTTATGAGTACCTAGTTCAAATATATAGGTGTATACGTTCAACGTTCGTTATCTGTTTAATTTTGATGTTTCAATGACTTTAATTAGATATTTCGTTGATGCTGCAATAATTAGTTATTGAAACTCGTATCACTAATTTGTGCGTTCATAACACCGCGGGACGGGTTGGTGAACATTATTGTTTTGAATCGGACAAAGGAGGAGTATACAATCCATTACCGAATCAAATAGAAATTCAATTTTGCTGTTAGAACTTAATACAAATCGAGGAGTTAAAAAATGTTTAAAAACGAATCGCGTAAACACGTCATGACTGTGTGAACGAGTGAGCGTGACAAAACAAATGTTTTTTTTTTTTTTGTAAAAATTTAAATCCGTACCTAGCAGATTTCTAAAAAACGAAAATAAACAACAATGAGTTTTCGGTCTCCACTGTTTTCTTTTTTGTGTGGGCATCTTTTTCTACCGGAAACGGAATATTACCGTGCACCTACCGTATTTTATGAATTATTCAAAAAAAAAATTCGTTTGTTATTTATACAGTAATCGATGAGCCAACTTGTGTTATAACACGCACCGCGTTTTAAAAAATAATACGTAGCTGGCGCGGTGTAAAAAAAAAAAATAGTTAAAAAAGAAAAAATTGCCGCCGAAAGCAAAAGAAGGTAATTTATATGCGTAAAAAACACTTGACTATTCTCAAGGGTCTTTGTTTGTTCCTGGATTTTCTGATACAACTAAGTTTGTTTTTTTTTTTCCAATTTTCGTTCCGAAACCGGTTCTAAACTTGTAAGTAAAGAAACGTCACGTGTTAGACGTTTGAGAGCACAGCTTAGTTATTATTTTGATAGTACAAATAAATTTTTAGTCGTGCCAATACGCATTTTACTTTTAAAAACAACATTTTGTGTTTCCACGATTTTTTCGGTATTGATTTTGGTTTTTTCCACCATTGACAAGTTGAATCGAAGACAAGAACCTAAACACCGTTTTTGCAAGATTATTTCAACGTTATTTCACGGAAAATAAATATTTTTTCAAAAACTGTCTAGTAAAAACATCGTGGACGTTATAACAGAACCGTTTTCAAAATGAAAATCAGTATATTATATCCTTGTTAATTTTCGAAACTGCTGAGTATCTGCGTCATAAATTCCAGTGAGACGAAACTTTTTGAATTCTGCGCACGAAAATTCGTGACATCAAAGTCATCAGAGTTGTAGGAAGAATCGGTACTTTTAAATGGGATTCGAGATTTGATCAAGATAATTTCACACATTTTTTTTTTTTTTATAAAGAAAGGAAAAATTATCATTCAAATTTCACAAAATCGAACGTCTGGTGTAAACTGCAGGCGGTTATTTCATTCGAACTGTCGTGGTTTAGCAGAATCGACAATCACAATCATCCTGCTCGAAAATAAAAAACAAAATTAGAGTACTACGTGAAATGTTCGTAAGTACATTGGTTTTTAACGATTTTTTATCGTCTTTTTTTGTTTTTCATACGTACAAAATGAATGCGCTTATAACTGCAGTTATTATCAAAACGACTATGTCACATTGATGTATTCATATTAGTTAAGTTAAGTCTCTAAATAGGCCCGGAAGTTCTTAAATTTTTAACAGTTTTTTTTTTCGGCCGTTGGTCGTTAAGTCACAAATTAATTTTTATGACAAACATCAATTCAACTGTGTGAAGACAACAAAAAATCAAAAAAAATGTTCGCCCGTTTATAGCACACACATGCTTCCTCGTTTTACTGCGTCGGAACGCGGGATTTCGGTTTGGATCTCGTTTCGCCGACAAACCAACAAATAGTATTATAATACGTAATTCACGTAACTTCTATTGTTCGAAATAGAAAAAGCAGAAAACTTATTTACCGAGAGAAAAAAAAAAATTAAATTCCGATAGTAGAACCTTCTTGGAATAGTTGTAAATAAAAACCGTTGAAAAATATTTTGAACGTTTCAAGAAAATATTTTATAAAAAAAAAAAAAAAACGGAAATAAAATACAAACGTATGGTACGCTTCTAGAATACGGTTTAGTGTTGACATTGTGAGTATTTTAAGAAAACATTCCTCTCGAAAAATCCACATTGAAAATATTTTTGATTTATTTTAAATATAATACGGAGTGTCACTCCGAGAGTTACCCGCGTTCACGTGTCGAAACTTCTGCAAAACAGTCGTTATGTCGACCGTGTAAAATAATTATTAATTTAAATAATTATTCGAAACATTTGTATTTTCGACGTTATAAAAAAATATCGTTCAACATAAATAAAAGGTTTTAAAAAATGTAAACGTATTATCATATATGGTGTAGGGTCTCGGTACAACTAATGTAATATGAACGATCACGACTAGAGAAAAAAGTCAATTTTTCTTTTTATTCGTTAGGTACGTAGTTCAGAATCATTAAACTGTTTAGTGATGTTGCACAAGTGTTGTTTTTTTATTATTATGAGTTATATGATATGACGTTATACACAAAAGTGCACGGTACTTATACGACATTTTTAATCTTTACGATCAGTCGTTAAACCGCACCGGATAAAATACGGTTTTCCTGCAGCTGTCCGTGGAAAAGAAAATTAAAATGCAACATCCTCTTAAAAAATTATGGTCGTTTCGACGGCGTAAAATCGGTTTAGTGCACCGATACGAGTCAGTGTAAGGTAGTTTATTTTTTTATTCTAAGTAAAACGTGGTGACAGACTGTCGACGACCGTGCCGTGAGTAGTTTAGAAACTTAGCTCGTCCGGACTTTTTGAGTTTTAAATACTATAGTATCGTTTTCAAATTATTTGAGGAGTACACGTTTCTGCCAATCGAGTCGTAAAACAACGGTCGCTAAAACGGCGACTTCTCGTTTGGCCGAACGACGACATTTTTTATCCTCCCCGGGTAAATCCTATCGTTATGACGAGTTCAACGAATGATACTGACTAGAGATGTTTTAAAATTCAGATTTTCTCGTGTTTATACATATATTAAACACACGAGCTGGTTAAAAAACCGGATTTGGCAGCCATTTTCGTCGTTATCCGCACGTAACTCGGTTAAAAATCAAAGTACGAGAAAACGCTTCGAATAAAATAAAGTTTAAAGCCAAAATCCCACAACTTTTAACAAAAATTTTCGTACATTTCCACAACAATCAATTTTCAAATATCGTTTCCTCGACGGTTTTCGTTAACGACACCACACCAACTTGTGACGACGATTAATCTGTCTTAGAAGCGACGTAACATAATATTGTGATCTCGGAGGGGCGAAAAAAAAAACGTATAAATAATCGAGTTGGACGGTTGTGTTTTTTTGCTGTTTTTTGCATTGTTTCTTCGGGTGATTCGTGCGTGATGCTAAATAGTGTTCATCAGTCAAACGCTTTTGTATTTTATAATTTTTCGTAAAACGATGAAAAAAAAAATCGCTCTAGGTCGCGTGGGTAGTGTTAGGACGGCCACGCTTTGGGCGGGTCACTGTTATTTAACATCTGTAAGCAACGATAAATCATTCGAGTCTTCGAGAAAACGGTTCTGAGCGAGCTCAGTTGTCGAGTAGTAAACGTCCCGGTGAAACCCAAGTTTGACAACGAAAATTGAATTTTCGGAAAAGTTTTCGCACGTCTACCGCGGAGATACTTTTTTGATAAAAATGTCGAGACGATATCTTCGAAATCGCGGACTGCACGCGATTGAAATCTGACGTGTCGTTAAAAACCAATATCGGTAGATCGGAAATAATTGTGAAGGATTTTAAAAAATTTTCGGTGCATAGTTAGACTGACGACGTTGTGTTCGAATTTCAAGTAAAAAATTCATGGTCAACCCATTTACGAACGGAAAAACCTCATAATCTAAAAAAAACGGCTGAAAAATGGTGTAAAACGAAACTTTTTGAAAACGTTTTTGAAGTTTTACAGTGATCGTGTAAAATTTCAAGACTCTCGAGATTACGGAGAAATAACCGTTATTGGAGAAAAAAAATTGCCGTTTTTAGCGGTTTTTTTTGTAATTTTCCGACGGTTTTTCCCGTCGCGTTAAACTGAAGAGAATCGAAAGTCTACCGCTAAAAGAAACGGCACGTAGAAATCCGTCTTTCCGGTAGATGTCTCGTACAAAACGACAAATTTTTCGCAAACGCTCAGAATCTAAACACCACACGGTTTCAAAAGTACGACAGTGTTGTCGTTTATAAACGTTGTTTTGGGTACCTGTGGGTTCGCACTGCGAAACACTCGTGTTGGTTTTTATAAGCTCGCTTTTTCTCTTTGTTCGGCTCGCCACAAAAACCAAACTGTCGTTTATCATTTCACTTGTTTTTCATTCGCCAGCTATTTTACAGACGAGACACACGAGTCCGGAGACGACCGTGCATGCACGTAATGTTTTCGACGCGACCACGAACAGCACACGCCGCTGCACCGGACTACGACGGGAACGCTATATAGAATTTATAAATAGAAGTTTTCGGTCCGCGAGAATACAATAACGGCAGTTAGTTGTTGTTCCGTGGCCAAAACAAGCGAGTTTAACACGCTTTCGCATGCATCGGACGGTCGGTCAATCAAACTTATAGTGCGTGTTATTATGTATAGTATAGTTTATACCGAGTTAAAGGAACGCGGATTCGGAGGAACGAGGAAACATAAATTTTTGCTAAAACTCTTTTGATACACCGGTTACCGCGCGCGTTTTCTTCCGTCGGTGTTGTGATTTCGGCTACAAGCCCCCGCAAAACTTTTCGCGCACAGTCGTCGCCGGGTGTCGATCACTGCGATAACGTGCACTATCGTTGTGATGGTTTTTTTCTCTATTTATTTACAAGGCATTTTCGTAAACGATCCGGTACGTCGAAAAAACGTTAGCCGTTGAAAAAGCCGAACATCCCGAGCGGGCGTCGACCGTATCGCGGTGATCCGTCAAGATCGCGGTGGTCGTTCCCGCGGACGTTCCGCCGAGTTCCGAGCGGATTCCGCGAGTCGCTCCTCAGAACCTACTAGCGCCGCCACCACCAATCCTCTCCTCATCGGCGGGCGCTGCTGAAGAACAAGAGAGACGTGATCGTGGCAAAAACTAAAAGACTTTTTATATTTTTCATACTCTTCCCGACACCACCATGCAGAGACGACTCTGACGTGTTAGGGAGAGAATCGCTCATTTTTAAAATAAACCCGAATACTCTCGCGGCGTTCCGCGCGAGCGACCAAAGTTTTTTCGTTCTGCGCGTTTGTACGGCCCCGCGGAAACGCCGCTGTTGGGTAAGGCGACTTCCGGACGTGGCGATGATGGTGATGATATGGGTCATCACCACCCGATGACACCATTTGAACGAGTGTATACGTATTATGACGGTGTCAACGTCGAAACGTGTATCGTGTGATTATGACTTCACGACGTATATAATAGGAGGTCGGGTGCACCGACAACGGTGTTCGTCCTTCGGCGAACGACGAAAACGCGGCGACGTTTCTGGCACCGTCGTACGTCGTGGTGTGCCACGGCTGATCGGTCGTGACCCGAAAACGATTACAACTTATCGATTCGGTTTTGTGAAGTCTGTGTGCTCTTGAATCATCAGCTTTGTGTTCCCGTACAGACGTAATGTTACGACGTAAAAACAACTGTGCGTGTGACATCCCTCGCCGGCGCACGAGCGTCGTAAAACGGGTTGTCGTCCGTCGGAATCGCCGAATTCGCCGAGTATCCGCTATTGTGTCAGGAGAGGACGATTGGAACGCGAAAAAAGAACGAAACATTATATTTATATATTTTTTTTTAAAAACGCTGACTCGACCGTTAGTAGTCGTTTTTATGTGTGTGTGTTTTGACGAGAGTCGTCTAGAATGTTCGAGCGTTGTCACCACCGATATGACTCAGTTCGCGCACTCTTTCGAACACTCCGGGAGGATAACGGAGGACGAACAGAGACACCTCCGACACTATATACGTTTTTACGTAATGAAATTCCAGAGTTTACGACGCCAAGTGTAGAACATTTTTTTTTTTACGGTTTTTATTCGACAAAAAGTCTCGAAACGCGAGGTCGGCGACGTGTTAATGCTACTAGAAGATCGTCGAAACGCGGTAATTTTTATTTTCAGTCGTTTTTAATGTCGGAAAACTGTCGAAAATCGGTCATGGCTTTATTGTTTTCGTTGCTTAAGGATCGAAAACGTTTTATGCGGATCAAAATTGTGATAAAAATTAATTTCAAGTGCCCGGTTCGAGTGGGTGTTCAAAAAGCGCGTAAAAAGAGTATTGAAAAAAATCTCGGCGCTACGGACGTATAAGAACGTGTTTTTACACTCGTAATTCTCTTTGTTCGGTTTGTTTTTCAAAAAAAGACACTTCTTACCTACAGTATTGACCCGCGAGTGGCGTAAACGCCGAATTCACCCCGGTGACTGCGTGATTATTTTCAAACGTTCACGAGAATATCAGATTCTGAGCGTTATGCATTGTTTGTACGATGAAAAATCAACTTTTCGTGCAGATCCGTTGTGAAGTTGTTCATTCGATTCTAGTTGTACAAATAAAACTTATAGCGCAATCGACGATCGTAACTAAATGCGTGCATGACAAACTACGGACGGACACCACGGTAGGAATCGCGGTGCTCTATAACACCTTAAAAATCAACTGCGTAAAGTACGGGGAAAAAATATTCTGTGTCTTTACGGTTCGTGCGTCGATGCGAAAACTATACACGATCGTTTTAGAGGCTTAGCTCGAAAATCGATATTTTTTTTTGAAAATTTCAATACGTTCGTACAACTAAGAGACGATGGTTAGAAACGCGTGCCCCGCCGCCGCGGCAAACGAAAAAATTACTATACTCAAACACGGCTACGATTTTAACGAATACGCGATACACGCGACGAGTGTATTATTTCGTTGGCACTCATAATTTTTACTCGCAAAAATCATATTTTATTTTCATCGACCCATGGTTTCCCGTGTTCTGACGATCGAGAACGCGTCTCATGTTGCATTACATTCGCTGTGTTTAACAACGCAATTAATTAAAAATACGGAAAATCAGCTGCTCTCGTCGTGCGATTCCGGTGAAAATCGCGACGATTTTGTAACGTGGCGAGGGCAAAAACACAAAACGCTCGTTTTTCAAACAGTTGGCGTCTAATAGCGTACAAAATATTGTGCAAAAACAATACGTTTGTCAACCATTACAGACCTATAGTACTGCTACAGAGCTCGATCGGAGCGTGTCACCGCGAGAACGCAATTTAGCAAAAAAAATATTAAAAATACGTAAATATACACAGTCAATCCCACGACGTTTTGCGGGTCACGCGCGTTTGTGCTTAAAATTCCTACGGACTGCAGGGAATCGAATATTCGTCCGGTAATCACTGTTTTTAGCTCAGTTTTTAGAATCGTCGTTAATGTTCCGTAGGGGAAAACGCAAAAGCGCGTCCGCTCGGAAAATCTTTTTCGGACTTTTGTCCGATTCGCAACATCACCGTGTGTTACACCGCGCTATTTTATTCGTGCGTCATTTAATAATGATTATTATTATTATTATTATTGTACGACACTTACTACACACCTGCGTATAGTGAAATCAGAAAAACACCGTTCATCGAACGATTGCCGTTTCGTCGCAGAGGAAGAATAATAAATAATAACCGGAATTCAAAACTAGGTTGCGCGGGTTCACGCGAACAGCCGTATTGTAATTTTTGTGCGTTAACCCGCCCGTCGGTCGTTTTGAATAATTTTTTTTTCTCTGGTACACACACTTGTGATGAAAACAGAGTTCGGTTTTCGAGTTAACGGTGAATTCACCACGCTGTGCACAGTTTTTCTCTCGTTTTTAATATACAATAATGTTTTTTGCGTGCACTCGACGTACAGATTGAATTTCTCATTGACCTGCTGCTGCTCGCGGACCGTCGCCGCGCCTTTTGAAATCGTGTCGTCGACGAAATACGCCGAACAAGTACCGGAAGATTACACCGAGCGCTGTCAGAATCGTGATTTTCGTAATGCACTCACTAACATCATCAAACGCTGTTCCTGTCGCGCCAACACGTATCATAAAATATTGTACACTCCGTTTTTTCGCCGGTTTAAAATATTATAAAAGACCCACACGGCTGATAACGGGGGGTGTGTTTGCGGAGAAATTCGCGTTTACCGCAGAAAAAAAAAAACGGTTGTAAACGTTTAAAAACGAAGAAAAAATATACGGAATACACGTGTTAAGAGAGTAAATTTGTTTTGCGATTGCTCCAACTGCGTGCCGGACAAAGTGTTAAAAAAGCTACGCTCCGAGTCTCGGACCGATATTAAATTGTACGTAATAAAACTAATTAGTAGAGTGATCAATTTTTTTTTCTCACCCGGACGTGTATATTTTTTTGAAAATATTGCGAGATGAAAATCGTATGAATTTTTTCGATAAAAATATACGAGGACGGTTTAATTTATGACGACGTAAGAAGTATCCGGAGTATTTTAGAAATTTTTCCTATTAGTTATCTCTCCGAAAATCAAAAAAAAATAGGGGAATTTTACGGCAAAATGTTTGAAATGTTCTGACGAAGTTTTCGTATGGAAGCAATGCTCCGATTCTCAAAATCGGTAACTTTATTTAGTAACTGACCATACATGTTGATTTTTGGAAATCACGTACACTATTTAACGGACGAACGAGGTACAAACGCGATAAATACATCGGTTGTTAAAAACAAATCTTTTAAATTTACAATTTGTGCGTGTCATTTCGATCCTAATACGTAGAGATGGTTCAACTCGCAAAAATCAGTGTCCGCGACACGTTTTTTTCTATTTTAATCGCGAAATCCGTCAGACGTTCGATACATTTCACGAAATATTTCAAAATCGTATACTTTATGAATTCTTCTAACGTCTAATTCTTCTTCTAAATAAATCGACAGTGACTGCAGTGACGTAAACCCATTTAGAAATACGGTTACATTTTAAACGAGCCGATTCGGTTCACCCCGTACAAACTGTAATTTGCGCAATATTACTAAAACACGTTATCAATCAGTCATATTTAAAAAAAAGTAAGACGGTTTGTTTTTCAACGAAATTTTTCCCGGTCACTCCGCATCAAGTACACATTATAAGCAGTTGTCGTTAAGAAGTATTATTGTACACACATTCGAGAACGCAAAATGAAAATTACGCTTCAACGTCAATGAAAGAAAAAAAAACGATTTCTTCTCATTCTTTATTGATTTATCTGAGTTTTAAAAATTCTAAAGAAAAGAACGCGGTAAATTATTTTTCAAACGCGTCTATTCGAACGAAAACGGTATTAAAGGCTAACGTTGTTTTCGAACAACACGCGTTCAATGTTTAAATAAGATAAAATATCAGTCCGATATAATAAGTAGTATAAGGCTATTTTTAGTGTCTGTTCTTTTTTTTTTCGCGGTACTTATGCCCGGTTCTTGTTTCCGTGTTCTATATTTTCCGAATTGTTTTCATTTCACTGCAGCGTAGTGGTGTTCCTATAAATAGTGAAAAAAACAAAACGGTTTTTTTATATAATTGACACAATTTCACGAGAACCGCCGTCTCTCGTTGACAAAATATACAAACAACAATGAAGTTCGTTTTGGCGAAAATCTGACGTTCATTCGCTAGGCGTTTTGAAGGCGTCGAACGGACCACTTTAAGACTGTAAGTTCAAGACCTTAAATTTCGAAACATACTGCGTTTCGCATAGTTTCCATGCTAGTACGGAAAACAGTAAAGTACAGAATTCAATATCGCCATTTAAAAGTAGCAAAAATGAATACGAGATTTATTTTTCTATCATCTTAATGAATCATTTTCCGAAATCTATGCACATTTTAAATTTCTGCGCAGCGTGAATAGAACAGAGGAAAAAAAAAATTTCACTCGGGAAATGTGATTCGATTTTAGTGATTTGTTACGGCGTGGCGAAATTTTACGAACATTCGTGTTTGTTAAAAACGCTATTCTGATTAGAAAAGTACTATCGAAAAGTACTTTTACAGTATTGTTTTATTTGCGAATATTTTACAAGACATGACCGAGTTCCGCGTCACTTTGATGAGTTTCAAAATAACAATAATTATTATTTATCGATTTGTACGACGCTGACGGCGTCCGTCTGGCGATTTGGACGTAGCTCAACGCTGCGTTGGTAATAATAATTCTGTCAAAATATTTATCCGGCAACACGGTGTGATCATGATTATCGGCGTTGCCAATTTCTTATAGTTTTTCAATATGTAATTTCTTATGTTTGGATCGTTTCGAATTACACTCTAGTGGGTCCAAAAGATGGAACGTTTTTCAAAAACCGAGACGAGTGTGACGGAACCGATTTTCAAAAAAATTCTCGGTCGTCCGCACGACTACGAATTACCACCGCTTAGCGCGTGGCTTTTCCCGAAAATCGTTCGAAACAGATGTGAAAAAAAACAAAATATATCACCCCGCGGTCGACAAAACCGATGTAGAAAGTTTCGACCAGAGACTTTTTAAAATCTAAAAAAAACAAACGATACGTATATTACGTTATTCGCTTTCGTCGCGCAGAAACCTAAAGAGGATACGTACGTTTTCGCTCGTTGGTAATGAGTTTTTTGTTCGACACACAATTATTGAGACGTTTCCGTCAGTCCACGACGCGCGTGTTGAGTACATTTTTCTTTCGTGTGTCTTACCGTTGTCGTCTCGCAATACCGTTTCGCGAGCTAAGGCGGCAATAATATTAATAATACCGCAATATGTTTGTTTGTTTTCGCGAAACTCGATGATAATCGCGTACGAGAAAGCGGTCTAAAACGAGGAAAAGTTTTTCGCCGCTGCTCACACCGCTAAAGTCGCGTTATTGAATCATCATTACGATCGTATTTTTTTCGCTCTTAACCCTCGGTTTATAATCAAAGTGTATCCAGAGATTGGACGCCCGCGATTACACGTGTGTACCGACTACGGCAGCGAAAAACTTTCAATGAGCTCGTACGATTCTGTTTTTTCCCGTCTCCGTCCGATGCAAGCCGAAAATCAACAACCTCCAGTTATTCTCCACCATACCTTTTGATCCTGTTGAACAAATAAACATCGTCGACGCGCGCGCAACACGAATCGTTTTTAATTACAAGTTTTTAATTATAACATCCGCCGCTATACACGTGCGTTATTGTTGTACATATCGACGACGATCGGGTAATTTATTACACCCCGATCTACACGGGTTCGCCCACAACATCTAAACGTGGTGCACACTTGTAAGTCGAATAGTTTTCGATTCCACAACAATATACGTGTACGATAACGTAACGAGGATTATAATACAACGCTCGTCTGCTGGACGTTTGCTGGACCGGTTTTCGAATACCAAAGTATTTCTCTCCGGTAGACCTACCTACGTATTATTACAGGTTTTCAAAAACTTTTTTCTCCGCCCTGTTCACACCGATATACCACCATATTGTAACAACGTGCTGCAGGAGATTATACAACAACACTGTAACAAAAGCAAAATCCCCGCGAAACGTTCGAACGGCGTAAAAAAAACGTACCGCCGGCGTGTGCTGTCTACGAAAAATTATAATACTTGTGACATCTACGCGAAAAAAAATGTATTCTTACCTAAATAATTGTATCAGAGCTCGCAGTTTGACAGACTCGTGAATAAATGTATGTTTTACGTCTCTCAAAAAACTTTCGAACGTACTGTTTGGATCGACCACCGTTCTCCCCGTAATTGTACACAATACGTATGAATAAATAATGCCAAACTGGTTTATCCTAAGCGCGTTTGGATAAACTAGTTAGGCCATTATCCTAGGATAAACTGGTATTTGATACTAAAAAAAAAACGGTTTAACCTGACGTTTTCGTGTACTTTTGCGTACAAAACGAGACCAAAGTAGAAAAACGAAATATTGGAATACCAGTGGACGTGTTGAATAGTGTTCGTTATTCTGCGATAGGACAGCTGTTTGCCATTTTTTCTTTTTTTTTTCATCTGCAGCAGTAGACCGGCGCGGGTTTCCGTACTGTCGCAGCAAGAGGAGGAAATTAAAAACCCCGAATAGCGTGCGTAATTTTTTTTTTTTTAGAAGTATAAGGCACATTTTTTATTTTCCAACCGAACGGAATGCGGTAGAATCATAAAACGCGCTTTGGCGAGAAAAACCTCTGCGATCCTGACTCGAGCCTTCGACTTGGTGCGACTCGGAGCGAACATTGAAGTGAACATTTTCGGGCGCATTTGCTGCACTGCGACTCGTGCGTTCCGACCGACGAGATTTCCGGACTGCGGATTTCGATTCTGACTGTGTACACTCGCAAACTCGTTGTCGTTTTTCCCACACACTCGAGAATCAGACAACACTATTATTGGTTATGACTGCGATTAGCAATTCGTCAAATTGTCGAAACACTGGCAGTAGAGTTCTGTAAAAAACCGTTTTATAAAACGGACGTTTCGTAAACGTTCGACTGCCCTTTTGGAAATACGCATACTGTTGCGCGGTGTTTTTCAGCTATTTACAACGATTTCGCCAGTCCTAACCGGCCGAACCGTCGATTGTTTTTTTCCCTGGGGAAAAATCGGACGAATCGTTTTTGCGAGCGCCCTGTAACGTTTTTTTAAAAAGAAAAAAGCGACGATTAGCACGGTAACAACACATTAGTACTATCGGCACTTGTTTTTCACTTTTTTTTACGTCGTTACAACGCTCTTTACACGCGTCCAGAACGTGCGTATCGAAATATCGTACGGAGGCACACCACTTCTTATCGCGCTTTGCCGTCGACAAACGTAAGTATACAAAACGATATCGTGTTGTTGTTTACGCGCGTTCGATTAAAAACCGCGTGTAAAGTGTATACACTTTACACGCGGTTTTTAATAGCGAGGCCAGAGAAGTCAACAAATTTTTCTCTCGTCCGCTGCACTACGTGTTTTCGTCGAACAGTTTGGAGAAAAGAAAAAAGCCGAGATAGCTCTAGGTCGCGCGCGCGTAGTTCGTACGGGTTGTCTGAACGCGTTGTTTGGTGACGAAATGAAAGCGACGCGTCGCCTCGGAAAATACGGTTCCGGACGGGCTGCTCCGTCGCGGTGAAAAAACGTCGGATCTAACGATGGAAACTTTTATCAAGTCTCTCCTGTTTTAGTATTATACGTAAAAGTTTCGACGCTGTTTACGTACGATGATCGAAAAAATCCGATGTGTAGAGAGAAAAAAAAACGTTCCCCGTGATTATTTCCCCATCCCTCAACGCGCGCGGCCTCCCGGGAGTTTAACGGCAAAATAACAACGCGAAATCCGCCGCGATCCAATTTTCTAAATTTTTTAACCACGCGATATTTGTGTAAAACCATCTTGTCTGGGTCGTGTTAAAGTCTCGAGAGTCGAGCGTAAAAACTAGTGGTTTGTTTAGGAATAATGACCGCTCTAAAATCAAAACATCTCGAAAAGCTCCGTTGAAAGCGATGAAAACCGACGGAAATTTCAGCAGCAGATTAATTGTAAAACAGAAAAAAAACCGTCGTCGTAAAAACGATACGTTCTTCGCTGACGCTCAGAATTTAAAAACAAAAAGTCAAACGTTCTCCTTTGTCTTCTCTCTTGGTCACAACAAACTGCCTATACTCTATAACCTGCCGATTTCGGCCAATTACTATTCGCGGACCCTCTGTTTCAGCATCCTTTTTGACGCGATCTCGCAGTCTTTCCACCTTGGTCTCTCTTCTGGGTTTACTTCTGTTTTCTTATCGGCGACTCATGCTTCCTCCACGAGTGTCCTGTCCAATCGCCCGAACCGGTCTTTTTTTTATTTTAAAGCGGATGGAAACAAAGTTAAACGATAATGTTTTAATTTGTTAAATCAAAAAGTTAAGCCAATAAGATTATTATTTTCAATTCACATTCAGTACCTATTATTCCTTCGCTTTAAAAAAAAAAAAAAATATATCGTATTTTCTTATAGTTACTGATACTTTAAATTATTTTTTTTTTTTTTCATAACAGTCGTAAAAAAAGTTTCGAGACGGAAGAGATTATCTTATGGTTGACAATTTAAACTAAAAAAAGTCTGTTTTGGAGTCCGATTTCGTACAAGCGCGTAACGAGCTGATCACTTTTTTTGGTTTTATTTTATTTTCAAAAATCAAGTGTCTAAATGTAATAGTTGGGTTGAAAAAAAAAAAGTTGAGGTAATTATTTAGCTTTGGTCAAACCGAACGCGAAGATTATACAAAAAAAAATTAAAAGATGGATCAGATTCGTACAGATTAACAAACGGATAAAAACTTGTTGAACTTAATTTTTTTTTTTGGTTGATTTTCAGGCTTAAACGTGCACATACTTTTGAGATTATTTCGACTTTCACACATTCAACTATTCTCAATTCTAGTTTAGTATATAAATTATGAGTTGGTATTATCTTAAATCTGATTTGCCAATGAATCGCGATAAAAACATAAAATATTTAGTGTTCTGCATATTATTATGCATAGTACGACCTATAACGACTGCCAACTAAACGTTCATCATCTAACTAACTTTCCTATTATAGTAAGGTCGCCAACCGGCGGTGAACAGCTCGGTGGTAATTGTTATACTGATACGAATGCTCGTGTACATTATATTAATAAACTCTTAAAATCGTATTTCTCACACTGTACCGATACGTTAATTTAGATTTGAATAGTTTAGACCGAGCAAGCGTGTTCTGACCTCACAAATCAAAACTTCACCGGCCCTTATCTGTATTTATGTTTTTTTCTCAGTTTTTTTTTTTTTTTTTTTCGGTATAACTTTTTTCGAATCGATAACGACGATGAAACGCCCGGCGCAATGCACCAAGGATATACGAGTTCCAGAAAGTGTATCGAAAACGTTTCGAGATCGGATTGATACTCTAAGCGCTACGCAAGTCACGGACACGAAAATAAAATTATTTTGAAAAAAAAACACACAGATCTTAGGGAGATAACGCTCAGAATCGGAAACGCTCCGAATCACTTGACATTTTCACAGATTGTTGGGAAACCGACGAACGACATTGGAACAATTTTTTTTCCCGTCGATACCTGTTCAATCGCGAAATACTTTAGAATTTTTTTTGAAGGCAATGCTTCCGTAATTTATGTGTCACACAATCCGAAATACTCAGAGCAGTGAC
The DNA here is from genome assembly GCA_017140985.1 of Hormaphis cornu. Taxonomy (NCBI): domain Eukaryota; kingdom Metazoa; phylum Arthropoda; class Insecta; order Hemiptera; family Hormaphididae; genus Hormaphis; species Hormaphis cornu. Next base: position 22,821,957 of record CM029361.1, read on the forward strand.
CACTGATCGATCTCAAAAATGTTTGGTCCCATCAGACGTTTCTCGATACGCACGAAAAACACGTTCGCTTAGAGTACAATCTCTGCAATCGAAATCAATCATTCTGCAGTTCTACAGTAATGCTTGAACATAGCGGCTGGTGTTTAATACGGTTCGTGGTTTGGCTGACCAAATCGTTTCAGAACGGAAAATTACCCAGAAAAATGAAGACACAACCAATTTTGTCGTCCGCAAGCGAATGGAAATTAAGTTGAGATCACGCGTTACAGGTACGAACGAACGGGTCGACGCGTGTCCGACTGAAAAGTTTTGATAGGATAAGTTTGATTCGATAGATTCGTAAAAACATTTAATAAAATCGTAAACGAATACGCGTTTCATGCTGCGTACAAAAATTACGCACGAAATGACGATGTGCGCTTAACGGGTGAAATATCGCCTTGTTTAGCGTACGATGTTTTGTCGGATGGTGAAAATTGAGATTTCGAAATCAAGTCGTGTACACTTTGGAAATCGCTAATAGAAAAAGAAAAATATGTGTGATGAAATTCGTTTCTATACACACCCCACCAATCAAGGTCGATCAAAATCACTTTTATAGTCACAACGCGATGATTTGTTTGTGTCGTCGTATAATGTTGTTATTTCAATTACTTGTCGCGTTACTACACGGTGACGACGACGCGGGGGAAAAAAATCGCAATGTCGTGACTCATTTAGTACGGGGATTTCGAGTGGCGTTCAAATCACTACTGCGTCGTGACATTTATGCGGACGATGAAATATTTCAACATCGTATTATTATCAATAATAAAACAATTTATTAAAACAATTTCACCGTGGTGAAATCGTGTGCTCGCGCAGATGATCAGTTTTCCCGCCGCACAAGTGGAAACGCGCTCTCAATTCCGTTGAAAAACTCTGTCGTTACGAAAACGGTCGTCGGACGCACACTCGGGGGAAGGAATTCTCCGAAGTTTCTAGCGATGTTAAGAACGCACGTTTCCCCGAGATCGAACTCGCAATTTTTCATTCGAAACAACAAAGTAGTATAAACGGCCGTTTGTGCCAAACAACGTCCACGATTCGTCGTGTAGTAAACGCAGTTTTAAGTAAAGAAGGATTCCACGTTTCTTTTGTTCGAGGTTGTTCTTTTCTTCTCCGGTTCTCGAACTATTTTGTTCGAACAGTCCGTAACAACACGCTGCTGAGCCGTTTCGTGTGTCGCGATGGACGTTTCAAGACTATTATTATAAATACGTCGACACGTCGGCTGCTGTGAGGTGGATTGCGGAAAAAATAGAATCGAATCGGAAACCTCGACGAGAAAAGTTTACTCGCGATTCCAAAACTCGTCAAACATCGATCGATGGATAAATAAGTTAAAACTGCAGTGTTTTTGACGAAGTTTTCCCAAACGCTTGTCGTTTTTATATTGTACGAATCGATAACGTCGGACAAATATGATATGCCGTGTAAAAAAAAAACGTTGTTCGGTTTTTTTTTTTCGTAAATATGTTTGTCCTCTACCATCGCAATTTACTCGTGGATCTTCAAGGTCGATTAATATTGTTTAAAGCACGTATACAAAATATTTCGTGTTTACCAGCGCAAAAAGTAATCCAATTTTAATTTAAACGTCGTTTTCAACGCGCGATTCGACGATTTAATCGAGGCGGGCAATTAATTAACGACAAAATATTTTGCTCTGGCAGCTACGCAACGAAAATATCGCGCTGTCGGTGTTATTAATGAAAAATCGTTTTAACGTCGATAACCGTTTCTCCATGATAACGCGTTACCGAAAGTATAACAGACTATTTTGACCGTATTTTCGATTTTATCCACCGCGGTTCATCGGCTCGATAACGTATATTATCAAGGTGTGTTTATCGAAAGACTAGTTGACTGAACGGATTGCTATAAATTATAACACTTTTTAACACCTACGTAATGGCCGAGTAAAAACCGTGGAATCCAATGCTAACCGATATAGCAATAGAAACTGCAGTTTAACGGCACGATACAGAAAAATCGTGTTAAACGTAGGAGGATTGTGTAATAGTTTTGGTTAGGATGAGTTGATCTTACACACGCATAAAACGTGAAAGAGTTCTGAAAAATATTTAAATTTGTTTGCGATTCATTTTATGTTCATTTTTAATAACGCGTAAAATCGTCGAGAAATACGCACAATCGTTAGAAACGAATAATGAACCTAACCAGAAAAATAGACGCGTAACTAAACTACGTAAGCTAAACACCTATTTTCACATCCATTTTCAAATATTTTTAACCGTGTCGATGGGAAAACGTGCTACGGGATAAACTGCGCGTTCAAAACGTTATAAACCGATAAATGAGAATATTTCCAGAGTTCCTATTTCGTTCGCTCGGCAATATTAAATACGTCAATAACATTATTTACGAGTCGATCGGAGCATTTCTTTTTTTTTTTAACCGCATCATAAACAGAGCCACAAAGGCTACAATTGCGGATCTTGTTTTGTAAGGATTTGAATGGTATACGAAAATCGGAAAATAAAGAAATGTTCTAGGCACAATCGATTCGTTGTCATCGCCATGCGCTTGGAGTTAAAAGATATTTAATCCATAATTCACAATACACACCCGCGGTTTTCAAGGCTGCCGGGCGAATCAAAAAGAAATTGATCTTGAATTTTTTACTTTATCGACTGCCCACTCGAGACTTATTACTCCTTCAACTGACATAGAACCAACAAGATTTGAATTGGTTCGATCAAGCCGATTCGGATTTCATTTTTACAGTCGGATACGGCACACAAAATACCGTAAAACATTTTTTTTTTTTCATATTTGTTTAACAAAATTCAATCGACTTTCATGTTAATTAATTTTAGTGAATTCTACTACTCAGTTCGGATTAACTTTCGGCTCTCAACTCGTCAAATACATTTTAGTTAAAAACTTTACCGCGTTTTTGACGCGGTAAACGAGAAACGGCCGAATCGCCCGACTCGACCGTGTGACCGTAGAGGAACGTTTTTCGCTGAAAATCCGTATAAAAGTCGCCTTACCGACGATTTTTTCGCCACGAAACAATACGTTCGTTTGTTTGGTTACCGCTAAAAACGAGGACGTGTGTCGCACATCGAAAAACCGTTTTTTCATATCGGTCATGAGTGTGTGTTATAAGCGCGCCAGTTGGATATCAAGATGAACGATTCAAATTCCCGTTGAGATTGACGGTTTTCGAGCGTTTTCGTACCAAATACAGGAACACTCCTCGACCCGAATTTGGCGTAAAAATCGGTTGAAAGTGGTCTGTAGAGCGCGAACGGAAATCGTATGAGTTAAGAGTACTACTTAACAATAGCTTAAAAGGTGTACATCCTGGCCAGTATTATTCGAACGGTCGGCCAGCAGAAGCAGCAGCAGGAGACGTGTTCTATTAAAACGAGCAGGCGAGAAAAACATTTTTCGCGGTCGAAAATATTTACACGTACAGTTCGTCGTTGCGCGCGTTAATTAGTTCAAACAAGTTAAATAGTTTCTGTAATGCACATTATAATGGCGTACTACGTCAAACAGTCGTGCCTATTACAACACAACACTGTATAGTATAATGTCTCGTAGGTAAAACGATGTGTTGTTCGCACGTTATATTGCACAACGGTGGAAAAATCGACGATTTTTTTTTTCACTCAGCGTACACACGAAACGACAAGACGACATTAAAATATGTGTACATACGAGTGTATATTATGCAGGTATGTCGTTACCCAAGTGATATTTTAACTGATTTTCAGCCATTTTATACGCTCGTTCCGTCGTGGCCCGACGGGGAGATATCTTTTCGAGAGTATTTATCGTGCGAACTCACGTAAAATTGTTTTCATCTTTACATTGGTCACGCTTAAATTCGTACGTATAAAATTAAAGCCTTTTTTTTTTATACACAGTAAAGGCGGTAGTAGCGAAAACCCGTCATATGTTATGATTTCAGAAAGGCATTAATTACAATGTTTCATTTTTGTCGGCTGAAAAGTGATAAAAAATAGAACGAATCATCGAATTTTAATGGGCGTGTTTTTATGAATTTTAACCAGAAATCAAGTATGTCTTTACGTTTATCAAATAAAACGACTGTCATTAATCACGGTGAAATAGAATATGACAGTCATAACTTAATAATAATATCTCCTACTATACAGGTACGACGTAATTATTTATTATAATCCGTGCCATTTTTATAAACGATATAAAGATTTATTTCTTTTTGAAACCTGAAAAGACTCTCGATTGCGTTTCTCGATAAGAACAATAATGATTTATACGTACGATATTTGCAATATATACACAATATTCTTACTCGTCGATAAAAACAAAAGAAACAACATATTTAAAGCCTTTATTTCATATTTTCAAGCGCAATCGTTATTTTATGTTTTTAACACTAAATAAACTTTACAAACTATAAAGACCACCAAGATGGACAACGATATCTTACATAACAACAAGAGCTAAAGACATAGTTTTCTTCACAAGTCCGTACAATAGTGTTACAATGTTATTCGGAATGGCGACTATACGCTTCGGGTGGGTCACTGGTTTGGGAGTTCAAACGTATTATTTAATGGTAAATCATCGATTTCGTAAAAAACGATCCCGAGCGAGCTCATAGTTGTCTAGTATACTATATATATGTCTATCGTAGTGTCCTAGTAAACTTTTCGAAAATTTCAAAGTGCTTAGATCAAACGTTTTTTAAATCACTTAAATTTTTTATCGAACCCGTATCTTACTTTTTTTGAACAGCGTGTAAAAGTTTCAGCTTGTTCCGATCATTGTTTTGGATGTTCAATGGTCAAAAAGCTAAATCGATATGGCTGACGCCGGATTTGGCGATATTCCCATTTTCATCGTATCCGGCACATAACTCGGAAAATAATCAAAAAACGCTTCAAATAAAGTAGAATTTAAAGCCGAAATTCTAATTCTCTTATTATTAGTATTCGACGTAACGATCGGAGCACCCAAAATCGTCGTTACAAACCTGAAAATATCAAAATGTTTGCCGCAAGATTCTTGATTTTTTTTTGGTTTTTGAAATTCAAAAATTAAGCGAAACTTCAAACAAAGCTTCGACAAAAGTATCACCGGAGTTCATTGAGTACTTTGACTTTGAAAATCAGAACATTACGTCCGTACGAAAAGTTATTGACAGAAAAAAAACTATCATTCTAATAACAATACATTTACTCGCTGCGCTTAGAATTTAAAAATTTAATATTACACGATCTTGTCAATCGAAACGACTTCAAACAGTCTAGTTGTTTACGAATAAAGGGTACAGGGGAAAAACGGTAGTAGTACATTTCTGAAGATTTTTCAAAAGAGCGAAATCGATGTTCATATCATATATACTAGTATTAAACAAAAAAGATGCTTTATGAACTGTTATATTTCTAGTAAAATGAATCAACGTTAAAAAGCGAATGACAAAATCGAAAATTTTTGAAAAAAAATAAATAAATATTGACTACAATCTTTTTTTCACCCCCGTTAAATCTCGATTATTATTGTATTGCGATAAAAACTGGACCCGTTTCCCTATGGATCTTTTTTCACCAGATAATACCCAAATGTTTTCCACTTAATAATAACGGACTGAAACTATTCTTCAACGATACGATTGCAACACTCGATGTACTGTATTCCTAATGTGCTATTGAATCAAACCGTAAAATCGAAAAAAAATGGCGAAATTCTGGAAGGCTTCTGGAAAACGTTAGAGCATCGCTAAAAAAGAATGTCATGGACACGTCAAATTGAACGCGAGAACAATCAATTGATATAGAATAAACATTATACTGAATATTCAAAATTACGGATAAAGAAATGAGAGAATCGTTTTGAAACGGAACGGGAATCGCAATTTATAAGAATATCATAAAAAAACACATAACTGTCATTGATTCATACTTAGGAAAATTACGAGGCAGAAATAACGCATATTTTTAAGATAGTCAAACGATTGTCTAGGTACCTGTATTATTTGTTCTGAGCAAACATTTTTTGAGAATAAACAAAACACAGAATTGATTCGCTTCGCTCCGCCAACACGTCGGTTGTATCCTAGTCGTAGTGTGCGAATTGAACGGCGGGAGCAAAGCGTTTAAAAAAGACGTAAAACTCTTTAAAAAGTGCATATGATCAATTAATACGAATTGTGTTTTGTGATAGGAGATGACCACCATTTTGATTTTTACATCGCTAAATATGATCGTAAAAATCATTTTGCAAAACGATTGATCGGGGAAAAATCGTCCGAGGAAAATATTTTCGATCGTTCGTTGTACACCGAAAGATACACCAGAAACAACAAATTTATTCACAGTACGAAAATTCCAAAAAAAATGAATTCCTTTTAAAGCGCCTGTTTCAGTCTCGCAGTTAAATTTGAACAATTATTAACAACGATCGTTCTTTGTGCACGTTCAAACGATAAAACACTGAAACGGACGAAACGTATTTCCGAAAAATGTTCGCTCCGAGCACGATGTTTCCAACGTTCGACGCGCGCCTCCGAAATTCTGTTGTTAAATTATGCGAAATAATACCGAAATATAATATTATTTACGACTATGTATTGTACGAGAGACCGCAGACATAATATTATGTAAAACGCGGCTGTTATCATCCGTCTTGTGAAACGTTACGTGAATGAACCGCCGGTGCACTCGTCGCGAACGAACTTCTTTTTTTTCTCTCGTTTTAAACCGATATAATTATTTCTGATCGTCTGGCGGCGAGAATAAAATTAGAAGAAATACAAAAACCCGTTTGCGGCCGTAAGTATAGCGTGTGGTATGCGCACAAAAGTGGGCATCCAAGTGTAATAGGTATATATATGAATTGATAAAAAAAAAAAAAAAACGTCTCGTAAGACGAATATTTTAAGTCTTATTATGTACATAATTATAACGTGTCGTTGATTCGGTGGTCCGGGCGAGGTGGACGCAGCGGCGAAGAACGCGCGCGTGGGTATACAACGATCGAATCTTCTTTGTGCCGACGTTTTTCGGGAGACAAAGATAAATAATACAATACTCCGCTTGACGGGATTTCTGTTTATCCGAAAACCATTTTTTTCAACGAAAAACAAACACAAAGCACCGAGTCGCGTCAGGACGGACGAACACGTTTCGGGTGGGTCACGCTGGTCTGGAAGCTGCGGTTCGATAAGTACCAAACATAATGAATCGTAGGCGAAAAACGATTCTGATCGTATGGTTTTCCAGTACCCAGTGAACTTTTCGAGAGTTCTCTACGCTTAGCTCAACATTTTTCGAAATCCCCTAAAACCGTAATCGAACAGTATAACCGTTATTTTAGGTGTATGGCCAAAAAAAACTAAGTCGGTACGTCTGAACTTCGCTCTTTTTCGTCGTTTTCGGCACAGAAAATAATCACAACACCAACAAGTGCTTCGAGAACTAAATGGATTTTAAAGCCGAAATCCCAACTTTTATCCAACGTGACGGTTGGAACACTCGTGTTCTACCCGATGAAAATTTTCTCCAAACAATTCTCGACTTTTTTTCCCGGGTTTTCGGGTTAAATTCGAAAAAGCGAGCGAAATTTAAAAAAAAAAAACTTCAACGGAGTACTTACTGGGGTACTCCTCACTGGGCTTTGAAGCATTCGGCGTTCATATTCAACGTGCGTAAAACGTTGTTGTCGAAAAAAATATAAAAGAAAACGATATACACAGCTGCGCTCGGTATCTAAAAGTCGGTCGAACGATTTTGAGATGATTTCGGACGGTCACTTTTTCGGGCGCCCAGTATGATGATAATACAATGACACGTCTGAAAAACGGTGTTATATTTATTATGACAACGATATTTTTATATTACAATCGATACTAAAAACGTACGTAATAACTCGTCAAATAATGGTCCAGACGGTTTGAAATTTTCACATTTTTAATACAAACTAATAAACTAAACTTCTCTATTTATTTATCTGTTCTCTCTATTCCGGCCGTTTGAGTCGCCGAGCGCACTCGGAACCGTTATTTTCGTACAACTTTTAACGTACAATTCTTCCATTCTATACCAACGCGACCTAGATCAGTGTTTCCGGCAATTTTTTTTTTCGGACACTTTTTTATTCCACTCACCGGTAATAGATGGTGTACATGTAGTTTCGATACGTCGCGGGCCCGTAGGCGATATAAAATAGTCATAAAGATCTTGTGTTTTTTGTACAAGTTCGGAGCAAACAAAGGATTTAACATATCGTATTGTCGCATAACCCGCATATACCTGAAACGGGCTAGAGACGTATCTGCTGGTTGTAAATTTGCTTTTAGTTTAACCCAACGAAACTCACTTCGACTGTACAAAGATAATTAATTTTTTAAAACCAGGGGCGTGCTTAAGAGCGTGGGTCAAAGCCCCGAGAGTGTTTCCGATAAGATTTCGTACTGTATCGTTTTATCATTCGTCGTTATTGAATCAACAATTCTTAAAACAACGTCATACGAATCAACGTACGAACAGAGCAAACGAAAAACGTATTACAGCTATTGACGGGTAAAAAAGTTTATGATCACGAGTCGAGGTGGTAGTTTTGACTTAACGGTTTTACTTACGGATTGGTTGTGAATTTGACACGTCTTATTGAAATCGATTTCAACTTGGTTATACGAATAGATGATTGACTTTTAAATCCGCGTGCGTACAACTACGTGTTTCTCATTAACCACTCAAATAACCGTCCGAAATGTTCGCGCGTTGTTTGAATTAACACTGTTTATACGCGTGTGGATACGTTTTTCCACATTTTCGGACCGTTTTTATCGTTAAATTCGGTTTTTACCAGGACGCGTGTACGTACATACTAGACAACTGCAGAGCACGCTCAGAATCGTGTTTTTGAAGGCGCATCGTCGCTTTCGGAACACTGCGTTCAAAAAACTTCCAAAACCACCCAAAGCGCAGTCGTTACCACGTCGACCGGCTTTTTTCTTCTGTGTTGTTTTTATAACACTGATCGACCGTTTCCAGATATAATCATCACGCGCGACTCAAAAATACCGAAATACAAAAACATTTCGGTCTCTTCCGGTACATCTTCGTCCTCCGCGGCCGTTATGTTATAATACACAGAAAACGAAGAGCGAAATAATGTCTCCTCCGCCGACGCCTACCGAATCGTATGAACCGGTATAAAAAAAAAACATTCGCCACGTCGTTGTGAAAAAAAATTTTACAATCAATTATTTTTCGAGTCTCTCGCGGTGCACGTTGTGTTTCAATCGTAAAAAAAATATGCCGTAACATATATTATTTCAAACCCGTTGCACGAGTTCATATCAGATAATAATTATAATTCATTATTATATTCCGATAAGAACGTTACTACTCTGTTTTTTCCGTTCTTACGATATTGGGTCAACAACACGATAAAATAGTGTTCCTCCTAACCGGACGACGACTACTCTACACGTATACGCGGTAGACTTTATGAGGAAACTGCGCAGGACGAACGTGCACATTTCACAAAATTAATTTTTTTTTTTTTGTAACAAACAACCTAGGGAAACTTGCATTTACAGACGTGTTAAAACAACGGCCGAGTCCGGGCGTGGACAAAAGAAATACCCGCCTGACCCGCGGTGATTCAAATGTATGTGCTGTACGTTTATGAGGTGAGCGGTACGATGAAAATTTAAATTAATCGTATACACCTGCAGACGAAAAACAAAAAAACTGGTCGTGTTCGAATGTTGTTTTAAAATCACGTTTTTGGAAACACGCAGCGGGCGTTCGAGTATGTTCAGTCCGAGTGCTCTACGTCCCCGAGTACACGATTAGTGCCCGACAAACCGCGTGTTAATACGTTTTATCGCAACGTTCGTTTTCAGTTTTGTAAAAACTGTTACTAAAACTGTTAAAAACGTTACGAAACGCGCGGTACTATTCTATTATACGTATTCTATTCGTGTAACGTTCCAGTTATGAACGAAATCCGTATTGTTCTATTTAGTTTCTCGTGTTTTCGTCAAAAGTATCGCGAGAGCACGCAAAAAAAAATCCACGTCCGAAGAGTTTCAACGTACCGATTTCGACGTATTGACTGTGAATTGTTTAAAAACGACAGCGACTGTGTGCCAAAAAGAATTATTATATTTTATCAGCCTACTAATTAATTGATAAAAAAAAAAAAAAAAAACAATTCGACCCGACTGAAATCATTCACGAAATTAATGCAAAGCCGTCGTATTTTTTTTTTTTTAGCACCTCGTCCCCCACACACACACACGGTCGCTGTTTTCCAATCGCCCCTGGACAAAATTCCTAGCGGAACAGTGTGTAATAATAACATTACTGTTATACGCCTACTACGATGATAAAGTGTTTGTATATTTTTATTTCTCGTCGATTCGATACGACGTCGTTATTCTCCGCGGTGAAAAAAAAAATGTTCAACCGAGTCGATTCCGGTCGATTTGTTCGTACTTACGCGGGCACACGAACAGGCCGGATAAGATGGAAAGAAAAAAAAAGTAGGTGTAAAATAAAGAAAGAGTAGACCGAGTAGGCACCTACTTGACGTGAAGCTGTAATATAATAATAGTGATAAAAAGAACTGAAAACATTATTTGTCTATAATGAAAATAATCGTAAACGAAAAAGAGAAATAATAGTAATATCGTGCACGGTTAAAATACGCGCCGTCGTGCGCAAAAAGTTAAAATTAAGTTTATAAAGTCGACTCGGTAAACTTATTTTTTCGATTTTTTTTTTTTCAACAACTTTTAGTCGATCCTCCGTATAATAGGTAAAAATTGTTTTTAATTTTTATAGAAAAAAATAAAATAAAACACGACATTTATACAATTATTTCGAAGCGGAGGAAACAGCAACAGGTACAAAACCGTGTCAAAATAATGTTGTCTTTATTTTAAATAGCTAGGTAACGGCGCGTCACGAGGATTCAGACAAACGTGCGTTATAAAACGAGGGTTTTTTTTTGTTCAAACGGCTTGATTATAGGGCGCAATTTTAAGAAAGACATTTTTTACACGAACCCTCGATTTTTCATTTGGGGGGTGATTCCGGATTTTTTTTTAGATTCTGAGCGCGGCGAAGAATGTAACGTCGACGGGGGTTTTTTTTTCCGGTCAACAATTTTTAACGCCGCTCCGGTTTTCAAAGTCAGTTGTCTTTCTACAACGAAAGGGCTGGTCAACATCGTTGGTTGAGGAGGAGTTTTTTTTTTTTTCGTTCACTTTTTTTAGTTTCGCCCAAAAAAACCCCCAGACAAACGTCGAGAGTTTTACACGGTGTTTTCAGCGCTCTCCGATCGTTGACACAAAAGTTCGGCTTTCGGCTTTGAATTTCACGTGAACCGTTTTTTGAACGTTTTCCGAATCACGCGCCGAAATAACGAGAACGGCGAATCCGGCGTCCGCGGACACGACGTCGTGGCCGTCGTTCATCCGAAGTATCCGAAACAGTTTCGAACGGCTTTTTTCCAGCTAAACGCCACAACAACTCTCGAAAAATCTACCGGCACTCGACAGGTACAACGTTTTTCGCGGACGATTTATCGTCTCTTTCGGGACACCCTGTGCGGCCGCCGCGCGACAATGTACGAGACACGGAGTTATTGGTTTTTTTCAAGGTTACACATTACGGCTCGCACGAAAATTTTGTCACAAGATCTACCCACACCGTGTACCGTATTACTATTGGATTTTATACCATAAAATAATATACCGGTCGTCGTCGTCGATAAACGTTCGAGAAAATAATACGAATACGTCGCACGCCTATATACTTAAGTGCGAGCCGACTTGTACATAATTTAAAACGCCGCCGCTGCGTACACGTCGGTCTACAAAGTTATGCACCCGTCGTCTATAATAATAATAAACTTTGAAAACATATTACGCGTATTATTGTTACGGTCGCGTATAAGTCGTCTATAAAACATAACCGATGTATTTTAAACAATATTTGTATAGTTAACTCGGTTTCTTTTGTACCTATGCGCGTGTGTACTCGGCGGTTCGCAGAAAAGCGGCCTAGAAAAACAAAACGAAAAGAAGAAAAAAAAAATAATAATACGAGGGAGGTCGCCTATAATAATAATAATAATACTCGCGACGCCCGTGCGTAATATATAATACGTCGTTATTCCGTAATAGCACGGCGGGACACGGGTCGATGAAAAAAAACGCCGCTCGACTTTTTAGTTTGTCCCGATAACGCCCCGAAGATGTGTGAAAATGAAAAGAAAAACGTGTAGAAAAGATGATCGCCGGGAAACTGTGACTTCTATGACATATTATCAACACCAAACGCGCGCGCGTAAAAAATATTCGTTAAAAGTGTAAGAGACGAAAAAAAAGTCACGTTGGATACTTAATTTACTCGTTAACGGATTCGTTTCGTTGGTTCTGAATTTTTTTTTACTTCAAACTCGAGTATCGGAAGAAATTTTTAACTGCGAAAACGTTCGAGAAATTATCGTCACGCTTTATAGGCGTTCAGTATCGATTGCTGCATGAAAGCGCGTTATTTCATTGTTATTGTTAATCAGTCATCAACAACGACTTTCAATACTTTTTTTTTTTTAACACGCTTCGAGAATCTACGACACCGTTCTTTTTTTTTTCAGACGGCAAATTTTGTTTTACACGCCAAATGTTTAATTTTCAAATTTTAACAAACTCGTACGAATTTTTTTCCAAACGCAAGTCCTGGTAAATTTTTCGAGAGTTTCAAGGTTAGCTACGTTTAGCTCGAAAATATTTTTTCCGTCGTTTCGGCCGAAAAATCGATATCGTGTCCGCGGACGTTTCCGGATTTGGCGATTTCGCCGTTTTCGGCACACAATTCGGAAAACGATCGAAACGTTCGAAGCAACAATAATATTGGGTATAATATACAGTTTAGAACCTTCAACACTCGTACTTACAAAACACGGCGTGTAATCCGAAAAAAACAATCACAAACTTAAGTATACGGACTATAAAACGTTCAACACCGTCTGTTATCGATTTAAAATTACCATCCGAAAACTCTTTACATCTGCGTAATAAACAACTGAAACGTTGTTACGACTTTCTAATTAGACTTTCGCCGACGTCACATTTTTTTTTTTTGTCTTACAACAAATGGTATTTATATTATAATTTACTTACGGGTAAAACGGGTTTACGAAAAAAAAAAAAAACGATTTTTTTTTTAAGTACAACACAATAAGATTCGTGGCGCGTTATAAACGAACAACTGTCGTACATAATGTGTAAGCAATGCGTTTTAGAAAACGTGAGAGCAATCGTTTTTGAAGACGCACACACGCACTAGACCAAATCGAAGAAAAGGGAAAAAAATCTATCCGGTAGATTATTTTGAATTTTTTTTTTTAAAACGACTAAAAAAAAAAATCGTGACCATAAATTTTCGACCTCCTTTCTTTTAGTATCTATCTATACTTGTTGTTGACCTCGCGTTGAAGTTCCAAAAATTTTTCGTTGAAATTTCGTCGAACAAAAACCACAAAGAAAACGGAAATTTTCAAACATTATAAAGTTCTATACTAAACTCCAAAGTTATCAAAACCAGTCTTAAAACTCGGACCGAACGTTTATTTTTCTGTCGTGTGAACGTTTCGCACGTTTATTTCGTTTTGGAAATTATGGCCGAAAAACTAATCCGAAAAACACGTTTGCCGCGATGATTTTCGACGTTTTCGGTCACCTATTTTTTTTTTCATCGTAACTATTTCAAACTTTCATACTCCCCTCATTGTACAATAACTGTTAGAAACGTAACTTTTCGTTAGTGGTATTGAACGTAGCGTTCCTCAAAAGCGTACGCAGAGAAACCGAAAAAAACATCATTGTAAAAACAACAGGTACATTCTTCGCTGACGCTCAGAATCTAAAAAAGAAAAAACGGAAAACAGAAACAATATCATAAGCGTTATTAAACGGCGGCACGGTATGGTGTTTTATTAATGTCGATTTTGAAGTTTTTCTCTCCCGTTCTCGGTACCGGGCCACACCGGCGGCTGTCCTGCGAGTGAAAAAAATCCGATTACTTTTGAAAATTCGCGAACAATTCGCAAACGACAGCTGGCCGGCCGAAAGGAACGGGAAAGAGAGAAAAAAATCGCCTAGCCAATATACCGTGTTTTATTTTTAACCGCGTAAATACACTCGGCTAGACTTGGTCGGTGGTAGTGGCGTATAAAAATATGTAAATATTATAATAATATAATTGTGTCGTGTCGTACTATTTTGTTATCATGTTGTTTTTTATTATATGACAAATCGTTATTATAGTAACGATTTCCAGAATTCCTACTCGGTAATTCGACTCGAGCACTGTAAAACGACACACGGCTCCGTGTAATAGAACGTTGTTTTTTTTAGATTACGAGCCGTCAGCAGCGGCAAAGAATGTATCGTTTTTACAACCGATGTTTTTTCTGCGGACGCTTTTTCCAGTTGAAATCGCGCTCCGGTTAAAAGATCTTTTCGTCTCGAAACACAGGCGATCGATCCCAGACGGTGGTACTCGTTATCCGAAATGGTTTTTCGAGATCGTTTTTGGAGAGTCGTGAAAAACGAAAAATTTTCGAAATCTCTCCGACACTCGAAATTCGCACGCGTCGTTAAAAAGGATATAACGAGTCTACTGCTGAGATTTCGATCGATTTTGCATCATTTTTAAGGGAGTTGAGGAAATTTTTTAACTTTACGCGGTTATTATTCCATAAAATCTCGAGTTTTTTTACGTCCAAGTCTCGAAACTTTAATACGGTCTGAACGAGATAGTTTTTCTTTTGAAAAAATTTCGGTTCACGCGGTCCGTTTAAAACTCGACGTCATTCGCCTTATTCGCTTACGGGGTAACAAATGATTACGTGTTTTTTCCACGTCGATTTAGATCATAACGTCGAAAATAACGATCGGACCAAGCTGAAACTTTTACACAATACCAAAATAGCAAAGGTTAGATATTTGACAAGAGTATTTATTGTTAAATTTGTTTTCACCACGACTAGACAACTGAGCTCACTCAGAATCGTATTTTCGAAGGCGATGATTTATCGTTCAGAAATTAAATAATGCGTTTAAACCACAACTTCTAAACTAGTGACCCACCCAAAGCGTAGTCGCTACCCCGTCAAACTACCCACGCCACCTAGACTGATCCCGGATTTTTACTCTTCGCATTGTACTCATATGGTTTACTTCAAATAAAAAATGGCTATTGGTAAGTATAATCCACACCAGAGCTTTTAAAACGATAATGTATTAACACTTTCGTTCATCATGTACGTTAAAAATATACGCGAAAATACCTACAAATTCGAGTATCGAGTTGATTTCAAAATTGTAAAATCTATTTAGCGATTTAGGTTCGACCCGAATTTCATATTTGGGGTGTTTGTAAAGGGTTTCGAGTGTTGAATTCGTCTCCGTCGTTTGTGTGTTTTCTGAGATAACTAAGTTTTTTTTGTCTTCTAATTTTCGTTCTGAAAAAGATTTTCGACTTGTGACTGTGTCACGAAACGTCACGTATAAGACATTTGGGAGCACTTAATCGTTATATTTTAATAATAAAAATGGATTTTCAGTCGTGCTAATACATTTTATTTTTAAAAACATCGTAGTGATTTTTTGGCAGGCTTAGAGTCAACACTGAGAAGTTGATAATTAAAGACGGGAACGGAAACACTGGTTTTACAAGATGATTTTCAAATAAATAAGTTTTCAAAATCGTAAGGCCGTTTGAAATTGATTATCAAATATAGTCGTAAATTCGATATTTCAATTATTTCTTTAAAAGTTAATATTTTCAAAAATTATCCGGTAAACTGTGTCTCCTAAACACATAGGAGCCGCGAGATATAACGAGTTCAGTACCGTTTTTAGAATGAAAATTGAATAACAAGTAGTCTTAAGGAACTTCTGAGACCATATAATATTCGCGTCGTAAAATTCAGTGCGACTTGAGAACCTTAAAGGGGTTTTTAGCGTGTTACGGTTTTCTAACCGAATCGGAGTCAAAGCTCAGCCATAATACACTATAATATACTTTTTTGAAAGATATGCAACAAAGAAAAAAACGACTTGTTTTAGGGAGAAAGGAGCAGGAGGAAACATTTTTGTGGCTTTTTGTTTTTGCGATTCTCGGCCTAACTATCACCACCGAATCAAATGCTTAAATCATAAATCCTATACGTAAAAAAGCCGGAATCACTCTAGGTCGCGTGGGTATATGGTTTGACGCTGTGGGTCACTGTTTTGGAAGGTTTATAGAGAACAGATAAGTATACAGAAATTCGTCAATAAGTTTCATTTAATCAATTATAATAATTTGAATAGCGCGGGAAAATCTTAAACCGTTTGGACCGTTATTTGAGGAGTCATTTTAAGTATCGATCGCGCGACAGTTGCGTGATTTCATTGTTATAATCGAAATAACACAGTTTTTCAATACTTTTCTCGTACACATTCAGAATCTACCGGGTTTTTGAAAAAACACGTCCGATTTTCAAATCTTAAGTAAGAAATTTGTGTAGGACACGAATTTTTTTCTCAAAAACAGTCAAAGGTGTGACCGATTTTCGAAAGTTTTCCAACTGTAAATGTATCGTGACTACACGGAAATTTTTTAATAGCACATGTTACCTAATTACACGCTGGAAACGTCGAATTGAATTTTCAAAACTTTTTGTCGCATTTTAAACCGGACGAAAAAAGTGCCGTTCTCAGTTAGAAAATTTTCGAGATTTCTTGACATTCGTATCTTACCGATTTTCAACAGTATGTGAAAGTTTCAGCTTACGATCGTTATTGCGGAAGTTACGGCCAAAAATCTGAATCGACTTTTCGACTTTATAGATTCTATAAAGTCTGTGGCCCTTTTCAGACCGTGAAGAGTGTTTTTGCCGTCCGTGTCCGTGCTGACCGTTAAAAATCGCAACGTTATTGAAGTTTTTATCGCGATTGAAGTGGTAAAAGAACAAAAAACGCGTGAAAACCGACGCGTTCTCCGTTTCACTCGGAATCTAAAAATAATACAAAATAAAATGGTACAGTTCGCGAAACAGTGGGTACAATTATTGTTTAATTGTTGTACAATTATTGTTTAATTGTTGTACAATTATTGTTTGATTATTATCAAATCGCGCGCGTCGCAGCGGTAGCCAGGCCCGGTACTGTGCTGGCTCGTAAACGAATTCTCTTTTAGATGTCTAAAACTATTCTCAACGAAGCCGGCGGTCAGCGCAAATTATTATTGTTTTGTACGCCGTGACGCCATAACAAGCGTGTACTACTATTGTTGTTCTGATCTTAATATTATTTTTTTATTAAACACCGCCTTTGTCGCGATAAAATTATGTGATTATTATATTCAACTCCGGTCCTCGACGGATCGCGACGGTCTCTAGATATTACGCGAGTGTAAATAATAATAATAAAAAAAACAGTCTAGGTCGCAGTCGGGTGGGTTCGGGGGTTGCGAACAACATTGTATCCGAAAGCGACGCCTTCGAGAACACGATTCTGAGCGAGCTCAGTCGTCCGCAGTGTGCGTAAACCCACGTCTAATCCGTATCTCTCCTATATTATTTTAGTACAGCGTAAACGTTTCAGCTCGTGATTATCCGTTCCTCCTTCGAGTAATACGCGGCCGCCCGGAACGACGTGGAACGTCTTGAAACCGAAACGTTTTTTTCAAAAAGTGAGCGAAATTTCAAAGATCGATGGGACCGAAGTGTGTACCACCAGAGTCACGGACCTTGATGAAAACATCCCTGTAAGTACACATAGAATACGTTCTTCGTGGCAGAGCAACGATTTGTGTGAGCAACCGTCACGCCGAAACAATATCCTACTACAATTATTGACGCGAAATCATCGTTTTAAAACGTGTCGATAACACAAACATTACGTTCCACACGGATCGGACGCCGCGGACGTTCCTCTCTCGTATCGTTTGCTTCATTCGGATTGTATTTAAATCGCACTATAATTTAACCGACTGTTTGATTTTCATTGTACGTGAGAGACATAAAAGCGTTTTAACACTTTGTCTAAATAAACGTAGCCGCGCTGTAAACCGCGTGCACCTGTATGTGTATAATCGGATTTATTTTTTTTGATTACTTTAGCTCAATTTATACTACGAAACCTACCGGGAACCCACGCGCGAACGATTTAAAACGCGAATGCAATTTAATTACAAAAAACAGCTCTAATACGTTTTACCTGCAACGCTACATCCATAATGTTTTTTAATGGCTGGCGCGGCCCACCTTGGAACGGTTATCGCCGCAGTATATCGCGTATCCAGTTTCTCGGTCGTTGGATTCTGAGCGACAGAACCGTTTTTACGACGACGATGATGATTTTCTCAAAAGACAGACAATCGATTCCAGATGGCACTCTGTCTGAAGCGTTTTTTGAAATTTTTATTATTTTTTATGTTCTGAGGAGAAGACTGCTCCGTTCGACTTGAAATGTATATCCAAGAGGGGTTTTAACGTTGAATTATTTTAATCGATTTAGATTTGTTGTATTTTTTTTTTTTTTCCGCGGACACTTTTTCTAGGAGAACAGATGTTCCGGTCTCGACGTATGATGCCTCACGGTTGATCCGAAACGGTAGTTTATTCGAAGCGTTTTTTGAAACTTTGATTATTTTTTTGGAGTTCTCGGGAATAAACGGCGAAATCCCCTAAAGTTCGACTTGAAATTTATGTTATATCAAGGAGGGTTTTCACGTGTTTACTGTTGAATCGGTTTTGTTCGAGGGAGTTGCGGAACTACAAATTTTTCGCCAAGTCGTGTAAACAACACACGACTGCAGAGCTCGCTCGGAATCGTATTTACGAAGACAGTCATCGTTGCTTTCAGACGTGTAACGATGCGTTCAAACCACAACTTCCGAACCAGCGACCCGCCCAAACCACCCGCGCCCTAGACCTAGACCGATCCCGGGTTTTTTTTAAATTTTTTTTTTTCCAAAACATTTTTTCCCCGGACGTTTTTCTGCTACGTTTGAGCGTTTTTCGGTCGAAAAGAAAAAAGAACAAAGATTTCACCGGTAAAACAGAAAACGTGGTATGCCCGCTTCATTTGATCGTAGAAACAGTTACGTCGATTGTCCAAACATTTCTTAGGGGTTCTACCTCGTGTAAGGAACTTCCGTGCTGAATTTCCAGTCTCCGGCTGTGTGTGCGTCGTTCGATACTTGAACGTTTTTTTTTTTTGTTTACAGGGGTTGAAAAACATTTCTCAGGGGTTCGCCTCTACCTCGTGTAAGGAACTTCCGTGCTGAATTTACATACCCCGTTTTCAACCCCGCAGCGGCCGGATTCCGAAAAGTCCTTTCTCGCGTCTTCATGTCTCCAGCAAACCGCTCACGGCCGTTGACCAGTGAACAGGGGCGCGGTCTCCTGTTGGAAAAAATAAAATATTTTTTAAAACAAAACACTTACACCGCGTGAGTGGGCGAACATTCGTATGTACGCGCGCGTATATCATTATTATTCAACGTGCGGCACACAATAGTAATAGTAATGGTATACACACACACACACGCGCGTTCTCGTTAAATGTTATAAAAATATACGTAATAATATCACGAGGAGCTTAAAGACGGCGGCGGTCAGAGCCGTCACACTCGCGGGGTCATTTCTCTTGGCCTGCGACGATGACGCGTCTCTCTCACTCTCTCTCACTCTCTCTCTCTCTCTCTCTCTCTATCTACGCCGTATTATTATTATTATTATTATTATTATTATTATTATTATTATTTCGTTTTCTCCCGCGTCCGTCCCAGCTGCCGCGGCCGTGACGTGCGCATTTATACGTGCCGGGGAGGTGTGTAATAACACTATACGACTGCGTTTCTTCTAAATATAATTATTTTATCCACGTTGTACAGTGTGTGTTCTCCACACACGGTGAACAAACGCTGTTTCACGGGGATTGTAAGTAAAACGGCGGTTTTCGGCGGTGACGAGAAACGTCTCGCGGCGATAATGTCCGACGCGATTTTTTCCAAAACGATTCCCGTGCAAAACCTCCAACCTAATCCTGATCGTGCGGTTCTGGTTTAGATTTTTTTAATTATGGTACGTCGAAGGTGCGGGAATAGTACGTCATAGACGTGGTAAAAACGTCGACACGGCGTGTATAAACCGAATTCGAACGCGACGGTGTAGTGGCGTCTTATAGTCACGTACGGATTCGCAGACAAAACGTACGCGCGCAGTGAAAAAATTCCCACAGGCTATAGAAGTGTGTCGAAAAGTCCGACCGGGTAGTGGATTTCGTAGCTGGGAGAAAAACTGCGAAAAGTGTTTAAAACTACGCTCTGCGCGTAGGAAAAAAATTGACGTTCGAGCCGGGTGTAGGTCGGTCGCGGGTGGTTTGACGGGGTGGCGTCACTACGCTTTGGGTGCGCCACTATAGACAGGCACCTCTTTCCCATTGGGCACTTTGGGCACGTGCCCAGGGCCCCGCGATCGATGGGGCCCCCTAGCTCCTGCCAGATCACCAACCGATAATCGATATTTATTGCCGTTGCAACTAATTTGTTAACTTCACTCGATGATTTTATTGATAACCTCAGGGATAAATTTGATGGCTTCGAATCGTCCGCCAAAGAAAAAAATCCGGGATCTGACTACGAGGACCTATCTCAAAGAACGAGAGTTAGAAGTTCTAAAAATAACAATAATTTACAGTTAAATTGATCTAGACATTTTCTTTTTTACCACCTCACCTGTTTTAATAAAATAGTGTTCTTCCCAAGTCGTAGGGGCCCCATTATACCAGTGCCCAGGGCCTCAAAAAGGTTAAAGACGGCCCTGGCTATAAAAGTTGTGGTTTGAACGCTTTTATTTCTGAAAGACGTTTTGTCACATTCGTGTATCTTTCTAGTGTTTTTGTTTCGATCTCTGTTTTCGACGTTGTAAATCGATGTGTGAAAAACGCGTTTTCCGTTATGATCTGTTCCCTCCCCCCGTAAGAAATACACGGATTTTTTAACCGCGTACGAAAAACTATCCTGTTTACGTTATAATTTCGACGGTTAAATGTGAAAACTAGTGGTTCGCCTGAACTGCGTAAAATTCCAAAAAAAGGTTTCTCCGTTAAAAATGATCGATTGAAATTTCAACAACTCGTCAAACCCATTTCACGTTTGAATTTCAAGTCGTACGGAGCGCTTTCGAATGAAAAAAAAAAACGCTTCAAAGTACCGTCTCGGATCAATTATGTGCGTATACGTTAAAATCGAAACACTCTTTCCGCTATAAAAGGCGAGAAAAATCAAATCGACGTGTGAAAAACACGTAATTATCTGTCCGTATAGGAAATACGCGGCCGCCCGAAACCTACAAGAGTTTCCACCAATTGTTTCACAAACGATCGTTTGAAATTACACGCTCGCGAAACCCTTCTCGATGGCGATCGTTTTCTTTTTTTTCCTCTCTTAAAAATTTCAAATAAACACTCCTCCGTCTCGGATCAGTTGTCTCGAGGTATCGTACAAAAACGTCGCTAATCCGGAATAATAAAAACGCAACGTTTTACTAAAAATTGTACCCAACAAAACCTATCGTCCACCGAAAACGCCGTTTCAAGTCCGGCTGCTGCAGCATAGTCAATCGGAACGCGCTGTATAACACGCTTTGTTTTTACGCGTTCGAAAACGTAACACGCTCGTGACGCGCCCTGATGCTCGGCTGCGGCGGACCCGTCGAAAGTCGCCAGATTTTACCGTAGAAAAACGTGCAAAAAATACCCGCAGAGTTTCCACCGAGCCGGCCGAGTTTTTTTCGATGGTTTTCTTTTTGCACCCGCGAGTGAGATTTCACCGGAGCAAAAAACACGTGTCTAGAAACGTTATCGCGCGTTTCGGTCGACGGTTTAAAAAAGAGCACACGAAAACGACGCGTTCGGGTTATCAATTTCGTGATCGGCCTATTTCCGATCGGTGTCGCGGAAATCGATCACGTCAAAACGTGCGCCGGAATTTTTAACGTTTTTTTCCCCGAATGGGGCGGTTTTTTGCGTCTTTTTAATTTTATAGAAGCCCTACTCGAACAGTGTCCACGTAGCATTATCGAAGCGATGGCGATCGCGTAAAAACGTACGCCACGCGAAAATACGTTCCTCGGAATCTGTTTGCGCGCTCAAGTTTTTATCGAAACCGACGACAGTTTTTTCGGTCTTCATTCCTCTCCGGTGCGTTACGTGTATTTGTTCTCGTCTTATTATTTACGAAAACCACGTACGAAAATCGTACGAGCAATACGTCGTGTTGCTCATCCCCAAACGGCGTTTTATACCGACATATTATAATAGTAGACTCGCGCGCGCACTCGAGTTGTTAGCCTTCGGTCGTTTTATAATGTTATTTTCTTTCTTTTCGTAACGCGAGCATTGTACTACACTCGGACGGTTGTTTTTTGTTTTTCGTCCCTGTCTCGAGAACACGAGACGGTAATTATTTCGGAATATTTATTCGGTTTTTTTTTTCATTCCACGTTGTGCACACACGTGTCGTAGAATTTTTTTCTCTTTTTACGTATTTACAACACGCGCGCGTTTTTTTCCCTCGAAATGGTTGCGCGTAGATTTTTGACCGACACGGTGCAGCCGCCGCCGCGGACGACTGACGTGTCTGAACGTACGCGGCATGCACCAAAAACGGCCGATTTAAACGCTAATAATATTCGTTTGATAATACCCAAACGAATATTATTGCAAATTTAATATTATTGGCCCCGGTTTATACAACAACGCGGACAGTCGTTGTAAACCGTTCGGAAAGTTCGGCGGACAAAGAGTCTGTTAGGGGCGCCGCCACGTGGTACCCCGCGTTTGTCACGACGCCGTCAAACCTGCAGGCGAACAGTTTGTGACAGTATTCGCGAGAAAACGACGGTTCGTAAAAGGAGGATGTCTCGAGGGACGGTTAGGTTGGACAAGTCGAAACTACAGAATTCGGATGTCCGTTTTGAACGAAACTTGGGAGCTCGGCGATTTCTCCGGACCAGCCGACCGGGGAGGAACCGAATAAAACGCAGAAAGAAACCGTCGAGTCTCTCGTCGTTGCGTAAAATGTTCAAGAAATAACGACGTGCCGCAGCTTTTTCGCAAACTTTTACGCCGTGTAAAACTACCCCTACAGGTACAGATGATACTCTAGCGGTTCAAAGACGTTTGCAGTTCAAGCGGGTAATCCCGACGTGTCAATCAACGTGCGCGGGGGTGTACTTTTTTCGCATTCTGAGCGACGATGATGGGTTTTTTTTTCCATTCTGTTTTTCTGCCGACGACTCTTCGCGCTCGGTGGTCGGTGTTAATTTTGAATGGAAAAGTCAGTAAAGGGAGACCCCTAGGTTTTTTTTTTTATGTGATCACTTTTTCTAGTAGAAAAAACGCTCCAAATTTAACGCACGTTACCTGAAAACATCGATCCTGATTCGAAACGTTGATTATTTCATTTTGGTTCTGCGGGAAAAAATGAAATTCCCAAAAGTACGACTCGAAATTTATGTGTGTCGTTAAAAAGGGTTTAACGAGTTATCCGCTCGGTTTTCAAACTATTTTGATCAAATTTTAAGGGGGCAACCGGACTTGGGGGGAAACAGATAACTACGGGAAACGTGGTTTTTTTTTCCACACCGATTTAGACGTTTTTGATCGTCCGAATTAAAAAAAAGATCGGATCAAGCTTTCGCACAACGCCAAAGTAGGAAAGATACGACTAGAGCACACTTATCGTTAAGTTTGTTTTTACCGCGACGTGCACTAGACAACTGAGCTCGCTCAGTATTTCGAAATTAAACAACGCGACTACACCACAACTTCTGAACTAGTCACCCAAAGCGTAGCGACGCCACCCCGTCAAACACTACCCTAGGCTGATCCCGGGGGGCTTGCTTTTTTTATTTTCGGAATCTTGTTGGAGCCGCGTCGGACGTTTTACAGACGACGATTATTTACGATAAAAATAACACGCGCGAGCGTATCGTTAGCGTATCGAACGCTGCCGTTTAGGGGATGGTGGACCGGGGGTGGAATCGCGACCCCCGGACCGGTCGTGCCCGGCGCCGTCTGGTCCGGTGGTTATCGCCGTCGGAAATCGTCGACGGGCGCGGCCCGTACACGAGGACGACGGACGCGATAATATCGTTTAATTGTTATTTTCCACGACGTTTTCGTTCCACTCGTCGTCCGACCGCGGTTTGGGGTCTGAAAAAGGGATGGTATGAGGAAGAACGGTTTTGTGAGTTTTGCCGAGTTCGCGTATCATATGACACATCGTGGAGATCGCGGTGCTAAATTTACACCAGCCCGGGACAGTTTACAGTTGAGCGGATATTTTTTTTTTGGGGTCGGCGATAAAACGGTATTGTTTTTGCGACGATGTGATTTTTTGTTTCTCTCGTAAAATTCGCGTTATTATTATACGGGTCTACGAGAAGCGGTCAAATTCGACACGATCGCGACGAACGCGTTTTAATTTTTTTTCGTCATAATCCAAATGTGTTTGGCCATGACGTCCGAAACAATTGACGGAACTAGCGGAAACATTTAAAAACGGCGTTGAAACGGATAAAACACAGGCTCGGTCCGAGTTTCGAGCGATTTAGAAAATTTTTGAGCCGAGTAAAGAACTTTCAAAACATTTCAAAACAAACGAACAGAGAATCGACGAAATTGCACGAATCGACCACCACCAGAGAACGAAACGGTTCTATATATTACGTGTATTCGACTTTAGGGAAAACACTTTTCTATAAGTGTGTGGAAAAAAGAACGTGCTGATTTTTCCAGATCAAAACTCAGTATCGCGTCAAGTCGATCGAAGGGGAAATATACGGGTCCAGTCGACTTTCAATTGGTACTAACCGAGTTAAAATACAACCTGACTTTTGATTTTTTCAAATTCCGAGCGTCAGCGAAGAATGTATTGTTTTTACAACGATGTTTCTTTTTTTCTCTGTGAACACTTTTTAGAGTGTAAGGAATGCTAATAGGTATAGGTAAATAGCTTGAGTATAACGTATAGCTCAGCAGCAAAAAAAAGTTGTTTTAAAAACAGCCGTGACCCCTGGTCTAGGTCAGGTGAGTGTACAGTTTGACGGAGTAGCGACTACGCTTTGGGTCGGTCTTGGAAATATTGTCGTTCGAAGGTACCATTCAGTATCCGAAAGCAATAAACGATTCTGAGCAAGCTCAGTTATCTATGTGCGGCATGGTATAAACCAAATTTAACAGTGAAAACGGCCCGACAACTCCAAAAACCCCGTATCCGCGTTTAGAAAAAACACTGATCTATTAAATAACGTGTGTAAATATTAATGGCTAACCGATTGTAACGGTTTCAATTCCATCGTACTCGGAATACTCGCCACTCCTACTTTTTAATACGAATTTGTGCGTTTTCCGACTCGCAAAAATTGTGACGTACAGATATTCGTTTTGAACAAGATGTAATTTAAAGCCGAAATCTCACGACGCCAAAGTTAAGATCGTTCTTTCTACACGAAAAGGTCATCACAAACGTGCAAATTTTCCGAGTACGATTTGTTTCTGGTTCTTGGAGCGTGACTATTAGAGTGACCGAAATTTAAAAAATCCTATCACCGCAGTCAACGAACCTGTGTCGGGAAACCTGTTACCGATTTCTAAAATTTCGTTCGGAACGAGAACTTCATCACAAATCTTAAAACTTTTCGCCGTACAATCGAATATCCAAAATTTTTTTTTGGTCTCCGGTGTATGACTCAAAAAGTAAGCGAAATATCGATAAAAACAACCAAACCGTAACAGCCGGAGTTCATAGCGACGTTTCGCTACAGTCACTCTGTGGCTTTCGAAGCCACAGAGTTTCTTCAAAAAGCGTTTTTTCTACACGCAATCAACGTCGTCGACAGAATGAAAATACACCGTCGTAAAAAACAATACATTCTTCGCCGCGCTCATAATCTTAAAACAAAAAAACAAGTCCGTGTTATATAAGTTATTCGTATTTACGTGACGCGAAATCGCCCGCGGGGCGTGCTGCAATTACCATCCCGTTTTTACAAAAATGCGGACAGGTACGCCTGTATGATATTATTACTGTTAAAAACAAACCGTAAATAGCAGACGATTTGACCCTCCGGTGGTTTGAATTTTCGCTCAATCGTTTATACGATTGTGTGGAACACTCTATAAAAATCCGGCAGTTGTATAGACTAACATTTAAACAACATTATCGGGTAAACGTGGTGAAAACGTGTGAAACTTATCACCGGGAAAATGTACGCGAAATACGGTTACTTGTTCGATTTCGACTGGAACGAAACGGTTTGTTTTCAGTCACCGTATAATATCACGCTAGCCAGAACATTTTTAAATGGGGCTAACCGTCGGTTCGAAACAACGGTAGAAAACAATATTTGCCGATATTTTTTTCTTTTGGTTTTCACTCGAAAAGTAAGGGAAATTTCGAGGAAAAAAAAACGTCATCCAAAGCACCAGTTTATAGACCTGTTTTGAAAAGTTGCTGACTTTGAGTGTCGGATCATTCCTTCCATACCAAAAAATCGTTGACAGAAAAAAAAAAACTCTCGCTGAGCTCAGAATCTAAAATGTGAGTATTATACCATAAGCGTTGCCGGAACTCTTGTCATCAGAGAGGTACCGGAATTGACTTATTTATAGGCGTTGGAAATATTGCCGTTATTCGAAGCAGAGCTATTAACGATATTATGTTTTTGTATTTGATCGGAAAAGTACAATTTATTGTACTGTTTAGCGACTGTTGATTTAAACAAAATTAACGTAAATTTATTATACGAATCGACGACCAGAGAACGAAACGATTCTATATTATGTGTATTTGACTTTCGGAAAAACACTTTTTTTTTTGTTATAAGTGTGTCGAAAAAAAAACATGCTGATTTTTCAAGATCAAAACTCAGTATCGCATCAAGTCGATCGAAATATACGGGTTAAGTCGATTCTCAATTGGTACTAACTAAGTTAAAATCCAACCTGACTTTTGATTTTTTTCAAATTCTGAGCGTTAGCGAAGAATGTATTGTTTTTACAACGAGGATTTTTTTTTTTTTTGTTTCTCTGTGAACACTATTTAGGGTGTAAGGAATGCTCCGATTTTTACGTTCGATACCCCTAACGAAAGTTGTATTCAAAAAAATAGGTCAATTTGACGAAAAACGTTAAAAATCACGACAAACGTGTTTTTTTTTTGTCATAATCGATTTAGTTTTTTTGCCATGACGTCCAAAATAATAGACGGAACTTTAAAACAGCATTCAAACGGATAAAATACAGGCTCGGTCCAAGTTTCAAGCGATTTTGAAAATGTTTGAGCTGCGTAAAGAAACATTTTCTTCGTGGTATTTGTTCGATGAAAGAATTGATTTTCGAGAAAAAGTTTTGAAGTTTTAACACGGGGTTAACAACAAGACACTAAAAAATTTCCGTTGTCACGATTTTTTTTTTAGTCGTTTAAAATTAGAAAATGGTCGATAATTGGTCATACCTTTGACACATATGTTTTTAGAAAAAAATTTGTGTCTCACGCAAATTTGTTCTATAAGAATTGAAATGAAGATATTAAAAAAAAAAATCCAAAATAATCTGTCCAATAGACTCCCGAAAAAAAAAAAAAAGTGTTGAAAAACGTTGCAACCCGGTTACAACGATGAAATTACGCGCACAATCGATACTAAAATCGTACTTACTCCTCCGAACGGTTTGAAATTTTCGCCCGTTTTTTAAACAAATATTCTTCGTACGTGGATTTTTTTTTTCAATTTTCGGACAATATTTAAATTTGTTTCGTCGACGTTACGCTACCAAACGGAGCTCGCTCAGAATCGCACTTTCAAACGCCACAACTTCTAAACCGGTGAACCAGCTACTCCGTCAAACTACACCCACGCGACCCAGACCGGCTTGTTTCCTTCCTCGTATCGTCGTTTTTCCGTCTACGCGCGATAATGATGACGATGATTATAATAACAGTTATTATAATCGTTACCGGCGTCATGATGTTACGAACACCCTGTATATACATTCGGTAACAAATGTTTTATACGACTCGCATTAATTTCAACAACTGGTGATTACAAAGTCAGCGTATATGTATGGTTATTGTGTGTGTGTGTATTGTTTTTCGTTAAAAGATTATACGGAAAAAAAAAAATTTTTATCGAACGACATGAATCGTAAAATCGCACAATTGGTCTGCGCGATTCGTTAAACAAAAAGTACTCTATTGTTCTTTATTCGCGCACGCAGTGATACGTGCATATTTATTACGCTGAATTCGATAGTGGTCCAATTGATCGAGCAAACGACTCGTACGTTCGAATTCATTACACGCCATAATAATTTATTTCGTGTGTTCGTTAAAACTGTGACGAACGGTGTGTGCGTACGTATAATTCTTTTAGATTCTGAGTGAAACAAAGAACGTATTGGTTTTCACACGACGTTTTTATTTACTTTTGTTTTATAACGCTCCGAATTTTAACGCCAGTACCTCCAACGATAGCCTATGTACCACCTATAATACCACCTATGTGTACGGTACACGTGTGGCACAGAGTTAAGCGTCTATGCAATTAAAAAGACACAATCAAAAAACTCGGCAAAAATTAAGTAAAAAAACGTTGAAAAAATTACGGAATACGTGCGGTTTGAAATCTGAAAAAAGCATATTATTTCGAAATATTTCACAAAATCGTGGAATATTGAATTTTTTTTTTTAAATCATATGCAAGCGCTAAATACGGCGTTTCCCTCGATTGAAGAGGAATCGGCATTTTATTTTTAAATTCTTAACATATTAGTTGTTTGTCGCTTGTTCGACCGACTTTAAACCAAATCGTCAGTACCGGTTTAATAGTGATTATTTTTTTGATCGTTATTGATTTTTCAGTATCATTTTTACGCAAAATTTTTTTTTTTTTTGTAATTTAAATTTGTCACATAATGTTGTCAACCCGAGACGGTACTCAATTCGAAGCACTTTTAAAACAATACGAGTCCAAATTCGCCGTGTCATTATATTTTCGTAAAATCTCTGCTTTTCGATTCTTTAAACCTCGGTACGTCATATTTTTTTTATACCGGGTTGAAAAATTTCAAAAATCAAAAGATATTAAGTATTGTTAATTTTACTCGCGGCGTTTCAACACCGAAGCGGTTCCGTTGTATAATTTTTTGAAAAAAAAACCCCCATTTAAAAGTTAATCAGTCGGTCGGAGCTCTGACAATGATGAAAATTTCGAAAAAACTTTTCGAAACTTCGAGGTGTTTCACGAGTACATCATATCTCGGTTCGACCATAATTCAGACGTGTTGAATTCAGATCCTTAACCGCCTGCCCGAATCAGTGGCCAGCTCCACCGTACCGCTGGCGACACGCGAGCGATTTTTTTTTTTGTAATTGAAATATTTCAAAATTTCACACTTGCGCATCGATTCTCAAACGCCATAACACACTTGATGATGCGTGTAAACCCACGCGGGCTCGGTCGTCGTAAAACATATGTACGTAACAAAAAAAGAAACAACGATACGATATACGCGGCCGATGCGATAAAATATGTTTAAAAAATATGCGTTTGGAGAAAAACGAGAAAAAAAGGTCAAACGTGTACGGACCGAGCGACCTAACCGAATGTGACGACGCGAATTACCTGCTGTCGAATAACGCGCAATGACGACCCGAGTATGGACAAACTGATAAATATGTGTATTGAACACACGTCTTTTAACGTATTGTAATGTATACTTACTAAAACGGTTCTTCTCGCGACACGTGAAAAGTAAGTGCTATGCGTTTTTACGACAATTGTGTGTTTTTTTCCTCCTGTCAACGACTTGTCGGGCAGAAGAAACGCTCTTGAAGTCACCACGCTGATGGACCGCAGTGGCACTTTGGTCGAAACTTCATTTCGAAATGTTTTCCACCGTCAAAAACCCCGAAAAAAAAAAAATATATGGAATTCGGGAGATTGAAACCTTAAGATCGATTACGGAAGAAACGCGCCACCGATTTTATCGCTCACTTTTTCTGATAGGTTTATTATTGACTGCGGTGACGTTTTGGTTCTAGAGTTTTTTACTTTCGTTTACTGTTTGCGTAACACCCCCAACAGCAAACAAATTGAGCTTTCGCGCGGGAAGAGTTCCTCTTAACTCCTCTGAATAACACGAAAAGTCGAAATTCTAGCTCCTGATCGTACCGAAAAAAATTTTGAATCGTACACATTTTGCATGTACTATAAAAAGCCCGCTGGACGGGCGTCCGATCGAATTGAAACCGAAACAGTTATAGTCGGCAGACGTATCGAAATTCTCACCCGTCGTTCAAATTAATATTACATATAAACAAGGATACAGCTCTCGGAGTTTTCGGATTGTTAAATTTTACGACGACGCATACTAGAAAGCACTCGGAATCGTTTTTTCGAAGGCGATGATTCACCATCGATTTCAGATATCCGATTTCCAAACCCGCCCAGAGCGTGTTCGCCACATAATCAAACGACTCTGGACTGATTTTTTCTTTTTCGGATAGAATACGCTCCGATTTTTCAAAGTCGGTGACTTTTCTGATAGGTACTTTGTGGTTACTTTTCTTTTGTTCCGCTTTTTGTTCAATTTCGTTTACGAGTCGAACACAAAAAAAAAAAATTGATAATTTTACGGCGAAAAGTTCGAAACGTTCAGACTCGTGATGACGTTTTTGTGTTGACAATCTTGTGGCCACAAACGGGAAAAGTGTCGTTTGGATTTTATAAAACCTTTTACCTTTTGACAACGTCAAACAGTAAAAAACGTTATCGTATCAACGGGTACACCTTATTTTATTTGTCGACCATGGAAAAAGCCAAATGTTTCCTAACATTAAACAGTTTAAAATAAAGATCAGTAGGTACTTTTTCTTTTTTTAATATACAAGTTAATACAATTTTTGTTTTCCCCACAAGCACCTACTCGAGCGTGTAATTTAAACACAAATTTTACAACGTTTTGCTTGGCGTTGCGATCACGTCATTTTGCTACGTGCAGTAAATTCTTCGGGTGCGATGACGTCACGGCGGTGGGCGCTGTTGCGAGGTGTAGACAGAGAGAGAGATGTACGCGTAAAAATAATTAATTTTGTTTAAACGACAAACTGTTGTAATTAATCAAAGAATCAAAACTACTCGAGAGAAATAATTTACGGTACGTAGAAGCACAATATTATGACATTACACGGTGTACGATGATGTTTCGAATTCGTTGAACAGGACGGTTTTAAACTTTTGTGAAATGTTTCGTTAAAAAAAAAAAAAATTTTTCATTCAAAATCGTTCGAAACCGAGAAAATACAGACAAAGACTACATTTTTTATCAAACAAAATTATTGTAATCTATAATTCTTAAAAACGACACAAAACTGAACTTCCCTCTAGCGGTGTTAAGCTCTCAAGACGAAGGTAACACACATATTTTTATCTCCTGCGGTCTATTTTTACGTCGCGTTTTTCGTTTTTGCAGTATCCGATTTCGTCTCGAAGTTAACGATTCCATTTAGTTCAAATCTCTGTAATACGTTTGTCGAAGAACGATCGAACGTTAATATTTTTCTGCCAACACGCAAATTTAAAGGGTACAACAAAGGTAAAAAAGCGGTGTTGTGAACGTTGACGGTTTTAAACGTTACAAAAATTAATGAAGTTTCAAGAAAACGCTAGTCCGATAACACGCCCAAAAAGAAAGAAGTTGTTCACTCGAAATCGCTCGCGGTAAATGGTCGAAACTGTTTTACGATAAAACGAACCAGAGGGAACGGATTGAATTAAAACAGTATTCTTTTTTTTTCCTTTCTGTAAAGTGAGTACAGCACTAACCGGCTCCAACTAGGTTTGTTCCGAAATAACGACGAGAAATTACAAATAAAAATACGCTATGAACCATTCAAACCGTCGCGTACTCACGTGTTAATAAAAATAAAAAAAAAATAGAAAAAAACGAAATTTCTTACACTCGGTGGTAATGGTTATTCATCGAAATGCGTATTATATACCGTTATCTAAAGTAACCGTTGACAAAAAACATAAAACACTGTTTTTTATTGTAATTTATTAAGCCTCGCTCGTTAAAGATAAACGATCGCCTCGTATTTCGATTCTCTCGTTAGATACTTTCTCTTCTACGTGATTTCAATTTGATTTTAGTGCGGTGAACAAAACGAACGTACATTTCGACCGTGTATTGTTGTAAAATTTAAATAAAAAAATAATAATAATAATGGCCGATGGTCCACGTAGCTATATTGTATATTTTCCACGAGAGATTTTTAATCGAACGAGCTACACGATGATCAAACGAAATAGTAGTATTGTTTCGTTAATAATTACAGCTACTGATTAACGTGCGGTTTTTAGTTTTTATAAGCGCGCGTATTTGATCTCTTTTAAGTTTCGATCGATTTTTTGAGTTTTTTTCGTTCGATTTCGTTTAATTTAGTTATATCTCTGTTGTCCAAGAGCCTAACATTCGAAAGACTGCGTCGATAAAAAGTCGATTCACAAGTCTTCAATTCTCGTTCGTGTTTTTTCGGAATTCGGTTAGTTTCTTTTTTTTTAGACGCGATGAGTGAGTAAATCAACTCATTTAACTTCAAAAATCAAAAAAAACCGATCGAAGCGCGTTCCGTCAAGGTGTTCGCTAACGCGTCCTGTTATTTGCGGGTTTTGTTAAATAAGAGCGAGAGAAAAATTAAACTCGTTTTTCGATAATCGCATTCAAATTAAATAGGTAACATATACGTACTGCGTACTAAATTCGTGTGGTTTTATTACGTTCGTGTTCTCGTATATGAAGAACTCAGATAGAACAATAATTTTATAATAACACGTTTTTAGAATTTTGTTTTCAAACCTCGGGCGTTTCGTAAAATCGATTATTTTATTGTTCTATTAGCGTTTTATGTAGACTTGAACCAATGAATAGTATCGATTTACGACGATAATAATTTATTTACGGTTTTAAAAAAAGTTCGATTTGAATATTTATATCTACTTTGATGACACGTGCCGCTCTGTAATGGTTGTGTAAAATGTGATTTTTAAAGTTGAACCGATACGATTACGTGTAGAATATAATTTTAAACAACTATAGCGATCAGAGTTGGTCCCCGTTTTGGATGGGACACGATTTTGTTTAAGTTTCTCGAACTTGGAAATTTCGTGTATTGCAAAAAGAAAACTGGTACGTTTCAAAAAAAAATCGTAGAAAAATTCTGTATTTGGCTCGAAAACGGTCAGCATCGTTTGAAATTTTTACACCACGAATTGGGGGATACTACGTTGATTGGATCGTAGTAGAGTTTCAAAAACACAAATTGAAAACTAAAAGGTTAAACGAAAAAAAAGAAAAAGAGAATTCCCGTACCGCACAAAAATTCTCCAAAACTGTTCAGACTTCGTTGGTACCGCCTATAGGTTATAATAATATTTTACCCAATTTAACGGCGCGGGAAATGTTTATACGATCCACTTTCTAAAATGTCATCTTTTTTTTTGTTTTTGAATATAACGAGTAAAAAATAAATTGCAATTTCAATAGAAAAAAATAAAATTAATTTTTTAAAAATATGAGAAATTTTATATCGCGCTTAATGTTTTATAATGCAGTCAGCACCAAAAGAAAAAACGAGTTCTTACATTCAAAAGTTATTGTTCGATGGACTAAATTGAAATTCGAAAACAATTTATAGGACGCAATATTATGTCAACAAAGAGTTCTTATACAAGTAGTATGAGTTCTTCGTAAAAATTATTTTAGCACGATATCTACTTGATAAATTAATACGACAAAACATAAAAAGTATTATCATTTTGAAATTAAAAACACAAAGGAACGAATGATGAAAACAAAGTGTGTTGTTTTGAATATTTTTCGGGACGTTTGATTATTCAAACTGTTTGAAAAACAGTTTTTTGTGAGTGTTTGATTTTAAAATTTTCTTCTTTGTTCGTTAAAAAAATCAATTTTCAAGTGTACATATTTTTTAACAGCGTTAATTGATTAATTAAATAGAGCCAACGCAGAATAATATACTGACATATACGATGTGATTTTCAGAAAGAAAGTTGTATGATTTTCCGATTATCCGTTTCTATTTTTGTTTTTAGATATTCTACGCGCAGCGGGGAATGTATTGTTTTTACAATAATTTTTTTTTTTTTTGTGTCAACAACTTTTCGTACGGAAGTAATGCTCTGGTTTTCAAAGTCAGTTCCTCAAACGAAAGGTTTTATGAACCTCGGTGGCACTTCGATTGTAGATTTTTCTTAAAATTCTGCTTGCTTTTTGAGGTTCACCCTAAAAACATAAAAAATCGAGAATTCGACAGCTAGAAATCTGAGATGATGTGTAGTCCTCCGATTGTTACGTTGAATACCACATAAATTTGGGATTTCGGCTTTAAATTTCATTTTATTTGGAGCATTTTTTGATGATTCGATTATTTTCTGAATTATGCGTCGAAAACGACGAAATCGCCAAATCCTGCGTCAGACATAATGATATAGCTTTTGTGATTCCTGTTTTTTTTTTTTCCATATTATTTGACGCCTGCAGCATCACGGACGTAAAATGCCGTAAAATCTGCTCTAAAATGGCCAATTCGCTATCGCTGAAACGCTTGACACGACTGAACAATTAATGTCAATTGTTCGATTTAAATCTATAGCGTATTATATATGTATATGTATGGTAACACGAGAACGCACGATTGTCGATAGAAATGATTACATCGAGTCGAACAGTATTTATGAGAAATTATTATATAAAAAAAAAAAAAAAACCCGTTCAGTTCAAAACAATAAAAAAATATTACAACCTGCACGAAACCAGACGCGGGTCGTTTTCAATCCTTGCAGTAGGAGGTATTTGTCGTCTACTAGACAAAACATTTATCGCATCAAAAGTTGATGAAAACCGCACAATTTTAAACGCTCGCGTGAACGCCACTTCGGCGTAAGTAGATAAATATAGATTGCTAAAAAAAAATAAAAAAACATTTTACAACCTCGCCTTACCACAGACTATAAAATGACATATTATACATTAATTATGTGTAAACGTTTATAGTGTGTGAACGCAGACAATAGTTTAGTTTTGCAGTCTGTTTATTACGCGTTTGACCGTTGAAAAAAAAAATACGACGGACAACGGACGAGATAAGTCGGAGAACGCGAAATCGCGGTCGCTGCAGTAACAGCAGAAAAAGTAAAACGCTGGAGAAAAAAAAAACGAATCGAACGGAGAAAAAGATAAATACATAAAAATCGTTATAAAACGTAAAACAGAAACGTCGATCATAATTTTGTATACCGACTGGCTCTCACATTAAAATGTTGTGTAAAGTTTAATATCAAAATATGAAACACGAAAAATATGTAATTACGTTCAATTATCGCTGGCGACATTTCAACGTCATCAACATTGTACCGTCCGCGCCACGTACGTGGTGAAATTTAATTTGATATTAGACGGAAAAGTCTGTTTGATCTACTTGTTTGATCGACTGAAAATATTTTCAAGGTGATTTCGTCGGCTAAATTTTGTAAAAAAAAAGTTTTAGAAAAATCACAACGCTTTTGTTAAGCTATAAAAGTGACGTGTCAAGGTTATGGTTAAGGTGGTCATTGAGGTTCGTGAAAATAATTTGCAAAATATTTTACTACAGAAGTTAAGTGGTAAGAGTGGCGTGGAGTAAGTCTCACTTGGGTGAGTCTCAATTGACATTCAAAGTTAACTATTATTGATTTTTTTTTGTTAATCGCGTTTTGACGGATTTAGCATCGTTTGTTTTGGTCCTTTGATCGCTTTGGCGGTAACATCCAGCGTGCCTTACATTTTTTTTATGATAACCTATATTCGAACGGTCCAATCCTATCGATTGGTCATCGAATGTTTGTGGTGTTTTGCAGTAAAAATTTTTACAATCATTTCGAGTGAAAAGATTTTGAACACGTTGCTATTTGGTAATGCGATGTAGGTGTACCAGAGATAATTTTTATTTTTACGTGTCAACGAAAAACGCTTGCTATGGATAGTGGCGTGAGAATTGATAAGAAGAAAAAAAAAGAGTTGATACGTGTAACGGTGAAAATAAAAATAAACTATAGAGACGTTATTTTTTGTCGAGTTCGATATTATCACATAGGAATTGGACAGTACTTGCAGATATTTTTGTATGTTTTTAAACATCGTCGTATAGAGGTAACGAACACCCGCAATGATTCGACGCGTAAACTTATTAGAATTAGATTGATAAGAAAAAAAATTTGTGACGTACCAACGAGTTTTTTTATTCTCTTTTCTAATTTTCTAAAATTGAATTAAAAATATTAAAAATTAACTTATTACGAATCGCCGGGCTCCAAACTATAGTCTTAAAGTTAAGAAATGGAGTTCATAGGTAGCTACCTATGAACTCCATTTTATACTGTTTTTCTATCGTATTGTACGTAAAACTAAAAAAAAAATCTTACGATACCGGGCACCACTAAGTAATTTTGCTCTAGTTACCCCGTATACATTTTTTAAAATTAGTATTCTTATCTTATTTTATATCGGATCTCACTACTGCCAAAAACGCCAATCGTGGATCAATAAATATATTATTTTAATATAAAAAGAAAATGGGTCGAAAATGGGCCTCAAAACCATATAATGTGCCCTGAACGATTGTTCCTCTCGTCGCCGCAGTCCAAATCAAAATACATTTGTGACTCGCGTTATGGGAAAACATGTTCGGACTAGTACGTTTTCATCCGTAGTTGAAAAAAAAAACGAAATGCTCGATCACATTCTAAACTCGGAGTTTAGACTCGGAATTGACTTTAAACGAAGTGAAAAAATCCCCGGCTATCACTCCCCCGAATCGTCTGCTAGAGCTCAAGCGATTGACAAACGTCGGGTGCAATAATAGTTTTTTTTAATGTTTGTCCTGCTGATGCATGAAGAACACAAAATTAATACATACACACGCGTCACACAACATGGATGAATCAGCGCTGTTCGAAATTCGTCGAAAATATTTGCTCGAAAAGGTAGAAAACATATCGTGGACAACGCGTGTACAATTTTCGTCGAATGATATTTATTTGGGAAAATGAGAGCGACAACAGTGGTCCGTCGTATCGTCGGATCTTTTGGCCAACCTCCTGCTGTCGCTCTCATTTTCCCCAATAGATATCATTCGACGAAAATTGTACAAAATTTTGAAATCGGCTTTTTCATTCGACAGTTGACGCCCGAGGCGATCGCGTTCTAATTCAGTTTTTAATAAACACTTGGAAAATTGTGAAATCTCGCTTTAAATAATAAATTACGCGAAAACCCGTACACGCCGTACTTTCGCACCGTTTTATTTCGTATCGAAAACGTAAAGAAATTCAAAACGGTTTTTGAGTTTCCAAACACGGTTCGAACGGTTCACAACAAATCCGTACCGCCGGCGAAACCTCTGCAAGTCCCGACGACCACTCCGGTCACTAATAATAATACGTAATTAAACTTGTAAACGCGTCGTCGACATCATCTATTCATATTTTACACCGGGAACTCTTCGACAATGTGCAAACGCGAAAAAACCCTTCTTTGGGCCGCAAAAACAGAGGTTAGGTTAGGTCACGTCGTTATGGTTACAGGAAAAACATCTCATTTCCGGGACGGACGGTTGATTTTTCGTACGAGACTTTGTTTACACACGTCAATCGGTTAAAATACGTAAAAGTCGCGAACACAACGGCGTCGTTTGGAGATTTGGCGAATTTTTTTCGTCGACTTTTGCGCCTCTACACTTGGATTTTCTCTGCGGTTGTTCCTCGTCTACGCACAAGGTAAGTGCGCTTTTCGGTTCAAACGCAACATTATTATCTTGTCCAAAACAACACCTATCCATTTTTTCGTAACTTAAAAGAATTGCGTTACGTCGTCATGCTACCGGGAAAAAAATTTCGAAAATCCGACCCCCGGGGGTTCAACGAGTTTACCGCTGAGATTTCGTTTGTTTTTTTACGGCAGAGACCTCTAGTTTTTATTGTACGTGTCTCGAGACTTTAACGCGATATCGGAACGGCTGTCTAAATGCTTAGAAAATCGGTTTTTTTTTTACACGCCGACAACAAGACCTTTTCCGCCGCTTTTAACGTGAAACACGGAGGAAGAAGACGCGATAAAAGTGTTGATCGCCGCTTTCGGAAGAACGGACAACGTCGTCTTCGTCAACAGAGTGTTTTAACAAACACGTTCGTACGGTTAATCTCGCGCGGAGCTGACGACGGCCGCCATGACGCCACCGGACGCCGGGACGACGACGACGACGGCTGCGGCGCTGTTTCTCGCGCTCGTCTGCGGCGGCGTCCGCTCCGGCGAGCCCGGCCCGCTACCGGCCGGCGACGACTGTCTGGTCGGCTACCGGTGCACGGCGTCCCTGGTCGGCGGCGGCAACTGCCTGTACAGGTGAGAGCGAGCGCTGCCGTTTTCACCGCGACGTTTTTTTTTTCGAACCGCTTTGAACGGGAAGGAATTTCACCGACGGATGATACACGTAATACCGGTGACGCTTTGTCCGGACGGTTTTTTTTGTTTGTGTCGTCCACTGCTCTTTGAGTCGAAATCTCTTCGAAATCGGCAGCGGCCGTCGGTGGATTCCTCCGCGGCGTGTGCGGTTTCAAGATTTCAAAGTTTTCGTTTTGACGCGTCTGCGCTCGCTTTAACACCACCCCCCGAGAACACCCACAACGACGGATTGAGAATTTTACTGCGAAAACTAGAAATTTTCGCGCAGCGAGATCTTAACTGCCGCAAAAGGTTATGCGGCTTGTGTGTTTCGTTCCGAAAATCGTTTTGAATTTTTTACACGAAAACACACATTCTAATAGATCGATAAAAGCCCGCTGGAATGGCGGCGGCGAATGTCCGATCGAAACCGTTGTGAATCGGTGTAGGCCGTTACACGCGTTATTTAAATTAACATTTTCACGGATACGACTACTTTCGGAGACCGATTGTTGAACCGAGTTTTCGCCGGGACGTACACTGTAGTGTGCACTCGTTTTTTCCGCGGGCGAACATTTGTCGCTTTCAGACAGTTCGGACGGTGAGTAACCACGATTCGAACCACAATCTCCAAAAACTCCGTCAAAACACCCACGCGACCCACATATACTGGCTTTTTTTATCGTGTTCGGGTTCTTAGCGGTTTTTTTTTTCCGGCGATCACTTAGTAGAAACAACGGTTTGAACGCATCGAAAGATAGGTGGTTTTGATTCGAGATTTTTGAAATTTTACATAGTTGCTCCGTTCGTCTTGAAATTTATACAAGCCGTCGAGAAGAGTTTAACCGGTTAGAAAGAACTTTCGATCGATTTCTCCATCGTTTCGAAGAAGACTTTGAAATTTTCGAATTCGTTATTTTATACGGCAGTTTAAACCTCTAGTTTTTACGTTCGTGTAACTTCATAACAATCTAAACAAGATAGTTTTACGTACGCGGTTGGAAAATTTGGTTCACACGGTTTATTTCACGTAGTTATTTTGTCGTTTAATTTATTTATTTTTTTTGGGGGAACAATTAATAATTACGGGGAACCTAACACGTGGATTTTTTTTATTTTTTTTGGTGATCAGTAGAAAAACTGCTCCGATTCTGACGTTTGATGCCTTAAAAGATGGGTTGAACTGATCCGAGACGGTTCTGTTTGATGCAAAGCGTTTTTTGAAATTTCGAAAAAAACTTTGACACAAACAATTTTTCAAACAATTTTGAAAAAACGAAAACGGCCCAGTTTTCGGAATCGCTCCGATCGACCGGAAATTTTATACACGTCATTCGGAAGGGTTTTAGTGAATCGATTGAAATTATCAATCGATCGTTTTTAAGGGAACGTTAAAAATTTCGTTATTTTCCGCGACCGTTCTAACGGGACCAGGGACCGATAATTACGGGAAACGCGTCGATTTAGATTTTTTTTTTTTTTGCATTTTCGTCATCACTCTCTCTAGTATCGATTTTCATATCTAAAACGATTGTTCCGACACGGTACCTCTCTACTCGCTTTATTTCGAGCGGTTTTTTTTTTCGGAACTTTGATTATTCTCGGAGTGCGAAAAACGAGAACGGTCGGCGA
>CM029361.1:22872232-22915772 GCA_017140985.1 Hormaphis cornu
AAAAAACTAAGAACAACGTCAATTTTTTATAGTCGCGACGTATTTCGGACGATGTATAAGTGTGTAGCTAATTCGGAAAACGGAACAAACATCTATGCGACGGGGCAGCACGCGTTGAAGGGGTGGTCGAGTTATGACGTGATCGTTTCCGTTGAAAAAACGGTGTCGGATGATGAAACGTTACGTTTTAAAATACAAATCTTTTCAACGTAAACACCGGGATCACTTCTCGAAAAAGTGATTACGACAAATGCGTGGACATCTGCGTTTACGCGTAGAAACAAGCCGATCGCATTTGGTCAGAAGCACCTAAAAACACCGCGTGTGTTGGTCAGAACATAATGGAAACTTGGAAAAAACGAGTATTTTTTTTTTTTTGTTATTTTTCAATCGATGAGCGCCCGTCAGACGGAGAGAGCAATCGTCGAATTCCGCGTCTGCCGTAAAGACAGCGGATGTAAAACAACACTTGTTCGCGGTCGGACGATGAGAGATTTTTAAGAGACGTCGTTAAAAAAAAAAAGTGGAAATTCACGTTGCTCAAATTTACGCAGACTGGCCGTAGACGCAGTAGGTGTATTTTTTTTTACGCCGAGACGACTTTTTGAAGTGATTTTTCGATTTTTTTTTCGAAAAAAACGCGTTTTACAACGTTACTAACGCTACTACACTCGCGTAGCGGCAAAGTCGTTTGTGTACGTTCGCGGTCGTTTCGATCGCATTTAATTTGATATGAAATCTTTTTAATTGCTTAGCAGGTAAGATGAAAAAAGCACATTAAAATTGTTTAACGGAGTAAAAAAAAAGTTATGTAATTTATATATCAAGTACATTTTTTCGATTTGATTGAAATCTTTTTAACTCCTTAGCGAGTATAAAACATCCATTTTATTGATATTTTTTCATTTTGTCATTGACGTCCAATTATCATCTGCCTGTTATAACGTCCAATTAGTAGCGTGATGTATCGCACTGTGTTGAACCCCCGTGTGACACAATGTGAGAAGACCAGAACCCGTAGCTGCGGCAAAGTAGTTTTTTACGTTTTCCATTTTTTCTTTTTTTCAACTCCGTCCGAACAGTATTATAAAAACAACGATTGGGATCGTCGACCCGTTTCGGAGAAAAATTCCCGTGGATTTTCGCCGGAGACTTTAACGTCTGACGGCGAACACTGCATTTTCACCGGTGGCAGCGGGTGTGATCTTGAATTTGAATCAACCACAAAAAAGTTTGGATTTTCGTTTATAAATATATTTTAGTTTTTTTTTTTTTTTTTCTAGTATATAGATTATTTAGTACCGTTTTAAACATGAAAAACAAGAACGGGTGTAAGGAAACAAAGGAATTCGAGGTCGGTGACAAGTTGTTTGATCTTTTAGATTGCACACAGTTATTTTATTTATATTCGTTATTAAATTTCGATATTACTATAGTACCACGGTGCAGTAGCGACTACGCTTTGGAGATGGGTCATTGCTTTCAAAGTTGCAGTTTAAATAGGGTGTTTTGTATCTAGCGTTATTAGATTTTTTAATAACGTATTAAATTAATCAAGTACATACGAATATTTGAAAACGACAATAATTTGTTCATGCTGTAGGTATATATTTAAACCGGATTTCGCCGTTTTCATTTTAGTCGGAATATATAAAAAAAAAATGCTTCAAATCAAACAAAATTCAAAATCCCAACTTTTGTGCGGTATTCAACGCGTCGGAGCACTTCCCGTCAAAAACACGAAAAATGACCACGGTTTTTCGAAATTTCTTAGTAGCACGTATACTTGTCGACATTGTGTTAGGTGTTTCAAAACTTTTTGTCTGAAATTAAATTTTTCATCCGAACAAAAAACGGCAGAAAAATGGAAATTTTCGATAATTTTAAAGTTCTGTACTCAATCAAACACGTTATACAAGATCACTTGAAACTTGGACCATCATACCAGAGGGCGGAGAGCGTTATTGAATTGTCCGATCGAACTGAATCACACAAAACTCAATCACGCCGTCACAATCGGCGGCCGTTACACGCAGTTATTTAAATTGATATTTTTTTTTTACACGCTGATTCTCGGAGTTTGTTACAAGTTCCATCATGCACGTTACGGCGGCCATGGCAGTAACGCGCGAAACCTACGCGAAAATTGTCGCTGCTGCGGTGATATTTACCGTTCGTTTTCGAAAAAAAATGCATCTCAGTCGAAAACACGATTTCTTTTTTCCTTTTGCAATTATTTCTGTTGTATCGGTGATGGCGATTTTTCGGCGTGTTTCGTATAACGTCCGTCGCGTTTTGCTGCGTTGTACACGAAGTACGTTCGGTCGCCGCCTCGTGGGTGCGTACAAAAAAAAAAAAAAACGTGAAACGCGCTATATCCGCACACACGTTTTACCGATCTCGCCTCGTGTGTGCCGTATGATAATGTTATAAAAATATATAAACACACGAGCACAAGTACCCGCCCGTACTATATAGTTAAGTGCTCGGCCGACGCACAATCGGAAAGGAAAAATGTAAATGCGTACCAGTGTACACGTAGACCTGCCCGGATTCGGTAAATAATAATAATAATAATAGAAAGAAATAAAATACGTAACAATGACGCGTGCGTTTAACCGAGTGCATTTACGCGATATAATAAAACGTGTATTTCGACGTCGTTTTTTTTTCGACCTCCCGCGCCCGATCGTCTGCTTACAATAGTGAATTACGGACTATATTACGACGACGAAAAAAATTATGTATAAAATAAGTACTCGGTGTAGTAGTAACACCATCAACACCCGTATTATGTTGTTATACGACGGCACGTTATTATTTTACTGTTTTTTGTGACTTTTCCGAGTGACACGTTCACGGACTCCTCCGCGGCGGCACTCTGGTCGTTTTTGAGTTTCACCCGCTTTTCCTCTCAACACGCTCGGGGACTTTTTCTTCAAAAAAAAAAACGTTTCTATGGTGGCGGTGGCGGCCGATGTTGAAATTTCGCTTGCTTTTTACCCCGAAAAAAATCGAATATTTTTTAAAATTCACAAATTGTTTTGTGTTCAAGAACCTTTCTATTCAACGATGAGTTACGCGCTATTCGTATGGAATCGGTGTGCCGAAATCGTAACAAAACGAGTGTTCGCACTTTGTTTAGAACCGAAGGAACTATCGTTAAATTTTAGTTTTTACAAGTAATCGTGTTTCCGAAGGCGATAATCAGACACCGCGTTTGAACCGCTCCTAAACTACACTGACTCCATCCACACCATCCCCAAACCGTAGTGTCGCCGCTACACGGTGTCAAACTGGCCACCCCAGAGTGTTTTTTTCATTCCTCAGGACGAACACCCTGTAACGCCGTTGTTCGTGCGAGCACCACAAAATAAAAACTCAAGAACACATCACGCCCTCTGATAGAAGCAAAGCTTGGAACAGAGTATATTTCACAAAGCAAAGCAAGCGACCACCACGTGTGCGCGAACCGATTCGGAAGAGAGACAGCGACAGCGACAGAAATCGGGATGTACATCGTAGATGCCTACGCGCCGCGGTGTTTGCACCGTAGGCTAATAATAATTCGGCGGTTGCGCAAGCCGCCGGGTGTAATGCCGGGTAAAACGCCATTATTTTTTACAGGCCTAAATAGTAGTAAGTAATAATAACAACGCGAGACCGGGAAGCCAAAACTCGTGTGTGTGTGTGTGTGACAAACGCGCAAAATCGTACGACACAGAGCCGTTTTTCTATTTATATATTTTGGTCGTTAAATTCTCGCTCCTCCAGTCGTGTTACCATACCGCGGGCATAATAATAATAATAATAATGAGCGTAGAGAGAGAAAACTATAAACGGTTCGGGAAACACGTATTTTACTGCGGGAAAAATCATTTTCTTGACAAACGGTTATAAAATCATGACGCGTCTCTCTCGCGCGACCGTACGTCTAAACAAATTTTCAATAACGACGTTTGTCCAGTTGAGTACTCCGTTGTTTTTTATTTGATTTTTTTTTTCATCAAATTTCTGCCGGTTGCCGGCGAATCGCGTCATCAAATAATCGTTTAGCCATTTTCACGGACGGCCCCAGTTTCACGTTTGTCGCTTTTATTTTTTCCGATCTTGATTACACCGAGTTCGTATCATACGATCGTATTTATTTCTGCACGACAGAGTCCCGCGACGTATCACGGAGGTAACGTTGTTCTCGCGAGAGAATTTCGCGTAAGTCTTCACGCGAACGAAAATTTGATTCGAGAAATTTTAAAATATAATAATTTTCACTATTCACGGTGGTATTAGGTCGTGGCAGAGAAAAAAAAACATTCAACTTTAGTCGTCCGTCGACGGAGCAAAAATCGTGTGCAAATGAACCAAGAGTGTGAATGAAACGCATTATCGTTTTTGAACACCTAAATAATTATACTTCTCTGCGTTCTTATCGCGCTTTATTTCTAACAAACAACGTAATAGACTTGTACACGAAATGTAGTAAAAAAAACTCGCGGTTTAAAACCGTAGTTTTCTTTTTTAGCCTTTTCATCTATGAAAATATCACGCGTACGATAAAGTGAAACAATTGAAAATGTGCCCTTTGA
Organism: Hormaphis cornu; assembly: GCA_017140985.1. Classification (NCBI taxonomy): domain Eukaryota; kingdom Metazoa; phylum Arthropoda; class Insecta; order Hemiptera; family Hormaphididae; genus Hormaphis; species Hormaphis cornu. The sequence goes on from CM029361.1 coordinate 22,876,819, forward strand.
GAAAAATTATTTCGAAACTAATACGGTTAGAAAGTGACTTTCTACAGCGGCGTAACCGATGTGCCGCCCACGGTAAGTAAACATTTTTCGGGTAATTTATGATGTTGGCAGCGTTTTTACCGAAAACTCTCGGTTTTAAATTTCGCCATTTCGGAACGCGATTGCCAAAAAAAACCATGACACGACACGCGTACGAAATCAGGTAACTAGAATATTATATTACGTAAATGTTATAACGCGAAGAGGCCCGGATTTTCACACGTTTTTTTGCGGCGCGTGAGCAAAAACGTTTTTTGAAAATTATGTTATGTTTGTTTTTTTTAACGCGACCAGCTCTTTCTAATTTCGAACCCACTCGCTTTATCCAATATCTTTGACACGTACGTAATTTAGCTTATTTGCTTCGCCACTATCAAACTGTGACTTTGGGTTAAAAATTTTTTCCGCTTTTATCGTGTTCGCGTGTACTTAGAAAAATCGACATTCTGCGTGTTCGAAGCCAAACCGTCCGGGGTGGTTTTGTTTTCAATCGATTCGACCCTTAAACTCGACTGTCCCCACGTGACGATGGAGCTTTTCAGAGGAACAAAAAAAAAATAGAGAAATCGTCGACCGGCGCTGAATATTTTTTATGCGTTCGTTTTTTTTTACTACGCTGACAAGTTGACGCAATATTATTATTCACGTACGTCGTCGCCGCTCGAAATATCGTACACATTATATATATATACTACGTCATTATTATTAATGTTGTACGTATATAATATGAGCTGTGTGTGTGTACACCACAATAATGAAATGTGGTCCGCGGGTTCCGGTCATACACGTGCAGTGTCGAAAAAAAAAATATATATAAACGGAATAAAAAAAAAAAATTAATAAAAATTCCCGATTCTCGTCGAAATCGTTTATACAACGTAACACTATATAGCATTACGTTATTACGACCGGACGCGTTTTAAAAATTTGAATAACACACACGATAATAAAATATAACGTAGGTATCCTTCGTGCAGCACGTACGTCGTATAAAATAATATATAATGTTTTTTTTTTTTTAATGCATATTACGCGGTTTATTCCTGCGCGTCGATAAACAGCCGTTTTGTTTTCAAAACAATAATTTCTATTTGCATTCGTATAAAATACCGTAGTACAGGGTGATCATCCGATTCCAGTGTTATAGACCTGTAGATCCCGATTGTTCCACCGATCGCCGTCATCAAGATTTGATTCGATTCAAAAAAAAAAATATAAAAAATCGATCGAACTTACTTTCGAAAGCGGACATCAATAATCCTTCAACGTCCGTAACGAGTTCGACCGACTTTTTTTCTTTTTTTTCGGTACAATCACGCGTATAAAACACACGTTTAAAAAAACGAAATTGCGAAAATGGCAGCTAAACTGCGTTGATGCCGTTTTTAAACAAATAGGTAATAGTAACCTTTCGTTTCTCTCGAAAAAAATTGTTTACCTAATTTTTATTCTCAGTGAACGGAATAAACAAATGAACCCAATGCCAAAAATTATTGTTTTTAATTGGTTAGTTCATTTTTTTACGCTCTATGTTGCTGTAAGAACTATTTGTTTAATATTACAAATTGCTCTTAAAACCTTTAATTTTTTTTTTCGGAATATTTACAATACTTTTCTTTCAGCATACTAACGAACTATTTAAATTTTGTACATTTGTATTATTTACGGGGGAACAAATGACCGTTACCCCCTCAAATACGCCCTCTCCTGCCACTACAAGTAATTCTTATTGAAATTAAAATTTTTTTTTTAGCAATACTGCCAAGATCAAAAATCAAGAAATGTCTGAAAATGTTGCGTAGACGTGTGAAATCCGTATTTTTCTTACGTTTTCAACAGAATCGAAGATTTGGTTATCAACAAATAACAGGAACATCATTTGTTGTTAATTGAAAACCGATATTTTATCGATTAAAAATTAATATTCGGGACATATCGGGGGGAAAAAAAAAAGTTCCAAAAATTAAAAACAATTGCTTTTAATATAAATATTTAAATAAGCAATCAAAGATAAACAGGTATTATGAACTCTTTTCTCAAATAGCATTTACAAATTATCTTTTTTTGGTTTCAATTTTTACGATTAAAAAACAACTTATATTTCAATAATACAGTATAACACTCGACATTAGTCGGTGTATACGAATTGAACACATTAATTGAACGAAAAATCGGCAAAATAAACTAGGTGAGTTATATAACAGGAAAATCACATTGTCAGTTTGTACGATTCAGCCAATATTTAAATACCAGTATCTACATCAACACGTAATTAGACAAGACGAATTAGAAAAATGAAAATATGGTTTACCGAATAGTTTTTTTCTACTTCTTTGTTTTGGGACGTTTTTTTTCTATTATCGGAACATTTTTTTAAAACCTATTTTTGAGGATTTTTTTTTTTCTGTTTACCCACCGACCGGACGCAAAAAATCAGTAATGCCCCGGCAAATCCGGGACGTATCCTACGACGGATAAGCGCATTTCTATGTTACGATTGTTACCATTCACCAAAACAACAAAAAAAAAATGGCCAAGATCACCCTAGGTCGCGTGGTACGACGTGGTAGTACCACGCTTTGGGCGTAGTTTAGAATTTTTGGTTTAAACGCATTTTTTTCGTACGTCTGTAAGCAACGACACAAATCGTTGCTTTGGAAAATACGATTCCCCGACCTAGCTCAGTTGTTTAGTACTACACGTAAAAACGAATTCAACAACAAAAACTCTTATCGAATCTTTTAGCGTTGTGTAAAAGATTTCGTGCCACCTTTATTTTGGATGTTATGAAAAAAAAACCTACGCGTAAAAACGCGTTCCCCGTGATTATTTCCACAACGTAAGCGACACGCGGACGCCCGGAACGACGAGTTTAACGACAAAACGTATCGACGCGAATTCGGCTATGAACCGATTTTGTAAACGTTTTTTAACCGCACGTGACAAAAAAAAACTGTCTGGTCTGGATCGCGTTTAGAGTTTCGCGACTCACGCGTAGAAGAGGTCTTACGGAATAATAACGAAATTTTCAAAGTTCCCTTGACCAAATGACCAGAGTCGTTTGCGATTTCGGCGGGAAATTCCTCGTCGAACTCCTGTCGATGACGTGCGTCGAACGCTTTCGAAAACTTCTTCGTTTTTTGCAACTCCCAACCGAACCATCCCGGATCAAATTCGGAACGTCGCGCTCGAAAATAGCGGCATTCCCGGGGAAAAAAATAAGAGAAAACAAATCAGGAGCACAAAAATTTGACACCGCCCTCGTTACCGGGCCAGTTCGGCTCAAAACGGGCCGCATCGGACGGATAATTTTTGAAACACCCTGTGCGTCGTCGTCATAAATATTACCCGAACGACGTATTACCTGCGTGTATTATACTATTATGGAAACAAACGTTTTTGTCCGCTTTGCAGCGTCACAACATTGTGCGTGCCCGTACAGCTTCTATAAAATGTTTTACGTAACTCGGTTCAACGATATATACTATTCCCCGGTACGCATCTATCGTACACGCGTATCGTCGTAACCCACTCGTGTTTATTATAACGTTTGAAAATTATTATTTTTATTACGTGCGCGTAAAATGAAAAACAAAAAAAAAAAAATTAAAATAACAAAGCTGTCCGACGAATAATTAATCGCGTACGGAATTTCGTCTTGCGTTATAATAATAATAATAATATCTCGTCACAAGAGTGGTTTGTGTTATACCTACGTACGGGTTGTGTATTTCGTTTTAGGTCGATGGTTATCACGCGATAGGTAAAAAAATAAACGCGTTACCTATTACGCACACGTTATTCGCGAGAGCGGCAATTCGAAGCGATCTCGGAAACGCTAACACACTGTAATATTTCTGTAATATTCAAGTGTGAAAAACAAAAAAAACCGTTTTCGTGAAAAAAAAAAAAGCCGCTGTAGGACTCCCGAGGAGTGTAGCCGGTTTTGAAGTTGTGCTTCGCTCATCGTTTAACGTCGTCCGCCGTAAGCAGTTGTGATGGAAAACGCGGTAATATTCTGAGCGAGCTCGGTTCTCCCCTGGTCTCGCGAATCTCAAAGTTCCATACTTGGATCGAAAAAAATCGCCGGAAACTGTTGAAAAACACGCATCTCCTATTCGAATATGTTACGCGAAAGTTTCAACCGATCGTCGTGTTTGGACGTTGTGGCCGGAAAAAAAAAAAAAAACTGCTCTACAGTTTCACCTCGGTTTAAACACTCTTCGATCTCGAACTTTCAAATTTCCCGACCCCCTCAAAGTACCATTCATTAAAGGTACTGATTTTAAAAATCGGAGCGTTTCTTATGCGATTAAAGATGTTTTTCGCAGAAAAGAAAAAAACATCGTTGTAAAAACAAATAGGCGCATAAGAATTCGCTGCGCTCAGAATCTAATCTACCGGTAGTGAAAATTATCGTTTAGAAAAAACCTGACTGCGTTAAATCGTATCATCTAAGCTCAAAACAAGCTTTGTGTAATCTATAGAGAAATCGTTTAGGATCATTTATGTAACTGAATGTAAGAAAAAACATTGTTGCGAACGGGGAGACGAACTGTTCAAATCATATCCGTAGTTAAAATGCGAATCACTATAAGTGTACAGTAAATTCTATACATTACAATTATGTTTTTGAAATTTGTAGAGTTTGAACGCTACGAGTATAAAGTGTGAATTGTTTTTCTTTTTTCATCGATTATCAATGAAAATCCACGAATTAATAAAAAAAAAAATATAATAAAACTTGCACGAAACGATCTACAGAATTCGTCCGCGTGGAATCGGTATAAATTTAGTTTTGTTTTCGCGCGATTCAACCTCGTTACTATCGTACCGAAAATTCGCGTTTGTCGTTTACTCGCGAAACTATAATATCATATAATAGGTTCGTAATCGTTCTGAAGGAGCTCAGTGTAGGCGATTTCACAAACTGGCCAAATTAACGTAATAACACTTAAAATTTGTGATGGTCATAAACAATCGACGCCATTTTGTTTTTTTTACAGAAGCAGACGACGTCGTCCGTTAAAGTCGATGATAAACGATTTACTTGAGGAAAAAAAAATTATCCAAGTGGCAAGTCCCTTCCAAATGAGGATAGGTAGACCTGAGTGGTTTCGAAACCATTCAACTTACTTTACTCGTCAAACTACCCTCACGCGACCTAGAGTGATCCTGGGGCGTTTCTCAATTTTTCGTTCAAACTGTCCACCGCGTCAAAGTGGAACTCGTCGACATAGCTGTGGTATTCCTCGCCACTTGTCTCGACGTAATAACAATTATCATCGATAGTGCATATTTTGAACTATACAATTATCGCAGTTTACGGTAATAATTTTAATACCATCTTTTTTTTTTTTTCCAGGAGACGACAACACAAACAATTGTTATATTATATTTCAATGAAAAATTAAACGTGGAGCACTGTAGCGTAAAAATCTAAACGAACGTAATTCGGAAACAGGATTCAGTCTTGCGGTTCATTCAAAAAGAATAAAACTTGATATCTTGACGGGTTTTTAATTGTTTTTTTTTCATTTTTCCAATCTCGCGCTTCGAGGCTTAAGTTTCCCATATTTTTATAACGTATTAACTCATCTCGCATCCCGTCGTTTCGGCGCTCACCGTCAAAGTCGTAAAATACAACTATGAACGTATCCGACAGCTAATAATAAGATGTACTGACGATCATTTATACCGCCGCCATGCTGAACAATCCATTCGGCTTTAAAATTATTCTATTGTGATAACTTAAATGTTTCGTTTTCTAAGAGGTATTTTTTTCAAGTTTTACAATTAAAAAGAACGGCTTGGGGTGTCTGAAATTTAAACACAGAAATATCGTACACACCATGAATATTGACAATGTTGTTTAAAAATCAACAGTTATCGGTAAATTAATTTTCATGTTTGTAATTATGTGTGCTGTTACAATTCTACGATTATATTGGTTGTTGTATAGTAATTCATATCGATCGTGAGTATAAATTAAATTTGACGAGTATCTGACGAATATTAAAGGATTTCAATAAGTGAATAATTTACCTACTCGATAATTAATATAGGTTTGTCAATGGATCAGCAATAGTGATTCTATTCAGTAAAAGTGTGAAATGCCCATGAAAAACATTGAATATCTCTCGTTCGCTCAAAATTCAACCGATTTCAAAAATGTTTCTTCCCGAATGACAGTGTCATATATTGTTAACAATTTTAACCGTAACGATTTTTAAAATTGCAGAAATAGAAAAATCCATTAACATATCACAACAACGGACTGCAACAAAATATTTGTAAATTTATCATAAACTGCTTGCTCTAGAGTCTAGATGAATATTATACATGCATACCAACGTGGTAAAGTCCCTACTAATTGAAACGTTCACAGTTCAACGTTTCAGTTTAGGATTTTTTGTAAAAAAAAAAAAAAACTTATTTTATCTTTTCTTACAAAGTTATGAGCTTTTTTGCATGATAATCGTTACATTATTTTAGTTTAGTTTTTAGTACCGTAGCTCTTATAAACCAAATATATTATCATACTGCAGTTTAATAGTCTGTACACAACGCGTTCGCATTAACATTTCTCTGAAGTGTAGAGAAGAAATTCGAGTGTCTACATATAATATTAAATTACTCTCGGTAAACATAATCCATGTATCATTTAAGTATGTAAATAAAAAAAACGAATATGATAATTATACAGCCAAAATGATTCAAGTAACTACGAACAAAACCAGTTTTGTTTTTGACCAAATAACGTAACTTCTACCGAACGAATTTATTATACTGCGTTAGGTACCTATTTATTTAAGGCTTAAACTCAAAAGTGCATACACACAACGTTATAAAATTTAAAAAAAACCAGGTATTCGTCTTATTTTATTAATTGAGTGCGTTTAAAAAAAAAAAAATATGCATGTTGATCGTTGGTCTCTTCTTCGGATACAAAGTATTATTACATAACATTTTTTGAAAACAAAATAAATCACTATCAAAAGAATAAAAAATAAAGTAAAACATTCTGACAGTTCACTTAAATATCATTGGAGCGTAACAGTAATGGAAACTCACTTATGAAATGGAAATATTACAAAATAGTCTTAGAACAAATTTTCAAACCGAAATTCAGCTTCAAACAAAACGACTGCTGTGTATATTAAATACCTACTCATTTGGAATCTGTATTTTGAATTTCCATACCAATGTCTACATTATCTATGTCAAAACAATCAAGGGCCAAAAACAGATGAAAATGATAGATTACGTTGTACAATCTATATCATATCGTAGATAGTCAATAACTTTCAGCAAGTAGATGAAATGTTGTACTTATGGAGCAAAATCACATCTGATGATCGAAAGAGCATCCGAGAGGTAAAATAACGTACCTATAACATTAGCAAAAACTGTCTATAATGTAAGAAACTTAAATTGTTCATTTCAAAAAAAGTTACATCACAATATCAAGAAGAGACTTATTAAAACAAATTATGTGTGGAGTGTTGCGACATACGTGAACCATGGGTAATAAACGAAACTGCTGAAAAAAAAAACTAGAATCCTTTGAGATATGGTGCCGGGGGCGTGAATGGAAAGGATAATTTGGATAGAGCAAAAAACAAACGAATGAGTATATTTAAAACTGTGGGAGAAAAACGTACACTCGTAGATGCGATCAAAGCAAGGCGTTGGAAAAAAGTTGGACACGCCCTGAGACACCCAGATAAGTTGCATAAAGTGATATTAGAATTTAAACTTAGAAACTTAGAACTTAAATAAAAGGCGAGAAACTGTACAGAATGAAGAGTTGGTGTTGAAACATTCGGGTTGAAAAAAAAATTTAAATCAAGAAAATAAGAATGGTTGTCACGTAAAGTTTATTCTTGTAAATCATCCCCGGTCTCATTATTTGCGCATCCCAAACTAGAAAACCGTGTTATTTTACTGTAGTGTTTGGGTGACGGCAACGTGTATTATATTTTTCAAACTTTATTTTTAAGTGGGCTCAGACTTTTAATTTTAGATTTCAGAGGGACAGAGTCCCCTCTAGCCCCCCTGATTTCCCGTTTACGCCCATGCATCTAGAATTAAATTTGGAAAGAATATATTGGTATATAATTAATGTACCTTAATTCTTAATTTGACTAAAAAATGATCAAACGTTTTAAAACTTTTATGACGTTTTGATATCCATTCAAATCGTGTGTGAAAAGTTCAATATTAATTTGATCGAATTCGAAAGAGCTATGCCAGTTGTTATATGGCCAGTACGTTACACGTCATAATGACAAAAACGAAAAAATAATGGTGTAAAAACTTCGATTAACCGAAATCGGGCGTCACACAAAATCCGAAGTTTTCAACCACACTGAACGTCTAGATCGTTCTAAAGTTTAAAGGATTTTAAGACGGAACTAAATTATTTTACGAAACAGATGAAATCCTTTTAACCGTTTCTTTTTACGCTCCAGCAGCTTCGGAAACGTTGAATTTTTGGATTCTAACCAAAAACGTAAACGAAATCGAAGCACGTGTACAACCACGAGAAGTATTCGTTTTTAATACAGAAAAACAACTTTTAAGAATTAAAATCAAAATTTAATTGTACCTCAGGTTTACCTCGTCCATCGCACACGTTAATTTTTTTTTTTTTTTTTTTCTGGCGATTTTCTAGACGCCCGTTCGACGGATCCGTCGATCCCGTATGGAGAAATTCGTTTTGCCGAACGAAATCTCTTCCGAAAACCGAAGTGTGCAGATGAGTGAGGGACGGGTCATCCATCCCTGTCCTTCCCTTTCAATCCCTTTCAATCGTCAGTCCTGCACGGGTGGACAGCCGACGGGAATTATTGTCGAATGGGCTTTCGCGTTATTCGCAGTACAAACACGTCGTTTTCCGAAAAAGTTTGTACGTGCGGTTTTCCAGAAAAATTACTCGTTATTCTCACGTCGTAATAATTGTCGTACAATACGTCCTGTCTGTGAAATGTATACAAATATAATATGAAATGTATAGGTTCTGTGATACTTCTAGGAAGAGATGCAGTTTTCGGGTTGATTTGACCCACCCACCGCGGCCGGGTGTCTGTCATAGCGATAAAGTTTTCTCGTTGACTTTCGTGTTATATGTAGTGCTGCTTGGCCGTACATTATACAATATGTAACCGACGGACAAAGGTGATCGATAATTTCGGTTTTTCGACCGAACACTTTACAGCAACAGTGATTCTATTTTTGTGTAATTTATATTAAGCCGGTTCCGTGTTAGGGTCAATAAGTGGCAAATGGCAGTTTTTTTTTATTATTATTATTTAAAAACAAGACGCTAAATAATTTTTATAGCTGTTGTTAAAAATATAGTGGTAAAGAGAACAAATTTAACTACATTAATTTCTATGTAAACGGTGTGGGATGCAATACACATGTGGTGTGCAACGGTTCAAAACATTAGACCTGCCAAAATTACGTCCGTGTAGTTGAATGAAAGCATACGAAAAGTAATATACATGTATACATAAAGTGAGTAAAAAAAGTATTTTTAAATGAATTTTTATATTAATATTGTACAGTGAAATTCCGTAAGGTTATTCGTGGACGTGTTTTCGTAAAAATTTAATACTGCGTGCAAAGCGAATAATTCGTGTGAATGGCCTTTTAAAAATACGTGGCTATTATTTCATTAGCCAGTATATTATAAACTTGCGCAAAACACGTCATTTTGTGTACACAAAATAAAAAATTTTACCGAATTCACGATGTGAAAACAAATATTCGTCGCGGATCGTTCGGGGGGTGCAATTTTACTGCTTTCGACCATAAAACCAACACTGTGAGGTCGGATTTTACACACAACGATGACCACTGCTTACACATAACAGTGCATTTTCAAAAGGTCAACATTCAAACAAATTCAATATAAATTACAAACTGCAGTGTTCCTGTATAGACGTTCCGATTACTATACACATAGAATTTTAAATTATAATAATATAACCGCACGTATTTGAAAATAATTCAATATCATTCTGACTTCTACGAGTTTTAACTTTTAATATACTCATTTGAAAACTCTGCTGTGTAAACCTGATAATTATTCAAAACAAGTATACATATATCTTTACTTTTTTTATGATCGAATTCCATAAAAAAAATTTTAATAAACTTGAAAAACAAACGACACTCGGTGTAATTATTTATGCAAAACTGTACCTAACCTACCTACCGCATTCGCGTTTGCCGTTTTATAACACAATGATTTACAGTAATAAAAATCGATTACCTACTCATACATTATTGTTATTATTATGAATCTTTGGTATCGATGTTTGATTATTGAAAAATGTCAAACGACGAAATTACTATAGAGCGAAAACCCGCTCCAATCAAAACTAGTTATGCTTATAAGTGTACGCCGTAAAATATCGACTGAATCGCGCGAGTCCCCCCCGAGTAAATGAATCGATGGATTTAAATGTTTGACGAAACGGTTCGTTGTAAAAACGTATATTATTATGCGGACTAGATTGACTGTGAAAGCGAAGTAGGTAAACACAAAATTTAAACGACGTGGATTTAATGCATTATAATTCGTTTTATAAGATAATGTTTTAAACGACACGTCGTAATATTCCATCTCGCAACGCTCGTTATCGACAAATCGTTTATTTGGGCGTAATTCGTATACCGTGGGTAGTGATGTTGTGTACTGGTCGGAAACCTGAACACTAAGGAAATCAGATATAAATCAATTCTTAATACTAGAAAAGAAAATATCGAGGAAGATCTTCGGACCATTGAAAGATGACGTCACCGGAGAGTGGAGAAGAAGAAATAACAGAGAGCTACAAGAAATGTTTAATGAAAATAACGTAGTAGAGACGATTAAGAGAGGAAGTCTGCGATGGGCCGGACATGTGATGAGGAGCTACAAATCTCTATTAAGAACGATTCTGGAACATAATCCGGTAGGAAAAAGGCCATTGGGAAGACCAAAATTTAGATGGGAAGATATAATTAAGAGAGATGTGGAAGAATTAGGAGGTGGAGTAAACTGGAAGGATTTGGCGAAGAATAGAGACGGCTGAAGAATTGATTGTGAGACGTGATGGTCCTAGCGGCCGAATAACGCAAAGAAGAAGAATACGCGGTTGTTTAGTCAGAGGGTGAGACCAAAGAGAAACCCGCAGTCACCGCAGCTGATATAAGTGTACAAAATAACTATTTTTTTTTTTTTTTTTTTAAGGATATCACGAGAGCTTTTGTTCTTTTTTTTAAGTGTCTAGATATATTTTCTAAAAATCAGATGTATGTAACGGCCAAATGAACAATAGACACAAGTACCATAAAAGAATAACGAACACATAATTTTTAATTTTTTCCGGCATTATTATAAGTTTCAAATCTTATTTAGGGAAAAACACGTTGTGCGGAAGGGCACAAATTTTTGTAACTATAGCCTGTAATAAAATCAACAAACAGAATGTTAGGCACCGCAAAAGTTTCGTGCATTGTTTCTTCAACAAACATTTTCGATACTTTGTATTTTGTTTTTACTGTTTCAGACGGTTGAAAAAAAAAATATCGTCGTACTAGCGCGAATGTAGTTTGAAAAAAATAATAATAATAATAATAAACATGGAAAGTTATTTAAACGTGACTGTATAGATTAAGTTTTTGTCAACCAATAGCGAATTTTCATTAATATTTTACTGTTTTATTCGCATAATTACTGGGCACACAACCGTTAATGAGTACTTAATTACCGTGTACCTCCAACACACATGACCTCGTCGTAAATTTCGATTCGATAATAATATACAATATTTGAGTTCATTAATAAATGAGAATATATAGCGGTACCTAAATTATACTTACGTGAACTAGCGTCGCGTTGTATTCAACCGTTCTTTGGCCGGTATAAAGATATACAGTATTTTCTTGGAGTTCGCGAACTCGTATAAAAAATTAACGAATTGTTGTAATTATACAGTACCTATATACTTATAAATATACAAAATAATAATAAGACATTGTCGACCGTCTATAGACGTTAATTCCGGGGACTACCGTCGAAAACGAAATGATACCTGCACGTTTTGCTGACAATAAACAGTAGTGACACGAATTCTCCGTTGACAAAGTGACCTCTTACGCGTATTGTTTTCGTAATTGGTAGGTAGGTACACCTTCTTTTATAGTAATGATACGTATTATTTTTTTTTTTTGTAATATTGTTGTACGCACGAAAAAAGAAAAAAAAAAATTCCAAAAATAAAAAGTTCGAATTTTCAAATAATATTGACCTGTCCTGCAGTGACGACGACCGCTACAGCAGAAAGGTCTATTTTTTCCTGATTAAAACTAGTAGGTGGGTACCAAATCGAAAAACGATTTTAGATTAGAAATACTCACGCCGTTATCTATATAATATCGATTGAACATGACACTGCCAATTATGATGATGCGATTTCAGAATTTTCATGGAAAACAGCAAGAGCGGACTAATAGGTGTATCGATGAAAAATTTTGCAAGGCTGAGAAAGTTAACAATTTTTTTTTAACTCGTCGAGTTAATTGAAAAAACAAATAGTTAAGTTAAAAGGTAATTTTTTTAATTTATATTAAATTAAATGTAAAATAATAAAACAAAAATTAAACAAATATTTCATGTTTTTATTTCACATAGTTTTGCACCCAGTATGACATTTGCTCAGTTCCGAAACATTTTTTCCCATTTTTTTTTTTAATTTTCTTCTTAGTAATACTTTTCATTGAAAGAACTCTTATAAAAAAAAAAAAAAAACAAGTGAAAAATTTAAATTATTACGGATCAACTTAGAGTTCACACGTTAAAAAATTTAACGTTAGCTTTTTATCTTGATTTTAATTTTTTCTACGGCAAAGAGAGCATTTATGCAAAAACGACAGCTACCTACAAACAAAAAACTTATGATAAATATGAGAAAACATTTCGTCGAATGATACGTGTGGAGCGATACGGTTGTGAAAGATGGACCATCAATGGACAAGACAAGAAGAAATCGGAAGCCATGAAAACGTGGACATGGAGAACATTGCCGAAAGTGGACTAGCTGAACAGAAAGGAAAAGCAACGTTGAAACGTATTAAACCAAGTAAGGGGGGAATTCCGTTAAACACCATAAAAGAATAAAGTGGAAAAATGTTCGGTCACCTATACTTAGGCATAATTCGTTTATGACAAACACATTTGAAGGACGAATAAATGGATACAAAAGCAGAGACAGACCGACGAAAGCATATATATTATAGAAAAAACGATAAAACATGATATGTAGACATGATAAGACTGGTTTTTGGCAGAGACGAGTGGAGAACCAGACTTACGACGACAATAGGCAAGGCCTTTAGTAGAGAAAAAGAAAGAATCTGTGTCCAGCCTTGAAATATTGAAAAAGCAGAAACAAATATAATATACTTTATGCCCAATATTTTGATCGAGAAATGCACGTCATTTTAGAGACAGAATACAAGAACGAAAACCTTGCGAGACTCGCACGTCTCGATAAAACGACACTTTGCTCGACTGAACTCTTCCTCGACGGCTGGACAGAATTCGATTTTTAAGATTTCGAGATTCACAATCGGGCCAAAAAATGCAACCCCTGAGGGTGTTGAAAGGGGATGAACGTGTTTATTCTCTGTTTACAGTGCCAAAATCACTGAATCTATTAGCGTAATGTATGGTTCGGTTGTATGATGTAAAGACCAGTTACAGAGAACGGATTTTCCGAAATCAAACTCATATATAGGAGGCAATTAATTCTTGGTCGGACCGAGATCTAAACAACGAAATGTCTTTTATGGCATTTTGAAAAATCAACTCTTAAGGAGGGTTAAAAGGCCAAAAGGGTTAAAGAGAAAAAACGTTATTTTTCGGTCGGATTTTGTCGAAACATGGAGTACACAAAGAGGGGTCAAATTGGGAAAAAAAAATAGCAGTTTAGGACATTGTGAAAACCATACACAATCGACAACGGATTAAACACGTTGTCCGTGTCACTCGCTTTTTACATATTTGAAAATAGTTTCCTTAAGCACAATTTTTATGATTTCTTTGTACATCGTTGAGTTGTCTCGAAACATTTGAACATGTTCAAATTCAACAAAATTCAAACAATTAAACACTCGTTTAATTATTTTAGCGCTTTTTTTTTGGAAAAATGTTTATTTTCAGTTTAGATACGTAAAAATTCGAAGACGGGTTCTGCAGGTTGGAAAACACTGCGATATATTATGTATAGCGTCTTCGAAAATATCGCGTTTCGCCCGCGGTCAAAAACGACGTGTGGGCGGGTACCAAGTAGGTAGGTTACGTACACACGCACCCGGTTGTAGAAATAATTAGGTACGGTATACACGTCGATAAGTTTTTAATAATTTTGGGGTATTTATGGGGGTATATGGCCAAAAATAAGGGTCGCAACCGGAGTTTGGCGTATAATTTGGGCGCACGTATACGATATAGTATTATGTATGTTTAGAAGTAACGGCGGCGAGTGCCGTATAATTTTCCACGAAAATGATAATGATACGTATGACAATTGTTTGCCCCGGTCATTTTCGCGGAACGCTCTTAAAATATTTAAAAAAAACACACCTACCAACCCGCGGTATCGGCATGATACATACAATGAAATATTGTGTTTTGAAGTTAAAACAAACTCCTTGTGTCGTAGAACTCTGAACGGTTTTCGTGACGAACGGATAAAATAGAGTTTCCATAACCCGCACGCAAGTTGCAGCTGGTCCCAACCCTCTCGCGTCCCCTCGCCCGTGCACGGACAATATCAATTCTTTGTTAATAGCAACCATATAATATCATAACATTGTGTTACGAAGACAAAATCAACGATTTTTTTGAAAGTTCCTTTTCAAAAGGAATTACCTAAGTATAGCTCTCGTTCGTCCGCTTGTCAAAAAGAAACTACATTATAATGATTCCAAGCTCGTTCCAACATTAAAAAAAGAAAATCGTTCCATTCCTCGTTCCTAACGAAAAATCGTTTGCTAGGAAAAAAACTGTTGATTGTTTTGTGATAAATTTCAATACTATATTCTAGTCACTAATGATAGGGTGGCCATGCAGACCATCCAATTTTTAAAAATCGATTTTTTTTCTTTTAAAGGGCTCTACGATTGAATTTGTTGTTGAAAATTGAATTTCACGAATATTTAAAATAATCGTAATTACGACAAAAAAAAAAAACTCAACGTCAGTATAATACGGTGATAACATTACTGTTCTGAATCGTGATTGAAGCCAGATGTGTCATAAGGTAATATAACTCAAAACGTACAACTATGGTACCGACCCATATTGATACCTTGTAAAACAAAGCGTGGTCTGCTGCAGGTCACAGCAAACTACTCGTAGGAATTATATGAAGAGAAAAGTAAATGTTTGAAAGGATTGATAATAGTCCTTCGCCCTAGTGCCACGAGTTCAGAACGAATAGATAGGAAAAATATACAACAGCTGCATCAGAAAATACGTATTATGAGTAACAAAAACCGTTTATAATAATGTTATACGTACGTTCGTAATGGCGTCGTTTCAGTATTTTCTAGCCTGTGACAAACTTGAGAATTTGCCGACTCGTAAAGACACTGGCGATTTAAAAAGTAAAATCTAAAACCTCAGACTCTCAATAAGCCTGAACGCTAGACTGAGGCGAATGTACGATAGTGGCCTAACACACCACTACTCAACGTCCAGATCAAAACTCTAGACCGAATTTGTGATGTTCCGACAATTCTCTAGTCAATTTATAAGGCTGTTAAAAAAAAATGTATATTTTTAAAATGCCTACGAGATGCCCTCGTAAATATGTTATTTTCTTCAAGTCGTTTTCCTACCGTAAAATGAGGATACTTTGCACCAATGTTTTAACTTTAAACGAACACCGCTACTTTAATAATATATCGAGATACGTACAATCGACATCATTAGATATAGGTTAATGACATTTATTAAGAATTTTTTAATTTTAAGCGTTTTATTTTGGCGCAAAGTTTTATATGATGTTGGGTTGCACCACTGATAAAAATCCATTAGAACAATATAGATCACATAGGTATTTAATCACGGTGCAATATATACTATATTATCAGTGACATCTTAAATAGTCGTTAAAATGTATTAAATAATGAGCTAAAAATATGTATAAATTTTACCGATTTTTTTTTTTACCACTTTTTTCGACATTTTTTCGCGAAACAAAATCACGGTAGGCGCTGTATGTATAAAAAAAAAAATTAAAATCCTAGTTATTTTTGTCGCGAACAGGAGAGTTTAAAAAATTGTTGACGTTCTGAGATAAGTTAAAAACGAAAAACATTTTTATTATTTTACGGTACGGTTGCTCTAAAACCATTCTCGTCTCGGACGTTTCTAACCCGGAGTTTTTTGCGCTGAAAAAACGCCCGTGTAGCGTCCACTCGAACCGTTTTTTTTTATTTTTAGTTTCCAAATTAATTTAAATGCTGCTTCGTCTATTTCGTTTCGCGCGATTTTCCCGTCCGTTTATTGTCCAGACGATTTTATATAATAGGCGGCGGCCAGACCGGTGCCTACAAACGATTCTCGTATTATTTTTATATTTGTTTTTTTTTATTACGACACGAGCGGAGACTACAAAGTACCTATAAGCGTTTTCGTTTCGATGAATGACCACCGTATAGGCCTCTATTTATTACGCACCGCAAAGTTACCATAAAATATCATACGTAAATAATACCTATATTGGAAACACGTCTTTAGACGGCGACGGCGACGACGACGACGACGACAAGGTCGAGTATACTATATTTTCTTGTTATGTTATTTTAGGTAATTTATATATAATATACACAGTGTGTTGTAACGCTAAATATTCTTAGGCGGTTCGATTGAAACGGGGTTTTTCGAAAAGGAGAGTGGTATCGAGAAACGCTCATTTTTGGAAAATTTCTTTTGGTGCGGAAAACAACTCGGATTTTTGTTAGAACTTGTCGAACTTACGCGCGTAATTTGCACGCACACCGTTTCCGTTTATGGGAACGTAGGACTTTTTACACTTTGAAGTAAGTACCGCGTGTGTGTTTTCGTCGCCGTAAACGACGATGGTGTGAACTCGGCGGTCGGAGTTTCGTGAGTTTCACACGGTACGCGTGGCGAACGCGCAGTAAGTATATTTCAAAGCGTTGAAAATCGAACGTTCCCGTGGATCAAATCACGCGAGTAAATCCAAAATTTGATTACCTACGAGAAACAAAATGTTTTACGCAAAAATTGTTCAAAATACTCTATCCGAACGGCGAAAAAATTTGAAACGCTCCGGAGACGAGACCTAAAATGTTCAATATCAGCGTGAACGCACTACGTATACACGCGCGCGTGACCGAATACGCAGCAGAAATATTACGACGTATAAACGACGGGCGTCTGGACGTAAAAATAAAAACCGTTTCCATTTTCGTATTATACGAGGCGATTTTAACGTCGACGTTATTGTTATCGGAATAAAAGTAAAAAACAAAAAAAATTCTACACAACGAGTTGGAACCGCCAAGACACGACGACGAAGAGAGAAAATCGATGATTTATTTTTCTCGCCTCCGTCTGGAACAATCCGTTCTAATTTTTTTTCTCTATTTTTTTTACAGCGTCTATAAAAAGTTTGCGGACACCGCAGGGCGCAGCTCTAAAACACTAAAAAAAAAAAGAACCGCGTTCGGTACTTTGCAGGTGAGGACGACTTACGTTTTTACGACGTCGTCTAGGGTACGTTTTCTGGAAGTTTTACACACGCGCACGCACCGACGACGACGACGCCGGGAAACGATCACACGCGCGCGTTCCATCCGTGATTTATTAGCGAAAATTACCCGTCGTGTCTGTTTTTTTTTTCTTCTTCGGTCCATTCGGTGAAAACTAGCCGTCGGTCGCATCCAGTCCTGGCGGCGGCGGGCTGCGGGTCAGTTACGCGATAAATATAGGCGCGTATTTTTACGTCGTTTTTTTCAGGCACCCACGCTACAAAAAAACGTCGTTTGCCCAACGAGTTTGATGAAAATTTATTTTCATCGAGGTTTTTGAATATTTTTCTCAAATAAAGTTTGATCTTACCGCGCACTTTTTTAACATATACGTTGTATAAAACTGGCCGACCCGTCACAGCCTCGCCCGTAATTGCTCGTTTATCTCGGACGACGACGACGCTCGTACTGTGTACAATTTTTCGTTCAAACTTTATCGTCTGACGACGAGTAAACGTATAAAAAACGGTTAATGAAAACGTGTTGCTGCTAGCGGTGTTAAAAACGGACGTACGAAAGAAATCCCCGTTGTTGACGAGGAATTTTGATAATACTTCATAACGTTTTTTTGTTGAAATCGAATTCATCGGATCGAGAAAATCCCGCGTATATAAAAATCACTCTGAACGAACGCCAACCTAAATCTTTGAGCCGTGTTAATCGTAATTTCAAAAACTTTAACGGGGAATCGAAGCCGTTCGAATGAAAACGGCAAGTCTTGGGGTGACCGTTATTGATTCGTAGTTAATAATTTACTCGAAAGCAACTGTTGTTCTATTTGTTAACCAAATTTATACCAAAGTATGATAAATTTTCGCGTTATTTTGCGGGTCGGATAATGTTAAAACTACCTCGACATCCGTGATTCGGTAGACTCGGAGTTTTCGCAAAACAAAGCCGGTATTTTATCATAAAAACACGATTATTGTTAAATAGAGGTGTCAATCTATAGCTGATATGTATATATATTGTCCTTGCATGTAGTATAAAATCAAAAAATGTAATCTTAAATATTATAAAATGCACTTATGGATAACATTCATTAAATGTTAAAAACCTAACACCGTACTGTTTTAATATCGGATCAATGTTATAAAAATATCGCGATTTTATATAATATTTTGTATTCAATCAAGTCATTAAAATAATATAGGTACATCAATGTTGCTGTCTGGGACACAATGTTCATAAACACAGGTTTGGTAAATATTTCAATAGTTTGTGAGCTAAACTTTGAAATTTTCGATTATTTCAATTTTTATTTATTTATTTTTTAAATTAAAATTTTAAATTTGGAAAATTTACCAAAATTGGTCATACCTGTGATATACATTTAGAAAAAAAATTCGTTTATAACACAATTATTTTACTATTTTAGACTTGAAAATTCAAAATCAAAATTCCCTATATTAGTACATTTCAAAAAAATCCGTTCAGTAATTTTCAAAAGCGTAAAAAAAAAAAGTATTGGTGTTGATTTTTCCTCGATGTATCATTGTATAAACTAGTTTTCTAAAAACAAAAATTACATTTCCCGTTGAATTATTTTGTAGGGTATTTGTCGGTAATGGGTTTAAAATAGTTTTTCTCATACCTACTTACTATAAAAATTAAAAAATCTTAAGAACAATTTAGGTAGGCTTTTTCAATCGGTTTTAACATTTTCATCAATATACAGAATACGTGTTAAAAATATCGTATCAAAATCGAATAGTTTTACAAGTTTGAAGAAGTTATCACCGATTGGCGGGCCGTGTAATTTTGTTGATTCGACAACGCGAAAACGGTTGTGATTTCTGTTTGCTGAAAAATAAATCTGCCTGTTTGAAGTTTACTCGTATCGTCCAACGCTTCCGAATGTAATCGACGAAGTAGTAGTTTTTGTTGAGTAAATCAAACTCGAATTTTCCAATACGTAATGTTATTAATTCGACAGGGCGAAAACGGTCGAGCCGATTCGATTTCTGTTTTCCGATAAAGAAATCTGTTCATCTGAAGTTTTTACACCTAATATTGTTTTTTCGAAATCGGCAGAGCGGTTTTCGAATGAAAATCAAAAGTTTAACGTTGTCGCCGATTAGTAGCAGGCGCCTCGTATATCGTGTGCGACGTCGGTGGATACTTGAAACATCGGTGAATCGATTCAACTTCTGTTTTTGGATTGACAAAACTACGTAATATTTGAAGCGGCGCAATTATTTTTTTTAATTTATGCAGTGTATTTTTAAAGGTAATTTAGTGGAAAATGTTCGCGTTGTGTGGCACAAAATCTACTTGTACGCCCTGACGATTTTTTTCTTCTTTTTTAGAAATAGCTATTACCTATACCTACTTGATTCCAGTTATCGTCCATTTTTTTTTCTTTTTTTTTTTCCCCCGATGCATACTTCAAACAACCGGTCGGTCGGTTTTTTTAGACGGGTACTGCAGTGACGGTTTGTTCTATAGATTTTTTCAAACTGAAATACAATACAACAAATATTTTTATCCAACAATAACGTCGCCAATTGTTTTACACAATATATTTTCCTATAATCGTCGCGTTAACGATAATAATGCTGCTGGGGCCACATTAGTGTTCCGAAATGTTTTTTCTTTGTCAGCATGCACTCATAGCGCATCCGTTACACCGTTTCGGGTCTAATTTATTGTACATAGTTTTAATAAAATAACATTATACAACAATAGACAATTTTCGCATTTTACGGATTGTCCAATTAAAAAATCAAATATCCGACGACGTCCATACGTTGTTCTGAGAATTAGGTATCCGCGAAAAAACATCGATAGGACATGATATTTTTTTTTTTGTTTTTTTTGGATGAACTGACGCAAATATTTTAGAAAACACACCGATACAATTATTACAGTCGAAAATGAACGGCAACGCAAAAAAGCCGAGATCAGTCTAGGTCGTGTGGGTAGTAGTTTGACGGCGTAGCGATACCACAGAATAAATGAAATTATATAAATATTAATTTAAGAATTTCATTTATTCTGTGGCGATACTACGCTTTGCGTGAAGGGTCACCGGCAGTTTGTTGGAAATCTCGTGGTTCCATTACGTACGTAATTTTGAAAGCAACGATCGATCGTTGCCTTCGGAAAAAAACAAACGATTCTGAGCGAGCTCGGTTGCGAGCTCGGTTGCGAACTCTCGAGTGCCTACGTCCTAGTAAAAACTAAATTTAACGATTAAAACTGCGAAAGTCGTTGAGAAAAAAATGACGTGTGGAGTTTTAATCGCCCACCAATCGTAACGGTAAGTATCGTATTTCGATCGGACAAAATATATGCTCGCCACTCCAGCGGGCTTTTACACGTCCGTGTGTTTTCGGACTCGTGCCGAAAAAATCAAAAATTTCTTCGAAATAACACCGGTACAGTTTAACGCCGAAGTATCAACTTTTTTGTTGTGGTAAGTTCGAATCGGAGCACTCTTTTTACGCGAAAACGTCATCGCGAGTATAAAAATTTCAAATGTTCGCAGTAAAATCCTTAATTCGTTTTTCGGAGTACCTGCTCAAAAAGTATATATAAAATTCTAGGACGTCACCGCAGTCGATAAACCGATCAGAAAAGTTACTGGATTTGGAAATCGAAGCGTTCCTTCTTGACGAAAATTTGTTGACAGAAAAAAAAAAACACCATTGTAAAAACAATACATTCCTCGCTGCGCTCAGAATCAAAATTCGAAAGGACGTATAACCAACTATTGTCGTCACATTAAAAAATACAGTATTCGAAATTCAAACGGCTCTAAACTCTTCTGTGAAACATGTAGTGGTGTAGTGCTACAGAGATGTGAATTTATTTTCCTAAAATATTTTCTACCCAAATTTTACCCTGACGGATGGTCCTCAATTTTGTTTACACACTTTGAACCGTCACTGCTTATTAAACTTTTAAATTTTAGGTTCTATCGTTTCCAGTGTCCAGTAACACTCCAAACAAATTAACAAACAACTTATTTTTGTTGAATTCGGTCTGCTACGAGGGGGAACATTAAGAGGCCCCTTTAAATGGATAAATATAGGCACATTTTGTTGCTGCAATGCGTTCATTTGGTCTAGACGGTCATAAAATTCAAATTTCTTTAGCTATCCTATAACAAATAACTTGAACGACTTAACATTAATTTTATCAACGTTAAGTTGTAGACAGTTTTCGGAACTACGGGTATAAGATGTATTTATTCGATCTTGCAATATCTCAGAATCTAATACTGTGAGGAATATACTGTGAATAGGAATTTAGCGTCATTGGCAAAATAAGTAATGATTTATGTTATTCGTACATAACTGGGCGAATCATTAGTAAATAATAAAGGAAAAGCAAACAGACACTAAGTTGGGAACGTTGTGGATAAGACTCGAAAATCTTCGGAAATTGAATGTTTATACAAACAAGTTTAAATAAAAACGTTGAACCGTCTACAAAATTTTAAAATGAACCAATAGCAAAAACAAAAATCGCTAAGAACACTCAATTTTGGATAAAGGAAAAACGTAAAAAAAATTTCCTAACAATATTATTTATGTAATTAATATTATGATCGTTGCATTTATGTTGATGCTCTACATTACAACACACTCTTTTGAAAACGGAATTATTTTTATTATTTGACATGTTATTCTTTAACATAATTTTACATCTAGAACAACAATACTAAAATTTAAATTCCAATGTTTGTCAGTACATATTTAATTGCGATGAATCCAGCCATTTTTTAACTAGTGTCTTAAGTTCATCTCGAACAAATCTTATACAAATTAGAAGTATACAAAATTTAAAAAAAAAAAACCTCAACTTTGAAATTTTCATACTGTTTTCTCTAGTATCTGTATCGTGTTCCCTACTATTGTTGTAAAAGTTTAGATTTCTTATTTTCCGGCAGCTCTACTCTTCTCGTCTAATGAAATATCCACACTAATGGATTTTTTTTTCATTCTAACCGTGAACGTTTTAAATTTTTTTGTAAGATCAATGTAAATAAATGCGATTTGTCTTTTTAATTCTCTTTGTCACTATATTTGTCAATGTGTTAAAAATTATTAGGTACGTTCAGAGAGGCTTATTGAATAATAAATAAACATTTGCAAACACATAAGTTTTAACCAGTTATAATGTACAATTATTTTTGAATTCGGTTAACGAAGTCACAAGAACGCTTTACATTACAGTTATAGCAAAATACAAAATATAGTTATAAAAAAAATAGTATTTCTACTTAGAATTCGCACAGAAAAATATACTGTCCCGTGTAAAATGTGTTTTACCGGAGAGTATAACATCCTTTTTAGAATAAAGATATGTTTTAGCAATAATAGTTATGTTACATTTCTAATAATACACTTCATAAGCCACGTACCAATGATTCATTAAGACACGTCAAGAAAAAACACCTAATCATTGAGAATGCTTTAGTAAGATAAAACAAATATTGTAAAAGCGTAAATATGAACGAATAAAACAATAATCTCATACAGAATTATAGTGATACAAATCAAAAATGGCATAAAAATAGTATTTTACAGTTTTTATTGTACCCGTGTAATGCATTAGTGTTTGTGATAAATTATTAGATTATTATAAAGTGACGACCGGTTGATGGTTGTCATTTGTTTTATCGCCGTCTGATTTGTCAAACATTTTTGCATCTTTGAACTGAGTATTTTCTGAGGAGTCCCAGGCCTAAAAGGAAAAACAATTATCAATCTTAAAATCAGTGACCAAACAACGTTTGGAAAAAAACTAAATTATGACTAGTGTCATTTAGTGTGGGTACTGTGTTACGAGAAATAAAAAGTACATTAGTCATTACAATGACTAACAAAGTTCTCAGTAGGTAAGTGAAAAGATTCTGTGTCCGAGTTCTGTAAGTTTTAAATTTTATGTAATGCTAATACGTCATTGAATACGATCAAGTTTATAAGAACCATTAGAAGTTTATAACCGTCTTAACTTGATTACAAAATGTTTCATGACCTATTACAATCGCCCATTAACTATATGCCTTATACGGTTCAAAAGACTACAGTACAAATTAATATTTTCTTTAACTTAATATGTGTTTCATAAACAATTTGATCTCAACAAACATTTTCATTCTCAAGTACTGATTTTTACCTAATCGTTACACTTGTATTTTCTATTTCAATTCAACAACACAAATGGATGAGAATGACGTATTATATGGCTGTAATTAATTATTTTCACCACGTTATTAAGTAAAAAAAAAAAAAATAGATTTGTAATATGCACCAAAGTTTACATAATATGTGATTTTCACCACCATAATTATTCAAAATTACCTATATTTGTAATTTGCAACAAAATTTAAATTGTTTACACTACCGTTAGTACTGTCAACATTTTGCAACAATATTTATTGTAGCATTTTTTCCCCACATTTTAATTTTTAGACGTTGAGTCGGAGGTCGAGCTCATACCTATCATAGTTAACGTTAATAAAAAAAAAATCGTCAATTGAATAAAAAATTAAATTTTGTTGCAAATTACAAATTGAACTAAATAATTACGCTGGTGCAAATAACAATCGTACATTTTGGTGTACCTATAGTAGGTACAACAAAATGGATTCTTTACTAATTTTCGTGGTGCAAATTATCGACTGCCAAATACTTATTCATATATTTTATCCTTGTGGGAAAATAATTCACATGACACATGGTCAAAGTAATAATACTTTTGATTGTTCTTCGTCTATGTCTGGCACTTGTAAATGAACTTGAAGCTTACAAAACTCTTCTAGCACTGCAATACCTTGGATAAAAAACAATATATTTACCAATTAAAATGCATATTTTTATATTTACTTATCTCCCCTTACACACAGGTATCTCCTTGTTTATTGTTTAGGATTATCAATAGTACAATATGTTTTGAACGTTGAGTAGGATAAAAACAGTAAGTACTTTCTCAAGTTAAAAACTATTTTGATAATTCAACTTCTGATCTAACAACCCTAATTATGCATTTTTTTTTTTTATGAGTATGCTTCTTATTTTGTTGGTACTCGACTGTATCCTTGAACCTTGGTCTGCTGTTATTTTTTCAGTTCAAATGTTTATAAAAAGAAACCATAAGAAAATGAAAACAATTTTTACGTCAATCAGTAATAAGCAAAATTGAAAAAATAATAATATTAAAAACTATTTAATGGGTACCTAATACAAAATGATTATTTTCAAATGTATGTCACATTAAAAAAATTCAAAACAAGTAACACAAAGAAATGAAATTATATTAAAATGAAACCTACCCTACTTACAGAAAATGTATTGTTTAAACATAAACAGGATTTAATTTTTTTTTAATTTGGTTATGGTTTCTGATGAGAAAATATAATATACTATAGGCATAATATAAGGTTTTGGAGTTTGCACTTGAAGTTACAATGTACACAATTGTACTTAAATTACAAACAAGAAACATTTTGAGTTTTTAATTTACATTAAAAAAGCTTTCTAAATATAATACAAACATTTATATCCATTTAACATGAATGGCATTTTGTGTCTAAAACACATCACTTCTGGTTAGAATTCCGGGCATAGTTTAAATTTTCAATCTATACGACCAAATTGAATTAGTTCTAGTTTTTTAAAAACTTAAAAATTGATTTTTTTTATTTGTTGTTTAACGATTATATTATAAAAATTACAAAAATAATTCCATATAAGTATAAATTGATCGAAATGGATAAAAACCGGTCAAATCTCCAATATGCCATTAACTTGATTATATTTGGATTATTTGCTCATGCAAAGAAAACACAAATGTAAGAGAATCGTTTCATTTCAACACATGTTATTGTCTAAGACAATTAAACATTTAAAATGTTTTTACCTTAGATTTGAAAACATTTAAACAACAGCAATAAACGTTTCTTTTAA
The DNA here is from genome assembly GCA_017140985.1 of Hormaphis cornu. Classification (NCBI taxonomy): domain Eukaryota; kingdom Metazoa; phylum Arthropoda; class Insecta; order Hemiptera; family Hormaphididae; genus Hormaphis; species Hormaphis cornu. The sequence continues at coordinate 22,902,618 of CM029361.1, forward strand.
ACCTAGGATAAGCAAAATGTTCAACATTGTGCATCAAAGTATCAAAAATATGAAAATTTATGGGTTTCCCAATATTGTAATACATGATTGAATTAAACTAATTTTTAAACTATTTTCAGTAACTTATTTAGTTACCGAAAACGTCGTCTTAATGTAATTAGAATTAAAAAAAGTTATATTTTGTTAATGATACATGAAGTTCAAAGTTTATTAGTTGAAAATAGTATTAAATTAACACAGCTTAAACAAAGTTAATTTTCTACTCGGATACGTGTGTAGCCAAATAAAACAAATATGCTAAAAACACTACCATGTTTCATCCGCGAAGGATGTTTTATCTTTTTATGTGAAGTTGAATTTTAAAAGAATTATTTAGAAAACAAATGTACAAAATAAAAATAAGACATTGAAAGGTATAAATTAAAATAACTATTAAAAATCTATAGAACTGCAACAATGTATTTGACTGAATGATAATAAAATTAACAAACATTACAAATTTGGATCATGTAATATGAAAAATGTTGAAGCACAATTTTTTCAACTTGTGACATCCAGATGTTATGTTCAATGTTTATAATGTACATCACTATACTTACTAAGTTTGAACTATGAAACATAGTTTAACTACCCCTGGTATAAAACCTCTTACCCTTCAACCTTCTAAAATTTAACTAAAATGAAACACCACAGAACAATAGGTACCTACCTTACAAGCATGTTCGAGAATGTTTATTTTATAACTACGTATAACCTTACCATCTTTTCTGTTTCCACTATATTTGCACTCCCAGGCATCAATAAGCATATTGTAATATCTAGGTCCATCGAAAAATTTATGATATTCATGAGATGTAGTAGTTGGGAATACTTTTTTAAATCTGAAATTTAAAAAACATATTGATACTTTTTTGTCGCATGTAACATATATTAACAAAATGTGTATTAACAAATCACGTACGACCCGATTTGGGTAAGCTCATCTTCAAACGTAATAAGATGGCGAACATCATCTGGCAATAGATCATCTAATATGCTATGAATGTACTAAACAAATAATTTGAAAAGTTATGTAAATTTAACTGTTTGTTATTTAAATTGAGTCAATGATTTGATGCCTACTTCATCTCTTGATTTGAGGTTTGTGTAGTATTTCTGTTTTTCTTGTTCTTTTGCTGATAAATTGAACGCATACAATCTTTTATCATAACAAAGTGGTGCATCGATTCCCAGCATCTTAAGTAAAGTACTCTATACAGACATTTCAAATGTATCAATAGTATAAACTGTTAAAAGGTTAATTAACATGTATTAAAGAACAAAAGAAATTAGAAAACTTCAAAACACAATTTGTACTAAAAATTACTAATATAAATAAAACTAACTCACGTGTGTTTCCGGAGACATTTTGTTTGGTAAATGATAACCAACCATGTTCATTACGTCTTTAATTAATGGCCCTTTAACTGCTAAGTCCAAGGAAGAAGACGAATGCAGTGAAGGCGATATGTTAACCTATAATGGCGAATAATTATTACATTTGCAAAACTTTCCAAAAAATCAATTACATTTTACCTCCAACAACCAAGGTTTAAGAAACTCGTCAAACAATACATCGATTCCAAATAACTCATATGTACTGTATCTACTAGAAAGATTTGAACAACAAAACTGGTTTATAGGAGATTCACCACTGATCAGTGTTTTTATAACTAGGTCTTCTAAACTATTCCACAATTTTTTCACGTCAACGTTACGCTCTTTTTCCATGTAGGTCCATAAAGCCCGTAGTGTCCTAAATTATTATTAGTGCCTATATATATATATGTATACATATAAATGTTATGTTTGAAAATCTCATGAAATATTTCACAATTAAAAAAAAAATCAATAATTAGTATTGTGGCACACCCACAATATGTGGATCAGTTATTTGGGTAAGTGACTAATTTGAATTATATATTATTTATTCTGTTCAAACTGAGATCTACATTCTCATAAAATTGTAAATTTCCAAGTCTTATATACTTAGCTTATAAAACGTAATAATTGTTAGACATTTTTATCGCGTTTGATTAATCCAATAATTCGTATGGACTTAAAGTAATTGAACAGTTTTGAAGAGTTAAATCCAAAAAGCAAAATATCATATAACAAAACAATATGGATATAAATAGGTGTGTAAATTAAAAAAAATTATATTTTATTTGAAATTTTAGGCGCAACCCGTTTAGCCCAAATTCTATCTTGTCCATTATGCCCAAATAATTTTTTTATCATACATCAGTATTGTAGATTAATTATTATAACAAATTATTATAACATTAAATACATTTAAAAATTAATTAACAGTAAGAATGAATCTTTAAATAAATGTTGAATGTAAAATGATTTTTAAATAAAAAAAAACTATTTTTACAAGAATATTATGGTTAATGAAATGTGTTGCTGATATGAATTGGCTTAGGTAATTGTCTTGGTAATGATAATGGGTTCAGAGCTTAATTATATTATTTTATGTTTATTAAATTATATTATGTTCATACATTTTTATAGATTATTTTTGTAACTATACACTTTTGTATTTTTGGACAAGTCTTAATTGAAAAAATCATTGACATTTCAATCCAAAACAGACAACCACCAAAGATTAGTAAATAAGTAATTTCAAAAGTTAATACAAATGTATTTTTGTAAATCATTGCAAACTTAATTTTAAAATGACAAAAAATTGGTTGGGCAAAACAAGTCCCGCCCGAAATTGTTTAACCAAGTATAAGAAGAATGTGTATTTTTTTGATTGTATTAATTGTTTAACTAAAAATTATTCGTTTTACAAAAAATAAACTGTAAAAAAAAAAAAACTTAAAAATTCAAAAATGTTCTACCTTTCCCTCAAAATTGTTCAAAAAGGATTATTTTGTATTTTCAACCGATTGATGTCTGAAATTTTAAACACTTCTGAGTTTTTTTATTTTTGGATCATTATTTTAAAAAATTTTAAAAAAATTCTCAACAAATACTTTATATATTTCGTCTTGGGCTAACAATCTGTGTATTTTGGACCTATTTCTATGACAGAAATAAAATCACAGTTTTAGTGTTATCGGGGTACTAACAATTTGATTTAATGTTAATTTAACAAACAGCTAACAATACAAATTTAAAAATTTAGTTATCAACAATATTCAATACAATACAACATAAAATATCAATTTCTTGATAACTAAAAAAGGCATCTGCTGCATTTACTGCCATAATTAAAACAAAATTAAAATTGTTCACAATATTGTGAAATATTTCAGACTTAAAACACTATTATGCATGTATGCATAACTTTTTACTATAAAACAAGTTCACTATAAGTTTAAAATTACCACTTATGACCTTGACAAGCATCAGCATCTTCGTTTTGAGTATACTGGTTGCTGAGTCTGTTAATGCTGTAGTTAGTCAAATGCATGTACCGATCACTTATAGTAGTGATATCTGACGAATACTTGACTGAAATTAAACATAAATAAATGATGATTTTAATTTTATGGCAAGAGACATTAAACCTGAAGCAAATCTAACGAGCCCATTGTCATATAAATACAACCGAAGTGGATTGATCGAGGTGACAAGTATGTATAGCCTTAAATCAAATTTGGTATCGTTGATCAAATACGGATTGTCTATGTACTTCTGAACGACTAAAGGCACCTTTTTCGGTAGTTGATTCCATTTCGAAATCACACGAATTCCTGATCCTCTGGCCGATGCTGGCTTAAAAAATATAATTTTAAACAAAATCAATGAGTACGCTTTAAAAGTTTCAAACACAATGTTTAAAATAAAATACCGGTTTCACAATCCATTTAGCCTCGTCATTTTTTTCCCATATTTGATGTAAAATGTTGGTATCTTGAGGTAATATGTATGATGTGGGTATGAAACCAAACTCTTCTAAACTGTATTTTAACATGAGCCGATGTAAATTTCTCCATAACCAATCTTTTCGACCAATTTGAAACGTTCCCGGAATATGGTTAAGTTTTTGATGTTCATCAAGTGTTTTAAAACATAATGATTTCATATGTTTTGCCCAAGTACCGACCCAATCGTTAGATGCTTAAAATGAATGATAACAGAAATAAATAAAAACATTTTGTATTATTCAACAGAATATAGTAAAACAATAATTAAGGAGTAACAAACTCACAGGACAGAGGTAACATCATTAGTTCATTTGGAGGAGAAATGGTACCACAAAATGCGTCGACAATAGGAGGTGTGTTACCACAATAATTTTGTAAAGAAATTGTATTTTGGTTAGATTGGTCTGTAATAGTGGAAGAATCATTCGGATTATTGAACAAGCTATGTTCACTTCTAACTAATTTAAAACCACTGTTTTGAATTGTTCGTCGTACCACGATTGGGGTAATGGAACTTAATTTCCATTTAAGTAATACTTGCAAAGGTAGTGGGAAGGTTTCACCTTTAACAAAAAAAAACTATGTAAGTAATTTAAATTTGAATTGTTTATGTAAAACAAAATTACCTTTTATGTCATACGAAAAAAATCTGATGTAGGGAGGCATGTTTGAAAATAAACTCGGTCTTAAAGCTGAGTGCATTTTTGATTTTACTTTCTGTTTTGGAGTATCTGTACCTTACACGTATTAAACATAATATTATATTACTCAAAAATGTAAAAATGAACAGTCTAGTGTAATTACTAATTATTATTATTTTTTTTTTTAATAAGTAAATACCTGAAAACAAATTGTTGAAAACAGATTTTTTAGGTTCATTACTTATGATTTCATGCTCTGTATTTTTGTTAGGGACATTCATTATAGGAGATTGAAAGTGTTTTTTCTCTTCTATTATAAAAACACGGTTTACTAAACAAATATGTACAAACAAATAGTAGAATACAGTAAATTTATAATTTACTTTCTAGTGACAATCCGGTCGACAACTTTAATGCATGGCTATTCCATGATCTGAAAAGCAATAATTTTATTCAATTTTAAAAAATTTGATTATGCTAGATCAATTATACATTTGATTCTTACTTATCAAGACTTGTATTATGTTTAATATTATCAACGTTCATATTTCTTTTAAAACTTGTTATTGTGCCAATTTTTACAGGCAATTTTGGTTTTTCTTTAACAGAAATATTATTTGCATTCAGAATGAATTCTGGTTTAAAATTCAAGAGATCATTTCTATCAATAATTGGTTTATTTGCTTTTAATTCTTTGGTTCTTATTAGTGTTTTTTTTTCCTTTGGAGTATATTTGTCTAAATTCAATGCCTCAAATTTTTCTTTATTTTCACAGGATGTTGGGACTCTTACGTGATTAACTTGTATTTTTTCATCAGTTATGTCCACGGCATCTTTATTTTGTGGATCTTGGTAGTTAAAATTGTCATTTTTTAGTGAGGATAAACCACCTATTTTTGGCGTACGGGTTGCCACATTAAACAATTGGGGAAGAACCTTTGATATTATTTAAGAAACAACAGTTTTAAATTGTATCTGTCTAACGTGTTGTTTTTCATAAAAACTTACTTTACGTTTGAGATGTACAGGAGGTTGTTTTATGGACACGTTATAACTTTTAGTCTTATCTGTAGATTTTCCACTAATGTTTAACTTTACTTGATCTAAATGGTTTCTGTTTTCTTCCAATTTTCTTGAATCTTTGTGGTATTTCAAAACATCACTAGGCTTATATGATTGTCCCACTGCGTACACCGACTGTGGTACTTTATTACCTAACATAAAATTATGCATTTGTTATATACATACTAATAAGTTATTAAAATAATTGTATATACTTGACTAAAACACTTAATCATAGACCAGACACAATTTATTACATCAATTGAGACAGAAATCATTAAAAAATTATTTTTATTATTATTTTTTTAATATTTTTTTGAGTTATGACTAACAAATTTGTTATTTACGCTTAAATAGGTATATCTTACTTGTAGAATGGGAAGATATGGTCAATGTTGGGTCAGTGTCTAAAATTGGGTATGGACGCAATTTTAACAATCTTTCTGGACTATGTTTCATCACTGTGTACAAGCCAATTCCGTTGTACTCATGATTATTTATCATACCTTCAGCAAATATCAAATGTTGTTAATAAGTTTTAATTTTCTTCTTTCGTGGATTTGTTCATATGTTACATAGTAAAATATCAATTTGGCTCATTGTACCTGTAAACAAATATACATAGGTACAACCAGAAGAATAAAGTAAAAAGGAACACCGAATATAGGTAGGTAATACAAAAAGCAAACAATAAAATACCTAGTTCTATAAAGAGTTAAAAGAGATTTTGGAATTTGGGTTAAGATTATTTACAATGCTAGCATATACTTATAAACTCGTTTTTGAATAAACGACAAATAATTATTAAATGGGGCACGTAAAAATATCCTAATATCTCGTTGATCCAATTAGGGCAGTTTTGTTTAGGTATACTTAAAATAACTAAATTAAAGAAATATATAAAACATTTGTAAGCATTAATAAGTAAACATGACTTTTTCATAATTTGTTAGTACCTATGTACAATGTGGTGCATTTTGTATTGCATTTATGTTTTCAATACAATGCATGTAGGTTATGTTGTATACTCGTACTTGGATTAATTTATATTTGATTTAATAATTTAAAGACGACACTGTTTATTTGTAATATTGAATACATGGTGTTATTTATTGTAATAACTATTAAATCGTAATATTAATAATATTCAGACTTAAAACTCAAAACTGCACATGATCACGGTAACTGTGAGAGTGTTATATCACAGAAAACAATGAATACCGATAACAATAAATAATGATAGTAAACAGTGCTATCACAACATCTCACTTTTTTTTTAAATAATCCGAAACATTAATCAATCAACTATAATAATTTGTAACAAATGAAAACTATTATTGACGAACATAATTTAATACATAATAGTATTACAGTAACAATTACTTAATAACACACATTCTCTTAATCTAATATTAAAAATTTTTTTTAAATTGACATTTCCATCACACAGTTAAACATTTTTTTTTATTTTTAAACATTAAGATTTATATCTAGAAGGCGCACTCACAACTCTACCACTCTGAGTAGTTGTGTTTTTTACATTTTGAAACGCTCTTAACTCATCTTCGTTTTCATCACTCATACTGTTATTAATACTGTCATTAGATATAATACTTCCTTGTTCAGAACTTCTATTCATATTATTTTTTATTCCAATAATTACATTACCATAATGTTCCTCAGATTTATTAGCCTAGGTATTATTATTTAAATTAACATCCTCAAAACTAGTTCTAGGTTTAATAGACTATTCCTCCTCGCTATTTGTCTTTTTAATTAACTTCTAGCCAACTAGCCAAGTAATCATACACAATCAAATATATTTTACCCTGATGTTCAGCTATATCCATAACTATTTTTATAAATGGCGTATCTGGTATTGAATGATTTAGCATAGGTTCCTTGTGCTTAGTTGTGCTATATTTTTAACAAACATTACAGGCATTAATAAAATTTTCTATGTAAGATTTCATTCCTGGCCATAATAAAAATTTCTTGCTTTTAAATATGCCTTATTTGACCCTAAGTGAGTTTCATGCAATAATCCAACTACCCATTTTTTAAGCACTCTGGGTACTACAACTCTATTTTCAAAAAATACGGTACAATTTTCTACCAATATTTCTGATCTTTTGTAAAAATAATTATTTAGTTCTGGATTTTCATTTTTTCGGTATTTAAAATCAACCCAGATTCATGATAATTTTTTAATACTTCACTTAAAATATCATCTTTCTTTGTTTCACTTCTAAGTTCCTCTAAACGCTTTTCAGTTACTCTTACCTCATGTACATACATTGAATGTACTACATCATTAATTTCACTATCTTCCTCCACTCTTTTCTAAAAAAAAAAATTTTTTTACCTATTTGAAAATGAACATGGGTAATATAATTAATATGAAATTTAAAACTCTTATTTTATGTATACATATAAAAATTTCAAAAATACCTTTATTTATACAAAACCATAGTAACAATATTCACTTTTTAGTTAAAAGTATAAAGTATTGATTAAGTAATTAGTAGTTTTTAAGAGTTAAATTGTTAAAATATATTTTACAAAGATTAAAAGAATATAAAGAATATTCTACAAGATTTGAATTTTTTTGTTGTCCTAATAATGTACTTTGATTATTGTATACTTACTTAATAACAAATGGTTTTTAGACATAGACAATCACTAATGATTAAAAACATGTATTCTATTTTAATTATAAATAATACTATCTAATAATACTTAAGAATAGGATATTTTATAATAAACTTTAACATACTATGAGAAACAATTTTTTTGACAAGTTTAAAATGTTTTGAAACAATTCTTATCCAAATCTACTTGTTTATACTTTATGGTACTTACCTACCTATCATTTAATAGGTTGAAATCCAGTACAATATACGTACTAACCATACTGACAAAACTTAAATAAGTTGCCTACATTTTACCACTTATATCTTATTTATTGAAGAGCGTGTTATGGATTACAATCAATGATCAAATCGAAAACATTTGATAAAAATATGTTTTGCAAATTACATTAGTATAACTGGTTTTATATAGTATTTTCAATTTTGTGTAAGTAATATAAAGGTACTTACTAGCTCTTGACGTTAAAACTTAAAACCCACTCGATTTTTTAAAGAAAATAATATCTAAATTACCCGATTTAAGTATCTAAAAAATATAATGACGGTAATACTAATAATAATAGTAGGTACAGTTATTGTTTTAAACAAAACTATAACGTGATTCATTTGTTTTTTTAATAAAAAACACTAAAGCACTCACCATGGTTGCAAAACGTACATAGATATCTCGTATTACAATAAGTCTGGCAACTTGACTAGGTATAGTGAAAAAAATGTGCATTATTGTCGTATAGCACCAGCAAAATGCTTTATGCTGGACACTATATTTACTTGTCAAAAGAAATAGGTAACTATATTTTCAATTTTGTACTTCTTTACAATACAGAATCAAAGAAACAACATTTTAAATAATTAAAGAAAAATAAAAAAATTAATTATATCGCAGTGTTTGTCGTCCGTTTTATTTTTCTGTATTATTATGTTCCAAAAGCTGAAAATTGAATTTTTTAAATTTTTACCTTCTCAATGTGCTTTCAAAACAGTGTTAAATAATTTAAGAAAAGTTAGTTTCATTAAGTAGGCACTACTAGAGGCGTCAAAATGATTAAACATCAAATATTTCTATAAAATCATGATACAAAAACCGCGGCATAATCCTGAAATTTTGGCGAGAAACAGACAATTTGACCATGGCGGTCACAATTTATGTTTTGGTAAATACGGTCGCCGGGAAAAAAAATAAGTAATAGAAGGTCAACAGAATTATGTATAATTATTCTATAAACCCTCTTCCAACCGACAAAGTGTTCACAGAAAAACAAAAATAAACACTGTAGAAACGATGCGTTCATCGCTGCGCTCAGAATCTTACGAGTATATTATATATTGGATAGTATTTGGATTTGGTATACTGGATATACGAGAAAGTGTGATGTTTCAGTCAAAATAAATCGAATCGGTTTGAAATAGATAGAGCATATTCTGTATTAATTATCAATGCGGCAATTTCGTAAGAAGGTTTTGTTAATTTTTGGCTTCGATTTAGCAAAAAAACTATTTCGATTAAGTCGTTCCGAAAAGTGTGTGATTACACGAGAAATGTCTTTAATTGTTAAAAATTGACGTTTTTGACAAATTCGGTCGATGACATAGCTTTTTTTGAAAGTCGTTCATAGGAAAAATGTTACAGGCGTTTAAAAAAAATGGTTTTTTTCGTCGTTTATTGTCGGCTTATTACCGAACGTACAAACGTAAAAAACGGATATGTCATTGTTTTCGGAATGTCGTTTTCTACAATTTTTATTAAGGGTTTTTTCGCTCTAAAATCACTTAGTCAGCCGTATTTTTTATTCTAAAAAAAAACTAAGTTTTTTTATGCAAAATAATAGGTTTAATTACGGGCGACAGGTCGAAACCGGTCTGTTACCGGCGATCTTACGACGAGAACATTTTATTATATTGTTTCTATTATTTTCGAGAAACCTATTATTACTAAAGAATAACAATTATTTTGCTGCCTGCGACGTATTGACACGTCGGCCGCGGCCGCGCGTACAAATTTATAATTTCCTAATTCCGAAAATACGGCTTACTTAGCGCAAAAAAGAAAACATTATAATAAAAAAAAAATTTAAAGAAAAACTAGGGCTTTATAGAAATGTATTTTTGATATTTTTTTCAACCAAAATAATTGTGATATGTGTGTAAAAAAAGTATCGAAAAATTGGGGATAATTTGTCATAATGCGTAGTTACAGGGACTGCGTTAGTTTTGGCGGGGCCCCTGGGCAAATTTCTAATACATTTTAAAAATAATAATACACATATAAATTATAAAACTGCGGGGACTTATCTATATGTGTCATACGTTGAGGGGGCCCTATTGCCAAGGCGCCGTCCCTGAATATTTAGAAAGAAATGAATATTCCAGTAACAATATTGTAATAGGTCCCAACATTTTTTTCCAAAATGCTTGAAATCTTAGATTTATATAACTGGATAATTGTATCTAGATAATTTTTTGGATCCGGTTCTATCTCTATTATTTCTTTATCCGGTAAAATCTTTGATTCGCGCCAGTTCGCTTTTTTGAAATCGTATCTTCTTCTTAAGGGTACTTCCAAGAGTTTCACCGCTGCTGTACACTACTTGTATCGCCATCGGCCTGTGATTTTGGCATATGTTTTAACACACTTTTGACTCATGTTACCCTCATCTCCGCCGCCCACTTTGAAATGAAGATGGATAATGTAAAAGCACTAGGTTGGTTGCACTAGCCCGTCTCTCAACATTCTCTACACTTTCGTCAATACGTCTGTACAGCCCCAGTCTGTGCTCCTGCAATTAAAATCCTCTACTACTACGTCGGTCACCTTTTGGACTAAAGTTTTCCGGTTTTTTTTTTTAAACAGGGAGGAGATCTCGTAGGTATAAATTTAAATTTTTGAAAGTTGGAATCTAAACTTTTGTTTGGCAACACTGAACCGGCGGCAAAATAAACTATGGCGTGAAAACGTTCAGCGGCGAAGATTCAACTGATCATCCGTGTCAACGTTAATAACCATCACACTCGTCGGTTGTCGTCCGAATCGTCGTCACGTCCGTTTTCTAAATCGTTCGTATAATCGCGTTTTTTTACTAAGTTCAATTATATTATATTTTATTAAGTCGATAATATAGTGTACCTTTAAAAACCATATCGCAGTCAAGCCGTCTGGTCACGTTCAACGTCTGTAGTGGAATCTCTCATCACAACAAAAATAAAAAATAGGTACCTAATTTTAGATTCTAAGCGTCGGCGAATAATGTATTGTTTTTACAAAGACCTAATTTTAGATTCTAAGCGTCGGCGAATAATGTATTGTTTTTACAAAGGTCAATGATGTTTTAGATTCTGAGCAACAGTGAAGAACGCATCGTTTTTACAAAGATTTTTTTCTGTGATCAAAAGTTCTAGTAGAAAGACTGCTCCGATTTTAACGTATGATACCTTAAAATATAGATAATCGATACTCTATTTGAAGCGTTTTTTGAAATTGTTATTATTTTTGAAGTTATGAGGAAAAAACGTCCCAATTTTCAAATTTGCTCTGTTCGACTTGAAATTTATATGTGTCATTAAAAAGAGTTTTAAAAAGAATTTACTGCTGAAATTTCAGTCGATTTCAATCATTTTTGAGAGAGTTAAAGAACTTTGAAATTTTTGAATTTTACGGCAGTTTATATTCCATAAAACCTCTAGTTTTTATGTTTAAGCCTCGAAACTTTAACACAATCTAAACAAGATAGTTTGACATATTGTGTGGTTAATAAATTTAGAACATTGGTTCTCACAAATTAGATTTATAGCCGATTTCACGTAGTTATTTTGTCGTTAAACTCGTCATTCCGGACGGCCGTGTATTTCTAATGGGATGGACAAATAATTACGGGGAACGTGTTTTTTTACACATCGATTAAAATTTTTCGATCCAAAATAAAGATCGGACCAAGCTAAAACTTTTACGTATTAGGAAAGATACAGATTTGATAAAAGTTTTCATAGTTATTTGTAATTTGTTTTTACCACTACGATTTTACTAGACAACTGAGCTCGCTCAGTATCATATTTTTGAAGACAATGATTTATGATTGCTTTCAGATATAAAATAATGCTTTTAAACCACAACTTCTAAACTAGTGACCCACCCAAAGCGTAGTCGCTACCCCGTCAAACTACCCACGCCACTAACAGTGATCCCGGTTTTTTGTTTTTTCATTTTATTTTTAGTACATGGCCGTATGTTTCATTTTATATTTTACTCTTTACACTTATTTTAGAAAAAAGACCAAACCTATTTATTTTATGATATTCTGAAAAATTGAACGTTCAAAAACCAACTATTTCGCCAAATGAAATTTTAAAATTAAATATGTTTAGTGATTATTTTGAATTTTGATTACCTATAATGCGAAAAAAAGAAAGAAAAGGAAAAAAATGAGTGAATTCGAGATATGCTAAAATATGTTTTGCATAGCAATTATTCATTTCTACGGGTAAGACAATGTTTTGGATGTTGTGGTTCAAACTTTATATTTAGCATCTGAAGGCAACAAATGAATTATTGCATTTCATAAAATGATTCTGAGCAAGCGCGTTTATCTATACGTCCTTCAAAAAAAAAAAAATGTAACAAAAAGTAAACTTAAAAATTTTTTTTTTATTGGAGTCTGTTGATCCACAACTTCCAAAACATTGGCTTACCCAAAAAAGTAATCCTCTTCAAAACATAATCGCTACGGCAAACTACTTCTCACCCGACCTCAAATTTACTAAATATCTTTCTTTACTTTCTTAAATTTACTGTTTTTCCTTCGTTCCTTTTATTATTTTTTTAATTAGTTTTTTTTAGTTATAATCTCTAAAGATTGTTATTCACAGTTAGTTGTCACTCCAAAACCC
>CM029361.1:22915782-22934846 GCA_017140985.1 Hormaphis cornu
CGTTTTAACATCAACAAATTTAACTTAATTCAAGAGGAGAATATATTTAGATTAGATACTTAAATAAAGATAGTAATTTCTAAATTGATCTGTGTAATAATTTTTCTAGGTGTGTTGACAAATGGGAAGAAATTAAATTTAAACATTTAAATGATGATCATAACTGACCATACAATTTCATAAACAATGTCTGAACACAATTTTAAGAAGAGAAAAACTAGTAAAACAATAACAGTGCATTATTATAATACAAATCCTAAATCAATGGACTATTGAAACTAAATTAATAATGGAATCAGTTCAGAGTGGTGATAATTGTCTCAATATGTATTCTAGGTTAAATGTAATCTATGACGATGACAAAAGTTATTTGTCCTCTGATAGTTTTTCTATTAAAAGTAAGGACAACACTAATGAAACAAGCTATAAAACAAGTTTGGCTTTTTACACGCCTCCTGAGTATCAGTCAAATAAAAGTATTCACAGCCATGTGTTTAAGTCATTATTTCACACAAAATCATTTTTGGTATCTTTACAAGAGCCTAGTTGTTCAAAATATAGTGTTGGCCATAATGACTATATTAATACTTCAGATTCAACGAATACGAATGGTTTACTATCAGAAGAACAAACTTTTAAACAAATTAAAAAAACAAATGATTACACAAATTATTACACAAAACAACCTTTGATATCTTTACAGAAGCCTAGTTGTTCAACATATAGTGCTAATATCTTAACTCCAACAAATATCAAACCACTTTCTGAAACCATCCATAACAATGTTACTGATTTATTATCTTACACAAAACAACCTTTGGTATCTTCACAAGAATCTAGTTGTTCAAAATATAGTGTTAGCCATAGTGACTATATTAATAACACAAATCCTGTGAATATCAAACCAGTCTCTAAAACCATTCATAAAAATATGTATAATTCATTATCTGTTACTTCTGGTACTTATAATTTAGATGCAACAACGGACTATACACAATTTGACCAACGGTGGGTAAGACAAAAAGATTTAGACAAACTTCTTCAAATGGAATTAAATTCAAAACTGCTCCCGTACGAATGGAAGAATATTATGATGAAGTTGGACAAGAATATATTAAATCTTAAAAGTGTAATCAAGTTCAAGCCCAATGAAAAAAAAAAAAAAGGATCTAGAAATGTGAGTGACATTTTACAAAATATTGATGGTATTTTTAAACGAATTGATAGGAAAAGTATAATTTGTAAACCAAAATCGTATACACTAGACGCAGCACTATTTGACTATGTGGATGATACTGCTAAGTTAACTGAACTTAGTAATGATGTAGATCATGTTAATAGAATGCTAGGAACTATAAAATCACAACTTAAAAATTACCAAAAAGAAAAAGAAGAACAAAGAAATTCTGTTAACAACCATTGTGACATTTTAAAATATAAAAATTCATTTGGTGAGACAAGCTGTTTACTTGAACCTCAATCAAACAGCAGTACTGATTCTTCTGACCACATGAGGGAAAAACAAAGTACATCAAATGCATTATTATTAATGTCTCCTAATAAAAATATTATTAATCTGCATGAATCATTTTGTGCACAACCTTATCTCCAAAGTTACAATCTTGATTTTGCAGCAGACAACAAATTTAATGACACTTTCGATATTACTACAACCATCAATAATGACTTGCCATACAAAAATCTGAAATTGACTGAAAATGAAGATTTTAATGCCTTAAGTATGCATGATGAACAAATGGATTATTCTGATTGTTTATTAGCATCAGTAAAATCACAAATTATAAGTAACAAAGTAGTAGATGAACAAAGGAATTCTGTTGACAACCATTGTGATATTTTAAAAAATAAATCTAATAAAAAGTTGTTTGGTGGTCTAAGCTGTTTACTTGGACCTCAATCAAGCAATGGTAATGATTTATCTGACGACATGAGTAAAAAACCAAGTTTATTAAATGCATTTTTACCAGCTTCAACTCCTAATAAAAATGTTATCAATTTTAATGAAAAATTTTGGGCACAGTCAACTCCCTTAAGTAAAAGTTTTGATTTAGCAGCAGACAAAAAAATTGAAGACTATTTCGATACTTTTACAAGCATCACTAACTCTCCGTACAAAAAAATGAAATTGGCTGCACCAACTGAAAATGAAGATTGTAATGCTTTAAATATGCGTAATGTGCAAATGGATTATGTTGATCGGTCGCCAGCATCAGTAAAATCACAACTTATAAATGACAAAGTAGTTGAAGAACAAATGAATTCTGTGGACATTCATTGTGATATTTTAAAAAATAAATATAGTAAAACGTTGTTTGGTAGTACAAGCTGTTTACTTGAACCTCAATCAAACAAAGGTAATGATTCATTTGAACACATGAGGGAAAAACAAAATACATGTACTATGTCTCCTATTAAAAGTAATACGAATGGCTTTGAATCATTAAGTGCAAACCATTCATCCCAACCATCATCTGGTAGTACAAGTTCACTTGGATCTTTGACAAACAATACATTTTTATTACATTCATCTGATCACCCAAAAGAAAAAAATGTATCTCATGAATTGATATATAAAAATAAATCTTTTGCAATTCTTGATGATAAAGACAATAATAATATTAGTGATCATAATAATATGTCTTATAATGATTCCAACAATCATGAGGCATCTTTAGATAACCACCGTTTTCAGATTACAGCAGACAAACAAAATGAAGAAAGTTTTTATACTTCTGTAAAATCAGTTACTCACTCGCCATACAAAAAACTGAGTTTGGATGCACTAACTGTAGATATTAATAGTTCCGATATTTTGCATGAAAAAAATGACAGTGGTGAAATGGTGGATAAACATCGTTATTCATTAAGAACTTGTCGTAAACAGACTGATCATTATTTTGCTCCTATTCCTAAGTCATATTTAAAAAAAAAATCAGCCAGGAAAACAGCTATTACTGATCTATTGGTGTGTAAAAGAAAAGGCAAAAACCAAACAATAATGCAGTATAAAATCAGTTCCATATCAACATGTAATACAAAAAACTTTATAAAAAAAATATGTCCAGTAATAAACAGTAATAAATTTGACGGAAACAGCCAAAATGATACTTTTAATCCTTCAAGTCCAAAGTTAATAGTAACTACTAAACCTTGTCCTTGTGGAATTTGTCCATCTCAAGTACCTTCTACTTGGAGTGATTCAATGCATGATTCAATTCATCAAAATTTGAATAAGCTTAAATTTACAGTTCAGGCAGGTATGGAAATTATATCAAACGTTAATAATAATGTATTCTTGTATGATATAATAAAAATAAACGGAAATAGTGCTAATAAACAATTTCAATCAATTTTAAAAAATATTAATGATTTTATCGACATAGAAATGGATTTTCAAAAAGAAAATAGAAGACATTCAATCCATTCAATATTCTTAGCTGTAATTCCAAACACAAAGATAATTGGTTACTTAGAAATTGAAACATTAAATAGAGCAATTTCTTATAAAAACAATAAGCAGATTTCAAACAATTTGATTCCAGTTAAATTTGGCGTAGCCAAATTATGGGTGAATGTTATGTATAGAAACAATGGTGTGGCTTCAAAACTTTTAAAACAGTTTTGCAATGAAAATAATTTAAAAACAAATGACATCGCTTTTGCCCATTTTGGTAGTCAAGAAATAGCGTTTGTCAAAAAATTCTATAAAAATGAAAGAGTTTTGATTTATTAATCAATCAAAATAATGAAATTTGTTAGTATTATTTATTTATTTATTTTTTATTCTTCCTTTATTAGTGTTTATGATTAAATTATTGACTTAAATTTACTAAAATAACTTTAAACTAACAATTATTGTTTTAAAATAATAAATATTTGTTCTTTTTTTTTATGATGCTGTTAATATTTACAATTCAATAATAAACAATGTAAATACATTTAATTATTTATTGTTCAATTGTTATTTTTTACAACTAATCTTCAATATTTTAAACAAAATGTGAAGTTGCACATGCAAGACATAGATGGTATAGTGTATAATAGTAATAATAATGTATGTATAATAGTACAGCGTGTTCACAAAAGAATACTACAACTTTGAAAATCCCCGTGGTGCATTAATAATTATGTCATCAACGATAGCAGCGAAAAATTGGCCTTTGACAGAATTACCTAAAATAATAAAATAAATAAATAAATAAAAACAAAACAGATTGGAACATAAATATGTATTATATTACATTATATACAGACTATTAATTACAGGCAGAAATTTGGGAGCTTGGCAAACTTTACCCCCTTAATTTTAATAATTTTTTAATATTTTAAAGTTATTCTTTTAAAACTTATTTTTTTCTATGATTTAGGCCACACAAACATTTCTATGGAAACTAGGAGTATATGTTGGTAAAACATTTTTTTTTTTTTTTTTCATACAATATTTAAATAAATAAAAACTCTAATTGACATTAGGAATAATTTTAAAAAATAATTGTTCATAAAAACTATGTTAATATAACACATTCATTTATGAATACTTAATAATTTCATATTACCTGTGAAGTAATAGACTACAACTTGCTTCCATCCACTAGACATCCAACCCAACACGAATACAAGTGTATGTGTTGCGCTTCTTTTATGTTGAAGTAATGTAATTTCTCCAATAAAATTCTTACTGCCTACATCATACACAATACCCCCTTCTTAGTAATAAACATTTTGTCAAGAATTAAAACACAATCTTTCTCAAATTCGTTGTTAGATATTTATAAAGACGTGATATCAGATGTATGTCTTTCAAAATCCCAGTATGGAATGGTATGTTCTCTAATTTTCTTTGTAGCGTCCGTTAAGAAGGAAGTGGATAATTTAAATTAATGAGTTTGTCATGGCCAGATGAGTTACAGCAAACTTTATTTTAAGAGCTTTTTTATGGTGTCGTTACTCCATTTCAAAGCATTTTTTTTTTTTTCACGACCTAATGCTTGAATATGGTCAGTTGTTAAAAAACTATGAAGACCTTTAGTTACATTATTTTATTCCTTAGTCTTAGCGTATAATTTTTCCCAACTAACTTTTGTCTCAAACATTGAATAAATTGATTTTTCTTATTAAGCGACTTTAAGCTAATATTCTGACTTGTATTATTCAATTTAACAATAAGGTTTGCAATGTGCACGTTTCAATCGTGTTTTATAGGTTCTATCAAATTTTGTTCTGGAACTGATTCAAATGGTTTTCTTTCTTTTTGAAGGATTTGGAGTAAATGTGCGACAAATTTTTGATGTTTTTGGCGTAGTGTTTAATAAATTCTAGAAGATTTTGTATATGCACGATCTAAGAAGACTCTTTTGACAGGACTCTTAAAAGTAGGTGAAAAAGATGTGTTATTCAGTGTTTAAATATCAAAAACGCTAACAATTTCAGTCAAAACCTTACGTTCGCAGCCGTTCACTCAAATGAAAGTCGCGAACTTGTTCGGCGTTCTCACAACTCGGTGTTTGTTGCGTTCAAAAATCTTTTTTCAGCTCGTTTGGTTTTTCTATTTTATTTTGTAAGTTGGTACACATTCGTGTTATCACGAGTCAACCGGACAGAAAAATACGGCGAGCCGCTTATCAGTGTTTACATAACAACCAATCACGATGTAGGTATAGTGGACGTTTACCCGCATCGCGCAGTTCAATCGTAGCCAATTACTTGGTACTCTCTTATTGTTATAATCGCTAAGAATAACTATGACACCGTCGTTCTGTGCTAAGGTATTTTGAGTGTTCGTAGATTTATTTAATTTTTTTAAATCCGTGACGTCGTATTACAGCATTGAAAAACAAACGTTCCATACACGATCCATCGGTCCGCTGATTTAAAATGTATACGATATGGTGCTTACTTTTCCACGGGTCCCGCGATCAACGATGACTTGAAAGTGTTAAACGGCGTTAGGTCCATAGATAATCGAAATAAATTTCGTTGCCTGTCAGTCTGTACACTCTACCGTCGAGTACGGGTAGACGAAGAGATCGTCTTATTCGGTATTTTAAACTAATTTTACTCTACCAGTCGTGTCGGCTGTTTATTTATTTATTTCGTCTCGAGACAATAGTTATCAATAGTTATTACTTGCCGAACAGAAATTTCTGATTACAGTTCTGTTTTTCCGTAAAACGAAGTTCGCGAATTTTAATTTCCCGTCCGTCAACCCGATTTTGTGACCGACATGGAGTTCTATAATCAACATTACTACCGGCAGTTAAATCGTATAGACCCCAGCGGCATGTTGACTTTCGTGCTCAACGTGTTCACGGACAGCAGATGTCTCGACAGATACTTCAAAACCAACAAAGATTTCCGGAAGTTGGACATACCTCTGGTGTGGTAAGAGTCGGGGAAAGAAGACCGGGTTTTGTTCAGCCCGGTCGGCTAAACTATATTGTCTCCCGAGATAGGTACTAATTATTTATAAATGTTCAGGTCAAATAAATCCCATCTTTTGCTGTTATTACGACGTGTACAATTTTTCAAAATTGTTTTTGAATCGATGTGTTTTGTACGCCTGTGTAAAACAGCTGCGTCTTAGAAAAACGGAAATCTCTATTAGTATTTTTAACGTTTAAAAAAACAATACTGGGTAACTATAGTGTATTGAAATTCCAATGTTTCCATCGTTTTAACTTTTAAAACGATTTACTTAGCTCTCTAGGTATTTAAATAAAATATTAAAAATAGACAGGTTGATTAATCGTTGTGTAAAGCGAGAAACTTTTACATGTATAAGATTGGAAAGTAGCTTGACCCGACGACGTCTCGTGGCTTTTTTTAATATCCTCTAGTAGGCATCTCCCTAAATAATTATATTTTTTAATCGGATTTTTACCATTTCTAAATAGTTCTGACTACAGTGATTTAACATTTTATTATAATAATTAAAATAATTTTTTTTTTTGCGTTGTATGCTCCTTTAATTAAAATGGCCGGTAATATTTTTTCATCTATAAGTTTAGTATCAATGTATAACTATAATTAAATATAAACCAATAGCATTGATTTTATAAAAAAAAAATGTAAACCACGCTATAGTAATTTTTGGCGACCAATCAAACGCTTTCAAGCAGCTGGGAGAGCTATCAGTGTCCGCTTTCGATTGTAGAGATTTCTCACTTTTTTCAGTAATATTTTATTGAAAACTATGAAATAAAAATTATAATTTATACTCTTGTTTGTGTCAAAATTGTTGTATAGCGGCGGGCTGAATTTGTTCTATAACGGCAGTTTTAAAGCAGAAGCCACTAGTGGCCGAAAGCATTTGATCGGTTGCCAAAAATTACTATTGCATGGTTTATCTATGTATATATATATAGTATAAAATCAACGCCAATACCCAACTAACAATGAAATATATAAGGTATCTATATTATTCCTATTTCTCAAAAAAAGAATGGAAAACATTTTTTGTGTTCCTCTGCAAAATGAACAAAATTCAATAACTTCCTTCAGATCTAAAAAAGAATAAATAAACAAAATCAAAGGAATGAGTTCTCATTCCAAGGACTCCTATAAGGCAATAATTTTATCAGAAAAACATTTAGTTACTACTTGCTTACTTATTTGTTTCAGTGATACATTAATGTTTCTGTGGGTGAACTATGATAATGCTGTTATTTCTTTAAGTTTTAATTTTGTGCCAAATAGTTTTCAAAGCATGAAGTATTCATTTGTTTTAACGAGTCATGGTTTTATTAGCTTGGTGGAAATATATAAAAAGGCTGTTGAAACGTTTATTAGTAAGTTTTTTAGTTCTTATTTGCAAATTTTTTACACTTATACCTAGATAAGATGTAGAAGTTATATTATATTTTGCTCTTTGTAGTGAACTGTATAAAACAATTCGATATTATTGAATTGTATATTATATTCTGACTTCTAAGAATTTAACTTATTAGAACTACTTAAACCTATTAACACCTTTTATTGTATTTATTAAAAGCCTAATATAATTAGCTCAATGGATTTAATGAGCAAAACTTTTATAATTATATTTTGTAATGTTCTAACCTATCTCAATACTTCCATTTATCCCTTTCCTTGCATGTTTCTTATAACTCTTTTAAGAGCTAAGTTGAAAAGTGCGGGAAATAACGCATCTCCCTGCTTCAATCTGACTTCAAAATCCTTTGATGTTTCTCCAAGAAAGTGTACTTTACAAAAAATGTTTGAATTACAATATCTTATTAGGCTTACCAATTTTTTCGGTGTTCCAAATTGTATAAGTGATGACCATAATCAGTTTCTGATGATGCTGTCATGATAAGCTTGCTGGAAATCAATGAAGATCATGTGTCATGTTCTTAAAACTTTTCCATAACTTGTCTAAGGGTGAATAATATATGATCCGTAGTGGATTTGCTTTTCATAAAACAACATTGGTATACACCTATTATTTCTGATAAATACTTTTCAAGTCTACGTAGAATAGCTACCGACAGTAAGCAGTGTCTAATAGGGATATGCCCCGGTTTTTTTCTACTTTCTTGGGATCCCCATTTTTGTAGATTGGGCAAATAACAGTGGTGTTCCAATCCTTCTCTAGTTTTTCTTCCTTCCATATAATTGAGATGGTTTTATGTAAGTTTTCTAAGAGATCTCGTCCTGCAAGTTTGAGTTACTCCCCGTTTATATTGTCCTCGTTTTATTGTTCTTCAGGGATTGATATTTTAATATCTTCCAAAGTAGGTTCTGGTACTTTTGATTCAACTGTAGCATACATTTGGCCTTTAGCCAGTTCCCAAATTCCATTTGCATTGTCTATTTCATGGTGCATTGAACTGTTTAGTAAATTCTCAAAGTAAAATTGGAAATTATTCACAATGATTTTTGGGTTCAACAAAAGATTACCTTTGTCATCAGTCATAGAGTAGGTACGAGATTTAAAACTGTCTTTCACTGATTTACACTTTTCAAAAAACAAACGAGTCTCTCTTATATTCTTCAATGTCATTTAGAGTGTTCTTTTCTTTTTTCTGATTATTTTATTTGATTTTGTACAAAACTCTGCGTATCCCTATTCATTTTGGGTCGAATGGTTTTGTAACATTTTTGTTCTTGCCGCTTTTTGTTTCATTATTGTTTCTTGACATTGATCATCAAACCAGTGATTCTTACTTTTTCTCTTAGTATCTTGGAGTGTTACTGCAGCTTTATTTATTGATTCTTTTATTTGTGTCCAATTTACTACATTATTAATTTTTGGTGTATTATATAATATATTTTAATATTATTTACTATTGTTTAATCAAACTAACAAGAATTTATTTAATTGAATTTTTAGGTCATGGTAGAATTACAACCAACCGTTTGTTCCAAAGAAAGACAATTTCGTAAGTATAACTGTCTAACATAGATTGATAATTATTTTACTTTTCTTTTCTTTTTAATTTTATAATAATTCATTCTAGTCAACATTAAAAAACTATTAATACATGTTTGTATAGTATATTAACAAAGTTTTTAAGTATCAATAAATGTAACAAACAATATTTTAAATTTAATAAAACACTTTTTGTCTTATTAAACTATATGGTCAAAAAAAGATAATAGGCACACTTAGAATAGAAACAGCTCAAACAACAATTTATTTTATGATTTTCATGATAAAACACAAAATAATTAATGTAACAATATTCATCTGACTTAAAAAAATAGCATTCTGCAAAAATGATTGTATATAAGTTAAGTAGTTATTGGTAATGAATAAAGATACTAAAAAGATAGGTACAGGCAGGACCATGGTGTATGATATTTGTTGATGAATATGGTATAAAAAAAAACCTGTAAGAAATTAATAGGTTGGATGAGTAAAAATTACCTTTTGAAGGAAGGCACTATGGATCCTAATAAGTAATACTTGTTTTTTAAACATATAGTTCTATTTATTTTAAAACCACAAAAAATTATGAATATTTGTTTTGAATTCCCCCATGTATATCTGTTTACGCGTATGTGTGTGTGTATGGGGGAAGAGTTAGTTTAAAATTATAAGAATATTTTATGTATTTTCTTTTTAGAGACAAAGTGGCGAAAAAAAAAAAAATAAAAAAATCTGATGTTAATGTTATCATCAATATAAATCAACCACATCAAGAAGACATAATTCAAAGTGAGTATGCCTATTTATTAGTTAGGTACCTATTTAGAATGTGTGTTCAAATCTTAAATGTTTGAGGTTTCATTTGTTGATGTCCAATAATGTTTATATATCTAATCTCTGTTTTAGATCCGCAAAAACTTGAAACCAGAAACAATGAAACAGATGTTCTTTTAGTAAGTTTAGTATTATTATATAATTTTGAAGATGGTAATGAAACTGAAAGTATTGGTCACTTATTCAGTATTCTTCTGTAGTCTGTAAAATATGTATAAAAATAAATAATTTACGATATATAAATTAATAATATTAGTTTAATAATTAATATATTATACAACTTTAAATTATTTTGTCTATGATTAAGTATAAGCATTGATTATAAACAATTAAATGACCAATGGTATGAAGAACCTTTATAGGTTTTAATAGTTCAACAAGGTATTAAAATTTGAAATCATAAACT
Organism: Hormaphis cornu; assembly: GCA_017140985.1. Classification (NCBI taxonomy): domain Eukaryota; kingdom Metazoa; phylum Arthropoda; class Insecta; order Hemiptera; family Hormaphididae; genus Hormaphis; species Hormaphis cornu. The sequence goes on from CM029361.1 coordinate 22,926,414, forward strand.
TAAATACTTAAATGTATTCTATTTTTGTTTTTGGTGATAGGTCAGACACAATTTTAGTCTATCCTGCTCCTGCCTATTTTTACATTTCGGGGAAAGTCTGTTTTAAAGTTCTTGATATTATCCAATTTTTGCAAAGTAAATAATTTTGCAATTGTTATAGCTTAATCTATGATAGTTAAACAATAAAGTTTTAATATTTTTCTTCCACCACAATTTAGCCATACAAAGTGTTCAGTGTTATATTGAAACAACTTTCGATGTGTTAAAATAAATATGAAAATTTGATTGTTTAAGAAGCATAGATTAAATTATAACAATTCCAAATTTGTTATCTTAGATTTTATTATTTTGTCAAAAGTTTCTCTGAAAATTATTGAAACTGATTGAAATTTGTACACATTATTTAAATATGTGAGTCACTAACAAATTTCTTAAAACTCCAACCAATATTGAGCTAAAAATAGAACTTTGAAAATTTCAATTTGTTATGCCTTGGGCTCTCTTGAGTATACTCAGAGTTGTCATTTAATATTTCCATAAGTAATTTGCCTACATATGTTGTATAAAACACATTGGAAACCAATTACCCAACCAAAACAGTGATTCACTTCATTTGCAGCTTAATACATTGTATTTTTGCTACAGTAGTGTGCACAACTGATACTAAATTTTTACTATCTGTAGTTTTCAATGTGTTGGTTATACATATCTACACCAACACTTATAAAGGCTTCTTTAAATTTTTTAAATAACACATAAAACCAAACATTTTTCATTAACCTTACCTAGTTTAGCTATTCATTATTTTGTATTCGTCTTAATTGTTTTTATTTTTCAGTTTCCTAGCCAACAAATACCGCATAATCTGAATGCTGATGATCAAGATATTGCCATTATCAGCCATAGGTCAAATATAGATCGAGATCAAGTAAGTTGATACTTATATTTTATAATTCTATAATTATCTACTAATTATTCCTAATACTTAACTTTTAGTTGGTTATTCAACCTAACGAAGAATTACCAGCTCTCAATCAAAATTGTGTTAATGAAAATCTACCTTTGGTAACACATTTTAATAACTTTAATGAAGCGTCATTTCAAAATGTAGAGTTGTTGCAATCATCTGAACAACCAAGGCATTTAATAAATGTACTAGACAACCCAATTCAAGCTACCCAATTTACAGAACCTATAAATATAATCAATATACAAGAACAGCCAGTTCAAACAGAACAACCTAAAGAAATGGTAAGTATTAGAGTATAAAGAAAGATAAGGTTTCCAAGCTGCGACTTGTCAAAGCAGCTAATCGGTCCAACTGACGGCAACAAATGATTGGTGCGTGTCGGTTGGTTTTCTAAAAAGGACTTGCGTTATTATTGATACTAAAATTATTTTTACTGCGGGCGACTTGTGCTGCTCATGTTTCTAATTTCTTGCAGCAACAAAAGTGTATAAACAATAATAATAAACTGTTGAATTATTGAAACATTGACATTACGTCAACATTTAAATTCAGCGCTACTTTTTTACAATGCCAATTTGGATTGGGTTTTTTTTTATTATTGTATATATTAATTTGTTTTTTTTCCCAAGACTTATTAAATTTCTAAGCTCTCTTAGAAAATTTGTTTAAATGCAATAACTTATTGTTTGATTCAGATATTAAATAATATGCTTAAACCACAACTTTTAGACCAATAACCCACCCACCAAAGCATAATCCCTATTCCTATTTTACTGTCTGGCTTTTTTTGTATTATGGTTGGATGAATACCCAAAAAAATTAATTTTATTTTTTATGATAAATTATAAAATTTAATTACTCTGTATTATTACTATCAACAAAGTTTGAGTTCAACCAATAAAACAAAACATAAGTATTACTAAAATAATACAATATAAATTTAAATTTAAAAAACAAAAAACTTTACCTATTATCACTTTATACCTGACTTAAATTCTTTATTTTGAAACTAAGCAAAAATGTATTAACAACTACTTAAGTATTAAGTAATGTTATTTTTTTGAGACATAAGCCTGAAAATGTTAAATTTTGTATTGTTTAGAAATATTAATTTTTTTTTTTATTATTTATTGAACAGTACCTACAATGTTGCATATCAAAACTTATATGTTTTAAACAAATAAACAATGAAGAAAACTGATTTTTTATTAATCACTGAACAATACAATTCTTAAACACAAAATCAATACTTTTTAACAATAAGGAAAATTTACTTTTACAAATATTAATTATTAAACAATACAATGTTGTAAAACAAAAAAAATACTTTATTAACAATTAGGAAAATTTATTTTTTATTATTCATTGATATGCATGAATAATTAACAATTTTTAAATTGCTCCATCTTTATTCTTTATTCATTAATTGAAAATTATTTTTCCACACTTTTCATTTTATTTCATTATTCGTATTTTTCAGAAGAACTGATAGAGTTCAAATATTTTTGGTTTTTCAAAAAAAAATCTTAAAACTGTGAACAACTTGAATTTTTTAAGTGTTGTTTTACAATTATTATTTCGTGAATTGTTTTGACATTGAAACAATTTTTTTCATCTGTCCATAATACATTAGTTATTGAAAAAAATCTTTTAAAAGATGTATTTGTTGGTATATTGTTACTATTTATACCTTTGCTTACAGCTCATTATCACATAATACTATTTGATTCTCTATTATTTTTAGTCAATATTGTCAGTATTCAACCCAATTATAAATTTCTTATAAATCTATGATAAATTTCTTGAAATTTTATTATAAAATGATTATAAAACTATTTATAGTTTTTCGTCCCTATAAAAGGTCAACACGCCATACACACGTCTTCTATGTACGCGTTTTCTGAACCGTAACATATATTATTCTAAAAGAATATAAAAAATGTTTGGCCAGATCAGTTTTAATTTTTTCAAGTAAAAAGGGGACAAAAACAGGACTTCAGTTGTTAAACGGGATAAAAAGCGTCCCATTGAAAGTTTGTCAGGACAACGAGATACAATGCTGAAAAAGGAGACCTTTCCGTATTAAACGGGAAGTATGGTCACCCTAGCCTAATGCCTACTAACTCTAGCTTTTTATAATTACGCATATGTGTTTTCTATATGTGCAATATACATTTATGAACTACAAAATCAACAAAAATAGTAAATTGTATATTTATTTTGCAGTTATCCACTAAAAGAGATGTTTCTCAAATGAGTTTGCCCAAACGCCCACAAAAAAAGAGTTCTAGCATAAACATACCTGTAAGTTGTTAAAATTAACCACCACTTTATCATTACTTGACTACTTATTTAATGGCTTATGATTTTGGTAATATATATGTATGGATATTTTGCAGCCAAAACCCATTCATTGGTACACAAATTTTCTTTCTTGCCACAGCTATTCGTTTAGTTAGGGAAATAAAGCACAATGTCGTAATGACACAACATGTTCCTGCCTATTTATTGTTTTTACTTCTCATTCACAGTTTGAATTATTATAAGTTATTTGTGGAGTATAAGTTTTAAAAAAATGTATATTTATAGATATTTTGGCTGGTAGGTGAATATTATTATAAACAACTGTGATTATATATAAAACTTTTATTTGGCCAAAATTTTATCTAATCCTTTAAAATATATACCCATACTAGAATAACTATATTTTTTCTATCAACTTATATGTATAAATTATGCAACATATTAAAAAAAGGCAAACAAATAATTTTTTAAAATTTCTTCTTATTTTTATTTCTTCAAGTAGATTAATTATGCACTTTCATACCAAATGGCTTAATACCAATTTTATTTGGTATTATCTTATTTGATTTAATTTATAATAAGTATTATATATTACAAATTATAAATAATTTCTTGTATTCCATAAAGTTTGTTTTTGTCGGTATTTATTTATTTTTTCTAAACACAAACTTTTACACACTTATCAAACACATAATACAATATTACCTTACTAATATTTTTTAGTGTAAACAAGCTTTATTTTATAATAGTTGGGGTAATGTTTTAAAGCAAATATGTGGCATTTGTGGCTTGGCTAGTCAAAATATAAAATAAATTCAAAATTATAATATTACAAATCAGTGATATAAGTGTTATAAAATGTATGTTTTGTGAAAGCTGCTGTATGTATAAAATGTATCAAAATAATGTTTCCTAATTTTAAATTTATTTCATAAAAAGTATAACAGTTCAATTTCAAAACTTCTTAAAGTTTGTATACAAAAAACGTAATATGCATAAAATTGTCCAATTTGTTGCCTAATACATAAACTGAATAAACCTTAAATTTTAATTTTAAAACCTTGGGCTACTGGTATATATTTTTTATAAAAAATATAAAGGTTTAATTTTATGTATTAAAATATGTATTTTTTTTACACACAGTGCCACAGTATAATTAATTGCTGTATGTATTTATACAAGGGTAGAGAAAGGGTTTCAGGTTTTGTTACCACTAACAAAATGTACCATTCAAATTTACTGATCACACCATATAATTTCAAATTTAATTTTGTGATATATTAAAAAAAATTATTTTTTTTAAATATTTGTATGGTATATTATTGTTATTATAATTAAAAGAAACAAAATACAACATACAGAATTTGTCTTTTATTTTGTATACAATATTAATATTTAACTTTTTTTTAAATAGTTTTTAAAGTAACAAAATGTTTAGTAAGAATATATAATACATAATAACATAATGTTGATGATTTTAATTTTTAGTCCAGTCATGAATTAGGTTTAACATTTAAAAAAGTACCTTATATCATGAATGACTACAGTTGCAGTTCATTTCATAAATTTGGCAATTTTATGCTTAGGGCGCACAAATATACATAAGTCTAATTATTTATAAGTTTAAATTTAAATATTACTATGCTATTTATCAGTTTTATTTTTTACAGTGTCAGACAAGAACAATTAAAAGAAATAATTCATTATTTAAAAAGCATATCACGAACATATTCAAAGGAGAATTGATAAATGTAATTCAATATAGTGTATATTTTAAAAAATTTTAAATGATTATTAAATTATAATATAATATATTTTTGTTAGAGGCCATTTGAATCTATGTACATGAAATACGACACACAATTTATGGAGCAACTCTATAGAAATGATGTTTATTATAATACATTAAATATTCCAATTCATTTTATTGCAATGTCCTCAAACTTTGAACATAAGGTATAGTATTTATTGTTCGTTTTATAATTTACTACGTTTTAATTATTTATAATCACTCTAGGTCACGTGGGTAGTTTGACGGAGTAGCGACTACACTTTGGGTGGGTCACTAGCTTAGAAATTGTGATTCAAACGCATTATTTAATACTTGAAAGCAACAATAAATCATTGCCTTGAAATCCCTCAATCCCTACGATTCTGAGTGAGCTCAGTTGTCTAATATACATCCCGGTAAAAACCAAATTCAACAATAAAAATAATCCAATATTTTGAAAAATTATATTTACGTGTAAAAAATATTATTTCTAATAATGTGTAGAAATTTCAAACCATTTGGACCATTATTTGAGGAATTAATACGATTTTAGTATCAATTGTACAATAGTACGTGTCATTTCATTTTCATAACCAAATTACACTGTTTTTCAACACTTTTTTTGTACACGTTTGGAATCTATTAGACAGATTTTTTTGGAATTTTTTTATCAGATGGTAAATTTTGTTTTACATAACATATATTTATTTCAATTTAAATTCTTGTATAACAAATTTGTGTAAGAGTTTTTTTCTAAAAATAAGTCAAAAATCTAAATTTAAGACTAAAAAAAAAAATTATCACTATGGATTTTTTAAATTTTTATAATATTTTATGTATATACTTGTTGTTAACCTCGTGTTAAAGTTTGAAAACTTGTTGTCGAAAATTAAATTTTTATTGAACCAAAGTAATTACAAAGAAAATGGAAATTTTTGAAAATTTTAAAAGTCTATACTTCGCTCAAAAATTTTTGAACTCGCTTGAAACTTGGATTAAATTTTTATCTTACTTAATTCAATATTGTGTAAAAGTTTCAGTTAATTCCATTTATTATTTTGGAAGTTATTGCAAAAAAACTAAATCAATTATGTCAAAAAACATGTTAGCCGTAATTTTTTGTTTTTGATCAAATTTGACTTAGTTTTTTATTGTAACTTTCATTAAAGGTATTGAACATAAAAATTGGAGTATTCCTTATACCCTTAATGTTGTTCACAGAGAAACAAAAAAAAAACAATAAAACATCATTGTAAAAACAATACATTCTTTACTAACACTCAGAATCTAAAATTAAAAATCTTGTTTGTTATAACCAAAGACAGAGATTGGGAGTTCTTAGGGGGCTTAGATCTCCAAATATATTCAATCAAATCTCCACCTATGATGTTTAATAAAAATAATATTTATCATTCATTTGTAACTGTAATAAGGTTTATAAATATGTATGGCTTTGATCTAATTTTAAAAATTAACAAATGCTTAATTCAATTTTAAAAATATTGTATTACAAAATGTTTTAACCAGAATCAAGAAGAGGCTTCTAACAACATCGCCAAGAACAATTTAAAAATAATTCTTGAAAAATCAAACCCTAGCAATAATCCAGACATTATGTAAGTAACACATTTATATTTATGTTTTAGTATGAATCTTGCATAGAAATAGAAAGATCTCTTAGATTCTAATCATGGCTAGAAATGACAATTTTTTTTCGGAAAAAAACTTTTTGAGCAGTAGGAGAAGGCTCCAATCAAAATAATATTTTTGAGTATAGGTACATAATATATGTCTGAAATATAATATGTCTGAAATGATTGAAGTTTTAATTTCATTGAAGTTATTTTGAAATTTTGATTATTTTTTTAAATATTTGTTCAAAAACAGAATAATCAAAATTTTCAAAATTGCGCTAAATAGACTGAATTTGTAATAAATCAGCATAATAAGTTTATATCTGTATGTTAAATTGGAGTAGGTTTTGACAAATTTTAATTATTTACAAAGCTTTGAAATAAGAAATATGTAAATTTTCCAAATTGTTTCATAAAACTTTTAATTTTCTGTTTATTCTGATACTGAAATATTAATTTAATACAGTATAATATTTTGGTGATCATTTCAAAAAGTAATTACATTGTTATTTTTTTTATTTTTGTCATAATGTAACTTTGGCCATTACTCCTCTAGAAATTTTACAAATAAATTGACATTTTACTGATAAATTCAAGAGATTATAAAAACTAGGGTATAATTATATTTTTTTTTCTGTTTATTCTTTTCCTAATTGTAGAATTGCTACAAATTCTTTATAATTTTTTAAAATAATTGACCTGAGATGGTACTTAATAGAAAATATTTTTTGAAATTTTGTTAATTTGATTTATGACCCAATGAAATCATCTCAACATTAACAATGATATTAAACATAGGTTTTAGGTATGGATAAAAAAAATCAAAAAATGGTTTGTTCATCGTTTGTTTTAGCCAAAACTCATCCAAATACTTAAATTTATTGAAGTAGTAAAATATAAAAATTTTGCCTTTTTTGAGCAAAATAAAAAACTTTCAATGCTTTCAAAATCATTGCTTTAAAATTGTGTACATATTGTCTCTATCTAGGTATCCCACATAATATGTTTATGTTATGTTTATTATTTATTTATTACCATCTACTTATGTTAAAAAAAATTATTAGAGCACTAGTGGTTTATAGTAGACCAAGCAAATCACCTGCCACAAAAAGTTTGTGATAATTTATTGTTAATACATCAGTGATCTGGGAACTATCTAATCTAACTAATTTTTTCTCTACTTGGAATTAAATTATTATTGTATTAATAGATGTTTTTTACAGTATTTGTATATAGTTAAATCATGCTTTATAATTTCAGGATTTATCAACAGTGTATGACAGATTCATTGCCTCATATTTTGTTTTCCCTTGCTGATGATTGTAAGTATTTTGTTTTGATGTATTTTATAATTGCAGCTTTATATTCTGAATTGTTAAACAAAGTAATATACCGAGGAAGGGATATAGTTTTGTGCAAGGATATCTTGTGACCGATCTTAACAGTAATTTTCTGCGCAGGCTACCTGACTGATCCTAAGCACCAACTGCTGACAGGTTTTTCACCTTTGATCTCACAAGGATTGATGTAGGTCAAAGTTTTTAACCATACAATAATTACTGTACACGTAGCCTGCCCACTTAATTTGTTTACTCATGAGATACGCGTTGAAACTGGCATTTTAATGAATTTACTGTACTTCTACATTAGTTCTTCTTCTGTACACTTCATTTTCTAGTGTAGGTCTATAGATCCTTCTGAAAACTTTTCTTTCAAAGCAAGCCATCATGTTTCACACACGTATGTAAGAACTG
>CM029361.1:22934856-23175316 GCA_017140985.1 Hormaphis cornu
GCCGTAGAAAACTTGCATACAGGCGTTCCTTTGATTGTCTAGAGTGGAGCTTTGATTTAAACAGTTTTTCCAAAGCTTAGTAACCCTTATTAGCAGCTGATATTTTCAGTTTAATTTCATTATGCATATTATTGTATTGATTTAAGTTTGCTTCAAGATATTTGAAATTTTCCACTTGTTTAAATGTATAGTTTTCTACTACAAGGTCCGAGTTATCTCTTGTTCCCCTAATCATGACAAAATATTTGGTTTTATTCTGATTTACTTAAAGACCCATTGGCTTTGATGCTTTTATCAAATCATTAGTTCTTATCTTATTTATATTGTGTATATATATATAAATAAATATAGATCGTCTTTTTTCCCGGCAAGATTTTATGTTATTACTTTTGTCATTTTCCTATGTAAAAATTTAATATTGATCCATAAATGTTTCTCCATTCTTTATTTTAAAAGGTCCTCAGCTTTTTTTCTGTTATGGTAGTTGTTGTCCATGTCTCACATCCGTTTGTTAGAGTTGGCCATATTATAGCTACATATTGTTTGACTTTTGTTCTTCTTGGAAAAATCTTGAGTTGAAGAGTTTCAAAGAGCATAGAAAGCTTTCAGCTTTGTTCAAACAAATGCAAAAAGCAATGTCTTTTGACCAGTTGTTTTTGGTGTTCAATATTGCTCCTGAATACTTGAAATCGTTTACCTTTTATAGGCTAGCCCTTTGCTATCCGATGGCTTTATCTCACTATTTATAAGCTCTATTACCTTGGTTTTGTTTGCATTCATCTGTTGCCCAATTTTGTCACACTCCTGGTTGTACCCATTTCTGTGTAACAGAACAATGATGGCTTTCTTCCACATTGTCGGTAATTGCTCCTCATCACATATTTTGTTGCATAACTTGAAAAGTGATTGGTGAAGTTTTTTACATTCATATTTTATTAATTTAGCTGCTATACCATCAGTTCAACCAGCAGTGCTAGGGCTTTCCAATTCTTTAGCCCTGTGATTGCTGTTTCAAATTCTTTGTGGTTTATTTTCTTAACTAACGACTCTGCTCCTTGAAATACTTGAGAAGATATTGGGTTGTTTGATGTTTATTTAACAAATTAACAAAATAATCCTTCTATGTTTTAACTCTGCTTTTTAAATCCATTAGTATTTTACCATCTTGATTTTTAATGACTACATACCAGATTGAATTGCTTGAAATGTTTTATTGTTTTGAAGAAATTCTTTAATATGCCTTGACTACAGTCATCCTCTGCGTTTTGGAGTATATTGTTTGTGAACTTTCTCTTTTCTTGCTGTAAAACTTTTTTGCAATTTTTTTGCTCTGTTATAAAAAGTTCTTGACTGATTTTTGTTCCAAGTTTGAAATATCTCTTTTTGGCAGTGTTGTTTCTCTATTGCTCTTTGACAGTTGTCATTGTTCTAACTATTTTTAACTTTCTTTAGTACTCCAACGCATTTTTTGGCTGCTTTTGAAACAATGTTTCTAATTGTCTCCCAATCTGTTTCTATGTCCTTAATATCTACTGTTTTACTTGTATAGTTATTGTTAAATGACACTATTTTTCAGCTTTAAGTGAAGATAGTGTTGTGTTAAGAGATGCTATAAATGAGGTAATAAAAAGTTTTTACTACTATACTTATTCTAAAGACATGCATAATGTCAATAAATTTAAACTGCTGCAATAGTTATATGAATTAAGATGTAATTATTTGAAAATTTATGTGATTGTTATTTGGGTAATTTGATCAAACATGTATGCTGTGTTTAATATACAGAGTGATTCAAAATGAATGTGTCAAACTTCAGGAGTTGTTTTTATACTTCAAAAGCATCAAAAAAAGGTTCTATTGATCCCTATCTTGTTTTCAATAATAGGGGGATATTTTAATTTTTGTATTTTTTGTTTATACGCAAGTAATTTTCCATTAAAAACGTTTATATTATCTGAACTAATGCATACATGACAAGTTTGAATACATATGTTTGAAGTTAAGCAATACCAAAGGAAGTAATGATAAAATTGAGTATACCATTAAAAAGCTTATAAAGTTTTTTTTCAGATTTGCATCCCCCATGCTTTTCACAATATTTTAGTAAGATAGAATTGACATATTTTTTTAATTTTAAACTTTTTCAAGTTTTGCCTAATTTTTATAATTCAAATAACTAATTAGAAATTTAAAATAAATGTATTCTGAACAGAAATTTAAAGAGCTTTTTAACAATGTATTCAAATTACTCGTGTGTGCATTGGTTGAGATGATATTATATATGTTTTAGTAAAAAAAGATTGCTTTTAACAAAAAAATACAAAAATTAAAATATCTGCCTTGTTAATGAGTATAGGATAGTGGTAAAAAGAACTTTTTTTGTTGTATTTAAGGTGTACAAAAATCTACTGAAGTTTGACACATTCATCGTATATAACGCTGTATATATTGGGGGAAGTTATACCCTAAATACTAGGTTATTTAAGTAAGTTTCATTGATTATGTATCTATAATGAACTTATTCTATTAAATTTAATAGAACTATGTAAATTTAATTTTAATTGTTTACTATAATAATTATTACGCCTTTGTTTAGGAATTAATAATGTAGCCTACATTCCTGTGCTAATAATCACATAACTTTTCCTGTACAAGTATATGTACATGATTGTATTATTAACTTATCTATGTGTACTTAATGTACTGGATATAAGAAAACATATGTTTTAAATTAAATACAATTGGTATGTAGTTAACTTTATTTTTTATTTATTTATAACAATTAATTTTAAAGTTAGTAATAGAATTTTTGACCATTTAAAATATATAAGTATTGTTCAGCTTTAAAAACACATTTTAAAAACACATGGTATTAATAAAATTTGCAAACAATTCATTTGCATTTGTTTTATTCCTCTAAAGTCTAGAATGTTAATTTTGTTTTTTTTATTTAATACCAACACTTCAGTCAAAAATAGTTTTGCTTGATTCTAGAAACAAATCTTAACTCATGTTGACTACTGGTTTAATTACCAACTTGGTTTTTATTTGTTCAAAATGAGAATCTTAAAGTTCAACTTAGAGAACCAGGAAAATTCATTTTATAGCAAATTTAATATATAATAATATGTGCCATGTGCATGTGTTTTTTTCAATGATTTGTCTATTAATTAAATTATTTGTATTGTTATTATTTTAGATTAATAGAAGATTGGATTATACTTATAAAAATGTTTTAAGTCTTAAAATTGACCAGGACTACCAAGAAAAATTGCAATCAAGAGTACGCCAAAGTTTTGTTTATCAGAAAACATTTACTGAATCAGTATTAACCAATTTTGATTTGCCACCTAATACTGAGTTTCAATATAGTCAACTTATTAATGAACTTCTTAATTATAAATCATTTGTTGAGCCACAAAATACTTCAGAACTGCTTTGTGCTAATTTGGAAAAAAATTACCTGCCAATTTCAAATAAGTCTTCATGCCAGACCAATATTAACTATGAAATTAATGATATTAACCAACTTGAACAAGATAATACACACAACTTTCAGAAGTAAATATTTATGATTTATTTAAAACAAATTCATTAAAAAGTAATTTGTGATATCTAATTTGTAGTAATGTTCAACCAGTTCAAGTGTATCAAATACAACCCATTGATGTTAAGAAAATGATTATTTCGAATCAGTCTTATATCAAAAAATTTTGTTTAAATTTTACCGATATATTTCCTTTGTCTACAACAAATCGGAAACTTGCTAGTTTAGCCTTTAGACAGTGTCTTAGTGAGTATTTAGCACACTACGTTTTTTTATTAATTTAATAACTATTTGGTGAACATTTTTTTTATTTATTTCAATAGCATTGAATAAAGAAAAAGTTATTAAACTGAGTCAACTTCCTAATACTTCTGAACCTTCATCAATAATAATAGAACTTTCTAATAAGACTTAGAATATATTTATAATAAAAAATAATATCATTTTTTAATTTACTTTTAAAACTTTTAATAATCCAAATCTAAAAATGATTTATTTTTTTTGTTTTTTTTTTTTTTTTTTTTTTTTTATAAATAACTAACTGTGTTAGGTACTAACTCAAATTTAAAATCTTTATACTGAGCATGTATAAATTTGTTGAATTTATGATTTTATATTCATTTTGTATTGAAAAATATGATTTTGTAAATTTATTTTTTATAGATTTTTCAAATTTTTTTAAATTGATAAGTGAAACTTTTTGTAAAAGTTAATAATAATAAAAGTATATCTTGCTCCTTAATTTGTTGTAAAAATATATCTAAAATATGTTAACTTGTCAATCAAATTATGTGACCATCAATTAATTATATTTGCATATTATCTTTTAGTTTTGTCAATTTCAGACTGCATATTTTACAAAAGTTAGGAAACAACTAAACGTTAAAGTTGTCAAATTAATCATTTATATTAAAATAGCTGTTAAATAAATAAAAAGAATAACCACTACCAATTAAGTGATTAGCTTCTAGGCTTAGCCGAGTTTCTTTGAAGTTAATTATAGCTTATGGAAGGTGTATTGTATTGTACAATTTATATTCAATTTGTCAGAAATTTATTGATTTTGAACTTAATAAACTTTGAATGCCAATTTTCAGTTTTAAACAACTAAGAACTCAAAAAAAATAGCATGGTATCGGTCAGAATCCTCTTTATTGAGGTTTACAGTCTAAATTTGTGTGTTTTTGGATCAAAACTCACCAAATTCATACAATTTTAAAAATTGTTTCAAATGATATCTTATGTAAACAAACATGCAATGTTAAAATCTAATGTGACATCAGTCTAAAATGGTATTTAATTCATAATAATAACAGATATGCATGCCGCAACGATCTGGGTTAGAATTTAGGTTCACTACATTAGTGCCCCTCAATACTGCAAAATTCCCAGTTAATCAAGCAACGTTCCACAAAAGTTATTCTGATTTTTACATTATTAGCCGGACAGAGACAAATCTTTGTTAGCTTAACATCAAAAAAAATGTGTGCTTTTTACTTAATAATCGCTGTCCGCCAGCAAACAGCTGAAGTTGGCGATTAAGTATTATAATATTTTGTAAAAAGGTAATTGTACATAAATCTAATTTATTATTAATTAACAATTATTTGTATAAATAAATAAAAACACTTGCATTTATATAAAAATTGATCATATTTATCAAAATTAAGTAAGTTATGTATTTCAGAAAGTTATTTAAATTTGCACTTACTTAATTTTAATAAATATAATCAACTTTTATATAAAACATCCGTTTTTATTTTTTTTATGAATATTATTGTTAATAAATAATAAATAATATTATTCTCATACAAATATATTTTTACATTTTACAAGCAGGTATTAACTTAAAAATTTTTTTTTTTTAATTTTGTTTTGTATTATTATATTATTTTGCCACTATGCATTAACTTTTTCAGTTTTAACTTTTGAATGATGTATATTACATTTCTTTTGTACTCTCGTCATTTTGTTTTTCAGCATTTTACAAGAATTTTTTTAATCATAAGTTTTTTGATATTATTCTCGCAGAATAATTTTGTCCCGCATAAAATAGTTTTTATTACATTGAAAAGATACATTTCACTATTGCACAGTTAATAATAATAAATTAAATACTATATTTTTAAAAAGAGATTTTTCTAAAAAATGCATTTTTTCTCTTTTTAGTGCGTTTTTTGTTTTATTTTTTAAGAAAAAGTTTTTTTTTAAATTTTAGATTCTGAGCGCAGCAAAGAATGTATTGATTTCACAATTAGGTTTTTGTATTTCTGTGAACAACTTAGAAGGCAGTAAAAATTCTCCGATTTTGAAAGTCGGTACCTTTTCTGGAAAAAAATTGGTAAAGTGACACATTTGTTGTTTAAGATTTGAAAATTTAACATGAAATCTAAAACAAAATTTGCTATCTGAATAAAAATATTTTAAAATAAATCTGCCCAGTAGATTCTGAAACCGAACAAAAAAGTATTTAAAAACTGTGTTATTTTTATTAAAACAATGAAATTCCGCACTGTTGTGCAATTGAAAGTCGATACTTATATTATATAAACCACTCAAATAATGGTCCAAATGGTTTGAAATTTTCACCCGTAATTTAAATTTATAATCTTTAAATGTGGAAACGATTTTCGGAATTTTTGGAACATTATTAGGAAAATTCTAACAAAAGAAAGTAATAATAAAACGGTGTAATTTTGTTAAATTTGGTTTTTATCATGACATATACTTATTATGTTTAATTATTTATATAATTATAATTATTACTCAAAATGTCCAGCTTTTTTAATAAGTAATATTAAAATTGCAAGACAAGCTACAAATTTGATTCACTTTATTGCAAATTCAAATTTTAATTTTGTATACTTTAAGGGTCTACAATGTATTATCATTTATATTAAAAAAAAAAAAACATTTTATTTGTATTTTAGATTATGAGAGTAGCAAAGAATATATTGTTTTTAAAAGGGTTATTTTTTCTGTAAAAATGTTTACAATTAGAAGAAGGGTCCAATCTCATCATTTCAAAACACTAGTAAAAAGTTTGGAAGTGAACTTAGATGACACTTTATTTCATGTGTTTTTTGGACTAATGATTATTTTTTGAGTTATGGACACCATACAATCTTTAGGAAATTAAGACACTATCAGGTTTGTTATCACATTTTTGTGAAATGCTCCCGTTACGTTGAATACCACAAAAAAGTTGGGATTTTGGCTTTAAAATTAATTTTATTTACAACTATTTATGATAGTATTATGATTATAACGTGCAAAATACGACTAATGTTGCAAAATTGTCAATATTGTCCAAAAAAAACAAATCTTATACGAAAAGCCGTTCGCCAATACTGTTTGACGACGGGGTGCCCTGCACATCTTGACCCCGTTCTCCTCGAAAACCGCTGACGAAGTACGTGATCGGTTACAAATCGAATTCGAATCAAACGGGACGGGTGTAGAAATTGGAACGTTTAATGCCATCGATTTCTCTCTACAAATTTCACAAATGAAACAACACAAATTTGAAACCGGAGCATAGATAAGTCCTAGTGATGGTAAAAAATAGCAGTAGCAGCTATAATAGCACTGCTATTTCACAATAGCAATCGCAGACTGCTATTCAGTGTAGATAATAGCAGTGATTACTAAATTTCGTAATTCATGTGTTTCAACAGTCTACACTGTATTATCTGTATAACTGCTACACTGCTACTATATTATAACACATAATATAATGGAAAATAGCATTAGTTATAATTTCTACAGTGTTATTGCTATTTGCTATAAACATATTAGCTGCTAATAACTTAACATTAATGATAAGCATTAGGCTATCAGCTGTTTTTTTAAAATAGCAATAGCTGCTATTTTTCACTGCTATTTTAAAATAGCAATAGCATTAGCAGATGATAAGAAAAAAAAAATAGCAGTTTACCATCACTAATAAGTCCGGAACGAGCTCTTCTTTATCACCTAACAAAAATTATTATCTTTACCGGCGGTAATAGATAGTACGTGGTCATGACCGCGGTTCTATAGTCACAAATCTTAACTCGTGGTTCTGGACGATTGCCGACCGACACTGATAACATTTTTTATCATTTGTTATCCGGTCGCATGCTGCATGCATATCTACAATACACTAAACTACGAAATCGATCACTTTTTTGCCGATCGTAACACGCACGATTTTCGTTTTTTGAATGTGTTAATCGTCTCGACCGCTTGTCCGAAACGGTTAGCACAAGACAATCAACGTTCCTCCACCGCCATGAACAGCACGAAACTGAAACTGCTGGTTTCCAACAAGTGTTATTCACATACTCTGTTGGGCAATTTTCAAAAACTGAGTCTGCCCGTCTCGTCTTCGCTTACCTATTCCAAATTCTGTAACAAACACTCTTTCCAGAACCGTAAGTGCCAATCGTTTGTTGACCGTACAGTGCTTTGCCGGTAAATTGCTAAACGGGGTTTTGCGGGTCTCTACAAATCCCGTGTACCTACTATATTTATTATCTGTCGGTATCCATGGACTTGACATTGTCAGTTGTTACTGTGTTACAATCAAATTTTTAATAGTATGTACAATTTTTACAATTTTTCTAACAATTGTTGTTTGCATTCATCCCGTGTAAACCGTAAGTGGCCGATAGGCGTGTACCAAGAAAACGGGATTTTCCCTGTAGGCCCTTGTCGAAACTCGAAGCCCTTGTCTATGGTTATGTTGAGGATCTTCGGACATGGTCTTTAAATTATTTTAAATAACTATTATAATAATTTATTATTGTTTTAATTATTCAATTTATTCCATTTCATTGCCATAACTAAAATAACACTGTTTTATTGATATTTTTTTTGACAAACAACTGGTCAAATTTTTTTTAATTTGGTTGGGAAATTATATTTTGCATGCCTTCCTAGGTAGCAAATCAAGTATTCAATTCTCAAATAACAAAATTGTAACAGACAGTTACAAAGTTCTTCATTTTACTCAAAAATGTTTGAAATTTATGTCGCACTTGTATCCTATTTAAATATTGTGTGAAAATATCAGGGGTCTTTTCAATCATTAGGTATTTGGGAAGTGACCAAATAACAAAATTGGATTTTGTCAAACTAAATTTGTCGTTTCTTAAGTTTTTTTTGTTATAACTTAGAATGTATGAATATTATGCACCAAGAGTATAGGGAAGTTGGGCTACCAAAAAATGGGTTACCAGTTATAATCTGTGTTCTAATGTTTTCATGAATAAACAGTGGGTGGCTTATATTTTGAATTGCCTTTTGGTGAGTGGGTCTTCAAATTGTTTGCCAGTAATAAAAATTAAGCCTATCCGCTACAGAAAAAACTGTTTTGCGTTGTTACTGTATTCAATCAATATTTATATTATAATTGTGCACTCATATAAATCCTAATATGTTCATTTTGCAGCAGTTAGGCCTGTGTATCCTTACAACTACAGAAGTATACATTCAAGCTTTTGTTTAAAAAACAAGAAAGACTTTTACAATATATTAGGAGTGCCAAAGAACGCTTCCCAAAAAGATATAAAGAAAGCTTACTATCAACTTGCCAAAAAATTTCATCCAGACACCAACAAAGGAGATCCAAGTGCTAACAAAAAATTCCAAGAAGTTTCTGAAGCTTACGAAGTAAGTTTAGTTGTACAATTTATATGTGTAGGACATAGGTAGTTACTTAAACTTCTTTAAATAAAAGAAATCCCTCAAGAAATTCTTATTAAATACTTATTGGACGTATTATAAATTGTAATACCTACAAGTTATGTTATTACAAAATTTATTATATGCCTATTGACATTTTATTATAAACTTATTGCTTTATTTGTTCAAAAGTTCCAATATTTCTCTGTATTAGGATATGAGTGTAGCTTGTATGCCAGTAAGAAGAAATAAAATCCAGCATGACCACTTTTTATCTTGCTTTTTAATAAATAGGTATTAGATTTTGTTTTGACAATTTGACATATTTAGTTAAAATATATAAATTGTTCTGTAATAGGTGATAGTATAAAATATCTGATGAAAATAAAATAAAATAAAGTAATATTATATTTGTTGTTACAAGTATTTTTTTTTTTTTTTGGTTGTGTGTGTTGTGCCTATTGTGTTAAATTCCTAAAAAAGTTAAGCTTTAAGATTAGTTATCGAATAAAAACTTTTTTTTTAATTTGTACTATAATGAATATATGTAATGGGTAAATTAATTTAAAAACTTTAATTAACTTAATTTTCTTAAATTTATTTTTTCTGTATTTTCTACCTTATAAATAAATTAATGAATTACTATATTATATTATAGGTGTTAGGAGATGAGAAAAAAAGAAACGAGTATGATACATGGGGATCTACCGGCAACACAAATAACATGGGTGGATCCGGAGGAATGGGAAATGGAAATTTCCAAAATGCATGGAGTTACCAATCTAATGTAGATGCTGAAGAATTGTTCCGAAAAATATTCAACCAAAGTGGTTTTACCAATAGTGGATCATTTGAAGAAGACTTTGCAGACTCAAAGTTTGGATTTGGAGCTGCTGAAGAAGTACCTAATTATTGTTTATTTTTTAATATATTTATTACAATTTATTTATTTTTTATTGCCAATGAATAGGGCTTTTAAAATCAATAAAGCCTAAAGGTAAATAAAATGTTGTAAATAACTTATAAGTAACATAAGTTGTCAAGTAGGTAATAGACTTAATTATAAATTATAATAAATGTAATAGTCTTGGTAATAACCAAATTTAACATTAAATATGATCCTGAAATTACAAAAATATATTCACGCATAAAGAATATTAATTTAAATAAAATTTTTAATATCAATTGCACAATAATGCATAATTTTAATGTTATAATCAAATTATAACAAATTAAATAACCAATTTTCAATATTTTTTTTTACGCGTTTGGAATCTATTGAGTGGATTTTTTAAAAAAAATTTTATCAGATAGGAAATTTCGTTTTACATAACATATTTTAATTTCAATTCTGAAATAACAAATAAAAAGTATGACTATTTTTTGTCCATTTTCCAACATTGACTAAAAAAAAAAAAAATTAGAACTATGAATTTTCAAAATTTTTTAGTGGCATATGTATATACTACCTTGTGTCAAAGTTTCTAAACTTTTTGTCAAAAATTAAACTTTTATCAAACATAAACCATAAAGAAAATGGAAGTTTTCAAAAGTTTTATACTTAGCTCAAAATTTTTTGAAATCACTTGAAACTTGGATCGAACCTGTATTTTCCCTATTTCAATAATGTGTAAAAGTTTCAACTAGTTTTGTTTAATATTTTGGAAGTTATGGCCAAAAATTAAATCGATTATATCAAAAAACACATTTGCCGTATTTTTTAACGTTTTTGGTCACTTACTTTTTTATTGTAAACTTTTTAATTTTTAATTTTCAAATTTGGGACCTCTCAGAGTACAATTAGAGTCCAAAGACTTTTTATTAAAGGTATTGAATGTAAAAATCTGAGCATTCCTTATACCCTTAAAGTTATTCACAGAGAAAGAAAAAAACATTGTAAAAACAATACATTCTTTTCTAACTATCGGAATCTAAAAAAGTTTAACAAGAAAGGTGTGATATTTTTGAGAATAGACATTATTTAACTATTATAAAATAATTAATTATTTATGATACGAAATTGTTTTTGTTTAGGTTATTGTTAAACTTACTTTTGAACAAGCTGCTCGAGGTGTAAATAAAGACTTAACTCTTAATATTATTGATACCTGTCCAAAATGCCGTGGTTCTCGTTGTGAATTAGGATACAAACCTATACCATGCACTCATTGCAATGGAACTGGAATGGAAACTGTGTCAAGAGGTATAAATTAAATTTTGTCGTTTTCCAGAAGAAATTATTATTGTAAATGTTATACATGTTTCAGGTCCATTTTTAATGAAATCAACATGTCGTCAATGTCAAGGAACTAGGGTCATAATCAAAAATCCATGTTTAGAATGTCATGGTAAAGGAAAATCTGTACAGCGTAAAAAAGTAACAGTTCCTGTGCCTGCAGGTATATACTTTTTTAATGAAATGTTAGTTTAATAATTACAGTTAGTTCCTGTTACAACAAATACCGATACAACAAAAAATCACGTAGCAAAAGTCATAGAAATCCTCTACAAATTTTTGAAATTTTGTTATAACACAAAAATAAAATTTGGTTTTTTGGAGTTCATTGTAATAGGAACTTACTGTATAACATTAACAAAAAAAAAAAAAATGTAATTTGTGCCGTTACTATCACGTGTGCGTTGTAAAAAAAAATTGTATGTGTAAAATTTTTAAACATAGTTTTAAATATTTTATTTTGAAAGAACAAGCAATACCTTTTAATGTATTTTATTTAATTTTTTCTATAGATATATAGGTAGTTAAATTTGTATATTTTTTATTTTCTCTAGGAATTGAAGATGGTCAAACAATTAGAATTTTAGTTAACAGAAATGAAGTTTTTGTTACATTTAAAGTAGAAAAATCAGATTATTTCAGAAGAGATGGGTCTGATATTCATACTGATGCTAAAATTTCTATTTCACAAGCAATATTGGGAGGAACTATTAGAGTTCGTGGCATTTATGATGATCACACAGTACAGGTATTATTTCTTAATTGTGTGTAATCAAGTATGTTTAACATTACTCACTTTTATGCTTATAAATGTGTTGCATAGATTTCTCCAAGAACTAATTCGCACACAAAAATTAGATTAAGTAAACAAGGAATGAAAAGAGTAAACACTAATCAACATGGTGACCATTATGTAAACATTATAATAGTTGTTCCTAAATTCTTATCAAGTAAACAAGAAGCCCTCATAAAAGCTTATGCAGAGCTTGAAGAAAATACACCTGGAACAATAAGAGATATTTCTTATAAAAAAGATGGTAAATTCAACATTTTTTTAGTTAAACCTATTAATTTTAAATTCATACTTTAATTAATGATTTCATATTAACTTATGTTAGCAACCATAGTTCATAAGTTAATAGCATTAAAAATTGGTGATAAGAAATGTTCATATCCACATCCCTTACACACACCAACAGCCTTCATATTATTTTCTATTGTTTTCTGTCTTTCTTGCCATCTTTTTCCTTCAACATTCATTTTTATAACCGCTCTTCTTCTGTCTCTTGACGCAACCTCCGTCACTCTTGTCTAATCAATCCTCATCACGTTCCCAAACCATCTCAGTCAGTTCTCTCTCATCTTGTTCGCTATTGATATAATATCAATACAACCTCTAAAATATTCATTCCTTATTCTATGTTCTCTTGTTACTTAACATATCCTCTATTTTACTTCTATTTATACTTTAACCCTTTTCTTCAAGAACTCATTTCAACTCATCCATCCTATTATTAACTTCCAGATTTTCTCCTACTAAAACTGTATCATCAGCAAACATCATACACTAGAGCACCTCACTTTGAATTTCTATTGTAACTTTGTCCATGATTACAGAGAACAAGTAAGATCTTAAACCAAACCTTGTATAGCTCCTATTCCTATGTTGAAATTTTCTGTTACTCCGTCCATACTCAATTTTGACACTAGTACTTGAAACTTTATATATAGATTGTATCAAATATACATGTTTATGTATATATTATATGTTATTATATGATATTAAATTTATAATTAGTATAAATATAATATATATTATTTTTTGTTTCATAGTCTGGGAAATTGATCAAAAAATTGTTAATATCTAAGTTTTTATCAATTACAATAAACAAATTGCTATCTAAAATCCAACAACCATTCAAAAGAAAAATTATTCTAATTTATGTACTTTGACAAATTTTGTATAGGAAAAGAGTGTATTATAATATTATGCTTATTGTCAGTATTCCTACGTACTGTAAGTACTCCACTGTAAAACACATTTCTCAGTTTCACACTATTATTTTAAAAGAAATTTTTAATTTTTATAACTTGAACATTTTGATTGTGAACATCAAATTTTGATATGTTGTACTTATCATAAACAATTATTGTCCGGATTTATATTTTTATACATATTGTTACCAAGAATAAAAAATATTTTACAAATTATTAAAAGAAATTTAGTTTATTTAGTATTTTGGAATATTTAGTAAATTATGAGAAAAACCTACTAATTTACCAACCTTCATTTCTTTTATCGTATTCAATAACATTATTACTATTAAGTTGTTGCTTTGTGTTCAAATATTGTAAACAAAAAAGCTATAGTGATTACCGAGAGTATGGGTGGGATGCTTATTGAAGTAACAACTTTACATGGATTAGATTACAGCTTTAGGTTGGTTGTTAGTTTGATGTTTATACTACATTTTCAAACAATAGCTAGCTTTTATGTTTTTGAACTTGAACACTAAAAATAGGTAATCAAAAATTAATAAAAGCTTAAACAAAGGTAATATTTGAGACCAAAACTCTGTGTTTTTTGTGGTTGTACACGTTAAGATTGGAGCTCTCATTACATCCTAAAACATATTTCTGAAAAAAAAAAACAATAACATTGTAAAACTAAAATACTTCCTTGCTAAACACAAAATTCAAAAAATTGCATAACAATGTAAATATTGAAGTTCATTGATTATACTTACTTATTTTACTAATTTTAAAGAAAATATATGCAGAATATTCGTTGGTTTTTTTAGAAAATATAATAATCATATTTTAGACGTTTTAAGAGAATATATATCCGGACTATAGTTGAATAAATTTATTTCTTATTTATTTTGGTTACACTTTAACCGTGTGTCTTAATTACATTAGTTGTCCTTAAAAAATGTTGATTTAAAAAATGATTAGTATTTATTATTATAATAATTTTTACTCTGGTGTTGATTCCATTTCTTTTAACATGATCATTTAAGCCCTGCTGAAATAATTTATTTAGAAGTTACAATATAGTTCAACTGCTACATTTAGGAATTTATAACATCACATTACTCATCATCATCTACTTAACAAAAAAAAACTTATTTTTATTCATTAATTTACATTTTAAAATTGTAAATTTTGTGCATATTTAAACTCTAAATTACATATTGAAATAACTAAAAATTTAAAAATTGAGTCAAAACAGATTTTATTATAAAATCATAAAACTCTTATAATCTGATCTTTATAAGCAAATATGATACCTCATTATTTTGTAATATATTTAACTTAATTATGTTTATTTTATTTTCTAATCGACTAATATTATACATTTGGTTTAAAAATTTTTCCTCTTTAAAAATGATTTTGAAGGTTTTAACAACTTAATGGTTACCTTTCTGCATACCCTTTTTAAAATGTTTTTAAGTGTTTTCATACCTATGCAAACTGTTTGTCAGAATTTGTTTATTTGCTTATTAAAAATTATTTGAAATAAAATTATTTTTTCAAAAAGGGTTCATTTTTTTTTTTTAGGGTCATCAGCTGAGCAAACGAAATCTTCCCAAACACAAACAGCTGATGATGGAATTTTTTCAAAAATTAAGAAAGCATTGATGGGATAATTTTTGTATAAATTTGTTTGAATAATATCCTATTTTACATTTTGAACTTCAAAGTAATTACTCTTGTTATACTTTATTGTTTGAGTTTAAAAAATTAATAGAGAACTTAATTTATCCAGAATCCCAGTCTATGATAAAATATTTCTACTGTATAAAATTTGTATTTGTTGTTTGTTATAAATAATAACTAATATCATAAAATATATTATTACAATTCATCTGAATATTTTTTACAGGTAGTAAGTCCTTTGATCATGATTCATCCGAAGCAAAAATGTTAGGTAATTTAAGATCCATATTAAAAAAAGAAAATGAGTGATGTATCAAAATATGTGATTGATTTAAACTGAATATAAGAAACTAAATTAGTTATTACTATTTTTGATTTTGATTTGTATTTTTCAATAGTATGAAATGTTCAAATTTTTGACAGCATGTATAAAATATGAGTAGTTTTTATTTTTTAATATACCAAAAAAAAAAATTAATATTGTTTTTTTATTTTTTCATAATTAATTTAACCGGATTGAAATATATTAATTTGGTTCAATTATTCTTATCACAATAATTAATGTTCTGTATTGTTCATTGGTATTTAAAGTCTATTTGTTGTTTACTTATTATTTAAACAAGTGCTTGATAAAAACTCAAAATTATTATATATTTAAAGAACATATATTACATGTGGCCTATTCAACTTAAAATATCATTTTTAATTTAAGTTCTGATAAAGTTGTGCGGTATACTAGGACTTAATTTAAAAATCGGCAAAACAAGCACCCTTTAAAATATTTTTGTTTACCTATAAAAAATATGTTTAGTGGTTAACTCAGAAAATGTTTTTTACTAAATTACTTGGCAATACATTTAATCTGCAGTTTTGACAAAGTTGTAGAGATACACCGCTATATTACTCTACTTTTGCCTGCAAAGTGATGCATTCTAACTTAAGTATAAAATTAATTTTTTTTCTATGACGTCGTCATTGAAATAAAAACACTAAGCCCTAAGGTAATGTAACCATATGATGAAAATTTTTTCCAACTAAATATTTTTGAAATAAATAGATCAACAGCTCTACCTATCAGCGTGTCCATATCAATACAATACCACGGTATGTATAAATTGCAAATTTTGCCCCTTACTAAATAGCCCCGCCTATTCAAATTGTTTTTTAATGTTATTAATAACAATAAAAGAAAAAAATAATTGAATATAATAGCTCGAGTATTTTTAATTTCAAGAGTATACTTAATTATTAGTAAGAGCTTATAAATGTTGTAAAAATGAACCTTGAAGAAAAAGCTAGAGAAGAACCAAAAAATATATGGATGAAAACAATTGAAAGAAATAATATGAGGGTTGTTGATGTGTAGAGAATATGAATGATCGTGGAGGAATAGGACAAAGGGGGCTGACCCCAAATAGTTTGGAGAAAGGCTACAAAAATGGAGAAGAAAAAGAATGTAATTAATTATTAATTAATTATATAACATATTTTATTCAGATACTGAATTATTTTTGATTTTATAAAGAAAAGTATAGTTAACATTGACGTAAATTTTTTAATTTATAGTAACTCAATTAATGTTATGCTTTGATATTTTGATACCTAAAATAAATTTTAAAAAAAACTAAAAGTAAATATAGTATATTGGTTGTTTCAAATATTAATGGAGGTGATAACACAAAAACTAATGTTCAGATGTGTATTGCATTTATTTGGATAATATTTATTGTTTTAACATGCAATCAGTGGCGTACAGTCAGGGCAAGCGAGGTAAGCGGCGCATGCCCAGATAAAAGTCAAAAGAAAGGGTTAGAAAATATAAAATTTCATTGCGAACTAGAATGATCCCGGAGCTCACTTTTTTTTTTATTTATTTATATGTAAGAATATCGGTGTAATATATTTTTAAACAATGAATTTGTATGGGTTAGGTATTATAATGGCTTGTTTAGTGAAATAAATAATAAAATATAACCAAAAGTTAATTAATTCTTAAACTAATTATATGGATACTTACAAATTGAGTATTGATAGAATGAAACCCTTTGCAGTTAACATAAATAAATTCGGGAAACTGGTTATCATTACTTGCAGGAGGGAATATACCTATTTGCAAACCAACCCGCTCCTAGGCACGAATTAAGATATTACATCTTGAATTTTAATTCGTGGTCCTAGAATAAATCATATTATAACTAATATGTTTTCTGAAAGAAATTGATATTTTATTATTTTTTTTATTTTATGTTGTATTATTATTTAAAAGTATTGTTTATTATAATTAATAAATTGATTTATTTCTATTTTTAGCTGTTGTTCGACTAACATTAAAACAGGATTTTAGTACCTATTAGCGTTATAAATTATATTTTATAAAAGTGATTTTTTTTTTATCATTATTTATTTTTTAATACTATTGACAAAATATTTTTATGTGGAATTTAAATGTTCCATACAAAAATGTTATCAGTTCAAGATGGTACTTAATTTGAAGCATTTTTAAAATGTTTAAAATAATGATCCAAAAACCATGTTTCTGCAATAAGTAGCCATAATTTCGCAAAACCTATTATTTGCAATTTAGAATCTCTAAACCTTATTACGAACTACAATCTAAACATAATGTTTATTTAAGCTAGGTTAAAAAATTTCAAGTATCAAAAAAATTACCATGAACGTTTTTACATTGAAATTCTTTTGTTATGGTATTTTTTGGAAATAAGTATTTTAAACAAATAATCAATTAGTTAATTGAAATTCATAGAAATTATTGGATGAATGAAATTCATTCAATTCAAAAAATTTTATCTCTTTATGAGTTATATACAAAACTTTAAGACATACAATTTAATTTGTATAGTAAGTAAGTCTCTGCAATTCGATCACAATTAAAATAATATTTAATTCAAATGTTTAAAAACTTACACACATTAGCGACCAACTCTAGAGGACCTATATTTTCAAACATTATAACTGTGTGACAAAAGGTATTGCGATTTATGATTGGAATTTTGATTGCCTATTTATATCGCCTTGAAAACGATATTTTACAACGCGATAATTCGACGAGACCCGAGCTAGGAAACAAAACTATCTAGTGCCATCTAGCGGCAAGAGAAAAATATTTTCAGCCTATAAGCAGACTGCAGCTGCTGATGAACGGTCCTGCAGTTTGCGAGCGTTTTCTATTATCATTTATCACGTATCAGTAAATTATAGTTTTTAGACACACTTTATTACTTAATAATAATATTGTATATAATAGGTAAATTACGTTTTATTTATTTTTTTAAAATTTTTATTACATAATGTTACGATTAAAACCCATAGTGAGTATTATCCGATTCGATTCGCAAATCCCTAAAATACCCGCTCACGCACAATGAATTCCTTTTAAAGGTCCGTTCGAATCAACAGTTGTCGTCTTCGGACGCCCAACGCTTGTCCCCATTACTGATTGCGGACGATTTTCACGGTGAAACGTAATTGAAACATTTTTGAAATTAAAACTTACTGTACGCTCGACCCGGAGTAATGGCAAACTTTGTGATTTACGGTACGTTTTGTTGTTCTATGCATCAATCATTATGGAAATAGAATTGACCTAGTTTTTGTGTACTAAGTAGATCACCTATTTTAATATAGCGTTATGGTCCACTGATTAGTGTACTAACCCATTTAACTTTTAACTCATATTTATTCCACAATATACCTGATCGAATTCAAAATTTTTAATTATTTTATATTGTACCTACTTATACAACTGGGTAAGTTCCAAAACAGAAAAAAAAAACGTTAAATACCTAGTTAGCTCTAGGTATGACATTCTATGTTACAGATTGTTTACATTTTATATCACAAGTGGAATATTCTAAAACAATCTCAAAAAAGTAATTCTAAGTACCTCTAGGTAATCTCTAGAGCTATGTATAAAGTATAATAGTTCTTTTGAGCTTTGAAATTGTACCAGTTAGAAAACTGGATGTTTTTAATTGTTTATCAATGACTTTTATGTATAACTTATTGAGTTTTTAACATTTTAAATTGCGTCTATCTTATGTTCAATTTATTCTTAAAATTATTGAAAGCTATTTAATACAAAATATAAAATGTTGGTTAGTAAATACTACATTTTTTAAATTGTTACTGTTTTATGTTAGTAAGTACCTATCTATTATAAATAAATGTAATTACGTACAAGATAGCTTAAAATAAATTGTATTGAAATGTATGTTGTGAAAATAGTCAAAATTGGAAAATGTTTGTATTGTAAATGTTAAAATATTATTATTATTATTATTATTATTTATGTAGCTGATAGTAAATTTCATTTTGTTTCAGAATCAAATAAAACATATAATTTAAACAATTTGGTTTTCATAATTAGTTTGTAACCAATAGAATTGCTGGAGACTGTATAACACTATGTCAAATGTAGTTTCGTATTCATCTGTTAAAACTGAATTTAATGTTTCACCTAGAAACAATGATGACAATTCGAACAACAACTTTGAAGAAAATGGGGAAATGGAAAATGAACAATCAATTTTGGATGGTGTTTTAAATTCTAATTACGATACAGTTTCAGACTGTGGAAATTCTGTTCATCGATGTGATAGATGTGATAACTATGAAACTTCAAACGAAACAAGTTTAACATCACATTTAACTACCTGTCAAGGGACAGAAAGCAACAATGAAAATTATTCACAAACAAATCGTAAACTATTTGTTTGTGATATATGTAATATGAAATTTTCAAATGGTGCCAATATGAGAAGGCATAAAATGAGACACACAGGAGTTAAACCTTACGAGTGTAAAATTTGTCAAAAACGATTTTTCAGAAAAGACCATTTGGCTGAACATTTTACGACCCACACTAAATCATTACCATTTCATTGTCCAATATGCAATAGAGGATTTCAACGTCAAATTGCAATGAGGGCACATTTCCAGAATGAACATGTGGGTCAACATGATATGGTTAAATCATGTCCGTTGTGTAATTTTAGAGGAAGTACAATGAAAAGTTTGAGAGTTCATTTTTTCAACAGGTATATAATTAACAATTAATTGTAGTACCTAGTTTATGTTTTGTATATTAAAATATGCATTTTAAAATTAACTTTTATCTTCTGTTTTATTTTTGTGTTTAATTGAATATTTAAAAATTTTAATTTCAGGCATGGTATTGATCTAGACAATCCAAGTATTGGTGTACCTAATTCTACTTCATCAAACCATGTACCTATTGATTTTACTTGTGAAAATATTAGTACAAGTGGAGCTTGTAGTGACAGTGGAGATTCAATTAGTGAACAACGTTCAGAAAGTAATGCAACACCACCAATGCATTTTTTGACACCTCACGTAGAAATATCAATGGCAGAACATACTACAATTGAATACTCATCTTTTTCCACTTCCCAAGTAAGTTTGATTTATATTTTATTATTTTACCAATTATATTCTAATTTCGGACATAGATACAATTGTTATACTATAGTACATTGAAATAAATAGTGAATAACTTTTACACTGCTCAGAGGCAAACAAATGATTTTTAAGATAATAGGTGCAATTAAGTATTTCTAATTAGTTCATTGATTAAAACATTGTGATTTCATTAAAATTAAAAAAAAACTGGAAAAATGTAAACATAAGTTTTTTTTTTTTGCAAAACTTTTTTGAATAACAATTTAATTTTGTAATCAATTTAAAAATATAGGTAGCAATACCTATATAAAATAATTTTTCTAGTAACGTTTAGAAATTACATTATTCCTGTAGACATATTTTAGACATTTTTTTAGTTTTTGGATCATTGCTTAGAAAAAATTCACAAAATTTTTCAATTTAAGTTCAAATTAGGTCCTTTTTACCCATCTTTTTGTGATATGATAGACAAAGATTGGAGCACTTATATGTCTCTATGTCACTTATTTGTCTCAAATAAGTAATGATGAAAATGGAAATTTCAAGTCATTGCAAACTTTTTACTTCTTTTGTTCTTATGATCATAACTAAAAAAATAATCAAACACTCAAATTACTCTACAAATAAATTATCATAATCCCCATTTCAATATTTATGAGAAAAGTTGTATATGGCCAGATGGTAATTCCAATTTCTAATTAGCATATCACTAAAAAAATTTGGAAAGTCAACTTAGATGGTACCTTACTTGGATCTTTTATTAAAATTTTGATTTGTTTTTGAGTTATGACCAAAAAAAACCAAAAGTTTTAAAAATTATTGGAAAACAGATTGAAATTTCTACATTTTTAATCTCTTTTAAGAGAAGGAGGAGGCTTCAATCTTTATGTTGAATACCTCAAAAAGTTTGAATTTCGGTTTTACTATTACATTTTATTTGAAACTTTTTTTGTTGATATTTTGGTTATTTTCTGAGATATGTGCACAAAAACAACAAAAATTAAAAAATCACTCAATTTGACTATTTCTATTTTTAGGTGGAATGGGCAATCTAATAAATCTCTTTATACCTCAATAAAGTTACAGAATTTGATTTAAAATATATTATACTTGAAAAAATTTTTAAATTTATATATTCAACCAACTGTAATCCAAAAACACACTCTAAAAAGCCTGGAGGTGGAGGGGCGAGTAGTGGTTTGATGGAATCAAAACTGATACCATTATATTTTAAATTGAAAAATAAGCAATAACTGGCTTTATCGCTCATCTGTGATTTATTTTTGCAAGAGTGCTTGGAGGGTTCCAATCTTTTCATGCTGTGCCAATGTAATAAGTTGTTGGACCTAAATTATTTTGTAAACACATTTTTGGCTAAAAGAAGTCTACTTATTTAGTGATTTTTGAAAATGTTGAGTTAGACAATGATGTGATTAGAAAAATAGGGAAAGGTCATATCATTTTGGTAAAATAATGTTGGTCAAACCTCTGAGTGGGTTACTATTTTGAATGGTATTGTATTACATAAATCAAAAAAGGAAAGAAATATAGTAAATTTGAGATTGGGTGAGAAGTTGTTTGGCATAACAATTACGCTTTGAAGTGGGTCACTTCATTGTTTTTAGCATCAAGTAACAAGTAATAGCTCATTTATCAATGTTACTGTTAGTATTAGTTAAAATTTTAACACAATTCGCACAATTAAAATCATTAGCATCTTAACAACATTGTATTAATAATCAAACTACCTATTCTTACACTTTTGAAATGTATTATTTGCCTTTAATTAGAATATTTTAGAATATATTATTTTATTAGAATATAAAACTCTTAATAGTTAATATTAATTTTCACTTAAATATATTTCTTATACTTATATTTAAATGCCAAACTGTTTCTTAATGAAATGTGTCTTATATTGTTCATATTTTATTGTATTTAGATAAACAATTGTGACATAAAAACTGAACCCGTTCAAAGTATTCTGGCTATTGAAGATGTTTCTCAAGACAATGAATGTTCAAATTCTCCACATTCGACAGGGTCAAACTCTAATATGTCTTCTTTACCAATATTGTCTAGAAATAATCGACAAGAAGGGGAAGTTAGTACAATAACACCTTCTGTTTCTTTAATTCCAATAAAACAAGAACAAAGAGATGAACCTACCAAAAAAAATAGTACAAATAATGTTCATAATGGAAAACTAGAGTCAGAACATTTTCAGCCCAATTCAAATCTCTCACCGTTAATAAAAATTTCACCTCTAAAATCATTGTTACGCAATGAGTTCAAACGAAAAAGCGTTGCTTTGAATAACGCAGAATCGTCCCAACCACTTAATACAGATCCTAGCCTATGGAGATTTATGGCGTTTAAAAAAACATTACAATGTTCATTTTGTGGTATTACGTTTCCAGACCAAACTTTATACTTTCTTCACAAAGGTTGTCATTCTGAAACCAACCCCTGGAAATGCAATATTTGCGGAGAACAGTGTAGTAACGTTTATGAGTTTAATTCCCATTTATTAAGTAAAACCCATCAATGATAGTATTTGACATTGCATGTTCATAATATATTGTGCCCTTGAGGGGAGGAAATTCAATATAAATAAATAAATAGTTTCTAAAGTAAAATTAATTGAAGCACATGTATTATCAACATTTTTAAATACTTCTCTAATGTTTATCATTGTTTAAAAATTACTAAAATTTTAGCAATGTTACGAAATTGTTTTAATTCAAATTTCAAAGTTGTATATTCAAATGTAAATAAATAGTATTTGTTGAATTAAAAATATCTTTTACGGTGATAAGAAAATTCAACTTTAGTACTTGTAATATATTGAAAAAAACAAACTTGATTCAATTTTTAAAGTACAATTGTTTTAATTATCTTTTACAGTAGCAATAATAAACAAAATTAATATATTAATGGACTTCTTTTAGGTAATGTTGATTGATTATTATTAAAAAAAAAATTTAATTACAGACAAATTGAGAATCTCCTCTATTTTTGAAAGCTGTTAATTATAATTATCTAAAATGTAAATTACTTAAGTTTATCATTTCTATCAAATTCAAATACTTAATAAAAAACATGCTGTGCAATATTGTAAACTGATTTAAAATCAATCTTAGAAATGTTAAATCTTAGAATTAAACATTTTGATTTTTATAAAAGTAAAAATATATTAATATTTTTTTTTAAACCAGATATGGATAACAATTATTTATAAAATAAAATTATAAATGTTATTAAAAATTAAACTTTCAAACAATTAAATGACTATAAATATTTTCTAAAATTTATTAGGTAATTTTTAACACAAAAATAATTATTTTTATTTGATCAACAACCACATAATATTTACTATTCCAGTCAAGGTAAATCAGATAATACATTAATTTATAAATTCATGGTAATATTTTTTGATACTTTTTGTATGATACTAGTTATATCTTAAAAGGATTCAACACCTAGCTAGATAGACTAAAATATGGACAATTGCTGTGCGTCAATAAAAAGTTGAATTTGTATTTTGAAAAACGGTTTTAGTTTTTTAATGTGTTTTGAAAAAATCAATCAAACAATTTTTTATTTTAATCAATTTGTGCTATAGGAATTTAGTATTAAAATTAGAAAAAATCATTTTTTTTAACAATTACATTTCTCAAAGTTTTTAAATTGTACAAAACATTATTTCTATCCTACCTTAGCCAATTAAATCTTTTTTTTCACATTTGTAATTCAATCAAATAAAGTCCCACTTTTATTCTCCTTGTAGATCTTTAAAGAACAATTAAGTTGTTACTATGGTGTCACACTGTATTTTAGCTTAATCATAAAAAAACACATAAAGAACTGAAAACATTTTTCAGAATCATAACCCTACATTTTATTGCTCAGCAGTTTTTGTATTTTAGTTGATTTAGCTAGGTGTAATCCCTTTAATTGCCATAAGAAACAATTGAAAATATTTATTTTACTAGATTAATAATTAAATTTTTTCAAACTTGAATTTCAATCAAAGTATTTATTCATGGGAATGATATTTCTTCAATTATTATTAGGTGACTTTTCTAACATTTGTTAGAATTTATTATATATTAAGTTCCAAAATATCAATATATTCAATAACACTTCTTTTATGTTATGTATATTTTAATTTAAAATATACGTGACCTTAATCTATGAGTTATTGAACTAAATATTTTATATTTTACAAGTGGTTTGTGGCCTTATGTGTTATTTAGATCTATTTTTGTTCAATGATGTTTAAATTTTCATTTATATTATAATTGGTCAATATTTTTGAATCATTAAACTTTCCGTCCAAAATGCCTTATCAGTATATATTTATTGTGTTGCACGTAAATTTGTATTGTAAATTAATTTTTGGGGTTTAATTTTGTATAAATTATATAAAATTCAAACAACTTTTCAAACTTAATTATTTATTCAATTTTATACCAACAAATTTACATATTAAGTTAAAAAGTTTTAGTTTTGTACTTTTCTTTTCTACATGACTTGTCTTAGTCTTCCATACCATACAATACCATAACATAGAAATAAGAATTTTAACATATCATTGTAAACAATTTTTGTACCTACTTAACTACTGGTACAACTGGTAATTGTTATTATTACATTAGGTTAATATATTATGTTATTTACATTTTAATAATTGGTAAGTGATATCTGCTTATAAGCCGTCCCTGTTTAGTTTAAATACAAAATCTATTTAGGCATTATTATAAAAATGGTTAGTTTACTAAAAATTGTTTTGTTGATTTATTTATTTATTTATTTATTTTTTTTATTTTTTTTTTTTTTGAAATATTGGCTATGTAGCTATAACTGTTCGAATACTAAAATATAATATTATTTAAGTAATAATGAGCTAATGAGCTGAGCTCTTCTAAAAAAAATTAGTATTTAAAAGAGTATTGTGAGAATGTAATAATGTTAACAAGTTTTGTTACAAAAACTACTGTTGTACTGTGGCAGTTATTTTTCCTATATTTATTAAGCCAAATAATGATGTATTGTTGGTTTATATTTATTTAATCTAAATAATAATTAATAATAAGAACTAGCAAGCTAAAATCTTAAGGTAAATAATATTAGGAACCCACCTTTTAGTATTATTTTATAAGTTTTATTGTTATTATATTGTTGCACGAATTTGTTTCCAATTTATATTACATGTTAATTTAGTTATATTTATCGCCATTATTTAATTGTTATAAATAACGGAATTCAGGGTTTTAATTATTTTATTAATTATGTATGTTTAGAACAATAATCGACTGTTGCAACTTTTTTTTTGTATAGTAATTTAATTTTACTCTAATATTGTGAAAATTTGTATTTATTATGCAGTTTTTAATTTTTCATTGAACATTTATTTTTGTCAAAAAGATCAAAACAAAATAAAGTTATTGAATAAACATAATAAATAAAAACATAAACATTGTATGGTACCAAAAAATCTCTAACAAATATTTTTTTTTTTTAGAAGTTAAGTATTTTTCTTATATGTAATATTCTACTTGTATTATTACTACATTTATGTTTGTTTTTACTTATTCTGTACTTGTGTTGATAATTTTTTTGTTTATTAAGTACAAAAAAAAAATTGTGTGATTTTCAAACTGCGACTGAAAGTTTGTATTCCGTCCAAATAGTATAAAATAATAATGCTACATTTATTTATTTGTAGTTATTGAATTTTTAACTGTTGTAATATTAATCATTGTTAGTTAATAAATATTAAAAACTAATAAATTGAGTTTTTTCTTTCATCCAACATCCAATATATTTTAAACTGGATATGGTACAGTTTGTTCTTGTTTTAATTTTTTTTAGATTATTCCAAATAGGCAATAATTCGTACTTTGATTCAAACCAAGTATTTCAATGATTGGATTGAATTTTCAATCTGCAATTAAAAAATGCATTAAAATAACCATAAATAATACACTATTTTTAATATTTACAAAATTTTATCCCAGAAATCACTCAACAAATAAAGTTTTACTCTGAGCCTATACAAACATAATTGTATACATTTTAAAGATCCATTATTTGCATTGGTACAATAAATTTCATAAAAAGAAGTTTTATGCATTTACTATTTTATGCTTTGCAGATTTTGTCCATTCCTTAGTGATAAGTGTCATCACTTAGCAGTTACATAATTTTTATTTGCGTATTTAAAAGTATGCTATTATTTTTTTTACAGTTATAACTCATTTACATTTATTCAAAACACCTCCTGGGATTTGTTTTAAGCTTTTACAAAAGCATGTTAGTACTTCTATTTTTTCTTATTCACACTAATACAGTAACAAGGAACAAGTCCTGTGCAGTTTGATTTCATAAAATAATCATAAAACAACATATTATAATATTATGCCCTTGAGGCGTCAAAATTCAAAATAAATAAATAAAAAAAAATATTTTGTCACATTACAATATATATATATATATATATATATAACTATTGTGCCATATTTTACAAAACTTGGCTTCATTTGCAATTATTTTTTCTAAAAACTCTGCTGAAATAGTTATAGAAAGATATTATTGGGCTTTTGACTTTAAAATAATCTGATGGGTCAATACAGATTGTTGATTGTTAGTTTCTGTGAACTTAAGTGCGCTCTTAAAAATACATTTGAACTGATATCATACAATTAATTTTCTAACATACTATTTTGACCATTATGTTGGACATACCACTTGTTTTGGTCTATTAAATTTTATTCTTATGTTTAACTAGAATAAATCTATTCTTAATAGTTTATCAACATTTTTAATTTTTGTAACTCATCAAACTTGTAACTTTTTTTAGTAAAATAACACATTGTTTTTGAAGTCATACATCTAGCAACACAATTTTTATTTCCAAACACATTAGGTATACAAATTATTAATACAAATAACAAATTTAAGTACCTATAAATATTAAATTATTAGTTCAAATCTTACAAATTAATAACTTTACAAAATAGTAAATAGTTCAACAGTTGGCTTATGGAGGTAAAAATGTAAAAAAAAAACCTAATTTGTTAAATAATTCTATTGCAAATTTATTTAACTACAATTGATCACTTCCACCATGATTTACTACTTGTGATTCCTTACTCCAAATAGGTGGAAATTTAATGACTAGTATAGTTATATTGTCTAGAGAACCTCTATAAAATGATTGCAACGTTAAGTATTGAGCTCCATAACATGACTCATCGATGTGAGTTTTAATGCATTCAATAGCTTCTTCATTAGTAAATGTATCCCATAGGCCATCAGATGCTAGTATTATAAATTGTGGATCATGATGAGATAAATCAAATGTAAGAACATCTGGATTGGCAATGACAAATTGTTTTGTTTTCAGTGGATAATCTCCAAGCGCTCTTGATGTGGCCAACACACCTGCAACTCTCCATACACCATTAAAAGAAATGAAACCACCAGCTTCTGCTATTCGTTTCTTTTCTCGCATCTAAAATTCAAAGTTTATAAATCATCAGAAAAAAGATAATAAGATAATTATAGTGTTCACTATGTAATTTTAGTCGTGTTCTTAGTCTCCAATTTATTAAGTAATACTATTAAAAATTAAAACTGTATAGTTGACAGTTGACGGGTGGTAGAAGCCTAGTCTAAATCAACCCCAGTAATGACTAGTAAAAACTAGATTATATATAAGAAATGTTTTATAAGTTTAAATTGGTATTTTTTTTTTCTTTCCCCCTACCAAATTATTCTAGCACGTAACTATTATTAAAATCAGAACATCTACCAAAATAAATTTAAAATATCGTTTTTTTATTATTCTATTCTATTATTAATTTTAATCACTTATTCAATTGGAATATAATATATAATGGTACGGCTCAGCCCCGCGATTGTCTCAATTTGTGCAGGTGCGCAATCACGCTACCCACCTAAATAGGAAAGTATCAGAGATATGCTATCAGATTACAGTGGTCCTGTAGTATGCGTATGGGCATTATATGTAATACAACTAAGTTATCTGTGCTAATAGTAAAAATAATACTCTTACTCATAATGTTAAGTACTACATACATACATACATAAGCCCAATCTTGTAATTTAAAATTGTTCTCCAAAACATTAAAAATACGAAAAGTAATTTTATAAGTTACACATTCCAAATCTTACATGAATAAATAAAAAAATTTTAAAAGACTAAAAAAATAATGCCAAAATGGAAAGCAATAATTTTTTTCCTAATTTATTATATTTTATAGCAATCTAGGTAGAATTTATTTTACAGATACAAGTTAAATAATTTGTTTGTTAGTTATTTTATCAAACATATTAAATAATTATAACTTATTACTTGTTGTGGTTTATGATCAAATGATATTGGTATAGCATTTCCTTTCTTATCACACATGACACCTCTTGAATCTCCAACATTTGCAACAAATAGTGTGCTACCTTCTATTAAAGCAATTAGTGCCGTGCTACCTACATCATACAAAATATGATTTATTAATTACTATAAACACACAATTAATTTAACTTTAACTTTAAAGTATAACATGATACAGTAGATACACAGTATTTACAATCAAAATATAAATTTAAAAATGAATGAACTGTATTCTTTATGTACTAACAAAACTGTCATTCTGTATGCACTAAAAAACCATTATTAATACAAATATTTGCATAATAAATTATGTAAAATTAAATATGCAAAATATGATGTGAAAAAAAATTTGTTATTTTAATAACAATTTTGGTACTCTACATTTTTAAATTATTTTAAACTCGAGTTCATGTAAATAAATAACAATCAAGGTGGAGCAAATGAAAATAAGTTTTTATCAGAATAAGTACTTTGGTGAACTTAAAGGAAAATATTAATGATATTTTACCTTAGCGCAAAATCAAAACTAAATAGTTATCTTCAGAAAAAATCATGATAGTTCAAATGCATAAAAATTTAAAAAGGTAAAAATAACAATAAAAAATTTTAATAGATTGATTTTAAACAAAAATTTGTATAACTAAGCTAAAAATCTCAAGTATAGAAAACTAACTTTAGTCTAAGAGTCATCACATTGCAAAACAAATTTACTATAAAATAAATTTTATACATATTTTCTTTTACAAAGAAGCAAAAAAAAAATTATTAATTATACAGCCCTTATTATAAGCATAAAAATAATAATAATTGATAGTTAACTTTTAGTCAATTCAATATTAATTTTCAAACAATGACAGATAAACTAATTAAATAATGAAATAAAAATGGATTTCAAAATAATTCTCTGAATTTTTTAATTTTATTTTAACATTTATTATTGTTATACACAATCTGTAATTATTATTTTACAATAAGCGTATGTGATGAAGGTAAAATGGCTTGTGTGACAGGAGATAGAGAGCCAACCATTGAAGGCACTTAAAAGTTGGAATTTATTTTTATGTGTTAGTAGGAGAGAATAAGATTGGGTTCAAAAGAGAGGGGGGAAGTACAATCGTTTTAATTTAATAGATGACGACACCCGGTTTGTTTAAGTCGCCTACTGGGGTCACCAGGAATAGTGTTGGTGGATAGTTTGGAAGTCTATCTAACATTGCGATGATATTGTAAAACAATATATTAAGTTATACAAGTTTGATTAGAATAAAATATTACCTGCAATATCATAAGTTAATTTAGCTGCTTCTATTAAAAGCTTATCAGCTGCTAGAACTTCATCAATCAATAATTTTGAAAAATTAATAGTTCCATCTTTCAATATATATGATGAAGGTTTTATTGTTATATTTTCAATATTTTTTGAAGAAATATCATTTTTATTCAAACTAAGTGAATCATGTTTCCTATTTCTATTTGTTTTAATAACAATGCTATCATCTGCAGTAGTGTTAAGTTTGATATTTGCTTTATTCTTTAATTTGGTTTTCATTTGAGGAGTCAAATTATATGGTGAACTTGAAATTACTATATTGGGTTCATAATTTGTATAACTGTTTTCATCATGCAACTTTTTGACTTCTATAACTTTATTTATAAGGTTTTTCATCAAATGATTGGTTGCGTAATTTGCAGCAAACTGAAAAAAACATATTTTAAAATAATAGATGTTACTTATTCTAGAACAAAAAATACATTAGTAGATTTTTCAAATAAATTAATTAAAAATGTTGAAAAAAGAGGGAATATTATAATCAGAAAATAGAAGTTGAAACTAGAAAAAAACATTAAGGTAATTATTGAAAATTTTTTGTTTGGTATGTATTTAATATATATATAAAGACTCTATTTATCAATAAATTTTTTAACAAAGATTTTTTCTCATGATTTTCCAGAAAGTAGGTAGAACTTTAGAATTTAGTTTGGTCTTAAAATTTTAATACAATTTAACAACACAATATTTTCCAACAAATACACATAATATATTTATATATGGGTAAACAATTTTAAAACATGTTGTTTTAGCATTTTATAATTTTTTAAATTAGAATTTTTGTAGTATTAAAAATTACCAAAATTGTTCAATTACAATGAAAATTAAACATATAGAATTGATAAAAATCAAAAATCATTATAAAAATGTCAAATAATTTCAACTATTTTTTTACTAAATAGAGAATTTTAGTAGTCTTTCTTAAATTAAATTTATAAATATACATAATTTATATGAAAAAAAATAATAATATCATATGTTCGTATGATTTACAAAAACATTAATTCAGCTTACTTCACCACCATGTCCATCAAAAACAGCAAATAACGATATGCCAGTATTCATAATATTAGATTTTATAACAAATCTGTCTTCCATTTGAGACCGTCTCCCTTTAATAGCATACACGCCAATATTTTTACCTTCAAATTTCCAGTTTCTGGAAAGTGCATCTTTTTCGTCGGCCAATAGTTGGAAGTTGTCATAACCAACAAAAGTAAAACTTCGACTAATTTTTTTTAGAAATCCATTTGTATTTTGAAATACATTGCCAGAAATAATTAATAAACATAATAGTAATGCTAAACAAAATATAACTTCTGGCTTAACTATATAAAATTGCACATATTTCCACATGATATAAATTGAATTAAGTTTGTTTTTAGCTGAAGTCAACTTTGATGATAAAAGCTTCATGTGTGTCAAATAAACTTGATATATTATTCTGTCTTCAATTTTGTCATCCATTACAGTGTCAGAACAACAAAATATTTCATTATCGATAAGTGAAAAGCTGCATCACCTGTAATAAATGTATTTATTGGTTATTAATGTAAGTTAATTATAATTAGCATGTAGGTTATTAATGTAAAATAATTTCATGCTTGAACTATGTACATATATTCAAACATTTTGTAGGCTATTATTATTATTTTTATCATTTATTTGAAAAAAAAAAACAATTTAAACAACAAATTACGAGGAAAATATATGTTATAAGTACAAGTACCTACTTTATGGTACAAACATGAAGGAGTTTTTTAAGAAGTCACTCGGCAATAACTTATTTAATTTGTATGGGAATATACTATAGGTAACTATATTATAGGTATACACTAATAAAAGAAAACAACAATATTGTAAAAACAAAGAACGCCAATCACCCTACATTATGAATTTGCAACACAAATAGATATTCAAGTAAATTAAGTTTGACATTGAACCTATAAATTCTGGGCAACATAAGTCATAAACGTATGGAGGACTGAGATATGTTTGTAGGGTATTTAAACTAATTACAGACTCAATTCTTTTTCCTTTAGCCGACTGTTTACCGGCTCATTAAATTGAAATAATTGAAATGATTGCAAAGTATTACTTCTTTATTCCAAGTTTTTTGTATGCGTTGAGAAATCATATGCCACTAGTATGTTCAGAGTTAGTTTTGAGAAGCAGCTTTTAAAATACAATACTTCCAGCAAAAAATCATCTTAAGGAATTGTTTTAAAGACTAAAAAACATGTTCAAGAATAATGAATGTTGAAACTGCCCACCATATTATTTTGATATACCAATAATAATAATTTATGATTTGTAAAAATGTTTAGTATTAACCTATTTAGAGGAAAACTTAATGCTCGTACCCAATTTTAGAAGTTTCAATTCTTGTAATTTAATGTGCAAAAAGAGTAAAATTTATGTTTGATATATAAGTAAAACAAGTTTATTTTAAAACTACCTAGTATTTATGTTGCAGCGACAGATGCATTTAATATATATATTATAAAGGTGATTTGTTTCCCAAATTGAAAAAAGTTTGGTACAAATCAAAGAATAACAACAAGAATATTATTTGTAACAAAAACCTTAGTGAACTGTATATATTTTACAAGAAATCTTAGAAAAAAAGCTTTTAATTTGGTTCATACAGTTACAATTATAATAATCTTATACAGCAATTTGTATTTTTTAATTATACAGAACAATAATGAATAATAATTAATCATAGATGTAATTAACGTTAATAATGGTGGTTGTTAGTTTGACCCAACCGTAAAAAGCATACAAAATTAAATAAACAATAGAAAATTGTGTAGAAATAACTATACAATTCGACTGCAGTCAACAGATAATACTACCATACAGACAAACAAAACTTTACTTTTAAAAAAACTTACATGGCCACGCATAACATTGCCAAATACAAAAATTTTTAAAAATTAACGTGGTTTTGAAAAATCAGCAACAAAAACAATACCACGAGCACAGCAGCACTACACAGAAGAACGACCGCAATCAGGTAGAATAAAAACGAACTTGACAGTGTCGAATTCAGAACAGTTGGTCTCTTATAACATGACTTGCCAAAGTATTATCCCAGGACCAAAATTACAAAAACGAGAAAATTTTTGAACAGAAAAATATTATAAATTGACACTGATAATTGATATCAATGAATTACAATAAATATTATACATTATACAAAACCAAAAACTTTAAATACATAAATTAAGACCGACAGTTATCAGACGTGTGCAGTGTGCATCATATTCCAACAGTCACAAACTGGCAACGGTAGTGCTGCTGTCTATAGGTACTGCCTGCCAACGGACTGATCAACAAACACAGAATTGAAAAATTAAAAACATGACACCTACAGACATAAAACAGACGATTTGTTTTTTTATGGTAAGTACCCATCACATTTTAAGATAGTCTTATATCTTGAATCGAGGTATGTCTGTGAGTTGAGTGATTTCTAGCGTAGTTTTTACTTCAATTTTTGAAATTGGAAACGTGCAGTGTGCACGTTACTGCGTTCTATTCATAAAAATTTGCTAACAACAAAAGAATGAAGGACCCGATAGAAAAAAGTAAATACTCACGCAAACAGCCACCTAAATACAATTAACCTGCCATATATATATATATATCGGCTTGTATATTGGTGATTGCGAACAGCAACGCCGAGCCAGAAGATATATTCCACGACCGACCAAAAAACGCAGTACCATTAGTTTTTTGATCGGAATTTTGCGACGAAAACTTACTACCTACAAAAATCGAATACAGATTACAGTAAGTAATTACAGTAAGTAAGGTAACAATTAACACGGTGACCGTGATAATAACAAAAAAAAAAAAATTTTCAAAATAATATTGATAAGGGCGAAATTATTATTCATTAGATAATGTTATCATATAGTTCGATGTTATTATTACTCCGAAAGAACGCTCATTATCAACGTTTTGTGTTATCACCACATTTGAAATTTGAAGAACTCAGCATCAGTCGCATAATGTATAATATATATTTGTTGTTCATATCTGTCGCATCGGTGATCTATATATTATACATTATAGCCAAAGTGGATGGATCCACCTTGATTATAGCTAAGTAGGCGCAGAATTAATACCTATAGATGAAATCAGAGTAAAATATCAAACTTACGGCGATAAAGACTATGATAGATCACATTATTTTAAGATAGGATTATCATAGTTCCTTATCATTTATGAGACCGGCGTCGTGATAAGAACTACGCCATTACCGTCGTCGCCGCGATCACGTCTTCGAGCCGTCTATCGCGACGGCGCCAAGTTTCGTAAACGCTACGGTTTGTAGTCCGTAAATTCCCGCGGCCCTACTGATAAAAGACCGTTTCCCGATCGCGCCGCCCCGCGGTTGGTTTTACTGGCCGTCGTATGTAGTAAACCGCGATCTTCGAGTCTCGTGCCGCTGCTCTCCTTATACTCCGTATAACGTTGTAAGACGCCAGTCACGATGTTACACGGACAACACTAATATTAACATTTCGTTTCCCCCTCCCTTGAGCGTCTCCATTTTGAAGTCCGTTTCCCGAGGGCCGCGGAGCTATCGTCTAGCGGACAACGGAGCGCGGCCGAGGGGCGGCGAACAACAACAGCATCTACCAGCCTGTATCTCGCGGAGCGTCATTCGCAAGACGCGAACGCTTCCACGTGTTTTGTTCCTTTGTTTGCGTCGATCGAAAGGACCGCGAAGTGTGGCCCACTACCCAAGTGTGAACGCATCTCGACTCTACCGGAGTGACCGAACTACACACATTGTCTGCTGTCGACGACAGTATGCTCGTGTGGATTCCGTTCCAGCCGTCTCGTCCCGTCGTCGTTGATCTACCGTAACGTGAATTTTTCAAACGGTCGTCCGTCACAGGTACGTCATGCTTGGTTATTACTATTTGTCCATCTTTGCAATCAAACCGTTAGTAGTCCGTCCGTGGTTGACGTTAGATCTTCTTCACGCGTTGCCACTTACCAGCGCTTCTGTCGGATAAACACGATGGTTTATTTGAGAATTTTACACACACGACCACCACAGCCACGACTTGAC
Organism: Hormaphis cornu; assembly: GCA_017140985.1. Lineage (NCBI taxonomy): Eukaryota > Metazoa > Arthropoda > Insecta > Hemiptera > Hormaphididae > Hormaphis > Hormaphis cornu. The sequence continues at coordinate 22,970,247 of CM029361.1, forward strand.
ATCGCTACAGACGGTGACAGTAGTTGCTTTCGCCGCCAAACGCGCCGCTAAAAGTGGCCATGTGTGAAAAAGAGCTCTAAGGCGGGTCTTCTCGGGGGCCACCGAAAACAAAACGGTATGCTAACCATTTACTTGACGGTTCGCTCGTGGCTAAAAAATTTTAGGGATACCGATAATATGTTGTAATAGGTACCAACTGAACGGTTTTTTAAAGAGGATTAAGAGAAAGCGAACGTTTTGCTAAACAATTTTGACGTAAACTAATCGCCGAACGGTTAGACGAGCAAACCGTCGGTTTTGCGAAAACCCAACTGAATATATTGGAGGCGCAGTTCTCAAATGGTTGACGACCCAGAACTAGAGACAAATTTAAATTTTATTAGGTAATAAAAAGATTATTTTAAATGTCAGTCCCACAAATAATTCTAAGTTCTAAGTAGCAAGTTCCTAACTTTAATACTTACTTAGGTATGAGTATAAAAATTAATTCTTTTTGTTGTAAACGCCCAAATTGGGGGGAAGGCCACTAATATTTGTTAGTTAAATGGGGCTCTGCGTAAATTCGGCCGGCTGGTCAGCACAACCGATGGTTTTAGATCACTAAAAGTTTAACTGCAGTGTAAGGATACATTGTTCAGAACTAAACCGATCCCCTTATTCTTTCATTTTATTTTTCAATAGTTAATGAAAAAATCTAATGTTGGCATAAGTGCAATTACCTGATAGGTAATATTTAATTAAATAATTAAATTATGAGCTTGTTGCCCGTCATAGTAGTGTCACAAAGACTGAGCGTGTTCAACTTATCACGGGATCATATAATATTAAATTTGGGATCTATAAGAATTATAAAATTAGTTCACTAATATTGGTTAGTCGGTAGGCACAATAATTTAATTTTTTGATTGGGTATTATCTAAACACGATTTAAAACAGGGCATGAAATTTCAGTTCAAAAGGTACTAGCCAGACTAAAATTGTTACTCGCCACTACTATTTTACAATACTTTTAAAAGATGAAACTTACTCGCCAACGATAAATTTTTACTCGCCAATGGCGAGCTGGCGAGTGGAAATTTCGCGCCCTGATTTAAAATAATTGTAAATAATAGATTATTATTGTAATTAAAATTGTCTACCTGACCTAACTGACACAAGTAATGTGTATAGCACAGTTACCTAGGTAATTGTAATAAAGTATAAATAAAGTATCACCTAGATTAAATATATATCTAAGGTATATTTAATCGTGATGCTTATATACATTATGTTAGGAAATAACTTATATAACAAGTTTATAATTGCCCATGTTATGTTTTAATATTTTAATCAAAATATTATTTAGAAAACTTGAATCTATTTTATTATTAATAATAATAACGTTTATTCAAATGAATAAAAACGGGCAGGTGCTCAATAGTACAGGTTATACATTATATAATATAGGTTGTACATTAGTGTATATATAAATATAAATAGATCAAATAACAATTAAATACATAAATAGAAAATTATCAAGAATATAAGCCTAATTAAATTTAAATGATAATATTACGTAATATTATTGATTGTATGTATCCTATGAATTTTGTCTTAAGAAGTATGTTAGAAATTAATATGAGGGTCCAGTTTATTACACAAAGCCGTGGCTCTTGGGAGCGGAGAGTTTTTTTAGATAATTTGTGCCGAGTGGTGTAAAGTGGTGGCAATTAAAACAGGAGTGGTACGATTATTGTAGGCAGGAAGATTCAATTGGATATTTCGTAATAAATAAGGCGCATCGATGTGAGTGTTTAACTTATATAGGAATGAAATGTCGGCAAGATCTCACCTAGTAGATAGTGTGGGAAGATTTAGGAAAGATCTGTCAAATAGTCGTGTTGTGTGAAAGAGTCAGATAAGTTAGAAAGAAAATACCCAAAAACACCGTCTGGTCCTGGAGATTTGGATTTACATAAAGAGCGCAAGCCGTCAGATACTTCGGCAAGGGAAATTGTATAAATGAGTTTGTTTAAGAACATTTTATACAATATATTTCGGTTTCTTCTGTCTTCAGAATATCTTATACATATCCATGATATAATTAACTAGGTATGATGGAACATTTTATGATATGAATGCTCACTCCTTATTACAACAGTTAAATATGGTGCTGTACTTTTGCCTGTTTTTATATTTTGTTGTTGTTGTGATATCTATAAGCCATTGAAAAATGACATATGACCAGCGTTATATTCATTTGCAACACTGAACGTTAAACAATCAATTCTCTTCATACCTAGTTTATTATAATTTATATTGTGCACAAATCAAAAGATATCAAAAATTATTTTAAAATTTCCGATGGGAAATATAATCACTATTCACAAGAAATATTTCTTCTATTATTATTAAACCATAACATTCAAAACAACAGATATATTGTATATTTAGCACATTATTTTTTAAATAATTTGTCTTGTTACTCCTGTGAATATTATATTATCTTTTGGGAGCAGGTTAATTATTTAAATTTTTTGTACTGTAATATTGTAGATGTTTATCAAATTCCTATCTACCTATGTATATTACTAGGTGTATATTAATGTTCTTTTTCTTTGCCTTCTTTTTAACTGTTTTGGGTCGGTCACTGTTTTGGAGGCTATACCTCCACAACTATTCATATACCCTATACATGCAATAATAATCTTCATATCATTCTCAATTGTTTTCATTCATCACATTTTTGGTCTTATTCTACTTCTCTTTCTTTCAACATTCATTTTGATAACTGTTTTTAATGCTTCTGTTTCTTCTATTCTCATCACCAACCTAGTCTATTTTTCTCATTGTGTATTTGTGTCCACTATATTTTATATATTTTTTCTTTGATACAACACTAACTCCAATTATTACTTCACTCGTCCATTTAAGCATTCGAAGTTCCATCACATTCATACTCTGTTGACTGTTCTATTTTCATAATTATGTAAGTTTTAGCTAGTTTCAATAATTATCTTGAAAGTTATGGCCAAAGAACTAAATTAATTGTGTCAAAAAACACGTTCGCCGTAATTTTTAAAGTTTTTCTTTAAATTTAGTTTAATTTCTTTGTTACTTTTTCAATTTTAAACTCTCAAATGTGAAATTCCTCAAAGTACTGCCTCAGTCCAAAGACTTATCAGAAAAGGTACTGACTTTAAAAATTGGGAAATTTTGACTACCCTTATAAAGTTTTTCACTGAAAAAAAAAAATTATTGTAAAAACAAAACATTCTTAGCTGCGCCCAGAATTTAACCACAACAAATAGGGGAGCATTTGGTCTGTGAAAACATACAAAGTTTAATTAAATTACAATTTTAAATTTATAGTGCTATATTAGTGTTAAAAATTAAATTATTTCTGGGTAATATGTCTAATTAAAAAAGTTTCTTTTAAAAATCTCTCTGGCGCAAAACAAAGTCAATTTTACGGTTTAAGGATTCCCCTCCTTCTCTACGCCGCTTAAAAAAAAAAAAAAAAGTTATTAAGTTAATTTTGTTTACTTATGTAGTTTATAAAAATCAAATTAAATTTTAATTAAATCAAATTTATTTAAATTCACATTAATTTTGTTTGTTTTTGTAGATAAATCAAAGCAGAAATGTTTAAAATGTTAAATATAATTGTGTATTGGGTATGATCTTTATTTAACTATATATTTATGATTTCAGTTAAGATGAGTTCAAAAAAAGATAATTCATCACCAAGAATTATGGTCTTTCGACCTACCTGGGAACAATTTCAAGACTTCAATGCTTGTATTGCTTTTATGGAATCTAAAGGAGCTCATAAAGCAGGAGTTGCAAAAGTATGTTAATTTATAGAATTTTTATTTTGTATTTTCAAACACAACCTCTAAACATATATTTTTAGTGTACATACTTAAAATTTACATTGGTGATACTTTATTTATATTTTTAGGTGATACCTCCACCTGAATGGATTCCTCGAAGAAGAAGTTACCACGAGGACGACATCATGAATATGGAAATACCGGCTCCAATTTCTCAAGTAACAAGTCCAAAACAGGATTATTTTAAAAAAAAATTAATTTTATTTATACCTACTATGTCTTGTTAATTTTTATTTAAGGTTGTTCAAGGTAAACAAGGAGTATATCAACAATTAAATATACAAAAAAAGTCAATGACTGTGGCAGAGTATAAAACTATGGCAGAGTCTCGGATGTACAGAACACCCGATCATTTTGACTATGCTGAACTAGAAAGAAAATATTGGCAGAATATAACTTACCAATCTCCATTGTATGGTGCAGATGTATCCGGTTCACTGACAGATAAGGATTGTAATGTATGCGTTGGATTTGAACAAATATTAAAAACATAATTGGGTAGTTGATTAATGTACTTTTCTTGAGTAAAGGTGTGGAATATAAGCAAATTGGGCACTATATTAGATTATGTGAACGAGGATTATGGTGTTAGCATTGAAGGTGTAAACACAGCATACTTGTATTTTGGTATGTGGAAGTCGATGTTCTCATGGCATACTGAAGACATGGACTTATACAGTATAAATTATATACATGAGGGTCATCCCAAGACTTGGTAATTTAATTATATGATGTACCTAATAATATGTTTACTAATTCCTATTTAATCGCTGGTACATTTTATTTAGGTATGCAATACCGCCAGAACATGGTCGTCGCTTAGAACGACTAGCCCAAAATTTTTTCACCAATGATGCTTCAGTGTGTCCTGCATTTCTAAGACATAAAATGACTATTATATCACCTCATGTACTTAAGCAGTATTCTATACCATATGACAAAGTAACTAATAAGATGTTTTATAAGTTAGATAGTTAATGTTAATTATAATAATTGTTAGGTATGAAAAGTACTTCTTGATGGGTAGAATCTTTTTTTATTTATTTTGTTACCCAGAAGAGGACCGCTTGCGCTTTGCTTTCCCCTGTGCTGTCATCTTTTATTACAACATAACTAACATCTTATTGAATTCTAGTAAATATTCATAAGAAGCTCACTCTATAAATGCTGGGGTTTCCCAAGACAGCATTCTCGCTCCTACACTATATAATCTTCTTACCTCCGATATACCACACTCAAATAATTCTACTCTAGCTACCTTTGCTGACGATACCGCAATTCTTTCTTCCAATAAATGTCTTCAAACTGCCACAAACCACCTCCAAGAACATCTTATAATCCTACAACACAGGATTCACAAATGGAGAATGAAAATCAACGAAAATTAATCAAATCTCATAACATTTAATCTTGGTCATAGGAAAAGTCAACCTATAATACTGAATAACAAAATAATTCAAACACAAAACTCTGTAAAATATCTTGGACTTCATCTAGACAAAAGATTAACTTGGACAACCCATATAAAAAACAAAAGATCTTCCCTCAATCTATAACTCCATAAATTCAGACAGCTCCTACAATCAAATCTCTCCCTTTAAAATTAACTTCTCATTTATAATCAAATCATTCGACCGGCTATGACCTATGGCATACAAATTTGGGGAACCTCTAAAGACTCCAACTTAAATAAATTCCAAGCCTTTCAATCCATAAATCTCCAACTCTTTACCAACTCCTCCTGGTATATCAGCAATCTCACTCTCCATAACGACTTGAAAATTCCAACTATCTTCGAAATTGCGTCAAATCACTACAAAAAATTTCATAATAATACTATTTATCATCCAAACCTTCTCATCTTTAACCTCTCCTCCCTCTCACTCCCAGATAACCCAATCCGCCGCCTCAAAAAAAAAATGGCCAAGTGACCTACTAAATACCTAAAGACAATTAATACATTAATTAATCAAAATTAAATATCTACCAGTCACTTCAAGTTTGAAGTAGTGTCACTGGGCACCCTCTTCTATTTTCGCCACCAAGCCTTGTAAAAAAATTAAATAAAACCATCAAAATTACCTATTGTAAATAGCTATTACAGATTGTATATTTTATCTTTTCTAATAAAAAAAAAAAAAAAAAAGAAGCTACAACTAATTTACAACTCTTTTCAATTTCAAAATTCTATACATAGCTCAATCATTATAAAAGTCTTCTAAAACTTGTATCTTACCTATTTTAATATAATGTACAAGTTTCAGATCATTCGAATTGTTATTTTGGAAATTATGGCCAAAAACTTATTTGATTAGTCAAAACAACGTTGGAAGTAATTTTAACATTTTTTTCATAGTTTTTTTACTGTAATTTTTTCAATTTTATACTCTACTAAAAATAAAATACCCGAATTGTACACTTTGTAATTGCATATACTTATTTCAACAACAAACTTGTTATCAATAGGGCGAATCTACAACTGTCTTTGTACTCTTTATTGTGAAAAAGAATAACAAGACCTTTTATACTTCTTACATTTCTAGGAAGTACATTTATTTTATGATACTGAACAAATTTATAATTTATTTAATTATGAAATTACTAGAACCTCCAGTATTTACAAGACCATCCGCTTTTATGTTGTTGACTTTAACTTTTACAACTGTTTTTGATAGAGCACCTGGTAAGTTTGCAGATATGCAAACTAGATTTGTTTTTTAGATTTGAGTTTTTTCACTCTACAAACTTTAGTGGAATGACATTTTTCTAACAGCTTCCCTAGCTGAACAAGAAATACGTGGATGACAATCATACCCACAGAAAAAGCATTTTTGTCAAATTGCCGCAACAATGAGTTGTTCATCTACCATTTTTGTATTGTCCATAGAAAAATGATAAATAGATTCTACTGGTATAGAGTAAGCTATGGACTGCTTCTATGCTAACAAGAGCTCGTAATTGTAACACTGCTTTTTCTAGGCCCAATTCATCATTTTCTAATAGACATTGGTAGATATTATAAGATATAATTCTGTTAACGAGTGCATCTCATGTACTCATTCTTATATTGAGAGGAATTAACAGATTTAAACGTTCTTTACCTAAAATATGCAGAGACTGAAGAATTGATCAATAGATTCACTAACTAGCTGCTTTCTAGTGGCTAATAAATGTCTGGCAAAAATTTAATTTTTGGGTTTTATATAAATGTCATCAGAATTTTAATAGCATCACTAAAAACCTTACAGTCGCTTACATGAACTTACACAGCGTGACTTAAGAAATTTATAAGTACTTTCAGTTTATCTTCTTTATCCAGCTTGGCTTCTGCCGTTTGATTCTAGAACATAGTTTTCTAATGAGAACTCTTTGACTGCTGTCGGCAAGTTTTGGTCTGTCTCAAAACAGTCAGGTCTCAGCAATTTTTCCACACTGATTTAATTATGCGTTTTGTAAATTGAATTTTTATGAAAAAGAATAACAAGACCTTTCATACTCTATGCTTAAGGCTTTAATTTGCAAAACGTTTAGCACATTATAACTTGAAGAAATTATGATGTTTAATACATTATAAATAGTGATCCTAACCTAACTTATAGCTTATGTAACAATAATGATAATGCAGTATCTTTTATCACACTCTCATATCTATGACTGTTAGATAATACATCTAAGCTATGACCCCTCAAAAGTACCATGCAACAAAGTAGAGCTACAAGAAACTGGGTGCGAGTACAAAAATTGGAGCATTGTTGAAGTAGTTATTGTGGTTTTATAGTGGTGAAAAAAAAAACACTTTATATAAAAACTAATACATTCTTTGTTATACTTAGAATCTGAATCTTGTTCTGTGCTAAAATTAAGTTGTACTGTGCATTTGCAGACCATAAGAGTTAACAAATTTATAATATTGAAAAATTGAGTATTAAGATACACTTTATTTATCCCACAAGTCACCCTTACATATAGGTCACTTGGCAGAAATATTCCGTGTTATCCTTGACAATGAACACTTTGTATATTTATAGATATTAGTTTATATTTTAGCTAGCGTATTTTGTAAAATAAATAATAATCCTAAAACAATTTTATTATTTTTATTAATTTGTTTCAGATTACTCAAGAAAGTGGGGAGTTTATGATAACCTTTCCTTTTGGCTATCATGCTGGTTTTAATCATGGGTTTAACATGGCTGAATCTACTAATTTTGCCTCACCACGTTGGGTTGAGTATGGGAAGAGAGCATCTTACTGTCGTTGTCGCCCAGACACTGTTAAAATAAACATGGATATCTTTGTGAAAAGAATACAACCAGAGAAGTATGATCTGTGGCGCCAAGGAAACGATGTTGGCTGTCATCCAGAAGATCCTACTCGTCATTTTGCAGCACCATTGTTTAGTTAACAATAATTTGTGACTTGAAACCTTAAGTTTTACAACTTTAAGTTTAATTTTTCTTTTAATTAACTGTAAATGAAATGTTTGTTTTCATTTACTCTAATAAGATTATTCATTCAAAGTATTAAAAATAAAGCAACCAATTGTATTTGTATTTGTAAAACCATTTGTATTTTTATGTCAAAAAGAGCGCCACTCTTTTGATCTGAAAACATTAAAGCACCAGAAAAAAAAAAAAATAACTAGGTAATTATAAATTATAGGTAGGTACAAAATATAATACAATTTATATTCAGTGTATGTAAACACACAAATTCAATTTAAAAAAAATAATTTATAATGTAGGTAGGTATACAATAATGGATACATAATGTCATAATATTTATCATTAGTTAATTTGGAAAAAATAAGAATGTAAACAATTATTAAGTTGTAATGACTGTTGCAATGATTAATATTAAGAAGGTGATCTTAAATACTATTGTTCCAATTTTGGATAACTCTTCAAAAGGCTAAACATATTAATATAAATTCAATTTTTAGAATTCGTCAACATAGTTTTTAGTTTTTTTGGTGGACTATTTCCAAATTCTATTTGATAATAATAAAAATCTTGCTCTGCTTGTACTCCTTGAACATACGTAAAAGATCATAAACTTGGATCGTGATGACCATTTAAATAATCAGTGGCTTATTAGTAGCCTTCTTGTGGCCATTCATTCAATTCTTTCCATTCAAGATATATGCATTTCACATGTTAGATGGAAATAAAGCTAATTGACAACCCTTTCTATTTCTATTTATTTTTCCTACGCAGTTGTCTTCAAACCAGTCAAATGATAGTTGTACATTATCTGGTAATTTATGCCAGGTTTGCCAATAATTCAATTGCCAAATCAACGTCATTTATAGATAATATCACAATCATTTTAATCAAAATAAAAAAAACAATACAATAATGATGCCGTAAATGTTACAAACAGCCATTAATTTCAGCTTTTAAACAATTATTGGTTTTAATTTAATTATGACTTGTTCAAAATTTCAAGATATCAACATAGAATTCAATTCAGGTTTTAATTTATCTAACATTTGAAATAGTTGTAAATCAGTTTTACCTAGTTAATTTGGAAGTATAGCACATAGAAGATAATTTACATAATCAAAAGTCTTAATAACCTATTACAAAAACTTGAAAAAAATAAGTGGAGCAATTTTAAACAAACCGTAACGGTATCAAACTTTTGAAAAATTTAAATGTCTATACTGCGGTTCCTTTTAAAAAGTAAAATGCTGTTTTATCCTGATCCACTATTGTCTAATAAAAATTGTTCCATTGGCCGTTTCATTGTTTGAAAAATATTGAATATTCAAGAAGTCATCATCACAATAAAGAAATTTAATTAACACTTCATGTTAGGACCAATACATTCTTTGCTACAATTATAATTTAATTCAAATAAATTTTACTAGCTCAAAAAGTATAAACAAAAAAAAAATTGTACTATACAAATTGACAACAACTTTTGCCTCAACCGGTGCAGCTTTCATATCTTGATAATTATTATTTATTACGTTTCAACACTAGAAACCTAACCGATGTCTAACAATCTGACAATTTATAGATAAAATATCTAAGTTTCTTAAGATAAGACGCCTAAATAACCTCTAGCCCAAATGTTCTCAAAACCAAACAACAGTTGACTTTCTATGGCAAACAGCCTTGTCCATTTGTCCTATATTGTGAATATGTAATCTGTATTTATTTCTATAACTGGTGTCCATAGTTATAACAATAATATGTGTTGTACCAAATGAAATTAATTGGGGGTATAAAACATTTAAATATAAGTTCTAATAATTTTTAATACTATTGGTTTGGTATCCGTATAAAACTAAAAATAGTATGTACTGTATGAGTCGATTAATCAAGAATAGAAATACACACTAAACGCACGGAATTATTATTCAAAAAAATATGGTTTATTTTACCACAAAATTTAATTTTTACTGTACAGTGTACGAATACCATAAATAATAAAACAATTTTAAACTTTTAATATCTATGACTATTACAATCATAGACATATATACTTACATAGAATGTGAAATGAATGATATATTTTTTAGGAACTTAGTAGTACACTTAGAACATATTTACGTATAAAAATGGTTCTTGGTATTTTGTAATTGCCAATTAACACAGCCATGCGCAGAACAAGGTGCAATCATATTTATAAATATTTAAAATAACTAATAAATATTATAAAATGTCTGCATAAAAAAGAGAACCACAAAACAATAAAATGAAATTTGAATAATGATTTTTATTATAAAGATTATAAATGATGAATATGGCGCGGTGATAAGCAGTACAATGTTGCAAATGGCGGACTTTCTTCAGTGATAATGTCGAGTTAGGTTCGGCAAAATCTAGTTGTTTTATATGTCTATGACACGGCCGCTGCTATTGGCACCGACGGTGCCAATAGTCTTTATAGGCTATTGGCACCGCCTTTATACCTAACCTAACCAACCAGTCCTTAATAGATAAGCTAATAGATAAGATAATAGCCTAAAACCTATCGCATCCAAACCTAGACACACGGACAACGAAACACGGACGCGAAAACCGTCGGTGCCATTAGCCACTGCGCCACAGATAATATAAAACAGATAATATAAATATAAAATTAAAAAAAAGTGGTTTTATCTTATCTGTGACTGCGCTATGACACGGTGTAAAGAAGATTCTTCTCTATACCGTGGTTTATGAGGTCTATGAATACAATATCAAAGGAACAGTGCAGCCTAGCAGCACAATATTTTGTAATACGCGTATACAATAGATAAGGGCCCTAACACTACTTTTAGCACAGATTATATAAAATTTATCTATATATTCTGTGCTTTTAGTATTAAATTACCACATATTGTTTACATAAATATAGTTATATTAATTAAAACTAATTGATGAAAATTCTAAAAGTCTCAAATTAGCTACTAGTTTACTCAAAATTAGTTAATAACTTTATAATTTTATTGGCAAATTAATAAAAAAAAAAAAAGCCGAAATCAGTAGAGGTTGCGTGAGCAGTTTGACGGAGTAACAACTACGCTTTGGGTGGGTTACTGATTTGGAAGTTGTGATTTAAGCGTATTATTTAACATTTGAAACAATAATAAATCACTGCCTTTGAAAAAAACGATTCTGAGCAAGTTCAGTTAAGTTGGTATAAGTCCTGGTAAAAAAAAAATTTAACAATAAGAATGGTCCAAAAATTCCGAAAAACATAATAATTACGTGTAATGAATATTAAATTAAGTAACGTGTAAAAAATTCAAATCATTTTGACCATCATTTGAGGAGTTAATAAGTTTTTAATATCAATTGCACAATAGTGCGTAATTTCATTGTTATAACCAAATTACATCGTTTTTCAAAATTTTTTTTGTACGCGTTCGGAATCTATTGGACAGATTTTTTTGGTATTTTTTTATCAGATGGCAAATTTTACTATACATAATGTATTTTAATTTAAATTCTTCCAATTTTTGACCATTTTCTGACTTTAAACGACTAAAAAAGAAATTGGGACCATAAATTTTCAAAAAATTTTATATTTAATAAAAAATGTTTTTAAAAAAAAGCCATAATTCAAAATTAAAATATTTATAAAAGAAAAACTGTACTAAAGAGGAAAAAATATTTTTCTAGAAATATACTATAGAATTCATAATCTAGATTATGCTCGTATGTTCTAAGCATTTTATTTTTTTACTGCCTGAAATAATCCGAAGCCAATTAGTTTTACATCAATCTAGTTTTTTTTTTTTTACCACAAATACACACTGCAGCATCTATGATTATATTAAAATATTGTTTTTCAGTTAGTTTTAAAATTTAGAGGAAAACACTAGTATTTAGTAGGCGCCTACTTATAAGTATACCTATTTAATCACTGCAGTCGTATTCACAAATTTTTACACATCACATAAACCGTAAATCGACTGCAAATAATTATTATTTATTTATAGGACAAACGGATGTTTAGTTTTGAGAACATATTTTGGGCGTGGTCGTTTGGGCGCGAGGTTATTTAGGCGTCCCAAATAGTTTTAATTTTGATACTTATCAATTTTAATTATATTATGTCCATTCAACTCACATTTTCCGTTATTATGGACTTTAATACCTCCAAATTTTTCTTATTTTAATATTATTCTTAATGTTTCGTTCACCCTGAATATTTTTATGGATTTAGTATTTATTATTATAAGTAAAATCATTTGGAGTATTCAAGGGCGTCCATCTAAGAAAACTCAGGGGGGGGGGCGAAATTAACGTCATAAACCAAAAACCATATATAAGATATTTAATAAATTTAATAATTTAATAAATAATTTAAAATAAAATAATAAATTAAATAATTAATAAATAATGCATAATATTATAGTACCTATCTACTGGATTTAGTGATTTAATATAATTTAAATAAAATTTTTACAGTAGGTACGGAAAAGCCAGGGGGGGACATGTCCCTGTTTTGCCCCCCCTAATGGACGCCCTTGGGAGTGTTCGATTACGTACATTTATTTGTTGTAACTTACAAGACCAAAAGTAAAATGCAGCATAATATAATATACATACTCGACAAAAACGTATGCAGTTTAGAAAACTTGTATGTTAATTGTTGTTGCATTATTTTGGGGTACGTGGAAGGTCAGAGTGCCCCTTATTAAAAAAATAAAATCTACTTCAAAAACAAAAAAGTACTAAAAAGTATAAAATAGTTGAATGAAAACAAAAATCACTTTTTTTTGGAGACTGTGCAGTGCAAAAAGTCGGTTACGTCGGTATTGATTCCAAAAAGTATTGTTCGTATTTTTTATTTTATACTTTTTATTGTTAATTAAGTTTTATTTTCATTTTATTATTTTATCCTTGTTAGAGCTTTTTTTTTTTTTTGAATTCCGTTGAATTTTGTTGTCAACACTTTTTTTCATTAACAAAAAAATAATTTTATAATTTTTAGCGAAACGTGATTTTGCATAAAATCAATCGATGGCTGTATTGAGGGTAAAACGACGTAGTCGCGATTTTTCCGTACAATAATTTTGCTTTTTGTCAATTTTTTCAATAAGCGCCGAAACAATTTCGATAAAATTGAACCACACCTGAAGTACCTATCAATCAAAAAAAGAATCGTCAAAATCGGTTCATAGTTTTTGCGTAGAGAAAAAAAAAATGTACATTCAAGTAGAGAGAACCTCCTCTTTCTTTGAAGTCGGTTAAAAAGGAAAATATTTTACTTAATACTCTTATTATTATTGTATCGCGTCCACGATAAAAAAAACTGCAAACAACAAGGTATGTTGCCATCAACTTTACAAACGCGTTCTGCGCAACTCGTTGGCCTATTTCATCCTGTTTCCGGCGTATGATTTCTACGCTATCTGGAGGCAGCGCGACGTAGTAGAACGAGTCGGTATAGCATTATTATTATTATTTACTTGTGCCATGCGTCGTTCGCCAGAGTGTGTTTATCACCGTCGGGCCGCAGCGCGCATGCCGCCACAAGTCGCGACAGTCCAGTGCCGACGACAGTGCTGTGTGTTTGCGTCGTCTGTGCCGGCGTTGATGAAAATCGATCGGGTAGTGTTGTCGTTACGCGAAATTTATTCGCCTTTATTCCGATCTCCGGGATTTATACGGCCAGTGCTCGTATTGCCGACTCTTCTGGATTTTTACCCGCCGTTTCCGGTAAGCGAATTTTCCCTCGGTGACCTCGGACGTGCGCCGAGTTCTCGGACGGATTCTCCTCGTAGATAAATAATTTATTAATATACAGGTACCTGTAGCACTTGGGTCAAATAGGTACCCAATATTGTCACCACAGCATAAATGAAATAATAATTTCAAATATTCTGTGATATCACGGTCAGAGACGTATTTCGGCGCTCTGTAATAATTTTGTATTATGACAATTTTCTGAGGAGGGACAAACTGAAAATTGAATGTAAAAAAAAAAAAAAAAAAACATGCCTCTCGGTCTTTTTGGTCCAGCAGAATCACAATATTGTTATTACCTATTGTTTTGGTCCAGTTTGGAATATCCAAAAAGAAATCCAATATTCGTATTCGCTCTCTTCGTACCGAGAATATTATTATTATGTGTTAAAGCCCATATAGGCGTGTCGTCTGCACGTGCGACGGAGCGGAGGGGGGCAGAGAAGCGCCTGCCTGTCTGTCCTGCCGCCCGCGTTTTTCTAACCATCGACGATTGCAAAAATCTTGATTGTTGGTCTCTATTCGATAAAACTAAAAATTAACAGACTGTTTTGGAGGAAATTGATACATTTTAAACAAGCTATTTCGAATGAAAGAAAGACAAAAAATAGTTTTTAAGCTTACCCATTTTACATTACTTTGGTACTTAAAATTGTCTGTTTATATGTTAAATAAAAACGTTGAACATAATTTTTAAAGGATGGTAACTAGGTACCTGCAAAAATTTGCCCCCTTGCCCCATGAGTTTGTGAAACTGTCTACCATATTGTTAAGAATTTACATTTTGCAAGTCTAATATATTGTATTGGCTTATATGGCTCTATAACTCTATAACTCAATATAAGTACAACAAATAACGATTCTTCTTTTACTATGTTCTGTGATAAGGCAGTAATAATAGACGGTTTAAGTAATTTATACACTCAATTTATTCCCACCGAATAATTAGGCTTAAACAAAATGTTATTTTGAATCAGGATTATGTGTGTTTACAGATTTGGTGCCCGGGGTTAAATTTACTTTGGTGCCCTTCTAATTATTTTGACCTACCGATTAATAACTTGGAACACTTAAACTTGACACTTCAAAAAATTTGTAAAATTTAGTCAACACCTAGCCATTGTTATTATACATAATGTTATATTATATTGTTGTATAACAAAATTTGGAAAAAGTCCCTGAAAAATTTAGCGTCCTTTGATAGAGACCGGCCTGAGCCATATGCTGGTTAGTTTGTCTGACTGCATATTTTGAGAAATTTACTTATTATATGCTTACAATTTAATTCAGTTAGATAACAACTTTCATTTTATACTTTGTTATTTTTCATTTTGCAAAATACTCTATGTAGATTATTATCTACATAAATTTTAGTTATTGTGGTGGGCTTACATGTTCTCTTTATACGGTAATAATGGATTTATTTGCACCTAGGTAAAACATAGAATTGATAGGTAGGTATACAAAAACTTATTTTGGTACAATAGTTACATTATTGTACCAACAACCTAACCCAAGTATGTTTTAATACAATTGTAAGTTTTTTGTAGGTACGTATTATTTTGTGTTTGTTTTATTTTCAACAGTGTAGTATTCCTTACAATGTATCTAATATTTTATCTAGCCTTGGCAGATAGTACTATGCAAACATACATTTTATTAGTCGATTTTGTTTTTCTACTATTGTATTCCCTCAAGTATTACTTTGATGAATAGTATGTTTGTGAGCGTTTCAAAAACTCTACTATAATAATACGATTATATTCACATTGAGTAATAAAAGGTAATAAAAAAAAACCCGTCATAATTTATGTATACATGATATTGGCATTGAAAATAATGGAGTGTTTTTACAACTTAAAATAAATATTGTTAAAATAATTATCAATAGTTATACAATGTGATCAAAAAAGTTTTATTTGGAAAGGTTTATTAGGAAACATTAACCTGAATTTCGTAAATAAAAAGAATTATCAAATAGATATATTTTTTTTTTTTATTTAAGTATGTATAAATTATTGTAGAAAATTATGTTCACAAATAATATAGTTTGCATTTTAGATTTCATTGTCATGTATGGAAGCATTTTCTCAAAATTAACTATTTTCATATTTGTTCATTGTTTTATAATTATTGTAAAACAAATTATTGAAGATTTGTTTGTTTATTTTATTTAAAAAAAAAAAAAATGATGGTTAAATATAAATAAGCACCTATGATAGATGTATTATGTCAAAATGGTGAGAAACATTGTTATTTGTTATTCGCTGTTAATTACTTTTGTTAAGTTTGTCTGTTTGTAATAATATATAACATGTTGTAGACCTCTTTGTAAACTGCATTTATGCAACAGTAAGCAATATTAAAACTATATTTTCATAATGGAAATTTGGTTAACTTTGCAAATTAGAAGGACCAAATTAAATGATACTTCTTGTAATTTACGCCATTAATTGGTACAACTTACCATATATTTTAAACACTGTGTATATGTCATAGGAAATTTTTAGTTTTTACTGTAAAATTTAATTGGAGCCTTAACTATAATGCGATATATAATGTTAATTGTTATAGGGGCCTTAACACTTGAGTTACCTATGTTTTAGCTGATTGCTGAAAATCCAAATCAAACAGACCAATTATTATACTTATTTTCAGTGTCGTCAAAGAGGCTAGACAGTAAGGGCAGGTGCATTAAAAAATTAGGTGTCGATAGATTTCTTATGATCAAACAAGTGTTATAGGTTAATTATTATTTTTTTTAAATTCATTTGTTCTGTGTTGATTTATTACTTAGTATTTTTTCTGATCGTCTACCCAAAATAAATAGGTAAATGGTGTAATGCATTACCGTAACAGAAGTTGCCTACTTCTCACCATTTAAGGGATCTTTTAATGGTCCCTTGTAGAAAACCGATTTCAATTAATTAGGTGTCTATTAGTTTGTTATGATCTTGGGGGTGTTCTGTGTAATAGGATATTAGTAAAAACAACTTATTACTGTAAAATTGCTCCTACTCTTACAAAATTTCCAGTACTCAAAGGTCATGTTTTTAATTGAAATACAAAGTTTGAAATACCAATGAGTTAAAAAAAAAACTAAAACCCAACTACAGAAAAAAAATTTGAAAACAAGCTACTATTTAATTTTTATTTTTTTATTTTTAACTGTAGGTACTAATGATATCTATTTATATTATTTACTAACATCTCTTCCTCAGTAAATCTGAATATTAAATATGGTATAATTCGAGGTTTAATATAACATAAAAAATTATTAGAGCATTTGTGGTTTATGGTAAACTAAGCAAATTTACCCTACCACAAAAGATTTTTACTTTTAATTAAGTAAATACATATTTTGGTAACAATGTTATCATCATTAGTACTAAACGTAAACTAAAACGCTGATCATTCCCAATTGGAGATAAATTCAAACTTAATTTTATCAAAAGGTACTTGACTGATTTTGATAAAAATCATATAGTTCACAACTTCAAATATTATGTAGCTTTATTTTACCAAAAACAAAAATTAAACAGTATAAGTTGTACCTACTAGTTATTGTTTGTGTTATTTTCCCTGTGCGTATTAGATTACACAGCTTGCTCAGAATCCTTTTTCAAAGGCAATGATTTATGATTGCTTTCAGATATTAAATAATAAGTTTAAACCACAACTTCCAAACCAGTGACCCATCCAAAGCTAGGTCGCGTTACTTTGTCAATTTTCAAACTAATCACGCGATCTAGAGTGACTGGCTTTTTAATATTCAGATTGACTGTGGAAGAGATGTTAGTAAGTAAAGTAGATGTCATTAGTACAATTGATAGAAAGAAGTAAAATATTAACTTGATATAAATTTTTTTTAGTTTTAGGTTTTAGTCACAGTAATATAGACTGTTAATCTCAAATAATGAAAATAAGTTTTTAAAAAATGTTAAAAATTTTTTATTTTTAGAGATTATTTACATAGATATTTTTATAATGAGATATATTACTATTAATTTTGTCTCTTGAATTTTATTTCATGTGGTTACATTTAGGTTCATTTAATAAATAGTTAATCAATAAACTATTTGAATAATGTTAGGATTTCAGTAACCTATCTTCATTTTGCAGGTCAAATATTCTGATCAAAAAATAAACTTACTCCAATACTTTTTTATTTTTTTAGATTTAAATATGACCGCTCAAACGAATCCTGTGAAAAAAGTTCCTATTCATTTACAGGTAATAAATACCATTTTTAAATGTATATTTTATTCTAAGCATCGAGTGTTTTTATATTTATATTATGTTATATTGTATTACTGAATTAATTATTTATTAGTTTATTGTTCTGAAATGTTTTTTTTTTTTTTTTTTTTTTTTTTTTTAATTAATAATTTATTAATTTATTTTTTTAAAATTTTTTTTTTTTTTTTTTTTATATTTTATTTAAGTCACAACATAGTAATTTACTCTCTTAACCATGACGTATTATGTTATTTAAATTAACACTATTAAATAGTTGGTTTGTTTTGTGTGGTGTGAAATAAATTACGTCATTGCCAATTGAATACGTGATACCCTTTCCTGCCTTCGAGGCGTATCTACTCTCTAATAGATTCAGTAAAAATTAAACATATTATAAATTGTTAATTATGTATACTAGTTACAACTAAAAAAGTTCAAAAAAAATGTATGTTTCAAAAAGCATGTTTTATTAAGCATGTGTATTAATTTCAAGTCTTTATTTTTATGCTTTAATGAGTTTAATCACTACTAGTGTTAGAAATATATAATTAGTTATAAACTTATTTTATTTAATTGTTGTGAAACGTTTTAATTAGTATGCATTGTCTGTACCGTAGTATAATTTTTATTTACAAAATTTTTATTATTAAACCAAACTTAAGTTTATCAGTTTTATACCATGTTAATTGTTTTTTTTTATGCTACAGAGTATAATAGATGCTGATTTTTATCAATAATTTTCCATATATATTCAGTGGTGTATTCTGTGGCAATAATAATGGCAATTTTCGCCCTTCCCAATTATTTTATTTTTTTTTGTTTAGAGTATATTTTTCAAATCTTATTTTAATTAGATAACTAATTCGACGTTAAGCTAAATTTTTATATTTTTTTCAATCAAACAATGTAGGTGTATTAATATTTATCTTGTATATTGTGTCTTTTGGAAACCACAAGGTGGTACAGTTTGCTTAGATAAAAAATAGTCTTAAAATATTTTAGTTCTTTTTATCTCATGATTTTATATTAATATTTGATCATGGTTTGCTATGTAGTACATTTTAGTCCAGTTGTTTTTTAAAAACTGCTTTCTACTTTACATATTATATTCATCTTGCATTTTTTATTTTAAATATTAACCGTTTGCCACAGTGATGTAAATTGTTCTAATCCTACAATATGATTTAAATGTGTTTAGTAATTTTTGTAAAGTTGTCAATTGTCAAAGTACCTATTATAATTAATTATTATTTACACTATTAGTACTTGCTACTAGTGTTGTAATGTGACAAATTTATTTTACCAGGATTTTTTGACTAAGCAAAGTTGGGAACGTATTCTTTTTAAAAATTTTTTTTCTTTGTAAACACTTTTTGGGTAGAAGAAGTGGCCCAATTGTTAAATGTTATACCAAACAAAAGTTTGGAGACTAAACTAATATGGTAGTTAATTAGAAGAGTTTTTTGAATTTTAAATAATTTATTTAGATAAAATCCTAAAAACAAAAAAGTTTTGTTGCAAACAACTTAAATTTTTTTTGTGTGTCATCACATTTTTGGATAGTGCTATTTTGGTGTCACAAAATTTAAATTTGACTGTGTTAACTCAGTTTCAAGAATTTTCTAGAGCAATGTTCAAGAATGTTTGATACAAGAATTTGTTTGGTTATAAACTCAGAATAGTATAAATATACGAGCTCATAATTTTCTAATGTATTTGCTTTAATAGTTGTTATATACCTACCAAAGAATTAAAACCTAAAAAATTACATTAACATTAAATTTATTCAGTCTTTATGCGGTTCAGTAACTACCCTATTTACTACACTTAATAACACGCAATATTATTGATTATTATTAAGTTACAGATTATTTTATTCCCGCAAAATGCTAATATTATACTACTCATAAAACTGTTTTATTATTGTATTAATATTAAAAAACGTGTAACGAGCTGCGTGTGAAGGAGGTCACTGTTTTGATGGTGGCAGGAGGGTACTTGTTGGAAAAGTGTAATTTGAAATTTAATATCAGAAAAATTCCTCTCAAAATATAAATACAACATTTGAAATACAAAAAATACAATATTTATTTAAAATACAAAATAATACACAGTATAATTACAATGAGATGTAATACAAATAATAAATGTATTTTGAAAATTACAATTAAAGCTATTATTTGAAAATATTCAACAGACACATGAAAAAAAATCATCATAATTACAAATTTGATTAACTAATTTTATTAGTTTTAATAAGTAGTGCTCTTGTTAGTCAACCGCATTATGAGGTCTAAGAGATTTTTCTGCCATAATTAGTAGTGTGTACAGAAACAACATAAGAAATACAATATCAAGTCAATATCTAGACAAACCAAAGAATAGAGAGCGTTGACTGGGCCATCTAAAAGTTTTCTCAAAAACTCTATGCAAGCGTTAACTCTTCTGTTAGGCAATGAGATGAGACAAAACTCCTGCATGACTAGGAAATGGTCATGAAAAGGATGATTTATTTGTAATATGCAGAAGGTAAAAATCGTCTCTGAACAAGTTGTACCCCGTGTTATACTCAACAGGAGTCGGTAATATAATGTATTTTGTCGTTTTTTCCCGATATTCAACATTTGAAAAGTAGGAATTTTGTGTTAGGTGAACTAACAGTTATATTCAATGGGACATAAATCAAATTATATTGCACCTTTAGAATTACAAATAAACCCATTCAATTTATAATTTTATAATCTTTATTTTTAATTCAAATATATTTTTTGATAAACTTTCTGGTTTTCGATTTGTTTGAAATTGCTTTAAAATGTCTTTTAAAATGTCTAAAATTGCTTTTTTTTATGATAAATCAATATTTTTCTAGTTATTGGCATTTGAAACTGTTGATTTTAATAAAGCATATTTTGCTTAAAATTTATCCTTATAAGTATCAATTTCTGTAGTAACTTTTTTTGTTTTTTACCCCAAAAAAAGAATGTCATCTACTTTGGATTAAAGCACACATTGGAATATATAATATATAACTTTTTCTACTAACTGTAAAAACTTCACATCCAGTGGTATCTACCAAAAGAATTCTTAGTGAAAACGCTATGCTCAAATTATACAAATATTCATACATTTATATATTATTATAATCTTGGTTCATTGTTAGACTCCATAATATTTAGTTATTAATGACAATTTAAGTACCTTTATTTTGTTTTACACAAAAGTGATGTAACATTTTTTGTTGCAGAGCTCGCACAATCGCATTTTAATAAAAAATGGAAAAGTTGTCAATGCAGACAAAATGTTTGATAGTGATGTGTACATTGAAGATGGTGTCATTAAGTATGTATACAATTTTATTAGTTTTCACCTTATGCAAAGTGTATTGATTTTTCTTTTTCTTCTATAACTTTTTTCTACTCATTTTTCAACCTAACCAACCATTGATTGTGTTATACAGTACACACATAATTGACTTTTTAAAGAAAATACATTTTTCATTTTATATTTAATATTAAATTGACTTTCTTAAACTTTGGGATCAATTATAGAAATTTGAAATGCATCAATAAAAAGTGTCTGATGTATTCTAATAACTAAGGGTGTTAAAAAAAATTCATCACTTTAAAATTAGAGTAATGGTATATAAATTAGTTTTTTAAAATATTATAAAAATTACTATAATTTATAAACTATGTCATCTCTATTTCTTATATAGTAAAACTAATTTTTGAGTTGTGAATTTGATTTTTGTTATTATAGAATGATTGGTTCCAACCTTATTATACCAGGAGGTACCAGAGTGATTGACGCTACTTCTATGTTGGTTATGCCTGGTAATCTACTGATTATTTATATTTACATTTGTAATAACTGCTGTAAATAACTATCACAAGTACATGGGTGTTCCACAATGTGACATGAATTTACCTAAATAATTACTTTTTTTATGTACCATTTTTAGTACATTAATTTTATTAGTACAAAAGGGCAAGATAATGCATTTTAAATTAATTGAGCTTCCTTTAAACTCAAAATAAAAGAACAATAAACAAAATAAATATTAATTTTAAATGAATATGTAGTATGTATATAATAAATCTATATGTATTTGTATCTTGTATTGGGGTTACTCTTTATAATCTTGTAATTGTATCAACCTGTATATTTTTACAAATTCATCAAAGTTACTCTAATTTAAACTTTATTTTTTAAATCATCAATCTTTGTAATGAATAAATCTTGCAAAACCTTCTACTTTTAAGGAATTACTGGTAACCATCAAATTTGAAATGAAATTAACACTGCAGTAAGCGTACCCAATCATTATTTAACAATTTTAAATCAACAACAAATAATTTAATAAGAAAAAAATAATTTTGATCAAAATTTAATTTACAATGTGCAAATTAATTTTGAAACACATATGTAGTAGAAAAAATCAATTTATTTTTAAACTTTAACTTCTTACGTTGATACTTGTTTATCTTAAAAATACTTTATCTTAAATACTTTCATAAAATACATATAATTTTAAAATGGCGATAGCATGGAAGCTATTGATTTTACAAAGATGTGTTTTTTTTTTTGTCTGTGACATGCATAGAGCTTCAATCTTGACGGTTGTAACGTTTTCTGAAAGCCCAACTTATATCCTTAGTTTTTAATGTTTTGCCAAATTTCAATTCCAAAAAGGTTAAAACCCCAATAAAAAAAAAAATCAAAAAAAAACTGTAAAAAGTACGGCAAATAAACAACTAAAATTTGAATCATAGCAACTATAAATAAACAAAAAATAGTAAAATTTCCAACAAAATTTGTGTTTCACACAACCCTTAGTGGTGGAATTTTTGAATAAAAAGTAGCTTATGTCACTCAGAAATAATGTAACTTTCTATTGGTGAAAGTATATAGGTTGAAACAATTTGTATAGGTACCTATATCAAACATATTATAATTTGTATTATACATCAAAATCTACTGTTCCATGTTATGCCGTTCCAACTGACCGCTCACTTTAAAGTCTAAATCAAACAATATAAGTTATACCTACTAGTTTTAGTTGGTTAGTGTTTTTCCCTGGACATATTAGATTACACAGCTTGCTCAGAATCGTTTTTTTTGCAGGCAATGATTTATCATTGCTTTCAGATATTAAATAATAATATGTTCAAACCACAACATCCAAATCAGTGACCCTTTCAAAGTGTAGTTGCTACATTGTCAAACTACTCACGCGACCTTTACTGATTCCGGATATTTTAATTTTTCTCTTTTTGTACTGTAACTTAAAAGCTATTAAACATATAAGAACAATTAATACTCAAAAGTTATGCATTGATTTTTAGCAAAAATGTTTATTGTATACACAAGTTGTGTTGATATTAACTCTTTAAATAGTTTTACTGAAAGAAAGCTAAAAAAAATGTTTCATTGTTTGAATTTATTTATTTAAATATTTTTAAAGTTAAATTGGTATTTAATTGATAATTAGTACTTACTTATAAAATCATAGAACTGTTGGAATTTTAAAGTTTAAGCTGCAAGCTGAAAATTTATTGTATTATCTTGCTTTTAACTTCTACTATAAATATTTTTTTATTTGATAAATATCTTAATTTTCAAATGTACATAAATTATAATTTTAGTAAATATTTCATGTAAAAAAAAAAATATATATATACTTTTAAAATGTTTAATAGCTTATTAAATTAAACATACTTCAATACTTCATACTCTTTACTTATACTTGTAGATTTTTAATTGTAAGATACTCTCTCATTTAAAATGTTTTATTTGAAGTATATTATTATGAGTTATGACATTTATATTAAACAATTACATTTATTTATTTTTAATGATTGTGCATTTTTTCATAGAAAACAGTATTTTAATTTTTGATTCCATAAAATATAAAGAAATATCTAAATTAAATTAAAAATAGAGATTGCTATTTAAAAATATATTTTTTAAAAATTATAAAATTACTTTACAAATAATATTTAGGTATCAGTTTTTATATTAAAATGATTATCTTACAAAATAATTAATTGATTACTGATTACTTATATTTTCTGCTGTACATAGTCTATGGTGACAATTTATAATTATATAAACAATTTAATAGCTTACAGTTAACACCAGTGGTATTTAACCTTTAAATATACACAATAACTTTATAACTATTACTTTATAACTTTATTACTATTTATAGCAATCATTGTATTATTTGCAGTGGTGAATTTTAGAGGGTAAATGGGGAAAATTGCCTCCTTGTTCAGGTTTATGAAACGCATGAATTATATTTACAATGGGAAAGCAAAGAAATTATTTTTAACTAAAATGCTTATAACTCACCATTCACACCCAAGTCGTTTATTTTTTTTTAAATGTATACACAAATTAAAACAATCTGTGATTTATACATGTAACAGTGTTTTATAAGAGGTTTTATATTTAAAAAACCTAAATCAAGACATACTGGTTAAAAACCAAATCATTCCATAAAATTTAAGGTATCATATAGGTATAAGGTTTAAGGTTACCTCATGAATACAGTTCATGTTTATCATTAAAAGTAAACAAACAATTTCAACTTTGGTATTTACAGTTAAACGCATTCAATCCAATTTGTTGTGTTGCCCCTTTAAACATATTTCATCCGTGTATTGATGGTGTGTATG
The DNA here is from genome assembly GCA_017140985.1 of Hormaphis cornu. Taxonomy (NCBI): domain Eukaryota; kingdom Metazoa; phylum Arthropoda; class Insecta; order Hemiptera; family Hormaphididae; genus Hormaphis; species Hormaphis cornu. Next base: position 22,995,231 of record CM029361.1, read on the forward strand.
CAGTAATAAGATAACAATTAAGTGTCAATTATTTGTGCTAAAGTTAGACATTAAGTACTCTTTATTTTAGTTAAAAATATTTATTTATTTTTTTTTTTTGAAATGAATAATAATAATAATTTTTATTGTATAATATTTCAACAGTAAAAACTAAAAACATTGTTTTTATGATCAAAATACACAAAATTAGTATTTATAAATTATAATATAACTTTTTTTTTTTCAACAACTTTGTGACTTGATTTAATAGTGTTGAAATATTTTCAGTTAAATGAATTATTATTTATTCATTATTAATTATCTCATGATTATTCATGGTTAAAAACTTCTAATAATTACCTTTTTAAAAATAATACAATTATTTAAGTACTTATTTGCATCTATAAATTGTAAATGTGTAAGTCCCAACAAATTCATATTTTAAGAGTCAAATCATTTTATATAGACTCATGCTTGGTGCTATATATATTACATATAATATAACTTGTATGCAGTTGTATTGATTTTGTTATTTACATGAGTTGATGGTGTTAAAATAGGTAATAAATTAATGAATAATAATTCTTAATGGAATTTGTTCTGCAATTTGTTTTATACAATTTGCGCTAGAACATGCTTTGCACGTTTAAAAACATATTTTTAAGGAATTCTGCTTCAGCTAAAAATTAAATATTTTACATTATCAATGACAAAAAATGAATTATCTTATTACAGCAATGTTTTTACTGTGTAAATTATTTTATCATCATCATCGTCTAATGGAGCGCCAAGCAAAGCTCCTGGGTAAAATACAATATTGAGACGTGCGTTTTTTGTTTGAAATGATATCCAGAAAAGTTGAGGTATAAAAGTTTTTCAAAATGAATATACATAACTTAATGTTTCTATTACTAAGACAAGAATATACCCAGTTTTAGTGACAACCTCTTATTGTATACATTTTATAAATTTTATAATAATATTAGTTAAAGACTTAAGTATTAATCAATACTCATTATTCATATTTTTTTTAGGCAAGTGATTGTAAAGTAAATTTTTTTGTTTATTAGAAAAAAAAATGTTACTTTTATAAGTAACTGCAATGAATTAATAACATTTTGTGTTATGTATCACTAATTATCAGTAAAATTATGGCAAAAATGACATCCAGACATATATGTTTTACTTAGTGTAAATGTTAAAAAAAAATATTTGCTATTGTTTTGTTTTCTAGTTTTTATTCAATTTTGCTAAGATACCTACGTTAATCTAAATTTGTAAGATACTAGGTAACTTATGTTTAGGCACGCCCGCAGAGTGAGCAATGCAAAGCATTTTATCATTAAATTGTTTTTATTAAGTGTTTCTGATTAATTTTTTATTTTTTTTTTTGGTACAGTATATTTTAAAAACTGTTGAGTTGTAAAAAATTACAAAAATTCACCTACAAATTACTAAATCACATCTCTTTATTTACTATTCTAGGTACTGATTTTATGTCAATGATATTTAAGTTGTTATCATTTTATAAAAGACATTATTTTAACATCAACTTTAGGCAAAAAAATTCTAATCCTTTTTTTACGTATATATTGCAGGTGGGATAGATCCTCACACTCATTTAGAATTTGAATTCATGGGAGCAGTATCTGTAGATGACTTCTATCAAGGAACTAAAGCTGCAATAGCTGGTGGAACAACAATGATAAGTACTGTACCTATATTTTAACTAAAATTAAAAACAATTTTTTTTTCAGTAAATAACAGTTATTATGTTACTTTCAGTTGATTTTGTAATACCGAGTAAAGGAGAATCTTTATTAGATGCATATCATAAATGGAGAACAAGGGCTACAAATAAAGTTTGCTGTGATTATGCTTTACATATGTGTGTTGTTTCATGGTCAAACGAGGTAAAACTACTACTTTAAATTGTAATGTCAGACTTTTTACTTTTGATTTTAAAAAATAATTACTGTATTTATTCTCCCTGTACTCATAACCAATTTATGAAATCAGATTTAAGAGAAAAAAAAATATTGTTTTGCTTTATTTTAACCATATCTTGATAATATGAATTAGGTTAAAAAAGAAATGGAAGAACTTTGTAAATCACATGGAATAAACTCATTTAAAATGTTTATGGCATATAAAGGAGTTTTAATGTTAGATGACTCTGGTCTATACAACACTTTTGAAGTATGCAAAGAGCTTGGTGCAATTCCAATGGTACATGCAGAAAATGGGGATATAATATTTGAAGTAAGTTGCTTAATATAGTCATTCTAAAAAATTATGATTGTACATTTTTGTGTATTTAATATTAAGAACACAAAACGATTGTTAAATTCTGGTGTAAATGGACCTAACGGACATGCACTATCCCGTCCTGAAGAAGTCGAAGCGGAAGCTGTCAATAGAGCATGTATTCTATCAAAACAGGTATTGTTGTTACATTTGTACATGTACAGTGTGTTTTTTTTAAGTAACATGAAATATATCTGCCCAGTGACTTTGGATTTAAATTAAGTTCTTGGACGTATCTTAGAAGTGCTGAAATATACATTTTTGTCAATTTTCAAATGTTTAGCTTTTTCATTGTGCTTATGTGCAAAACAACTAGCATTATAGTCAAAATTTATTTTTACTATAAAATAACCAACATATATTTATTATTAGTTATTACTATTTCCATTAATTATTATAAATACTAAAAATCAAAAGTCTTACCATACTAACAACACACACAATTAATACATGATCAAGTAATCATTAATGCAATGATTTATTCACTCAAGGTTCTTTATTTTATATTTTATTTAAAAGTTGGGCAAATTTGTGTACAAAAGTTTTATACGTGTCAATATATTATACATTTTATACGTTTTTATACTTGTATAAAACGTAATTTTCCAAAAAGAAAATTGAATATGTTCTTTATGAATTGAAATCCAATAACATTTTTCTATTGTTATTATATATAGGTATAAAAATTATATTAAAAGAGAATATATAAGGTGTAAAATATTAACATTTATCGTACAATTCTAAATTATTACATATTGTTCGAATAGGATTAATTATTACTATTATTTAATTTTTATTCAAATTTATTACAAACATTAATTTATGAGGATAATAAATACTAAGTGCAATCACAAATACACAGTAACTTTCAAATCACATTATTAATTAGTCCTAAAAATTTAACTCAAATTATAAGTAATAAGCTCTCTATGTTTCTTAATTCTCTTTTTAACAAAATAGTGATAAAGTATATAAATAACAACACTATTATATATAAAAAAAAAAAGAAAATTGATAAAAAAATAATAATCATAATAGTAATTAAAAAAAATATATTTAGGCTAATGCCTAGTACCTATTCATTTGAAGGGTTGTCTTGTTTTACATTTAACTTTAATGTATAGTATTTTGGTAGAAGTTTCTAGGAATGTTTACTGCTTAATTTATTTTGCACACAAGACCAATTTGAAAACACCTACTCTAACTGTGTTGTTAAGCTGGTAAAGCTTATAACTTTGTAGCAAACTTACTAAATTCCAGGTGATAATATAATTTAAAAATTTTAATTACAATTTTATACAAAAATGTACGTATAAACTATAAAACCTTGACCTATTATCAATTATACATTTAGGTATAGTATGTCGTCCCACCCCTAGATTTAGTTTAAACATATTGTTTTCTTTGATATTTTTACTCATAGTTGAAAATTTTAATATTTTTGTTTAGGTTGGATCACCATTGTACATAGTGCATGTGATGAGTAAACCAGCCGCTGAAATTTTAGCAAAACATCGGGCACTTCAAATTAAACAAAATGGAAGTACACAAATTTTCGGCGAGACATTGGCTGCGGCAGTTGGAACCCATTGGGACGAAAATAAACTTTCATGTTGGCATGATGCTGCTGCGCATGTTTTAAGCCCACCATTAAGATCAGACCCAAACACTCCAAACTTTTTATTAAATATGTTAGCTAGGTAATTCAGTCATTTTGAACACATTTTCAGTTTATACACAATATTTAAAATAAAAATGGTTTTAGTGATTCACTACAAACAACTGGTAGTGACAATGCAACATTTAACAAAGATCAAAAAGCTATGGGGAAAGATGATTTTAGTAAAATCCCTAATGGTGTTAATGGAGTTGAGGATCGTATGTCAGTTATTTGGGAAAAAGGGGTAGAGTCAGGACTTTTTGATCCATGCCGTTTTGTTGCCATAACCAGCACAAATACTGCAAAAATTTTCAACATTTACCCAAAAAAAGTGAGTTGTAAATTATTGTTTTATGATTATGTTAAATCAATATTGTTCTGTAATTATGAATTACAAAGCAAATGTTACTTAATTATATTGTTTAATTTTGTAATAAAAATTAGAGTATCTATCAAGTATGTTTAGTAATTACTTAACTGCTTACTAAAATTAATAAGCAGTTAACAGTTTGATTTATTGATACAGTAGCATTTCATAGTTAATTGTGACTTATAACATTAGAGTTACACTATTTTTTTTTTGTTCTACCTTTTTTTTCTTAGTTGTTCTTCTATGTTGTTGTCTCCTTAGGTTTTTTTTTTATAAATATTTATAAATGAAGTAAAAATAAAGAATTTAAGAAAAATAGTGTATAAAGTATATGTAAAGCCTATTGTTACGTTATGGAGAAAATGTTTTGGAGTACCTATTTGATGATATCTAATTTTGGAATTATAATAATTTACTACTGTTCTTGTCGGACTATCAAATTACAGCATTTTCTTTCAACACATCCAAAGACGGAACATTATAACTTTACAACATAAGAAACTTTATACAGTTAAATTTATATGTTGGAAAAATAATATTTTATTGTTTAACTAACATAGATTAAATGATTTAAAAGTTGTTAACTTAAAACAATTGGATAATTTTAAGTACTCTAAAACAAACTTTGCCTATAACGTTGAAACATATAATTAAGTTGAAGCAGTGCGTAGAGTACACTACTAATGTGTATGCTTTAAGTCTATCCTTAATATACACAAAATATTTTTGAATGCGTTTATAAAGCTAAAAATTTTATACATAACCAATGACTTACATTATGTAATACAAATGCATTACTTATAATAACATAAAAATGAATGAAGTTCATCATCATAATATGTCATATTAACAAATGACAAGTGTAAATTATTTTGTAGGGATGTATAGCCGTTGGTTCTGACGCTGATATTGTTGTGTGGAATCCTAAAGGAAAGCGTACAATTTCTGCTAAAACCCACTATCAAGCAGTTGACTTTAATATTTTTGAAGTAATTTACTTACATTTTACTGTACAATAATTAGAAAGTTATAAGTTGTCCCAATGCCCATTTTAAATTTTAGGGAATGGTATGCCACGGTATTCCTGAGTATGTAATTGTTGGTGGTCGTGTTTGTGTTGATGAAGGAAACTTAAAAGTTGTTCAAGGTCATGGAAAATTTATTCCGACTCCTACTCATTCAGATTTCGTTTATAAAAATGAAAAGGTACTTAAATATTTTAGATGAATATGATATAAGTGTTCATTTAAAAATTAAATTAGTTATACGTACACCAATCTAGTAAAGATGTTCAAAACTAAAAAGGGTTTCATAGGTATTTTTTTATTTTGTGACAGTACATTAATTCTTTGTTTTTCACATTTAGACGTCTCAAATCGAAGTAGAAAATGGAGTTCACAATGAAATTGAAGAAATTAACACTACAACAATGAAATTGCAAGTTTCTCCAACATCAAGTGTTACAAGCGAAGTATCAACCTGTTCTAAGTCGTCAATGGTTCATACAGGAAAAGGGATGCGAATAGAAGGACAGCGAGATCTTCAAAGCTCCTCATTTTCAATCAGCTGTAAGTAAATTATGCCTTAATATAATACTAGCTGGCATTGCCCATGTATTTGTTTTTTATATATTATACAGAGTTCAAAATTGAAAATTTTTTGAATCTGAACAAATTTTTTACCAAGTACCTACCAAAATTCAATATTGAAGGAATGGGGGCTTCATTTCACCAAATTTATAACGGCCTTTCCTAAAATTTCAACCTTTTTAATGTATAAGTTTTGCTTACTACTTTTATAAAATTAGAAATTTCTTTCAATTTTCAGCACTTATGTTAATACATTTTTACTTTTGGTACTAATCTATGCATAATTTGTTAGATTGTTAAGTATACTATCTAGTAACTGCTAAGTCTAAGTACTAAATCTGTTTTATAACCTTTTGAATAAAATTCACAGAAATTACTATCAGCCCATATTTTTGCATATTTTAGTTTTTACTGCGGCTAAGTCAAATACCTTGATGCTATAAGAATATCTAGATAAGATAAGAGTATATTTTATGCTATAAAAATCTAGCTTATAGTATTTGAGGGGTGGGTAATGATTACAGCTGTGTCCGACTACCTAGATTGTTAGGCATGAGTTGGATCCGGTCCATTCCAAGCCCTGGATATATAGTAGCTTTTGTTATTATGCAATGCCCATGTGTGATTTACAATTTAGTACCCCTTTTATGATCTTCTAAGCATAAATCGTGATGTTGGATAGTCTAACCTACTAACCTATTAACCCTATTCAAGAATGGGGCTATAAAATTTATAAAAATAATTTTTCAAATCTGAGTGTTAGTTTCAAAGATTAATGTGTTCATAACAACAACTAACCAACTTTTCTGTTTTGAATGTTAGCACAGATGAATTCTTGCATGTCATAGTGAAATGTTTGATAAAAGTTCATGAATTCAAAGATATAATTTTTAATACATTTAAATACAATCTAAATAAATAAATTTGTTTTTAAAATGTGTAAAATATGTATTTCAGCTGAATTTGATGATCCAGTAAAGAAGTCAAGTATTCGTATACGAAATCCTCCTGGTGGACAATCAAATGGTTTTTGGTAATATATATTATAGTTATTACATTAATCTTTACTCCTAGTCCAATATTTAGAAAATTGTTTTAAAATTCATGTATACTCACTTATAATTTTTAGTTTATTATTGTATGTTAGGTAATTAAATATTTTACTTACAGCTTAAATTTAAAATTTATTAAAATTTAAAATTTATCAAACATATTGTATTGTAATATACACAAAGAAAGTGATGGTTTTTTTGTTTTATAATATTTGGTAGCTAACTTATCTATAAACTGCATTTCTACGTTTTTTATTACCTACTTAATTTCTTTCAGTTATGACAATTTACATTAAATTGAAATGTATTAAAACATTAAAACACTGTGACTTCAAAATAAACTATAATAACATAAAGAAAATATTGTGTTTTATTTGTAATCTATGTACCTACACACTTTGTAAAATAATCATTATTTATTATTAATTATACTTTTTTGAACTAGTATTTACAACTGAATTTTAACTCGTGTGTTTTCAATCAATTTTCTCATCATGCTTCCAAGTCTAGACCCAACTCAGTCGTGGTATACTTAGGTACTAGGTATTAGACACTTCAAACCGTCTCAACTTAAGAATGTTCTATCTAAGGTTTATATTTTTATTACAAATTTAAATTTGTACTATAAAATTAACCAACTGGGAAAAAATGAATTTGGCAAATGTGTGATGACTGATGAAGGCCTCTTTATATCACACAAAATTTTCTAAAACATTTTTTGTAATTCAATTTTTCAACATTTATTTAAAAACCAATAGTACAATATATAACACAGAATATAACTAAACATAAACAATAACTAATAAATGACTACTAAATTTATTAAACAAGTAATTAATTAGTGCTGTATTACTTAGAAATTTAAATACACTAAGCAATACTCATGCAACATACTAATAGAGGGTGACTTTTTAAGTTTCAAACAATTCAATTACACGAGATTTTATTTTGTTTTTACCAAACAAAAGTTCAATACAACAGTGAACATTTTAAAAACAATTAGGTAAGTACTAGTGTCTTTTTTTTACTAAAATTACTTTTTGATAATTAAACATCATAAACAAACACAATTGTTAAGACTATTAGAACAGTGGTGCATTTGAAACGAAATAGTGCTCAAACGGAAAAATAATAGTAGGGGATGCAGTAATGTAAAAAAAATAATAAAACATTTCTTTCTCTCAATAATTTATCATAAGGCCCATTAAATTAGTAAAGGTGCATTAATTTTATGCATTTAATTTTATGAAAACAAAGAAGATTCTTGGTACTTCTGAGCACACCATTCAGTTAAAGCCATAGACATATAGACCTATGAACTTTGTATGAAATTGAGTCGCCAAAAACGTAAGGCAAACATAGATGAAAAAGAGATTTAATTTGATAAGCCTAAATCTTGATAAAATCATGATTTTTAACGAAAAAAAGTATAACAATTATTTCATATCGGATAAAATCATTATTTTACAAGGAAAAAAAAGTATGAAAAAATGTTTCATCCTTGGCTGCCTTTACATTATATTGGCAACAAGTACTTATGTGTTCATAGTGAGATACGCACAGTACATAGGTTTATATGTCTGGTTCAAGCACTAAATGGCATAGGCGTATGCAGGGTATGCACACCCTGCAACAAAATCCTGCGCTTGCCCATACTGAATACAAAAACTATTAATTCTACACTGTAGTACTGAAAAAAATTATACAAATAAAATAATTTAGATAATACAAATTTAATTGTACAGTAATTTTGTATATAAAAAACATAAAATTGATTCAATTAATATTAATTTGCTGAAGAGTTTGTTTTAATCCTGGAAATAATTTATTTAAATTGTTGAGGCTGGGGTCCAAACAGACCACCACTTTGTTTATTAGCCATTCTTGAAGGAGCAAATCCTAATATCTTTTGAATGTTCTGTTAAAAACAAAATAAAAACATTTTAAATATAATAGTTTTTTTATTGGTTTCCTTGTGAATGAAAACTATAAGTACACAAAACTTTCAATTTTTAAAACACACTATTCTCAAAGTATACATAGAATTATATATCATAATTATTTATGGAAATTTAAAACTGTTATGAATAGAAAAATAGTTTCAAGATGTCTGCTTTGATTTGTTTACATTTATTTGTTGTAAAAAACCAACTTGGATGTACTAATTTTATTCAAACTCTAATCATAATTTAAAGACAAAGTTGGTACACATTTGAAGTACTTTTATTAGTACGAGTGGTAAAGCATTTAAAATAAAAATTTTTTTGACAAGGCTCTAATTAAAGGTTAATTTTAATCAACGCTATTAAATATATTTCTAAATCCTAACAATATTTTAATCATAAATAAATAATTATTTATGCTATAAATATATATATATATATATATATTATATATATTATATAATTTAATATTATTTATATATAATATAGCAAGAAGTATTGCATGGTTTTCAAAATTTTAAAGCACAAGACATGGTGTGCACAGTTTACTACTTTTTTGCGCTCATCGTATTTTGGACTTTAGGCGACAGTATTATTATTGATTATAAAATTTACAGATATCCCATACCTCATACAATGGTAATATTTATTAACCATTTATAAGTAACAATTACTGCTATAAAGAACTAGTGTTGGTACCACCTTTAATTTAATATTATAAATATTAAATTTTTATTTTATTAAATTAAATATTATAAGATCAATTTTACCACTTCCTTGCATCCCACAAAAAAACTAGCGCTTCATTGCAGTTGCATCCTACAACTGGTTGCCAAGTATTACTATTGTATGGTCAGCTTGTATACTTCATCAGTAATGGTATTATCTTTAATATTATTTTCATACTGCTTTACTGCATATTATTTATTAGACCATAATATTTAAGACCATTTATCAAATTTATAAGACCATTTATCTATACATATAAAAGCCAAATACCACTGACTGACTCACTCACTCACTCACTGACTAAACAACGCACAGCCAAAACTACCAAACGGATTTATTTGAAATTTTCAGGAAATGTACTTATTACTATGTGTAGGCGCACTAAGAAAGGATTTTTCGAAATTTGCATTTTAAAGGGTAAAAAGAGCTTAAAATAGTTAAGCGTACGGCAGCGTACGGGTTCGCGGTACGGCAGCTGTCGACGCGCGGTGGTTAGACGTGGCCGCCCAAATTTCCCCTTCCGTGTCACCACCACCGACCAGCCCAAAAATAAACCGAACGACGAGCAGATAATATATAGATATGTCTCGGATACTCAAAACCTTATCGGTAACACATTATATGTATAGATTAAAATAACACGGTGGCATGATTGTTGGGGAAGAGGTAAAATGAAAAATGTTTTTTTTAGGTCAGATCTTATTTTAACTTGAACTCTTGGAGAAGGAAAATGTAAACGGTTTTTTTGGTCATTTAATGGTGAACCGAGACGGGGGACTGGGACCGTGACAGAGACTGGGACTGATTAACGGGAAACGCCGGGTCGGGATATCTATATATGTGTATGTTAATATTATAGTATGTGGCTCCTCAAAAGCCAGGATGATCAACTATGAATTCAATATTATTTTTTGTATAAGTGCTATTGTAAGACGTTTGCCTTACAGTAAATCAGTGAATGTAGTACCAATACGACATATCTTGACATATCTATACAACTTTTAATTTGGCGTACCTATTGACTTTTATTTTGATTCATTTTACTTAGCCCTGGATACACTGATACACGGGCAACGCCGGGTCGGGACAGCTAGTTCTCTATATAACCCTTTATCAACCTCTTTTTTTCTTATAAATAAATATTAATTTGGTTTTTTTTAAACAATGCAAAATAAAATCATAGCATTGTATAAATTTGGGAATTTGGAAGTTTCTAAAAATTTTCAAAAATTTGTATTGCCAATTTTATTGGTCAATAAGTGTGTTAATAGCAAAGTATTAATTTACGTACAGCATTAAAAGTTGAATGTAGGAAATAGTTACAAAAAAAAAAAAAAAAAAACGCAAATGGTGAGACACAAAAACCCTACATAAACGGCACTCAAAAAAAGTAAGTAACCATTAGTTTCCAACACTTAGAAAAAAAATACTGTTACTGTTACTGAGATACTACTTAAAAGTGTGATTTCTTATGAATATGACCTGAATAAATTTGAGCTGTGTTAAATTTCATTATTGTACATTTCATTTATAAAATAACTAAGACATAATTTTACTCCCAAGTTTATGTTATCTTACTTGGCGTATTGACATTGTACACAGTATATATAAAAATATAAATGAACACTCTGTGTAGTTTTCTCCAGGCAGATTTCTGTGCGACAAACCTTGAACCCAGGGAATGGGCGTAAAAGGTAATCGTGCAACAACACGTCCATCAAATCTATTAACAAACAATAGTCATTAAACGTATAAATAACATTGTAGAATTAATTATAAAATAATGCTTAAAAATTAATGTATATGTTACTGTAAAAACCAGAAATTTGTTGAAACTACTTTTAAAAAGCTCATTTGGTTAAAATTGGTTAGGACTAGTTTAAAATTAGAATTAACTGCAGTTTTAAATAGGTAGAGCAATTTAAATTAGTTATAATTGAATATAACAAATTTACCAATAGAGACGAGTGGTCAAGTGATTAAATGATTTGGTACTTGGCATTTTAAATAATCCGTTAACCCGTGGAGAGTTTGTTAAGTATTATCTGCCAATGGAAGACATTTTTAAAGTTGTTTAATTGACACATATCGCTCTAAGGCATAGCGGCAGCAACTGCTTAAAGGTTGAACATTCAAGAAAGTATGCTAACATTACCATTTAATTCTTGCACAGAGGTTTTAATCACTGTCAATTAAGGTCCAGGCAAATAATCTTTTACTCCACATAACCGCAAACATACAACGGGGTCACGAGTCAGGACAAGGCTTTACAAGTTATTTTATCCAGATAAACATAATTTTTTTTTATGTATTTTTACCTTTGCCTATATAAATTTTACTAGATAACTCTAGTTGTTAACAATAAATTTGAGACACTCGGTTCCATCACTGAAGATCTTGGTTAATTCTAGTAATAGGTAAGTGATAGGTATAACTAGTCAAAACAAATTTTGACAAAGGGATTTTTTAAAACTAATTTTGATGTTAAATCTAGTTTTAACAAACTTTGGGTTTTCACACATATATATTATGTACTTACATGCTGTTAAACATGCTCAATAGAGCTGTAAAAGCAAAACCAATAGCAAACATTGATTTCATTTTTACCATAGACAAATCTCTGTTGTTAATTTTAAGTTTTTCTTCAACACGTTCTATCTTTTTTTTTTGTTGTTTGTCAACAGAGTCTCCATGTGCTTCTTTACGTTTTTCAACTAAAACAATAAAAATAAAACTTTGTTTTTGTAGTTAACAAACTTAAATTATATAATTTATAGTCATTGAACCTACCAAGTTCTAGACAATCAAAATTAAAGGAAAATATTTTATTTACACCTATAAGACAGAAATCCATCAAACTCACGTCCTTCGAAAACAAAATTCTGAGAATCATCTGTGGCCCACAATATGACAACGAACTAGGATGCTGGCGTAGAAGAAGGAACAAAGAGATCCGAGATTTGACAGGAGTTCCAAGGATAACCAACTTTGTGAAAGCACAAAGAATAAAATGGTTTGGACACGTGATGAGAAGGTCAAACTCAGAGTACCTTAAAGCGGCAGTTGAGTGGAAACCCACAGGGAATAGGCCAAGAGGACGTCCAAAGAAGCGATGGATAGATGGAATAAAACAGGACTTGAAGAAACTAGGGATACCGGACTGGGAAGAAAAAGTTCAAAACCGAGAAGAGTGGAAGGAGGTGGTGGTGGCGGCAAAAGCTCTTGAAGAGTTGTAATGCCAATGAAGAAGAAGAAGAAGAAGATAAGACAGAAATCCAGGATAGGGAAATAAATTAGTTTTGGGTATTTTATCTAAGGATTGAGAAGGAAATATATCACTCCCTATTGCTACCCAATAATTTATAAAAACATCTATTATCATGAGAAATAACTTACGTTTTTTACTAGACTTTTCAATTTCTACTTTCAGCTTTTGATACTTCTCTGTTCTATATACCAACAACCACGTTAACCCTGTAAACAAAATTTAATTAAATTACCTAATTGTTTAAGTCCCAAGATAGTTTACTTATTATTATAAATAAACTGAACTTTCAAACAATTAAAACAGGTTGTACATTGGTTTAAATATTAAAAATTAATTTTTTCTCACATCTAACAATATTATTATATCTAATGTATTATGTAGATTAATTTAATTAACAAACCTAAATTGAATTATACGTATTATTTATTATGTATTTATTAGCATATGTTTATTACATAGATAATACCATTGATTATAAATAGTAATAAATACTTTATTTATTTTACAAATATAAATTAGAATACTATTTACTATCAATGATAATACTATATTTCTGTATAAATTATGATTTAAATTATACACAGTAAATTTGGTAACTACCTACAATTAGTAGCACAATTTCAGGAGTTTATTGGTGTTTTCCACTGTATTAATGTTGCTTTGTGTTATTTAAAAAATAAAATTTAATTATATGAAAGTAGGTACAAGGAATTAAGAAATCCATGCAGCAATTAATTCAAGTTTAAGAATTCAACTCTTGGAAATTCATCATTTAATTCATAATTTAACCTATGATTTACCTTCTAAACCCAGAAACTTTGAATGTACTTTGTAAAGAGTTAGTTGAAACTTAAATATGCATACATAAATTTACATTGCACCACATCCAATTAAATACATACTATTCAATATCATTAACATGGATCTTATTGAGTCATAAACGCATATAACAAATTTAACAAATTTGTTGTGCTATATTAAAATATTTTAGGTATATTTAGGTGTTTATTCTATAAAATAATTGTAATTAAAAATTCAGAGTTTGTAATTTGTAGGTGTGAGGTACATGTTTCATTGATAGACAACACTCAGCCGTTTGTTTGCAAACATTAAAAACATCAGAGACAGAGGCGTAGCTATCGTAGGGCAGTTGCCTCGGGGCAAAAACATTTTGTTTATGTGCGACTAATTTAAACCTAAGGATTCCAGGAAGTTGTAGCCAATAAGACAAAAAGACAAAAAGGGGGCAAACATTAATATTCTCCTAGGCGCCTCAGATTATAGCTATGCTACTGATCAGAGATTATCATGAACGTAGACGTGACAATTTACCTTCTCCTAACAGAGCTGTGCACACCGAAATGAATACAATGAGAAACGTATCGGACCACATAACTCGAAACGTCAAACACAAGAGACAACCTTGTCTCTCGGGTGTATTATTTTTCGTGCGTTTTCTCAACTCTCTTGAAGATATCGCCAAACATAAATCGTAACCGTTGGTAATCGTCGACCTTTTGTGGGTTAGAAATAATTGAAATTGAAAACCTGCGAGTTCAATTATTTCAAATAAAACTTATAAAAACAGTTACAATTTTTAACTATCAAATGGAATTGCAATGCACTGAAAATATACAAAAAAATGTTCAATCGTCCACGCCATGATAACTATTATCATGTCTATGATCCACGCCGGATAATCGGTGATGTTAATTACACTATCAATAACCACAATTTCATGATTGTATCTATAACCGTGAGTTTATATTCTCCGTGGCGTAACTCGCAGTCTGCGGTCGATTACGTCATATTTTGTTCATTGCTTATTAAAATAATTTTAATTATTATAATAATTGATAAGAACCTCAACGACTTAGATGAGTTTTGCAATCTGCCGGCAACGGGCAAATCTACAGACTGTATACTACAATCGGATATTCGGATTTTTGTCCAACGCCCAAGAGTTTTGTGCAATTGTTCTAATCGTAGTTGTGACTTGTGACTAATCGATAGAAACGAGTAAGTACTTATAAGATAGAGCATATTTTGTTTATGTCATCTCTGCACTTTTTAATCTGTTGACTTGACTGTTTGCAAATTTACCAGTATGAACCTAAAAAGACGTGCGTAACACGGTAGAATATTTGTGTTTGATTTGGCTGCTCCGCGACTAGAACATACGACATCATTTTTTTGTTCAGATACAATCGTCGTTTGATATACTGTTCGGATTACCAACACAGGTACGCAATACAAATTTTGATGTACACACGTTTTAATAATTAAAAATCCTTAAATTCTGAAAGACAAAGACGCTATATAACTACGTCAGCCGGCTTTGTTTCTTGTGCCCCCCCCCCCCCACCGTAGTTAACTGGTAGTTTGCTTTTTTGATGTTAGTTCTGTAAGTATGTTTAGATGTGTAAATCTGTAAGCGATGAAATGAGTCAAACCTTCCAGAACTTGTAAATTTTTAAAATTTTACCTATGACATTTTAAATTATGTATCTATTCTAATAATGTGTGATGATGTCAAGAAATTAATTCCTATTACGTTTGTATGATATAGTTTTGGTATAATTCTAGTTTATGCTCTAGAGGAATTTTTGGGTTTATATTTTTTTATATCAGTAGTATTTTTCTTACCGATTACAAATATGCAAAAATTCTGATAGTGTTATTGATAGGGCGAAAATATAATTTTTATCATGAGCACATCGTCGTGGGCTTAAATCTTACCTTTGTACGAACTTGTAAGCAAATCATCGGTATCATTGTTACATTTTCACTTTAAAGCTAGAATCTAATCATGTTATTGGAGCCCAGCAACGGCGCCACGCGAGCGCAGCATGCAAGTGCCAAACATGCTGTGTACTAATACTTAAATAACGGTTTATGTTGCGTACAGTCTAGGTTTTAGGTTAAGGATTAAATCCTTAAAACGGTGGTTTTTGAAGAAAAAACTTGAAAATTCTTCCGGGGCGTAAATTAGAATTGTTCCATAGTTTTACCCACCAAAATTACGAGTTTTTTTAAATAATTTTCTGTTATATGCTCATAACCAAAAAATTAATCACAAATTCAAAATAAGTACAATCTTGAGTTAATTACCCATCCAGTTGTTCTATACATAATGATACCATTCTACATAAACAAAATATAAAAAACATCATTGTAAAACAGTACATCCAATCAAGTCCAGTTTAAATTAAATTTGTTACGTTTTAACAAATGGTGGAAAAATGAGAAAAAATATGCTGAGATGGTTTGGGCACGTGATGAGAAGAGAGAAAACTGAAGCAGTTAGAGTGGTTAGGGAAATGAATGTGGAACGTGGAGTTAGAGGTAGAGGAAGATTTAAAGAAAGATGGATGGAAACAATTTAAAGTGATATTAGGGTTGTTAATGTGTGTGTAGGGGATGTTAATTATCGTGACGAGTGAAGGTATAAGACAAAGGTGACCAACTCCAAATAGTTGGGAGCAGGGCGAAGATAAAGAAGAAAAAGACATTTTAACGAATGGTGGCCACTTGAATAGGTCACTGGTTTAAAAATAAGTATAAAATAAGTAGCCGGCGAGCTACTGCGCTAAGCGCGGTGGGCCGCAAGATTATTATGATGTATGGGTCGCTTGATAATATTAAAACTGCCAGTAAAATTACTGTGCTTGGTAAGTTTATGGGTCCCAATCCGACCCTGAATACAATAAAAAAAAAGTAAATAGCTACATTGTTTTTGATTGTAAGTCTATTAGTTTCAATTTTCAATACCTAGAACTGAAAATTAAAGATCTTTTAAAACATTAACTGGCAAAACTGATAAATTTTAATACTATGTAGCTCTATCTCTGTACCTTAATCGTTCAAACTTTATCTATTTTGGTCTTGAATTATCACAAAAGTGCACTTAACTAATAAAAACAGTAAATACAAATATGCATTTCTTAGCTGGCAACAATGCACACTGGCTTACAGACCCAGGGTTTGGCCCTTGGTTAATTTTACTACAAATCATCCTATGTTTTATATAAATTAAAAAATATTAGTTATCTATTATAGTATTTAGATTTTTATGTAAAAGCAACACTATAAGGGTGACACTATGTGTTCAGTGTTAATTGGATGGTAAGCATTAATCTGCCTGCTTATTTTAAGTTGGTATGTTTGAATTTATTCAACTTAAATGTTTACTTTTAATGGCATCTAATATTGTATAGACATGTTATTAAAATTTATTATCAACTTCAATCTAACCAATTAACCATAGTAAAAAAGGTAATATATCATTTACTGCATAATAATGTTAATATACATGATTGTCAAAAAATATTGTTAATTGATATAAATGTGTTCTAAAAAAACTTAAATGTTTGTGCGTGCATATTTCAAATTCAATATGATTTTTATTATTTGTATTTAAATTTAAAACTAAGCAGGTATATGTTTCTATGAAAATTTAAAATTATGATTTTAATAATAATTTGTTGATTTTGTTTCTATTTAGTTCAACTTCAATTAATGTGATTTATTTATTTTATAGGAATTAGAAATGGCTTCGTTTGATTTAAGAAAAGAACTTCATTCTAGAGGACCCCTGATGAATTTGAGTAAAAGTACAATTACCAAAAAACCCAAACTACATTTTGATGGTCGTTTTGTTAGTAAATCAGATCGATATCAATTGGAATCATATGGACTATACACTCCTAATTCTGTACTTGAAGGGTTGAGTGTGTCGCAAAAAAACAAACTAATATGGTCCGCTCGTTTATCCGAGAATCTTTGGGCATGGTTTGTGTACGGTCGCAAACTTCTGGTATGGAATGCGGAACACAACAAAGAAAATAGAACGAATCCTTGTTTTGAACTTGGACTTCCAGCAAGTGAAGTGGCTCATCAAGCTGCTCTAGTTTGGGTTTTTGAACCTGAATTAGGAAACTCTATGTCTCAAGCTTGTATAGCTGTGTCTCCTGAAGGTCTAATACGATTTTGGAGAGATGTATATGATGAAGTTGAGTATTTTGAGCATAATACTGATTTAATGGGAAAAGAATGTGAACTCTTGTATCAAATTGACAGTTCAAGGTTTATTTTATTGACAACTACTGCTGACTTAGTCATGGTGACAATTAACATGGAAAATGTTCGCCCTCAAATAAGTAGTAAAATATTGACAGAATCTACTGGATGGTTAGGTAACATATCAATGAATATATCGTCTCTTGTTTTTGGTTCAGCTGGTCAACAATCTGATCCAAAAAACATATGTGGCTGTGTTTTAAAGAGTCCTTCCAGTTATACTGAACGCTTATATGTTATAACAACCAATGGTACAACATTAACAAAATGGAACGTTACAGAACCAAATAGAGAAAAACAATTATTTGAAGTAAACTTGGCTCACTCTTTACAAGAGAAATTTTCAATTATGATGTTTAATAGTGTAAGCACCGGTGATATGGATATGGAAATAATAGACATGAAACCAACCAATAACCGCTATGAAGAAGTAATTGTCCTTATCCACACCAAACCAAGTCAAGCTTATAACTATTATATTCTTGCTACTATACAAGTCCAAGATAATAAGTGTCCTGTCACTTCGTTGCATGTTCTTAATAATGTTGAAAGTTCATATTTAAACGAATCTAAGCCACAGTTGCTTATTACTGAACAACAAGCATTTATACTGTCAAAACATTACATTCATGTTGTTACTTTTGAACCATTTCAAACTGATGTAATTGGAGTTGATTGTGATTTGAAATTTGGTGGAGGGTCAGTAGTAAACAATTATGGTATGTTTTTTACTCAATCTCATTGTCTAACTGTTGTTACTAAAATAACAGATGTGGAATATGATTTCAATGAATCAAGAAGTGTTCTCCATTCGCCTGATTTAAATCAGTGTAGTATTTTAACTGCTGAAGTAGAAAATGAAAGCAATGAAACCAGATTAAAATCTGCTTTTCTCCAGTTTATCAGTCGTAAAATGGACTGTTGCAAAGCATTAGTGAAACAAGCATGTCCTGAAGAATTATCATCAACTGATGTATCCAACTTGGATAAAACAGTATTTAAAGTTGGGGAAGATCTAGTTAACGATATACCAATCAATGATCCTCGTTGGTTAGGCTTTCAGGGTGAGCAAACTATCAAATCGTCATCAATGGTCATATTAAGCCATTTAGAAGAAAAGCAACAAGCCATTCATTGGTATCTAAAATTTTTACAGGAACTTGGTTTATGGAATCGTTTGAGAAAAATTAATAAATATGGAATTCAAGTTTATACTGGATGTGCAATTAAAGACTTAAGTGAAAAGTTACAAGCTACAATAATGTTTAGAAAAATTGAAGGAGAATATAGTGACTTGTTAGATACTTTAATAAAAGAAACGGTTGAAAGTCATTCTGATAGTTACTCGGCACCTCCAGGACTTACACACGCTGATAAATTTTACAAACAAGTTAGTATGTCACACGCTCTATTCAAAAGACTCTGTGATTATAGTAAAGAAATTGCTTCTACCAATCGTAGTTCTGTAGATATATGTGATATTTTGTGCAAAGTAAATGAAATCTTAGTGAAAGTTCTTGGAGCCGTGTTGGACTATAGAAGACAAAATAATGAGCTTTTTCCCATTGACAAACAAAAGCAATCAAAAACATCCTGGATTTTATGTGAAGAAGAAGAAGAAGGCATTTGTCTTCAACTGATAAAACAAATAAATGTCAGTCTTAAATTTGCCACTATATCAAATATTTCTAATGAAGTTCGTTCAGAAATGTCTGATCAAGTTGCATTTTTAGTGAATGTTTTGTTGTCTAGTTTTGTTGATTTATTTTTAGAAACAAACAGTGATTTCATTAATCTGAGGTACAAGATGCTTAAAAAACTTATGGAATACAAAGAATATCACAATGTTATTGAATTGGCCGAAAAATATGCAGATCATAAAATCATAGTGGAAGTTTGTTTTGAAACTAACAATTTGGATCTATTATACAATTTTATGGACAAACTTGTTGAACAAAATTTTCGACAGACCGTATTTTCTTGGTATTTAGAACACGGTAAAGTTGTCGAATTGTTACATAATTTTTGTCGCAAACTAAAATACGAACGTGACATTGCATTAGCTTTGGAGAAGTATCCACAGTATGGTTGGATAGCCGGAGGACTGTCTGGAAATATGAACTTAACATGTGAATCTCTTAAAAAATGCTACATTAAAGAAAAATCTAATATTCTGCGGAAAAAAAATCAACTATGTTTGTACAAAATGGCAATTATAGCAAAGAATGGACCAATGACTAATCATCCAGAGTTAAAAGAAATAAATGACAGTTTAGAAATAATAGAACATCAATTAAATATTCCTAAATGTGTCTTAGAAGCTTTTGAAATGGATTTGAACGCTATGCATGTATTAATGCCCCAAGAAATTTTTGATTGTTACTTACACAAAACTAACGAAATGTTGGATGAGTTTCAGTGTTTAAAGGCCCTATGTATATTGCAATTTATTGAAAACAAAGAAGAGCGTGATGCCCTCAGCTCTCGTTTATGGTGTGAAACCATATTGAGAGAAACCATCAAATATCCTACTGAACATCAAGAAATTAAAAATCCTGAGCAGTTTATAAGTGATCTTTTATTTTTCAAGACACTTACTCTTGCATATAACAAAGGTCTGTATGACTTTATACCATCGTTGGAGTGGATATTGTGTGCCGATGAATTGGAAGACTTTCATTCAAACACTGTGTGGCAATTTATCATGAAAATGGGATTTGAAAATTGTTTTAAACCAGCTGGTAACGATATGGATTTTGAAACCTCACAATAGATAAAAAATATATACTTAAAACTTAAAAAAATTAATAAATGTGTATATATTTATCACATACTTTGTCCTCAACATATTGTAATGATAATACTGTCAATAAGCTCATTTTTGATTGAGAAAAATGTTCCACCATTCCTAAAACATTAAAATTGTTTCCTTTTGTATGTGAAATTAATTTTTTTTAATTGATATGTTAATAAAACTTAGGTTAAATCATTTATACTGAATAAATTAATATTTTATAACTTACTTTTATAAAGTTTATTACAATTTAATATTACAAAACTTAAAATAATTTGATGTCTGTATTGTTCAATTTAACTATGTATTGTGTATTTTTTATACTTCATAAATTAATATTTTATGATTTTTTTTATAACAAAACTTAAAATAATATGATGTCTGTATTGTTCAATTTAACTATGTACCTATTGTGAATTAGTTTATTCAAATTTTAAAAGTCAATAAAATTTGGTATAAACTTACATTTTAGACTTTAATAATTTTAGTTAATTTGCAAGCAAAATATACAAATATGAACCCAGTATTTATTTTTAACACTTTTCTATTTTATTTTACAGTTTGTTAATATCATAAATGTGATTTTCAAAAGCTTATTAGACACATTTTACTTTATAATTTAAAGTGCAAAATAGCCCATATGCTGCTTCTATACATAACAGAAAAAATTGTTGCACTTACAGTAATTTCTAATTTTAAGTCTAATACTTCAGGGCAGTAATACAAGAGTAGTTACCTCGTGTCCGTCTGTTACACACAAAAAAAAAAAAAAAAAGAAAGTAAATCTAATATACGAGTAGCTAACTGACATCTTTTAGAGCTACCCTACTTTTAGATTCTGAGAGTCAGCAAAGAATGTATTGGTTTTACAATGATGTTTTTTTTTTTTTCTGTGATCTAAAGTTCTTATAGTAAACCTGCACTAATTTTAACGCATGATACCTTAAAGAAAAATAATGGCAATCAAACACGTCGATTTAAATTTTTTTTTCGATTTTTATGATCACTTTTTCTAATAGAAAGAATGCTCTATTTCAAAAATTTCTTATCACCTAATATTGGGATTACTGCCCGTTTAAAGTTAACATAAAAAAAAGAAAAATAACCGAATTGCCAACCTAGGTATACAGGGGAAACCATTGATTAATTATATTTAATCAATGGGGAAACGGACTTCAAACGAATTTTTGGAAAAAAAGTGCAAAAGCAAAGAATTTCGAAACAAATAGATAGATATCCGGAAGGTAACTACCTACATTGTTTATTATATTACATCGTGTTTTGGTGACATCAGTTTTTAAAACTATATAATTAATTTAGTTTTGTTGTTTATAAACTAAAAATTTTCTAATCAATCGTTGTAAAAAAATTTTATACCTATTACCTACGAATAAACCCATCCATAAACTAGGTCTAGCGACGAGATTTAAAAGCCAAAACTTTTAAAACGATTTTCGTACAAGAAACAAACTGAAAAGAGTATTTCTTTCTTCTATTTAATTTTTTTTTTATCGTCGGAACGGCCTACCGAATCCCCCTAGCAAAAAGAACGACAATAAATTAATAGTTTATTTTATACGATTTATTTCAGTTGGCTATTCTTCAATCTTCCCGTGTCAAAAATGTGTTTAGTGTTTCTTATCACTGATCGGCGATCGCTTTCTTTATCATTTTTTTTCAACTCGCCGTCGCTCCGGCCGTACGCGTATGTGTGGTTTGTAAAGTAAATTGTACCTTTTTTTTAAAAATTGTTTTTATACACCACCAATGTTTAGTTATTTATTGTTAGGTACGCGTTTTTAGTTTCGACACGAACTAATATATAATAAATTACAAACCATGTATTCGATTTGGTCAAGGTATAACCACATCATCTATGGAAATGCAGTAAGTCTATGATTTTCGTTCGTATAAAGAATAAGTGTATTGTACTTTTATAAGTAGAGTAGATAATCAAACTTTGATTCTTGTCTTAAGGAGTCTTCGTTTTTTATGAAAACGATTTACTGCCAAGTGTATTATCGTTTTGTTATCAGTATGTATGCCTAATGAAAAATATGTTTTTTGTCCGATTACTATTGACAACTTAAATTATTGTTATTATAAAATAATTAACCTTCAGCCTATTTACATACCTTTTAGTTTTAATTAATTACCTGTTACTAGAGTGTGGATAAATATTCTGTTAAAATACATTAAATACAAAGTCAATAGATGTGCGTAAGCTACCAATATTCTCGTAATGTCGTCTTAGTAAAAATAAATCAATATTCTCTTTTACACAATACAAAAACATAAGAGAAATATGCTTTTATTCAATTTACTTTCATGAATTTTTTAACTGTAGATATAAAAATGAATCATTTGTTTTACCAAACATTTGCAACGTGGTTATGAAATGAATAACATGATACAAACAAGTTATTATTTCGAAATCATTTTCAAGTTCATCAAAATCTAAAATTTTAATTCAAGTTTCTGGTGAGTTCAGTATTAAGATCAATAAAATTTCCAGTTTTGTGTCCATTGTTTTTTGCAAAATGTATAAATAACTATTTATATTGGACCCATGCATATTTTTCATATGGCCCACATTTAACTTCAAAATATTAAAATTAAAAATTTTTTGATAAGTCAATAAAGTTATGTTTGTTTTTGTGCCTCATCTAAATCTCTTTAAATTTTTCATGTGATATGAGACTTAAAAAAAGTTGATGGCCAATGATTCAAAATCATTGATCAATGCGTTATTAACATAATAACTAATATAAATAAAATGTTTTTACGTAAAAAACAATAACTCCTGTATTAATTTCTATATTCTTGTGGTACAAAATCATCAGGTTTGAGGAAATCTATGTTTGTGAGATTTTAGATTTTAATTATTTTTGTACTTTTCAAACACTTTAAATTCCAAGTGCTAAAAATCACTTTGTGTCTGGTTTTAGGTATCTTAAATTATTATTTTCACCAGTTTATAAAATTAACATTACAAGTGTATAATAAATTAAAATCTAATTTAATTGATTAAAAAGTAAGAACCACAGACTTATTTGCTATTATTTCTACTAGTAGAATGTAAAATTCTTTTTAGTTTTATTACGTACAAAAATTTTTTTGGTACCTAATGCATAAAATTAATTAAATTTGTCATGTGAAAACATGTTTAATACATTTTATTATTATAATTTTTTTTTTTTTGCAGCGTTGTTTGAAGTACTATTCATCATCTCCCCCACAAAAGCCTAATTTTTTTATGAAAGTTTTTCATAATATAAGAGACGAAATGGCTAAAAACAAAGAAATGAAAAAAAATTTAGAACAATTCCGTGCCGAGAAAAAGAAATTGGAAGAATCAGATAACTTAATTAAAGCTAGGTATTAAAATCATAAATATTTTAGTAATTCAATAAATAATTTATGTTCATCAATTTCAGAAAAAAGTTAAATACAATAGAAACAGAAACATTTAAAGTTACTCAGCAAGCCAAAAGTGTTGTTGATATTGTCATGAGTACTGTTAAAACTAAAGTGAATCAAGCAAGTGAATCTGATTTAGCAAAAAAAGCAGGTATGTTTGACATAAATATATAATTATAGTATATTTCAATTTTAATATTTTTGTTTATTAATTAGGACAAATAAGTGGAAATATAAGTAAAACAGTTTTGGAAAGTGGAACAAAACTTGGTCAGTCAGGTCCAGTAAAATCATTTTCAAGTACTGCAGAAGCCATTTCAGCTCAAATTGATGAAGAAACTTCATTAAATTCTCGTGTAATTAATTTTAATAAGTAAATTATGAAAAATTGATTGTTAATGAAATACCATGTTTGTTTTAGGTTTATAAAGCACCAAAAACATTAAGAAAGCGGTCTGACTTGGGTCATCAAGGAATAGTTGTTCCTAATGAGACAGAAACTGGGGTTACTATTCATAAAGATTCAATGTAAATATTGTAAATAGTTGATTTCCCATTAAAATAATTCTTTATTTTTACTGAAGTCCCTCATTTGTTAAGTTCTAGTAACTTAAATCTTTCTCTAGTTTTTATATAAATAAATCTTCCAACTATGATTATATTATGTAGGAAGTTCTTTGTTATCAGTAGTTAAAAATTAATTTTTGTGTTTATTTAAATTCTTAGTATTAACTGTCTTAGTAACTAGACATCATTCTACAACAGTAGTCTTCATTTTGTTCTTGTATGAGCTATAAAATAATAGTATATTTATGTAACTTATGTGGAGTTACAGTAATTTTTATTGGCCCTAGCATTTCAACATATTTGATTTTTTTCTATAAAACACGTACATTAAACATTGAGTCCAGAATAGTACTTTGTTAGTTGTTGCTGATAAATATCTAAAAAATATATAATTTTTTTTCAAATAAACCTTCACATCACCCTGTTTTCATTTATTTTGATTGATTTTCATTGTTGAGTGTTTACTAATTTTATTACTTTACATTTTAAAGCAACAAATTGTTATTGAATTCAAAACAGTACAATAATACCATTTTTTAATTTTGAAGTTCTTTCATCTTCTAGTTTAAAATTATAATATAGATAACAATTTATGGGTACTATAAATCAAATTAGATAACTAGTAATTTGATTGTGTTAATGTGGTAATTAATACCATTTTAATATATTTTTTAACGAAGACTACTTATTTGCACTTTAATATTGAACTACTTTTAAATTAAAATGTACTTTTTCTTAAAACTTTACTAAATTGTACATTAATGAATAACTAGAATTTGTAAAAATTTTAAAGTGTGAGTAAAAAAAAAAAAATTGTAATTATTATTAGTAGTTTAACTAAATAAAAATCAATAAATATGAAATAATTAAATAATGTATTGTACATGTTTCTTAATTTTTGAATAAGAAAATAGTTTTATTTTTAAAATAATCAATTATTGTTGAATATAAAATTAATTTGTTGATTTTTGTTTAGGTTATGGGAAAAATGGAAAAAATTCAAGTCGGAAAATCCAGCTATGCAAAAACTATCAGACATGAAAGAGCAATTAGATGACAGTGATCATGTTTTAGCACGCGCTGCGCGTTCTGTAACTAGTACTTTATCATCAGTATTTCATAATGCTGAAATTTCAGATGTAGTAACTGAGTTATGCCGTGTTGAACCAGATTTCAGTTTAGTAAACTTTATAAAGCAATGTGAAACTGACATTATACCAAATGTGTTAGAAGCTATGGCAAGGGAAGACTTGGATATTCTCAAAGACTGGTGTTTTGAAGCCCCTTACAGGGTATTGTCACATCCTATTACTGAGCATCGACAAAAGGGCCATACAACGTACTGCAAAGTGTTAGATTTACATAATGTAGATGTAGTGACTGGAAAATTAATGGATCAAGGTCCTGTGTTGATAATATCTTTTAGTGCCCAACAAATTATGTATATTAAGGATGTAAATGGATTAATTGTTGAAGGAGATCCTCATACTGTGATACGAGTGATGTATACTTGGGCAATGTGTAGAGATGTGAACGAAGTAAATCCAAGAGCTGCTTGGAAGTTATTAGACATTGCAGCTAATTCCACTGCACAATTGTTGTAAATTGTATTCATATTATAATTATAGTGTTGTATTTTGTAACAAAATATGTTGTTTTCATAATGGTCTTGCTGTTGTTTAAGTCATTGTTTGTTAAATATTTGACCAACTATTGTTCAAAATCAATGAGAACCATATTATATTAAGGTCACACCTTAATGTGTTAATTAATTACTTATTTTTTTTTATTATTTGATTAAGGTAAAAAGGCTGAATTTTTAATTAATTGTATTAAGGAAAATTGTATAAAACAAAGTTAACTTAGTTAATGCACTAAGTAAAAAAAATTATCAATCTACAACATGCCAAATCAATCAAAATTGTTATCTTGTACTTAAATTAAAATTAAAGCTTACATAACACGTAATTTTTTAATAGAATTTCAATTTTTTGTTAGATTGTAAAAATGTATACTAAACATTTTCTGTTTTTATCTAAAGCTGATCTGATAATTTAAATTTTAACTCACTTTATATTAACGTGCTCGTAATGTTTGCTTAGTTTAAATCTTGCGATTCATTTTTTATTTACTTATTTATTTTCTATTTCTATTTCTATTTATTATTTATTGCTATTGTTAGCTCAAGTTTATACTTTATATTCATATTTTAATATTTATCTCTAGTGATAAATCAAGACAATATATAATAGATATAATCAACCAAATAAAAATCACAGGTACTCTATGAAACCCTTTCGTCAAAAATATTTTGGAATTTCATGTATGTCTTCTGATCTAAATTTTTGATATGGATCCGTCAATTGCCTTTTTTTCCTTTCCATCTTATAACGTGCCTAAACTCTGATTTTACACTACAATTATAGTGGAATGTTTTTAAAGACAGAAACACTTATGGAAAAATTATAAAGTGTACCAGTTAAAAGGTAAATGTCAATAACTTGATAGTTGATAGATGTAAAAGGGATTGGTAGCGTTAATTTTCTTTCATTGTTTTTTACCTTCAAAATAGGAATTTTGATGTTTTTTGTTTCTGACGTACTAATCAAATGAGGCCATAAGAACTCTGGAAATAGATTTCAAAAAATTTTCACAAGAAAGACTTCAACGTCAACTTTTTTAATAATTTTGTCTAAATTTTTGTAAAATTAAAATCTTATCTGTAAAAATGTTTGGTGATAAAACGAATACATGCATAAGTTATTCTCAAGTAAACTTCATAAAAAATTCAATGTTATTGGCTGAATCTGTATTCCACCATTAGTTCTGTTTGTACCATAAATTATGATCAGTGATGTAATAATTTTAAAAAGTATTAAAAATACTGCTCACTCAAGTACTTAGTGTTTAAAGTATTTAGAATACTTTTGTTATAGTCTGTGATACTACTTAAATACCAAAAAACAAAACAAAAGCTGTTTATGTTTAATTAACACTAGGTTGGTTTTTTAAATAAAATTGTCAAATGTCTTAAGCCCATGTATTTGCTCAAATGAATATATTCATATTATATTATTATTTATGTTTATAATATTAGTGTTTTTAAAATGTTGTAAGTGCACTTAACAATAGGCTCTAAATTTAACAAATTAAAAACTCAATAAATGTTTATTGCACTTTCTAAATACAATATAGGCTTAATTAAAAATTTTCCAACAAAATTATCCAAGCAAGAAGATAATATCCAATACAAATAAGTATTCAATACAAAAAGAAAGTTTTTAAAATAAGTATCATGAAAAAAAAAAACTTAACGTTGAAAATAAATGTACCTATAAACTGTATCTGTATTACTCAAAAAGAAAGTTTTAGAATACTATTATTTAAACGCTTCACTAAATTGATAAATTTATAACCCCAATAGATTAGTACAATCCAGAATTACGTGGCCCACTAATTTTTAGATTTTAACATTTTTAAATCCAGTACAATCAGACTTGCATGGTCCATAATTGTGGGTAGACCCTTTCAGTTTAGTTGGTAGTTAGAAACAAATACTTTAAAATTTTAAAGTATTTGATAGAAATGAGAAACATCTAAATAGGTACTGTATAATTTGCATGTGATAGACAGAAAACGAAAGTTGTGGATTCTAATAAATACTGTATGTTATTACTATTTTTTCTATGATTTGCCATTTGCTTCAAATCACCGTGAAGTGACCGGCGAAAGTTATTAATTAATTAGTTATTTATAAATGTTGATTTATGACAGCGGCTGTAAATCGACGAGCGCTTAGTCGCAGTTAAGCATTTGGCTAACTTCATAATATTCTGTGATAAAACCATAATTTGAATAAGAAAATATTATCACTTTAAAATTTTAAATCTTAAATCTTAATTTGTGACTGCGGCCATGATAAAATAATTATTTTATTATCACTGCGGTGAAGCAACTATTTATTATTATTTAATATATTTTATCTATTCTGTGGTGAAGCGCTTGTGTAAATATCCTTATTCTATGGTGTAAATCACAATATAATATCTAAAGCCGTGGTGTAAATCCATAGTTAATAAATATAATTATCTATGTGTAAATTGCGCTCGTCGTTATCAAAACGGTGTTTTCCGATAAATGATAACGTTATCTTTTTTTTATCTGACACAGTGACATTATCAGTATCACGAGTCAAGACCAAAGTCGTCCAAATAATTTTCCATTTTCCTGCGACTACTTACTACTATGAAATTCTTTGTCGAAAGAACCAAAAAAAAAAAAGTAACTTTTTTCTTTGTTGTCAGCTCAGCTCTACAATTCCTCCGTAAACGGTCCTCGCGCCGCAAATATCGTCTGTAGCTTTTACCATAATTATTATACTACAAACGACCGACCGCAACACGACGACGAACCTACACGATTAATTTAGGTATACTTAATAATTTAATGTTATGTGGACTGTAATAACTAATAATAACATAAGGTATGTAATAGTGTTCGATGAACGTTAACAAAATAATATAACAAACAATCAAATTGGTATAGTAATCAATGTGTCATTTGAACAATCGTCGTCCGGTCCGCAGATGTCATCTTACATTAAAAATGTACAGTATAAATGCGACCCACCACCGATGAGTGATTACCATTAAAATTCATCCTGTCATCAATTTTTGGTAATCAACTTATTGTCTGATGAGTTCTGACTTAGGGACATACTAATATGCTTACTGATGCCTAAAAATTACTGTTAATTCTTCAAAACAATCTTCACTATTCATTAAAAAGTAATAAAATGTTAAGGTTTTAATTATGCTCAAATTTGGATTAAAATACTACTTATGTATATTGTAATTAAAGTACCTATATAGCACTCCTTCTCTCTCTTCACTTGACAACATCCGCAACTCACAAATGTAGTTGTTTTAAACAACATTTTAAAATAATTCGTGATTTCATAGTGAAATATTATCGCCTTATCGGAAAATATTTCTGAAAAAAATATCTTTTTGTCTTATTGAATATTTATATAATAAACGGGTACCTACCTAAAATTTAATAAAACAGTTTTTAATTAATTTTTTTCAATATTTATAAATTGTGCTGAGTTGTTCTAAGAATTAATTGGTGTGAACAATAAAAAAAAATGTGTTTAATAAATTATTTTTTGATATTAAAAGTATTTTTCAGCTTAACTTAAAAATGTTCAAGTCTTTTTTAGTTGCATTTCCCTGGTTAAATTTTTTGTAGCATTATTGGCAATTTTTCAATTGCTTTATTGTAGGTTTTTAGTGCTTCATTTTCCTAGCCCTACTTATAAGTTATAATGATTTTTTTTTTCATATTTTAACATCTTACATCTATAGTTACTTAAACACTATGTAGGGCAAGTTGGTGAAATTAATTAACTGCAATAAGTTAAGTAAATTTGATTAAATTGTCTTCAGTTAAAAGTTTAATGTTAATATTAAATAAAAATTACTAGTTAAGTTAAAAGTTAAAATAGAAAATAAAATTAACTTAACTCAGTTACCTAATAAAAAGCTGACAGTATTTTTTTTTCTAAAATATTCACAAATCATAAAATGCCAAATCTGTAGTATTTTCAACCTACGAAGTTTGGAAAATAATTAATAAATGATGTAAGTATAAAAAGTTAATGCATTAGTTTTGGTCGTTGGTTTCTCTTGCGTATAGCTAAAAAAATTACAATAAATTTAACTATGCAACAATGATAATTAATTATAAAAATTTGAATTAATTCAATACAATTTTTAACTGAATTTCAAAAAAGTTAAAAACAAACATAATTAACAAGATAAGTTAAAAAGTTAAAAAATAATTAACTTTTTAACTTTTTAACTAATTGACCTATCTTTGCTAAAAAGTAAAAATGAACTAATCAGTCTACAATGGCGTAGCCAAGACCTTAGAATTAGAAGGAAAACAGTCTTTACACTGAAAATGTATTCGTTTTTCCTTTTCTCTACTAGAGCTTGGATGTTAATGACCATAATTACAATAAATTATGCTTTTGAAAATGACAAAATATGCTTAATTATTTACTTGGTATGCATTTAATGTTTTTTATAGACATATGTACTTACATAATGAAAAAAACGAATAAAAATTTCTTGGTAATTTTTAATAACTTTGGTTATAAAATTAAAGTTTTCTGTTATTGCCATACAAATAAATATTAAAATAAAAAAAAAAAAAAAATAGAATACAATAAAATTACGTATTTTTTTTTTTTTTTTTTTTAATGATACTCAGCTATTAGTATGTAAAATTTACAAAATATTAATGTGTACAAATTTTAAATATTGTATTCAAATAAATGTCTCAAACGTCGAATTGCATTGAATCGGATTTTTACCAAAAAGTTTTTTATCAGTAGTAATTTAACATTTTAAAATTATAATTTTTTTTTTTTTTTGTGTCGTGTGCTTCTTTAAAATTCGTTAAGTATTTGAAATAAAATTGTGGGAAACATTTTTCAAGGGCAAAAGTTGCCCCTCTCACTCCGGGCAATATTTTTTAAGATAAAAATAGAGGACGCAGATAACGCTGCTGTAAAAATCAGTACTCTCTCTCTATAGGGGCTCGGTCCGTTTCGTTACGACGACGGATATAAGTGGCGAACGCCGACCGGTTTTCGCCGCGTCCCGCTCGGGAAATAAAAGAAAGAGAAAAACGATCGGTCCGCAAAACCACCGTCTGTGACCGTAACGCGATACGAACTGTGCGCGGCCGAAGGAATATTATAATATTGCGGTGGTTATCGCTCGATTCAAATGCATTATAATATGACCAACACATCTATAACCCAGGCAAGGTGGATTTATTATAAAAAAAATGGATAAATCTACCTTGTGCCCAGGTATATCAATTATAACTACTAACAACAACAACAACATCAAATCGGGACTGCGACAGTGTCCGAACGATTACTGCGTGTGCGCGTGCCGGCTTGTACGCTGGAGTTAAATAAATTAAAACGGGTTTATTAATAGACGCGGGCACAATAATTGTCGTTATCGTTAATATATTACGTATAATTATTATTGTTGTAAAATGTAAAATAAAATCTTTCATATTACAATATTATTTTCATTCCCACGCCGGCAGAGAGGTACCTACACGACGCTTTTGTCTCGTCCGCCGCCGCCGCCGCTCGTCGTGACGTTTTACCAAAAATACAATTTTAACGACTGTCGTTTTTCCGATCTCTGCGCTTTTGTGTTTTTCTTTTTTTGAATTTGCGTTTTTTTTTCCGTTTGCCGATCAGTGTCGCGAAACATCACTAGTAATACATACATAAGTAATATTTTAGATATATATTTTGCTGCTTCTGCTGCTTTCTGCGAAATCGGTAAGATTCCCCCCGCGGACCGCGGTTGTTGACAGCTGTGTTCGAGTGGTTTTATTTTTCTACGTTCGTTTGTGTGTTAACCCATTACCCGTCTAAGATGGTAATAATTATTCGTTTTTTTTTTTTTCGTGGTGGTCAACGCGAGTCGCGAACTAGAATATCTAATCAATATCGACCGACAATAACGTTACCTAATGATTATTTGGCCAATGATAGTATCCACTTGATGTGTTAGAAAAACGAATATACTCCCCACATTCGTAGGTTCACATCCATTGAAATAATCTAAATCACTTAAAAATGATAGGTAGGTGAGTTTCATAAAATTATTAGGTGTTTAATACTTTTAACTAAAGTTGAAATTTTGTGGCTTCCAGGCCTTCCCCAATGGCCTATTTTCGCCTTCGCCATGGACAATGTTTTTTTTACCAGAAAATAGTTTGGAAAGTGCTTCTTTGCTGACTGTAAAATTAATAATTTTTATACAATTTTTTACTGCAACACAAGGATGATTAATGACAATATAATTACCGTTACTGGTGTTGTATTGTAAAACACAAGAACACTACTTGAACAAGGGTAGCTGCTCCAGGGTGCATGGAAACTGGTCGAAACACATTCATTTACCTAAATGTGAATTTTAAAAGTTAAACATTGGCATCAGAGAAATTATGAATTTTTATGCGTTTTAAAATCATTGGCAAACATAGGAATCAAAAATACAA
Source organism: Hormaphis cornu (assembly GCA_017140985.1). Classification (NCBI taxonomy): domain Eukaryota; kingdom Metazoa; phylum Arthropoda; class Insecta; order Hemiptera; family Hormaphididae; genus Hormaphis; species Hormaphis cornu. The sequence continues at coordinate 23,028,088 of CM029361.1, forward strand.
ATTTCTTTTGTAAATTGTTGTAATAGTATATTTTATTTCTAATAGGTACTAATTGTACTTATAGCCCCGCTTATAGCATTATGCATTTTATTTATATCATTTTATAAAAAATTATTTAAATTCTATGCCACACTATTAATTAGTTTAAACAATTTTTATGTTTATGATCTTAAGTTTTATACATTTTAACTACAATATAATTTTACTTTGACTTTAATCAGCATAAACAATATAATAATATGACGTCTAATGTAAGGGTCAAATCAATGTTCAATCCATTAGAGATTAATGAAGTGTACCTACACTATAATGGTGAAACTTTTTTTATTTTGCAAACGTTCATTTTATGACGTATTAGATAAGTATCTAGATGATAAATATTAATATTCTGTTTAAATAAATAATTTAAACAACTGGGTTAATTTTTGTTCAATTTTGAAAATTTTCTTTTAGTGTTTAATTTTTGAGCACTAATAAAATAGGCATAAAAAGGAACAATAAGCCCCGAGTGAACTATTTTGAGTGAATCACTAGTATACAAGTAGAAGGGATTGAAACCTAGTTAATTTTTATGATAATTTACAATATAAATTCTAAGCGTGCTCAGTGAGGTGGGTTAAATAGACAATTCCCTCTTCAAACATTTTCCGTTGTTGAACAAAGCGTTAAACAATTTTCAAAAAAGATAATGAAAATAAAAATAATAATGATGTATAACTGTCAAAAAAAATATTATTGGTTTTTTAAATTTATGTATAACTGTCAAAAAAAAAATTATTAGTTTTTTAAATTTATGATTAACATTGATAATTTATCAATTAATATTTTAATAAGATATACAGGAAAATATGCTATGGAACTTGTGTTAAAGTTTCTATTTGTAAACATGAAAAGAATGTATGGTTTATTTAACAATACCTGTATAGTATTAAAAATTATATAGTAGGTAGCTACAACATTTAACTTGAAAACAATCAAAATGTTTTAACATTTTTATGGCGTTTGAACTTCATTTATCTAATAATATATGTAATTTTATTATTTTATTTTAAATTAAATAACTAAAAAGTATCATTTTGGTCCAATGACCTATTTTTAGAGCATATGAAAAAAATCTGAGCAAATCTACTAACTCAACAGAAAAATATTATTGTTAAGTCAATATGACAGTATTATACATCCTTTGCTCCACTCAGAATCTCAAATTCATTTGAATTGAATCAATTATAAATTAAGTCACAAAGACATGTTGCTAGGATAGGATTTGTTGATATAATTATGAATAATATAATAACTATAAGTTCTCTATTTTTTTAGTGGAAACTATTTAACAGACATATTTTTTGTAACAGATTTAATCAAATATTATTTAAAAAATGTATTATTATTGCCAGTATCAATGTATAGTAGTAGTACTAAGTTATATCATTTGAACTCTGAACTATATTGTATTCCGTCAATCTACGTCATAATTATGATCACTTACGTAAATGTGGTATAATATTATACCATTGATTACATATTATTATTATTACTATATTATTTATTATTATATATTAAATCAATGATTATACTCAACTACCTACCAAACTAAACATGTTAATACATGCCTGTTTTTCCTGTATGACATAATAATCATTAATTATGTCAACTGAATAAACAAACATTTATAAACATTTATACCTATGGTTAAAAAGAGAAAGAAGGAAAGAAAGTAAGTAAATTTTAGAAAGAAAAGGTAGAAAGGAAGTAAATTTGAGGGCGGGTGAGAAGTTATTTAGCTTAGCTTCCATTCTTCCTTTTCTTTCTTAAGCTTTACTCGCATGCTTTCCTCACTTTCTTCAATTTACTCCTTTACTTTTCTTCCTTCCTTTTTACTTTCCTTTCTTTCTTTTTTCGCTTTCTTCTTTTGTTTATGTAATATTTTACACCATTCAGAATAGTTACCCACTTCTCTGAGTTGTGACCCAACCATCATATCATACTTCAAGGCATGCTTTTACTTTTCCCTAATTTTTCTAATTATGTACTTTATTCTCTAACTTAATACTGTCATTAAATAAATATTTATAGATTAGTTCAGTTTTTCTAGCCAAAAAACTATTAGCAGAAAAATAATTTATAGGTCCAACAACCAATTTTATAAGGTATGTAATGCATGCAAATAAATACAGATATATACAAAAAAAAAAAAAAAATTTCACATTTGTGTGATCTTGGATCACAACTCGTAAATTTTGTTTTGAATAAGATAGAATTGATGTAATCGCTCTTCCGCCTAAATAATAACACAAAAACCGAATTTGGCAATTTTGCATGTTTCATCGTGTTTGATATGTAACACTGAAAATAATCAAAATATCACAAAAAGTTTCAAACAATATAAATTTTAAACCCAAAATCCAAACTATTTTTTTTTGGCATAACGAACGTAAAGATTGGAGCCTCCTGCTATCATATGATTACAAATGTGAAATTTCAAGAAGTTTTTGTAAGATATTTAATAAAAATTTTTGGATTTTGGGCCATACCTCAAAATTACAAAAAAAAAAAAAAAAAGAGAAACTGTACCTCTGTTAAACTGTATCCCGAGGTTTCATACGATATCCAAAAACATATCGGAAAAAATAGATTATGACTTTAAAAATTGGCGTATTTCTAGGCGTCGAAAATGAGTTTACAGAGTAAAAAAATAAAAATCTCATTATAAAAACAAATAACAATACATAACTTCGCTACGCTCAGATCTAAAATATCATTATTTTATTTAATCAACACAGTGCCAGTAAACGGCCATATATAGTGTTTGATTTACCGATTTACAAGTGATTTATTATAACAACACAAAGATGGTTTCAAGACATTCATAAGTTATAATTTTTGTTGTTAATTATTTTGTATCGGTTACCAACTCCAGTGATGTAGTACTGCATTTATCGCGAAGCCACGATAAATACTCAAATGCAGTGGCTTACCGTAGGGGCGTTAAACTAAAAAATTTAAAAAAAACGTTTTACATCATTTTGCAGGGAGGGAACTATCGTAATTTTTCTTTTTTAAATTTACTGTCAACAAAATCTGCGTCCGCCACTGCACTTGCACCTACACAATCATTTTGTGTACAAAAAATATGCTCTATATAAGAACGTGTTTCTTACAGTTTCCGGTCTCCATAAAACTGCACCCGTACAAATGTTTCAATACCTTTGGTCCATGGTCACGTGTGTGTGATAAGTACCTCTAGGTATGTACTGTAGGCACTTATTATTAAATAACTCGTACAACAAACCAATAACTCGTACAGGTACAGATAAACATAATAATATTGTGGTGTGTGTATATCGGGTGGACAAAAAAAATACTCAGTTTTAAATCTTTGTTTTAAAAGTTGAAGATTTTGAAAACAAAATAATTTTGTTTTCAAAATCTTCAATTATTGAAGTCGCAGTAAAGTGGTGGACATTTTTATTGATGGCGATGTAGAGTTTGATTGATTATTTATGATATTTTTTTAACTTTCGATCCGGAAGACTTAAAAAATGCGATTTTGCGGAAAATCACGGCTATTTTTGAGACACGATGGAAAGATCACTTTAGAAATTGCACGTTCCTTCCGAAATCATCGAGTGTCACATTGGGAGTGCAGTGTCGACAAAAAACCCGCTTGCGAACACAATTTTTTTAACTAACATAAATAGTAATTGTACTAATTAATATTTGATCTTTATTTTTTTTATCTTTTCATCATTTTTCAAAATAAAAGTTTTTGGACTCGGAGCGCGTGTATTGTTTTTACAATGATGTTGTTGATTTTTTTTCCTGTCAACAACTTTTCGTATAGAAGGAATGCTCCGATTTTCAAAGTTAGTACTACTAATGAAAGTTCTATGAAGACCGGTGATACTTTGGATGAAGTTTTTTTTTAAACTTTGTCCACTTTTTGAGTTATACCCCAAAAACCGGTACGAAAATTGGAAAGTTTGGACAGTTTTACGGCAAAAAGTGTGTGAAATTTTAAGATTTGTAATGAAGTTTTTGTTTGGAAGGAATGCTTCAATTTTTAAAATCAGTAACCTTTCTGATAGGTTTGTTGACTGCGGTGATATTTTGGTCCTAGAATTTTTAAATTTTTACTTTATTTTTTGAGTTATACTCCAAAAACCAAAAACAAATTGCAAAAGTTTGAAATTTTCAGGTTTGTGATGACGCTTTCGTGTAGAAAGAGTGCTCAGATCTTAGCTTTGAATACCACAACAAAATTGACATTTTGGCTTTAAATACTATCTTATTCCAAACAAATTTTACACATTTTGCGAGTAATAGTCGGAAAACACACAAACTTATACTAAAAAGCCCGCTGGAGTGGTAAGTATTTGCCCGATCGAATTGAAACCGCGATACTGTTATAATCTGTAATTCATTACGTTTTACAATCTTCACTCGTTATTTAAATTATTAATTTTTTAAACGTGGATGTGACTTTCAGAGTTTTCGGACCATTGTTAAATTTAGTTTTTACCAGGACATACACTGGATAACACTGAGCTCGCTCGTTTTTTCTTCGTAGACAATGATTTTTATTATTGCTTTCAAATATTAAATAGTACGATTAAACCAGTATTTCATCAATCAGTGACCCGCCCGAAGCGTATTCGTCACTCCGTAAAATTACCCACGCGACCTAGACTGATTTCGGCTTTTTTAAAAATATTTGTTCCGGATTTTCTCCGAACTTTTTATACTTGGTTTTTTTTTAATTCACCCGGACCAAAGCTAAACGAAAAATAACTATATACGTGTACACTAGCTGATTTGTTCACAATATTATGCACCCGACTATACTAGTATAATATTGTATCCAGTATGCCGATGTAAAATGCATCATACATACTATGAGTTTGACTTGTGTTTCTATAGTGGTCAACACCAATATACATTGGCTCTGCCGTCGGTTTTCGTGCTATTACGTTTTATCAGCGGCGTCCGTTTTTTCCGTCTCGGTTTGCTTATTCTACGTTTCGTGATCGCTGATTAGGCCAGCGCAGCTTGTACCCAGGACTTGTTCCCCGTCGAACTGTGAAGCAAAACAGTCGCGTACGCTGTTGCGAGAAAATCGTTTTTGTCTCGACGTGGTCAGTCTATTAAACGTATATAACGTACGTAACGTTTTTTAATATTTTATCGGTACTTTGACTGTAAAAAGTACTATTCAAGTTTCTCTACATGTTTGATATATTGATGGGAAAACATTAACTCGTAAGTACGTTTTTTTATAATATCATTATATTTTATAGATTATTTTAGATTCTGAATATAGCGAGGAAAGTGTATGGGTATATAAGTATATATTATTTTTACAATCATATATATATATATATATATTTTTTTTTTTTGTGGTACGATAATTTTATTTTATATTTTTACGTACGATAAAAGATAGATACATGGTTGTAGATGGTACTCGATTTGAAGCTTTTATTCAATTTTGAATGTTTTTTTTTTCGTTACGATCCAAGTACAAAAAAGTCAAAACATTTTCAAAATTCCAACGAATAAATTTTGCGCACATTATTAAAAACTAAGAAGTATATTTCAATGCTTCTGTATGCGAAATTGGAACCAACATTGACATTTGTGAACAATTTAGAGAGATTTGAAAATTTGGAGTTTTGTCTATTTTCGCAGTTATTGTTTTATATAATTTTTGATTCTTTGTTTAGAGCCTCGAGGCTTTAATTTTGATATGATGTGTAAACAGCATATTTATTTTTATATGGTTGAATAACTTTGTAAATCGTTTGACCCAATTTTTGTTAACATATATGTTTGCATTGTTTTTTATTTTAATTTTTGTCGCATTATCTGTCATTACTTCTACAAAAATTGTTCGAATTGATTAAAATTTGCACACGTTATTGTTGTAAATGGATGAAGGTTGAACGTTACAAAAATGTCAAACAATCTTAAATTCAATAAGGTACTTAATAATTTCTGAGCTAAAGACAAAACTTTGAAGTTTACATTATTTTGTAGGTTGCTTTTTGTAAAATATGTCGTTTTCATGAACATTTAACACTTTTTCACAATTTTTAAAATATATTTTTCTATATGCATGTTAAAAAATAATTTTGCTAATCGTTTAATATTTTTTTCGTACTTTTTTTCTTCGTAAACTATTTTTTTTTTTTTTTTTTAGGGCGACAACTTCCAAAAATTATTTAAACTAGATTAAATTTTGACACATTATTGGATTGATGTCATAAAAGTTTCAAAATATTGAACTAACGACTTGTTGAGTATTGTATTTGACTCACACAGCTTGTTCAGAATCATATTTTTTGTAAAAAAATCCAATATAAAACTACACCCGTAAAACCAATGGCCCGTTTAAAGTTAAAAAAAATCAATTTTAGTTTGTACAAAAACTCTTTAAAAACTGAGTCAAATGCTGCAGGCGTTCTCTAAAATGCATCTTTAAAATTATTTTTATTATCATTTTATTAAATGTTATAAAAAAAAATTCACTCAGTACGCTTGTTTTTTATTAAAACCATTTATAGAAACTAATAAGTATGTGTTTGCTTTATCCCAGGCCACAGGTGTAAATACTGTATCAATTTTAATGTTTAAAGTGTGTACAGTTTTAATAATTTTCTAATCGTGACTATTCCTCGAATTGTAATAAATGTAAAAATAGAAATAAAATAAGCCAAATAACATAATTAAGTTAAATACACATTATATTTCTTAAAAAAGTGCTAAATTATTTAAGCACTATTGAATATGTAATAATAAAAAAAATACAGTTATTGGCGATCTACAAGTTTATAAAATTGAGTATTGACCAATCAACAATACCTACTTAACGTTGATTATTTTGTACTTACCTTATTTATTTTAAAGCATGTTTTTATTCTTTCATATTTTCTGTATGTTTGTGTAAAAATAATATGGGAAGCGTAACTCACGTTATTTACCTAACTGTACAAATTTAGTCGGAAGTTTGATTAAAATATTTCATAAATAATAAGGATAAGATAAAAGATTTAAGTCAATTATAAATTATTAAGTAGGCGTCTAATAAGTGATAGATAGTTATCAGATATTTGACATTGTCTGTAGTTTTATTGTAAGTAACTTGTGTAAGTTATTACATCAAAATACTTATGAGAGTACGTGAGTACAATCCCAAGGGTTAAGTTTTAAATTTAAATATTGACTAAACGCATCTAAGAAACTTTGCCAAAAATATATTTTATGTGAATTGGTAAATCTAGGTCGTACGCTAAAATAAAAAATACGCAGTATGTAATATGTACCTTTTAAAGACTTAGTTTAATATTATGAATTCATATATGATATAATAATAATAATCATATTGTATACATATAAGATGGGAATTTCGTCTTGTTACCTATTAATATTAAGACTGTACAATCACGTTCCGTGTTTGATTGTGAAATACCTATAATATATTGATCTTTGTACTGTTTAGTTTCATAAACGCTCTTTATAATTGATAAAGTTAATTTTAAAACTTTTTGCTGTCGGATTACAAATTAATAATATGTATAAATAACATTTTGAAGAATTCGTGTCTCTGGAGTTATCTAGACAAAGATGACCGACAAACTTTGGACTATGGGTACTTGTATAAATGCTAATTTTGAACCTGCGAACTGATGTTTTATGTTCACCTAATATATTGTTTCGTTAAAAAAAAAAAAAAAAAATGCCAATATCCCGTAATTATCTATCGTATTGCTGAAGTTATTAAAAATTCAACAACCATGTATAATTAGAGTCAAATTCAAAGCATCATATTTTTTTAATTAAAAATGTTTCGTTATGATGGAAAAATATTTACGCGTTTACGTAACATTTGTATACAAACATTGGATGTTCCAATTTTAATTAAAAAACTTTGATTAAAAAATATAACTATAGTTGTAAAAAAAAAATTATTATACTCAACCTTAAGTTTATCTTGTTACTTAAGCTACTATGTAAAAGTATTAATTTAATTTTCGGACCTTTACTATTGGTGTAACACCTCGGAATATCCTAATCTTAGATTTTTCATTTCTCGGTTGGTCAAAATTATCATTGCAATAATAATACTCCTCCGAAGTGTCTGTCTTGTTTATCTTAAGATTTACCAAAAGTGATTATTGTAAAGGCCGAAATTTAGACGTTTATCCAAAAGCAATCAGTTAAAAAATCTAGGCGTGTTTAATCGGTAAATCTTAAGATTTATACCAGTATCAATTAATTAATTGAACTTGAGTTAGCTTTTGTTTTTTGTATTTTAACGGCAATTGTGTAAGTCTACTAATTATAGTAGTACTTGACATCGTATCTGACAATCCGATCGACGCAGAACAAATTTGTCATCCCAGTGTTTAGGCAAATTTTGCAGTTCATTATTACTTTCCATACAAATAATCGAAATTCATAATCTCGGATTGTGCGTAACTCACTGCAGGCAACGTTAAATTTTTTTAAAACTTGGTCGTTCGCCAAACGCGGCGCGTGTCGGGTGCCAAAGGCTGCGTCCTTGAACCGGGTTTTACTGTTACACTTACTCGCAAATAAACATAAACGTCGAAAACAATTTTCGGCCCGTTCCGAACGTTTGTTTTCGATAATTGAATTAAACTAAGAAAAACTTTTTCACAACTTCTAAAACTCGCATAATATAACGCTGTACGTCGACCGTTTGCTGTTGTTGTTCCAGGTGGCTAAGATGACCAAGGACCAAGCGAGCAAACGTTTTTATCGCGTGGACAGCAACTATGATTTCACCGCGTTCATGGATCGCGGCCATACGGCTGCGTACGAAAACCGATGGGTTTTTGAAACTGCCTGGGAAGTCTGCAATAAAGGTCAGTCGAAAAAAAAACAGATTCAACTAAGGTATTATATCGTTTGTATAGTGGTTGCCTGTAACTAGAGTGACTATAATAATAATAATAATAATTTATTCAGCTCAGATACATATGTGTGCTCAGATACATAAAGATATATGAGAATAACAATTAATATAAATAATTATATAAACTGAGCCGATTACCCCACTCTTTAAGCATGCTTGTGATGAGAGGGGGACTATATTATGAACTGTTTGATTTCCGAACCGAACTAGATGTTCAAAATTCGAACAGAAATTGAAAATCGAACCAAACTCCTCATATTACAACTATTAGTTTGGATTGAAAACAGATAAGAGAAAAATCAAACCATGGACCAAATTTGAATTAAAATAAAATAAAAATGATTTATAATAATATATGTATATAAATAATACGTAGGTATTTATTTTTAGTTTTGTACCGTGTATTTTTTTTAAACTACATATTTTTTAGACTCTCAATAGTCAATGTCATTTCTTGTACTCAGCTATTAAATATTATTGAAACTAAAATCTAACTCTTAACTTTTAAGTTATTTTTTATTTTTTTAATGCTGCTATAACAAATTAAAACTTATAATAGTAGTTAGATCTCTGCAGTTTGAACTCTACAGTATAGGTACACAACTCATAAATACCTAGTATAAAATGTATTTAAATTCTTTGAATTTTTTTATGTTTGGTTTGGGTTTGGTTCGATCTCAAAAATCAGGGTTCGTGACATCACTATACTACCGACTCATCATGATTGTCCCAAAACCGGGCACTTGTATTATTATTATCATAAAATAATAGAATAAAATAATAATAATACTTGTGGATTAAATACAAATTATTTCTTAGTTTGTTTACTTGGTATAACCGAAAGCCGCTGTGCTGTGCAGACCATTGGAAACAAAGGCAGCAAGTGTTGGTCGTCATTAAAATTTGCGTTAAAAGACTAAAAACCCATTTGCATAAATATTAAAACAAATTACTGAATGGAGTCGATTATATATAACTTAAAGAAAAAAAAAACATTTTCAAAAACATTCCGTATCTTTTATCCTTTTTTTGATAAAATAAAATAAATTATTTTTAAAAAGCCTATGAGTTGCACTCAAAAATTGTTTTCTTTAAGTTATGTACTTTGTTTGAAGTTTAAAATCACACTCAAGTCAGATATTTCTAGAACTTTATTATAAAATTACAACAGTTCATAATTTTAATACTGACAAGACATGACAACGTGTTTTTATACTGTTAAAATTTAAACAAATTGCATCTATAATTTAGTAAGTCCCTAATTAATTTTTATAACAAAAGATATAATTTTTATATTTTTATATTAATAAAACAATTATAAAAAAATTTAAGCAACCGATTGGCATTATTATGTGTAATACAAATAACAAACAATTAACAAACTTATTGATCTATATAAACGGTTTACCTATTGACTAAAACTTGTAATATAAAGAAACAAAAATAAAACTTATAATGCTTAGCATTCAAATTATGTTTTGATTTAATTTCAAAATGTACAAAATCTATTCTCACTTAGTACCTATAATTGATTTATCTAAAAAACTATACACCTACTTGTTTACTATAACTGGTATTTACTATCTAATAAACGTAAATGGAGAAATTAAACAACATTTAGTATATTGTTATATACTAAATGTTGTTTTTATTAGTATAAACAATATTTACAAATAAAATAAGCAAATGATTAAATAGTAATTGAGAGTTCCTTTTATGTTTGAAAAAACGATTTATATTTGAATTAATTTAAATCTAGGTTTAAATTTATTGTCGTTTTGTTTTTTCAAAAATATAAATTTACACTCTTTTGTTATTTACTTTCATATTTAAAAATCAAATTTGCTTCTTACTTACTTTATTATTTTTCTACACAACTCTATTAATTTTATGTACCCACTTAAATATGTAATGACAAGTTAAAACTCAAGAGTAATTTATTATTAACCATCATTTTGGTTCTTCCAGTTGGTGGTATTTATACAGTAATCAGATCAAAAGCATTCGTTTCAACTGAAGAAATGGGTGAACAGTATTGTTTATTGGGTCCTTATAAAGAAAGTTATGCTAGAACAGCAGTTGAAGAACTAGAATTCGAATATGGAACACCTTACCATATGGCAGTATCAAAAATGAGAGATCAAGGATTTAAGGTACTAGTTATTTATGAAATGTTTTTTGGTCTGCAATTAGTTTGAATAATGTTGTGAACACTAAAGTACTAGACTATACATTCATTTTTTTAACTTAAAGAATCTAAACTTGAAGTTTATCATCAATGAGGTTCTACTTAATTACAATATCTAGGTATATTTTTTTTTTTACCATTTTCAATCTTAAATGCTTTGTATAAATCATGACTTGTGATTCTAAGTTTCTTTTTGTTTTTAATTGTAAATTATAGTCATCTTAATATGCCTAATACCTACTTTAATATTGAATTATTGCATTTTTACGTTGATATAATGATAAAAATGCAGTCAACCAATATTTATAACTTCTTAGTAATCCAAAAAACAAATATACATAAAAATTTTATTTTTAACAAGTTGATTGATTTTTAAACAACTTAAAAGTTAAAAGATTTGATCAACCCCTTGACAACATTCATAAATTTGGTCTTCCCAAAGATTGTGTATTTTAAAAATATAAATAAGTATTTTACCTACCTATATAATACATTTTTTTTGTAGCTATAAAATATTTTAACTCTGTACTCACACTGTACAATCAATTCATTATCATGAGTTTTTATTCAACATCCAAATAGTTGCTTGCTTGCCATAAACATAATACCTATATTGTAAATATGATTTTTGTATGAATGTTTGTTTGTCTTTTTCAATAAAAATCATTAATTTGTGTTAGTTCATTGGAAAGGAAAACAAAATAGCATTGCTGATTATTATATTCCTTACAAATCATAAAACTATTATAAGGTTACTAATTAAGTTTAGTATTGTTAGTCTAATCAGATAAATAAAATTAGTTGGTGACAGGTCGATGGCTAGTTGATGGAAGCCCACAAGTTGTGTTGTTTGATATTGGTTCTGCCGCGTGGAAATTAGATGAATACAAACAGTCTTTGTGGGATACGTGCAACATAGGTATTCCACACTTAGATATAGAAGCTAATGATGCCGTAATTTTGGGATATTTAATATCGGAGTTTCTTTCTGAAGTAAGTACCTAGGTATACATTTCAGCCATAATAATTGATAGTTAACACACTATATGGTCTATAAGTTCTCCAGGTCACATATACATACCTACAGACTTACTAACATATCTAACACTAAACAGTACCTAGACTAAAGTCCAAACAAATTTAGAAAAACTATTTTGGGCATTTATAATCCATTTGGTAAACTTTTATTTGTATCATTATTTGTTTGGTACAATCTACTTGTTTAGTTAATTAAAATAATTGTTTTAATGATTAGGTGTTTAAAGTCTTGTTAAGTCTTGACTAGTCTAGTCCTGACTTACTGGAAATTTACAACTAATTATAATTAAAATAACTAATGATAATAAAAGGTTCTTAAAAATGTGTTTAATAATTAAAACTTAATTCAGTGAATCTTTTCATTACTTTTTGAAAAATTTTCAAAAATGTTGCGCCAGACACTTGAAATTTGTTTGTCTGTGACTACTTTTTTGGATCGAAAAAGTGATCCGATCTTTTCGACGTTTGATACCAAGAAATTTTTTATTATTTTTGAGCTATGATCCAAAATGACAAAAATTTTAAAATCGTTTCAAATCACTTTCATAATTTTCACACGGCCCAAAGTTAAGATGGGTAAAACTAACACTTCATTAGTATTAATGCTGACATTTTTACAAGTTAATAGAACGGATTTCTTTAAAACAACTAATAAAAGTTTGAAAAAATTTACATCCAAATGTAAAAGTATATAACTTATTATAAGTTACTACTAATTAGTATAACTTTTTGAGTATTTGACTCAGCAAGTTCACTCAAAAATTTGGAATCATAATTATCGTTATCAATCCATTGCTTAGAGATTTAATATAAACATTAAACTACTCCAAATCACTGATTCACTCAAAGCAAAAGCTCAACTCCATTCATCCTAGACCTACCCTTTTAAATCTCCACCCTGTTTAAATCGACAGTAAGAAAGGATCTGTGTTAGCATCTCTTACTACCACTTCCTTTTTTAATTAATGAGTTTAAAAGACACTTAAGTTAGCCAGAATGGAACGTGTGAATTGTGAGTTATCTTGTACCACTCCTCTAAACTTAAAATTGTTGTTTACCAGTAACTGAATACTATTGAATAGAAAAAAAAAAATTGAAGTAAGTATCTATACTTAATTAAATATTTAAATATGTTTTTAGTTTCGTACAGAAGCAGCAGCGTATGTGGATTCAACACCTTTGGTAATTGCTCACTTCCACGAATGGCAAGCTGGTGTTGGGCTGATAGCATTACGCACAAAAAAAGAACCCATTGCTACAGTATTTACAACTCATGCCACTTTATTGGGTCGATATCTTTGTGCTGGAAATACTGACTTCTACAATAATTTAGAAAAAGTATGTTTGTTTATTAGCTTTGTATTTTATATTGGATTCTGTTTTTCTTTTTACAAAACTAGGACATTTTATATTATACAATTTATGGTGTAAAACAATATTTTTGGTACAGCTGAAATAATCAGAAGTTGTGAGCAGGTAGTGTTATATGTAAGGCATGTTAATTGTTAACTGTTTTCTATAACTTTGCAGTTTAATCTTGACGAAGAAGCTGGAAAACGACAAATATATCACCGTTATTGTATGGAACGAGCAGCAGCGCATATTGCCCACGTTTTCACTACTGTATCTGATATTACCGGTAAAGAATCCAAGTATCTACTGTCTCGAGAGCCTGACATCATAACCCCAAACGGGTTAAATGTCATCAAGTTTTCTGCATTACATGAATTTCAAAATCTTCATTCAACGTCCAAAGAGAAAATTCACGATTTTGTCCGCGGACATTTCCACGGGTATTGTATTGTTAAGTCAAAAATTGATTCTAGAACCAAAACTTTGATTCATTGTAGTTTATACAATTTATTTGAATTATCAAATTTTGTTCTAACTATTGAGTACAAAAAAAAAAAAATTAATAATAACTAATAAATATTATATTGCTGTCACATATGCAAGACGTAAGTTGAGTAAATTATTGTCTTACATATTTCATTGTATTTAATTTTAAAGTTGATTGCGTTTGAATCTAAAGAAAACCAGTAAAATTTCAAGAATTAAAACCGTGAATAAAGAGTTTTTAAAAGTATATACAACATATATGTTCATTACTTGGTGGATTGTGGATATTAATAATTGTGAAAAGAATACATTTTAAGAATTTGTCAGTTTTTTTTTTTAACGGTAAATATTCACTAGTTTAAGTCATTGAAAGACCTTTGCAGAACACTTTTGGATACTTTTTAAATGTCCTCTTCTTTTATTACGAACCATTAAAACTACTGCCAATGTTTTTAATTATTCGTGGATGATGAAATTTGGCTATTATTTTAAATAAAAGTGAAATGACCATTCTAAAATTTTATAAATTATTGTTTTACAAATAATAATAAATAATAATTCTCATATCACATATGTATATAGTTGTATACTTGCACAATGATCATTACATACATTTTATAAATGTTGAACTAAAAGATTGTTGCGTAGAAGTAATATTTGTATTATTTGTATTTTGTATTAATATTGATGGTAATTTTTTTTAATGATTTATAACAAAGAATATGCCCTTATAGTGTTTTGTATCTTAACATTTTTTGATACAGAATTTAAATTGATGATTTTTATTTATTTATACTATTATTATTACAGACATTTCAATTTCGACCTTGAAAAAACGTTGTATTTTTTTACGGCCGGGCGATATGAGTTTTCTAACAAAGGAGCTGACATATTTATCGAAGCACTTGCGCGGTTAAATCATTATCTGAAAGTTAGTGGACAAATGGGCCACTGAGCTATTGACAGAACAAAAAGTAATCCACAAAATAAAAACTTTTGATTTCAGAGTGCAAATTCAGATATGACCGTTGTGGCGTTCCTTATATTTCCTGCACGCACAGACAACTTTAATGTGGAGAGTCTCCGGGGTCATGCTGTCACAAAGAGCTTAAGAGACACCATACTCGAATTACAGACAAAAATTGGTCGGAGGATCTATGACATATGCTTAAGGTCGTTTACTATGTTGTTATGTAGAAGACTTTAACAAAACTATTGGTGCACAATGGCGTTGCAAACTTAAAAATTATCAGTCATAATATTCATGCTCTTTGTTCAACGCCTATTTGTTTGGAAAGTTACCTCAATTTTGTTAATTTTTAAACTTAAACTATTTCAAAACTGATAACTCATGACTCTTAAACTCAGAAACTACTTCTCAAATATCTGTTATAAATATATGCACCTATTTTTTTTTATATGTTCATTACCAATATTAATGTTTTAAATCAATACAATTGTTTATACAACTTCCTTGTTGTCACTTATGAATAGTTTTGTTAAAGTTTAAACTCATCAATAGTTGAATACGATAGTGAATTGTAATTCTAATGTATTTCTAATTAAATTCATACTTTTTATTTTGGGTCTTAGAAGATAACTTATTTACTCGTAGTGTTAATCTAGTTTAAATTTAAAATACCTGTATTGTCACTTTAAATAATATTTTAATGTCATCTCTTTTATACTTAAAACACGTCATCCCTTTTATACTTAAAACTCCTGTAAAAAATAAAAATAAAATTACGTATACTTGTTTGTTTGAATGGATTTTTATATTAAATTAATACATTAATTTTTAAAATAGAATTATACACTTTTATCTTTGAATAATAAATTAAAAATGATTGAAGATAAAAAGTAAAAGTTATTATTAAAAAGGGTGTAAGTAATGTTTTATAATTTTTATTAAATAATAATTAATGATTTCTATAAGTATGTACCCAAAATAATAGCATATTTCAAAAATTAAAAAAAAAAGTAATTTAGATATCAAAAAAGTAATAATTTTTCAATATATTTTAATATAAACGTGGACTTATGTTATTATAAAAATACTTAGGTATATAAAAAAAAGTAAATGTGGTATCTTTGACTTAAGGTTATCCTACTCATTAGTTAGTTAAAATAAACATAATTTTGTATAATTGACACTTATATAATTAACGATAATCATTCAAAACAATTAACGTTCTAAACCTATCCACAAATAAAATTTAGGTTTTTAAAAACGCAGTACTATTTAAATTCATCACAACTAATCTTTTTCTCTTGCCACTCTACTTGCCTGATATTCTTAGCTTTAAACGGAGTACTATGGTAAAATTATTATAATAATGTCAGTGTATGCATTTGTTTGAATTTTTTGTAGGGGTCGAATGCCAGTCGAACAGGAGCTGTTGACCAAAGACGACACTGTGCGATTGAAACGGTGCTTGTATGCTCTGCAAAGGAATGGTCTTCCGCCAGTGACCACACATAATGTAGTAAACGATTGGAGTGACCCAGTGTTAAACACGATCAGAAGATGTAATCTGTTTAACACCACAGCTGATAAAGTCAAGGTATGATTGGGTCGTTATTTTGGTTGAGTTCATTTCTCTCGAAACACAATTATATGTTTTTAAAAAATAACATCCCCAATATTGTATAATATGACATTCATATAGCTAGAAACCGCTCTAGTTATTATTTTTCTTTAAAAACCAAAAATGTTATTTTTCCAGTTTATATATTACCCACTTGATGTTTTTTTTATTTCATGCTTTAGACTCTGAAGAATTGTAAAGGAATGATTTGGTTTTACAATGATGTTTTTTCTTAATAGTTCTTCTGTGAACAAACTTTACTTTCAAGTAGTAAAATTGATCCAAACTTTACATATATATTGTTATCCTTACAAAGATGGGTAATAGGATGGAGGTAATACTTTATTTGAGAATTTTTTGAAATTGCTTTTATTTTCCTAAAATTATAATTCAAGTTGCTATAGTTATAATCCAAAATAGACATTTTGTAATTTGCTAATTTTTGTAGTTATAGTTACAAAAAATCTTTAATTTTAAGTCCAAAAACTTGAAATTTTAATAAAAATTAAACACCATAGTTATCTTCTTAAGGTTAAACAATTTCAAAAATGGTTTCACACAACTTTTGCTTTTTGACAGTTATTATTTTCATTAGCAATAAGTTATTGCCAATAACCATAGAAATTTTACCAGCGGGAGGCAAATATAACTTAAAATGTATAGGCTAAATTGTGTTACTGTTTACAAATTAAAAATCTAGTCTCCAAAATGTTATGAATATAATTAAAATTTTGGGTTAAGTACAAGTTATAAACATAATGAACATTTTGACTCTCTTTAAGTTTTGGAATAAAATTAGAAATTACTAATTTTTTTCGTAGTATTCAAAAATAAAAAGTCAAAATTTTCAAAAATGCTTCAAATTATTTGTCAATTTTACACATCATTAAAAAGACTTTGTAGAGAGTTGTAGATTGGATAACCAAATTAGACACTAAATTGTAGTGATATCCAATGTTAGTTACAGAATACAGGATTAAATTTTTTGTGTAATTATTGAAACTTTTTAATAAGATTACACTACAAATAGCCATAATGACTGTTAAAAAATTAATTGTGTATTATTTGATATTTTGTATTATTTTTAGCAAAAAAAAAATTTTGAAGAGAAAAATCTATTACTAATTTTCTAAATACTGAAAAAGTAAAGATCACACCTTAGATGATTTTGATTTTTGTTGACAATGTAGAAACTTTATCATTAGGTATGTAGGCACCTAACCCTCCCCCTCTAAGGTATTCAGGTGTTCATCCCATTCAAGCGAAGATAGTAACCTATGGACTATCTGGAGGTGTAAAAAGAAAACTGTTGTTTTGAAAACATCTAATTTTTCTACCTAATCTTTTATTTAGATAGTGTTTCATCCAGAGTTTTTATCGTCGACCAACCCGCTATTCGGATTAGACTATGAAGAGTTTGTTCGGGGTTGTCACTTGGGAGTTTTTCCCAGTTATTACGAACCTTGGGGATATACTCCTGCCGAATGTACAGTCATGGGAATCCCGTCAATAACTACAAACTTGTCAGGTACATACTTGTTACGTCATAATTAATAAATAGTACAATTTACACATAAGTAATGTTAATAAAAGTGCAGTGCCTACAGAAAAATGCAAAGTTTGGTCAAGACCTATTAAAGTAGTTTAGGGGTCGAAAGAAGTCGTACTTACGTCTTCTAAAAACATGTGGTGGGGTTTTGAAATTGTATAACTTTAAGACCTTTGCAATTCTTCAAATTGTAACTTGTATGATAGTTACACAAGTATTATTTTTTTTTATATTTTTATTTTATTAATTACATTTAATATGAGAACTATGTACAGAGACGGAGAAAACAATTAGAATTATGTCCAACATAAACTAAAATACCTTCACATTTTAAGTGTATTATACCTGCAACAATCTTTTTTAACATTTTTCATGTATAAGTTATAACAAAATAAATTTATTGTATACGTTACATTATACACAAATATAACGGACTTTTAAAAAATTGAGCCGTAGGGCTTTTTAGATAGAAAAAAGTCGATTTGAAATTGTAAGTTTACACCGTGAGGACTATGTACGTGAAGATTCTTGATTTCATTGGGATTTATTCTCAGGTTTCGGCTGTTTCATGGGCCAACACATTGCCGATCCCCTGAGTTACGGCATTTACATTGTAGACCGTCAAAATATCAGCGTGGAGGAGTCGGTCCGTCAGCTTGCCCAGTACATGTACGATTTCGCGAGGATGAGCCGCAGACAAAGAGTGATCCAGCGTAATCGTACCGAGCGGTTGAGCGATTTGCTGGACTGGCGTAATTTGGGTATTGTAAGTATTGCTAACTGTCTTAAAACTACTTAAAGGCTAAAAAGTCTGGGCAAGTTTATTGTATTCATGCATACTTTATTAAGTAGATTAAATTAACGAAATTTGTTGAGCAAAATTAAGTATACAATTTTTGATTTGATTACAGTGGCTTATCTTAATTTTTTTTTTTGTTTTTTTGGGCTGGTAGTGAAAAATTCCATGGTCCACATTGATTTACCCATTTGTAGAATTTAGTAGGAAAAAAAGACTATTAACCCTTATAATCTTTCTGCCCCCTCAAAAAATAAACAAAAAACGTTGTAAATTTATGGTTGGCGGCGTAAATTTTAAGGTCTTGAAACACCTGCCCGAAAAAAATAGAATTTTTTTTCTCTATTAAACTCAATTATTTTATGTTTCAAAAAATGTAAATACTTCATATTATAGACCATGTTGATACTTCACTATTTTTTTTTTTTTATAGATCACTTTTCTTATTTAGTCGTTTTTTGCAAGACAATAATGACATACTATGCGTAAGATTAAGTAATGAGTATTAAATATTTTATGGGAAATTTTCACTTTATAATCTTTCAAATTTGAAATTGTTACCCCTTCTTGAAAAATGCAATCAAATGTTAATTTTCAAAAATGAAAAATTGAACTACCTACTTATGGACACTTTTATGAAATGCAGATAGATAATATCTATTACATTGCAACATTTTAGCTTCCTAATTGTGTGTGACTGTAAAAATTACTAAATTGTTTTGTTAATTTCTAGTATTACCGGCAAGCTAGGTTAAAAGCGCTGTGTCAAGTGTTCCCCGATATGTTTGACAAAGAAACGGAAATGCTGTGCATCACGGAGGTGTCAAGACGTCGTTACAATTATCCCCGTCCATACTCTGAACCACCGTCACCGTCTAACAGTCGACCAACCACGCCAGGCGCATCGCTGCATGGGTCCGACGATGAGGGCATTGACGAGGAGCGCGAGGTAACCACCCTACTCTCTCGTTATGATGTTTTAAGTACATTAAAACAGTATATTGAGTTCATTAGTGTATTTGTAGGTCAAAAGGGCTTGAATTTATCTTCCACAATTGCCTAAAGGTTTAAATAAAAATGTAAACTTGGTTTAATTTTTAGATATTTGTTGTTGTGCGTTTGGAATTAATAACTTGCTTGATGCGCACAACAAATGAAAAAAAAAGTTTTTATGGTAAAAAGTTATGCTATAACTCTCCCTGGTAAATTTTCTGAAAACACAGGTACCACGTGTCCTTTGGTAGATACCTTAAAAATGGTCTTTATGAATGGAGCCGTCCCTAAGGTGTGGTAAACAATTTTGGTCGAAAACACCTCTCCCAAGTTAATAAGAGATTTTTATTTGTAACTTATTAGTAAACCGATAAGCCGTGTAAGCAAACACATTAAATGTAGGTATGCCAAATATTTAATGTTTTATATGGGGAAAACAATAATGTTTTCAGTAACTAAGTGAAATTATATTTTAGGTGAAAAAAAAAAGTTGTTAAAAAATTGTTATTATTTTTTGTGATTTTTAACATTAATATTGTATGACATTATTTTGTATTTCTTTTTTTCAGTTGAAAGAACTTTCAGAACATACAAGTCATTAGCTGTATTTAGTTTGTTGTTTTAATAAATAATATATATAACGCCATAGTACCACTTCCACAAAAAAAATTTACCTTTTTCAAACAAACTTTGTTTGAGTGCAATAAGTCTCATAAGAACAAAACTATACATGTATGTGAAGTGTTTACTAAATATAAATATAAATATATATATTTGAATAAAATGTTTTTTGTTACAACTGTATTTTTTGTCAAAAAATATACATACATTTTATTGATACAATACGTAAAATTAAATATAAAATATTTGCCTTAATTCAAAAATTAATAATCGAGTACATTGTAGTTATAAAAATATAATTAACAGGTACAATATTACCATAGTTCATAATTAAATTATGTTTTTTCTTGTTCAATAATTAACTAATCGATATACATTCTATAAGTCTTTTACATTATAAAAGTCTTTTATGCAATAATAATTGTTTGTAATGGCATCGCTCATAATTTGTACATCAAAAGAAAAAAAAAAAACGTTAGTCAACAATAATAGATTCAGCAAACATAATCGTATAACTTAATAGGACATAATATCGCGTATTATGATTTATGGAAAGATCAATGCATAAAATATTTACAAACAATGAATAAAACAACAATGTCAACACACACAGTATAATAAGAACATATGTTGTTATAATTCAGAGGGAAAATAAAAAAAAATTCAACAATGCCTTCTGCAACTGTTTGGTGATGGTGGCGGTGCGTTTGGACTAAAATACATGCTCGAAGATGGCGAATGTGAACGTGGGGTGGGTGGCGGAGGACACGGTTCCAGAGGCATTGCAAAGTCAGAATCATCATACATGTCGTTGGGAAAATCAGTTTGTGAACACAATGTGGGGCAAGGAGGCTCGTATTGTTCGTTGTAGCTTAAATACGGATTAGTGGAAAGATAATTGTTCGATTGCAGGGTTATTGTTGTTGTAGGACTTGGTGGGGGATTCAGAGGGCTACAGTTTGACGGAGAGATCAGGTCTACGTGATTACCGTTCATCATGGCTGTATACGCAGATGTCGAAGGGTATTGTCTGGGCTTTGGCATGGCTGTATATGCAACGATGTGATCGAGTCTGGTCAGGCTTGAAGTCATATTGTCAGGATCGCTGTGAACAAATAATAAGTGTGAGTTAAATAAATGTGGGCTGAGTAGTCATGTTCAGTAAAACATACCTTTTTGCACAACGATAAATGAAGACCAACAGTAAAGAAAATACACTTATGAAGAAAATAACTGTGAAAATCACTGTTCCCTTGTACGATTTGTCACCAGTAGCCATTATAGTACGACCCACGCTGTTTTTTAATGAGCACGCTGAAAACATTTCGTCTGACCCATCTATGCAGTGTTTCCAGCCATCGCAAACTTCTTTGACCGGTATACAAACTCCATTGGAAACACACTGAAATCTGCCATGGTTGAGTGAGGCCGATTCGCAGCAATGCGCTTCATCAGAACCATCATTACACTGTTTTGTACCGTCGCACACCCAGTTCTTTTCTAAAAAAAAAAAAAAAACATAAGGTCAATAACAGTTACAACGCAATGTGTTAGTTTATTTAAATAGTTTTTTTCTTTTGTACGCACCTATACAGCGACCATCTAAACATTTGAACTTATTTCTACTGCACTCTATACAGTTAAGTTCATCTGAACTGTCAACACAATCCACATGATCGTCACAGCGCCAAATCAATGGCATGCATTCTGTACTCAATGAATTGCACGTAAATTGCTCAGGAGCACACGCTGGTAATTCTACGCATTGATGTTTGTCATTCATAATCAAGCCAAGGGGACAGGTGCATTCGTGGCTGTGAGGGGTACTTTCATTCCCACCAGTAACAACACACAAATGTGAACACATGCCATTTTTGTTTAGCGAACTGCACGGATGAGATGATAGACTCTAAAATAAGTAAATTATAAATAATTAGAACCTGAAAACCCATTTTCATTTATTTATATTTATTTGTTATAAGAATGAAATACTTAAAACAGTTGAAATAATAACTACATTCAACATGTAAGCTTCAACTTGATTAACTTTTTTTTTTTAAATACACTAACTTTTCAAGTATAGCAAAACAACGGTTTAACTATCATTATAATTTGTGTGTGTGTGTGTGTGTTCTCGTGTAACAAATATATTTTGTGAGAAAATTATTTAAGATTTATTACCTCGTGAGTAGGTATGTATACAGCAATTATGTCAGATAAATTTGGTGTTTGATTCATCACAGCACTATCTTCATCAGTAACAACACCAGTTGTTGTATTGACTCTGTCTATCATTTGTTTTTCTTTATCGATCCAATACAAGTATGGCCCAAGAACAGCAATATTAGAAAATTGTGTACCTTCTAATGAAATCAAAGTTCTCCTATAAAATTGTAAACAACAATTTAATAAACAATTGAATACACAATAATTTGCAAACAGTTAAAATATATAAACACGTAAAAAAAAATATTTAAAATTCACAATTTATTAATTATCATTCAATTAAACAATAGATTAATTGTGTGTATTTTGAAGTTTCCTAACATGTAAAGCTTTTTTAAAGTAGAGCTATAAATTATAAGTAACTGAATGCATAACATAATGTAAGGAACATTTTAATTTTATAATTTAATAAATTTGTTTAGTTAAGATTTGTATAGATTAAATTCCTTTATTTTATACTTATTAAGTACTTGAAAGTTAAAATAGTATTGAATAAAAAAAAAATATATATACATATTTTAAAATTAAATAAATTCTATTAAATAAATTTTAATAGAAATATACCTATTTCTATTAACTATAATTTTGTAAATGGTTGAATTACAAGAATAGTGCACAAAGATAGTCAAAACTTTTACAAATTTTAAATGTAAAATTATCTTTCTAATCTGTTTATATTCAAACAAAAAATGCACGGTTTACCTTTGATAACCATGAAGATCACAAACATCTACTTTGCTTGAATAGGAAAAGTATACCATATTTTGTGCTCTGTCAACGGCGAGTGCTTCAAGAGATAGCAAATCAGATGCTATAATAACTCTACCACGTCCATCAATGCGAGATCTTATTACTCGATGTTGGCTACCAAGATCGGTCCAATAAATATAACTAAAACAAATAAAACCACAAAAATTATTAGTATTTAGTTAGTGACAAAAAATATTGTGAAAACAATAAATTATGTGCTTACCCCTTTTCAGGATGTAACGCTAGATTTCTTGGTTTTTCGCCATCAAAACTTCTGAATATTGATCCTTGAAAACTGTTATTTGTCAAACGAGTAACATTTATGGTATCAGTTTCTGAGCAAGACCAAAATAACATTCTGTTATAGGGGTCCAAAGCGAGATCATATAGATTATAATTATTGTCGTTGTTTCCAACAAATATATTTGAGTTTGAACCATTCTCGTGACATCGTTTTATCAGTTGTGTTTTACTATCAATCTAAATAAACGAAAAATAACATAAATTCCTAAAAAAAAATATATTGTTTAAAGTTTCTTACCCAATATATCATATGTGCTATTGGATCATATTCAACTGCTTTTACATTTTTTATTCCAACTACAGGTAGTGAGGAATCAGAAGAATCTTCAATATCCATAACTACTCTATAAAATGTAGTTTTCTGGGCCACAATCAAAAAACTGGTTGGCGCTAAAGAACAGAGTTAAAATTTATAATGATTATTTTTGGCATCTGAAGTTATTAACTATCATACTATAGTTTGGTAACATGTTTTATTGGCTAAATAAGTTTTTCACAAGTTGAATGATATTATCATCAAGTTTTTTAATACTGATAAGACAAATTAGGATTTTATAGCACTAAAAAGTAAAAGAATTAAATTAAAAAACATTGAAAATGATCTAAATAGAAATTATTGTTCTAAAAATTCCAGATGATAACCCAGAGATAAGTTAATAATTTGAGATAAGTATGTTTATCACTAATATATTTGTCTACACAAATACAATTATAGAATTAAATTGATCTTAAAACATGTTAAATCATCTAAAAATGGTAAAAATAGACTTTTGTGTAATATGGTCAACAAATAAAAATTTGACATTTATTACAAATAAAATTAAAATTTTAAACTTTGCAACAACTAATTATAATTTTGTACTTGCAGGAAAGCTATACAAGGATCATAAATTTTTTTATAAAATCCTACTGACAACAATAAATGTATCAAAGACATACTTCAAATCACTAGTATTGCTTTACTGTTATTAATTGACGTATTATTCTTACCTGCGCAAGTATTATTTTTGAATAAGGTAAAATGTGTTTCACATGTACAGTGATATGACAATGGTTCATATTCTTTTGATGATCCTTTTACAAGACATAGTTGTTGGCATCCTCCGTTATTTACAGCACATGGATTTGTTCCAGACTGACTTAATTTATCATATGTAATCAAATCCGTAACATGATCCAAATTTAATTGAGTTTTTTTTACTACTGAATTACTTTGAATATTGACTTGAAAATATGTCCCTTCAGACCAATCCAGCCAAAACAAACTCCCCTAAACCATTATTTATATTGTACAATGAAATTAAATTATTTAATGACTAATTGTATTTAAAAGTATTTCTACCTTGAAATATGTTATTGCTGAAGGGTTTCCAAGAGGCATAGACACAATTTTGTTTTTACGTCTACCATCCAAATCAATGCTTTCAATGGTTCCAATGTTTGGTGATAAAGGTGTAAAATAAATTAAATTGTTATCATAATCGAACGTCATACTCATAACTCTACCAATTTTATTGACCAAACATTGTTTCCCTTGGCCATTCATAGAAGACTTATAAATTGAACCAGTCATACCATCGTATTCACTCCAATACATAAAACTAATGCACAGTAATAAAACAAAATTAGTTGTTAAATAACTAAATAATTGATGACAAGTTTTTACCCTCTTTTAGGATCAAGTATTAAATTTTTTGGATATTTGATATCATTCCACAATAAAACCTTACGCATGGTTCCATCTAATCTAGAAACTTCAATTCGTTTAGTCCCAGAATCACACCAATACAAATTACCAGCAATCCAATCAACTGCTAATCCTACAAATTTTTTTTATAAAACTGTATAATACTGATACAAAAAAATGGACAAACAACAAATTTGTTAGATATTTTGTAATTTAAAATGTAGTTTGTCTTTCAATATTTAAATTAAAATACATGTAAGCAATATATATATATTACTGTATTACAAATTATTAATCATTTAAAGTGTTTAAAATTTAAATTAAATAATTGAATTACCATCTGGAGACTGAAGACCAAATGATATTACTTTTTCCGGCATTGATCCATTCAAAAAAACTCTATTTATTGTTTTTGATTTGATATCAGTCCAATAAATTCTTTTATGTTTAGTATCTACATCAATGGCACTGTAACAAATGTATAGCAAAATATTAAATCTCCCTCAAATTACTCATGAGTATAAGTTAAACAAATGCTATAAACCAATAAAAGGGGAAGAAAGTTGACCCAAAAAACCTATTTCATACAAAATGTTTTTAAGGTAAACTGACATGTATACCCTAGGTACATTTTTTTAGTCATGAAAATGTTTTATCACATAGATAATCAAAGACGAACTGTTACAAAAATAATGAAGTTTGATGGGTAAAATTTAATAATGTAATTAGTATAAAAACTGTAATTTCATTGTAATACTTTGGGTTTAATAGAAATTACAAAAACACATTTATATTCAAACAAAATTTAAAAATTAGAATTGAATAGATTACTTAATTACTTAATTACTTAATTAATTATTGTTACACTTGATTATTTGTGTCTCAGTTTTTTCAATAATACTAAATACATTTTGTATAAAATTGGACAATAATAATAATAATCATATCTGAACAAACTTATAATGTGTAATACATATATTTTTAATGTAAATCACCTGGCTTCTTTTAGTCCGTTAACTGGGATAACATCAACATAATGAGAATTTATTACACTTAATATTCCAATATTATCATTGCGTGAAAACATCAAGAATTTTTCAGATAAAACACAAGTTTTTCCATCTGTTGCTAATTCATAATCTATTAATCAAACAAGAAAACAAAATTATAAGAATTTATACATTGTACATCAAAACACACTTGTTGAATAATTAGAAATGTTATTTACAAATATTTGTATAAGTAACACTGTGATTATACACCAACCAGTTAATCTAATAATTACCTGTTTCACATGCACAACTGTATTGCCCATTAGGATTGTAAAAACAAAGTTGACTGCAATTTCCATTACTATGACTACATGCGTTAATACTTAGAGGCTCCTTCAAGTTTAATGCTTTTACACCCATTAAATTTGGTAAATGACGAACAATTATTTTACGATCTAATCCGGTATTTTTATTTACTCTGTCTATTGTACGGCGCTGCCAATCTGTCCAATAAAGATAATCACCCAATTGTGTCAAACCAAATACATGAGGCACGTTTTCATTCACAATTTCTTTACGATCTTCTCCATTCATATTCACCACCTATTAAATTTAATATTTTAAAAATTCAGAACGATAAACAAAAATTAATAATGATTAATTAACCCTTTAACATTTAATAGCTTGCATGAAAGTGGGAATGTATATTCATGTTCTATGATTTTAATACTATACAAAAATATACATGTACATTAATCCAATACTATAAAAGTCAATAGTATAGTTTTTTAACATTTTAGACGTACGTTTGTGATTTACTTATATTTTAATAACATTTTAATTGAAACAAAACTGGTTAACTTACTTCTATTCTGTCAGTTTTAGCATCACTAAAATAGAGGTTCCTTGATTTTATATCCAAAGTTATACCATTTGGCCATCCTAAGTCTTTTCTAAGTAAAACTATTCTACCAGTCCCATCTAAATTTGAACGTTCAATTTTGGGTTTTTTATCATACCAATCAGACCAAAAGAGCCAACCTAATTCAGGTGCTACTGCAATGCCTCGAGGTTCAACTAAATCGTTTGTAACTATAATCTAGAAAAATAAAAATAAAATATTTTTCATAAGATAAAGTACAAGTTTATCAGTTTTCATAGGAACCTCAACACAAGTAAACACAATGTATTTTTGTACACAGTTTTTTTTTTTTTAGTAACAAGTAACCATAAAATAAATTACAATTAAGTATTACAACTTAATTACTTTTCTATGTTTTCCGTTTAATCGAGCAACTTCAATTCTATCTGTTCCTGTATCCGTCCAATAAAAATTTCGTGCAGCCCAATCAATAGCTAATCCATCAGGATGGTAAACTTCATTGGAAATGACAATACCTTGATTGTCGCCATCCATTTTTGCTCTTTGAATTGCTTTCACCTATGTTAATTTATTTTGTTACAGCTATATTCATATTATTATTAAAGTAAATAATAAATACTTCATCGTCAGTCCAATAAATATATCCGTCAATAGGATCGTAATCAATAGCAATAGCATGAGTCAATCCATTAAATGGTAAAACCTTAATAGAATTGTCTGGAGAGTCTAATGATATTTGATAAATATCACTCTTTTGCACTATGAATAAAACGTCTTGAACACCTTTTAAAAATTATATTAAATAATTATACTTATTCCAAAATTATTTAATAAAACATAATTAATTCTTCTTCTTATTTTTTTTTGCCTTCCTCTCAACTATTTGGGGTTGGCCAGCTTAGTCATAAACCTCCACTCGTCTCCATTTTTCACAGCCCCGCCACAGTACCTCGCTCTGTATCTCTTTGTAACTTTATCCATTACCACA
The DNA here is from genome assembly GCA_017140985.1 of Hormaphis cornu. NCBI lineage: Eukaryota > Metazoa > Arthropoda > Insecta > Hemiptera > Hormaphididae > Hormaphis > Hormaphis cornu. The sequence continues at coordinate 23,056,464 of CM029361.1, forward strand.
GAAAACAAGTAAGGGCTTAAAGGCGACCTCTGATGCACATCTACTCCTATGTTAAAATCTTCTGTTACTCTACACATACTCTTGACACTAGTACTCGATTCTTCATACATATCCTGAATCAAATTTATATACATTTTTGGTACCTCTTTTCTCATTAATGCCTAATTTGAAACTTCTCTTGGCACTATGTCATACGCCTTTTCCAAATCAATATATACCATACAGAGCTTTTTATTATTTTCCCTTTACTTCTCTACTAATTGTCTAACACGAAATAATGGCTCCATTGTCAATTTTCTTGGCATAAAACCAAACTGATTTTCTAATATTGATGTCTCACTTCTTATTCTCTTCTCTACAATCTATTCCCAAATCTTCATAGTATGACTCATAAGCTTAATTCCTCTATAGTTTCCACATTCTTGTATGTCTTCTTTGCCTTTAAATATTGGTACAATTAAACCCTTTCTCCAATCTTCAGGCATTATTCTCTCCATATTTTTGACCTTATTAAAAAGATCTTTCAACCATCCAATGCTTACATCCCCTAAAATTTCCACACTTCTACAGGCATTTCATCTGGTCATACCGTATTTTTCTTTTTCATTGTTGTTACTGCATCTTTCACTTCCTCCTCACTAACTAAACCAATCAATCCTTCATTCCATGATATACTCTCTAAAGCTTCTTTTGGATACTCCTCGTTCAGTAATCTCTCAAAATATTCGTTCCATCTTTTTTTCACATCTTCATAATAAACATAATTAATTCATTGTGTTAAACAAACCATCTGCACAGGTATGATGATCCATAAGCTTAATTCCTGTAGAACAAGCGCATGAATATCCAGGAGAGTTTGGAGAAAGAAGGCATAAATCTGAACAACCGCCATTGTTTTTGTCGCAGGGAGTAGCTTTCTCTGGTTGTCGAATAGAATTCCATACACGTATATCCATTGGTACATTATTACTGTGTATGATTTCACGACTATTCAAACCTCCTCTACGATCTACTATATGAATTGACCTATATAATAAATACATCAATTTTAAAATCAATATTATTAAAATTAAACTAGTGTTGAAAAACTAGTTTATTTAATATAAGATGATATCTATAAATGCAAAAATGTTTGTGTATACAATTACACTAGTTGTAAAAACTATGTTCTATTAGTAAACTCAGTTAAAGAAACACAAAAAAAATTTATCTAAGTAGTAAAAATCCAACGCAAAACATTTTAGAAACTATCTAGAAATTAAGAATAGCTACTTGACATTGTTGGGTTGAACAAAAAATCGAACGCCTATCTTTTACGAGTAAATGTTGCTCACTTTTACACCATGATTTATTTAACTAAAAATAATTTGTATTTTGAATTACTCAAGAATGATTAAATGTTTACGCTTAGAACAATAAAAGAAACATTTCAATAGTCATTATTTTTTTTTTAGATATTAAAAATAAAGTTTTCAGGATCAACAAGTAGATATGTTGTGCATCCTGTATAAAGGCAATGCAATATCATAATGGCAAATGCTTCTGCATTGTGTTATACTTATAAGGCCATGTATATAAAAGTACACCTATACAATTTTAAATATTAAAAAACAAATGAGTTGTATTTAATAATTAATCTAGTTTCACAATAATTGTCTTCAGTGCAAACAAAAAAACAAAAACACTTCAAATACATACAGGTGACAAAAATTGGAAAATATAGATAAATCATTGTATAAAGCAAGCAAATTTTTATACGTGCAAGATATTATTATAGCAATGCCGGCCTAGTCATGTCACCTCGCATTATTCAATTCATCATAGCTCATTAATTAATCTAAGTAGAACAGTAAAACTTATACCATTATTTTATATTCTTTCAAAATAAATATTTTTTTTTGTGTTGGGCGTTTCTTTAATTACCTTAATTTTTGTTCAATTTTTTCCAATACTGGTTTACTGATTACATAATAAATAGTTTTATCCATTATAGAAAATTCTTTTTATTATAATATGGTTGATTACATTTAAACTAAGTAGATATAAAATACATTAAACGTGGGAAATTACATGAACCTGTTTTTTAAATTTACTGTAACATCCAGGATCAAAGTAACATACAACTATTGGCTGGGTCATGTATTATTCTAGAAATAGTTAAGTTTTAGGTATGTAATTAAATGCATATTTCATATAATATCAATCTTGTTAAAAGGTATTATCCAATACATTTCAAGTATTTCAATAAAGTAAACAAATTACTTTTTTGAATATGTTTCTTTTATTCTATTGTTTTAAAATCAACCAAATTATTTTAAAGTATGTTAATTGTATCTAGTTTTGATAAAATTTTAAATTCACAATTTAGTGAATATTTAAAAAAAATTGTATGTAATAAATAAAACGTAGGCGCTTACACTCAAATTTTAAATTTACCTGAAAACAGTAGGTGCTTACTCCAAAAAATTATATTTGTTTGTATAAAACAATAAACTAAATATAATTTTATTTATAAGTAAAATTTACAAGTATGTTAAGTGTTAATTTAATTACCAACTCTTTGGGTCCAGTATCTGTAACTAAATTCAAGAAATGGTAAATGGTCATAAACTCATAACCAACAACACTAAACATTACGTCATTAATTTTCAATAAATTTTCGGTAAAACAATATAGTTGTTGTTTATAACCCATATTTTCATATCGTAACACAAAACTAATTTGGCTTATGACAAAATAAATTATAATAATTTTATTGACATCAATGTCAGCTGTATTGATGCATCTTATTTTTTCTTATAAATAAGTGCTGGTAAGTCAATTTTCAAAATTATGTTGCTTACGTTAATTAGTGATCTACCCATTGATATATTATGTTGTTTTAAAGTTTATTTATCGACTATAAGGAAGCTTGTGTTGGGGGTACATATTTTATTAACTTTAGAAAAATAAATCTTAAAAAAACCAATTCTTAATCGTTATTACAATATTATAACCAAACTCCAAATTAAAGTTCTACAAATTATACTTCAATTAATTAAAAGCAAACACTGATTTATAAATAAAAATAAAAAATTATCAAACAAACCATGTTTTCCAATCAGTAAAATACAATTTGTCTTGGTATAGAGCAATACCAAATGGATATGGGATTCCTTTTTCAAGAATAGTTTTTCTATTTTTTCCATCGTAATCCATCATCTAAAAAAATATCAAATGTTCAGTTTTTTAATTTAATTTGTTTTTGTAAAGATCAGTGAACAATGTTTAATCAACAACACTTAATTATAATTTAAATACTTACATCAATAAAACCAAGTTTTCCATCAACCCAGTAAATGTGTTTGGTGTTAAAATCTATAGTCAAACCGTTTGGCCATAATAGTCTTTCATCAACTATAATTTTACGAGTAGATAAATCTCCATTCATTCCGGCACGCTCAATTTTTGGAACTTCGCCCCAATCAGTCCAAAACATTAAACTAAAATAAATTTAAAAATTATACATCAAAGTATTTTTAATAGTAAATAAACTTTGGTTTATTGAAAAACAAAAGCAGCATACCCATCCATAGGAGCTAATGCTATAGCTCGTGGTTGATCAATTTCTTCCCAATACAGCACTTTTCTATGTTTACCATCCAATGTTGCTACTTCAATTCTATTTGTGTCTCCATCAGTCCAGTACAATTTCTTAGTGAGCCAGTCACAAGCTAAACCGTCAGGTGAAATCACACCAGTATCTTCCAATATTGATATCTATTGAAAATTAAAATTGAATCATACAATTTAAGCAAGGAGGAACAAAATCCAGAACAATTTCTATTCAACATAATTTGTTTGAAGCATGAGTGTTTATAGTAAAAAATGTAAAAGTAACTAAGAACATTTTTAATGACACTACAAAAAAAAAAAAAAATAAAAATAAAAGTAACTTCTCATGAATATACTAAGATAATAAAGTATCATTTAGAGTTGATTTAAGTTTTAAAAGTAAAAAATTGTATAATTCACACCTTGTTGCTAGCATGAGTTCCATTAAAAGTAACACACTGAATTGATTCGTGTGCATGATCAGCCCAGCATATTAGAGATCCTTTGTAATAGAAATCAAGAGCGTTACCTTCCGATACATCCTGAATAAAAACAAACATTAACATACATTAGTTCATTAGTGAAATAATTTACAGGTATATGTAAAGTATGATTACTTTAACAATAACAGTAATCCTGGTTGTTTTTGACATATTGGCAATACGGATATCTTTGTTTGTAGTGTATATCAAGTTTGGGTAGGCTAAAACAAAATAAAATAATTGGTTAAAAATAAAAATAAATTCTTTAGCTTTAAGGAATGTCAGACATGTTTTTACTACACCCTGCTCACTTCTCTTGCATATTTTTACGTTCCGGGGAATGTATGTTTTGGAGTACTCGACATTATTCAATTTCTTTTTAAGTAAACAATTTTGGAATTGTTATGATTAATTAATTTATGATTGTTGAACAATCAAATTTTAATATTTTTTTTTCTAACACATAGATTTAACCATACAAAGTTTTCAATGTTGGTAAGTTATATTGAAACGATTTTAGATGTGTTTTAAGAAAAATATTGAAATTCAATTTTTTACTTTGAAAAAATCAAATGACGTTAAGTACTCTAAAATAGACTTTCCTCGGAACGTAAAGATAGACAGAAGCAGTGTGCGGGGTGGACTAAGAACGTGTGTGACTTTTTGTCTTAAGTATCACATTTTAATTTGACCAGATTAAATTTTAAGTTATAGAAACTAATAACCTACCAAACAATAGATCCAAGACCTGCTGACAAAAACATTTTGCTTAATTATAGTTTAAGTATACTAATTTTTACAATTCTAATAAATTACTAGTATTTGCTTTGCTTATTTGCATAACTTTTGATTACAATAAAAAATTAATGGTAAGTGATGGTTCGTTACCGTCCTGCTACAGTGTGTGAACAGTTTATCATCTTACCACAGCAGCATATTTGTGCTACATACAGGCAATTTACACATTCTCAAAACATACCAAATACATGGCAAAATAAATGGGTATGATGACAATGGATTGGATTTTTGTACCGATCGCGCCTCTTGTCTTTCTCTGCCCTAATTTGTGGTTCGCCTTATTTGATTTGCTGTGACAAACCACGGCTGTAGACAGGGTGAGCTTGTTTGTTGCGGGGAATATGCGTATCACAAAGTTGTCATCATAACTATTTATTTTGTTATGTACCAAACATACACTATAATTAACTGCAAGTTTTGTTAATCTACAACAACGACTAATTTAGCAAAGTCATCAGACATTTCTTTGGCCATCAAAACTAATTGAAATATTTGATACCATATTAAAAGATACAGAAAAGTTTTGGCCACCTACCTAACAGAAATTAAACTCATTTTTTTACATTTGTTTTGAATCCATCATATAATGTTTACTTAAATTTTCAAAAAGTTTTTTCAAAATTATCCAATAAACTAGTGATGAATGATTATGCCAATGAATTTGATTTATAACTTTGGTATCAAATTGTATATTTTTAACAATCAATAACAAGCACTGCAATTTAATACAATACCTACATACATTTTAACTGTTAAAATAGTTAGTATTGTCAACAAATACCCATTGAAGTTTAACTTCTATAGGACTTTTTTAAGTACTTGGAAAATTTTTAATTGCATTAATACTACCCAAGACAAAGGTGACAGAGTTTTGTCCTTCAATACAGGTACCTAATTATTTGTTTTTTTGCTTAGTTTGGTGGGACAATTAACAAACCAGTACTTACTAGGGTATTTACCAATAAATGTTCTAATTGCGGTAATTTCAGGCATACACAGTCAGATATGGCGTAACTCAAATGTAAAACAACAAAATAATTTAATTTCATAAAATAATTTTGTATATTAAAATCAAATTTTAAATGCATACAATTGACATTACAGCACCATAGACGCATGAGCAGCAGGATTGCATTAAAAGAGCAGATACAATTGTCCTGGTGGCAAAATTTATTGGATTAGCATACTGAATCGCCAGATAAATTTCAAAACTCATCAATAGCATCCACCAATTTGTTTAATGGGAGGAGGGTTTGTAAACTTTCTCTGTTTTCTTAGTGTTTCAAATGTTTTTCTTTGTAAGAAAACTATTAGATTATTGATCTGCCTCATGGTTTATTTTATCAACAGAATGTATAACATATATTGTTATGTATGTTTGCATTCGTTGTATATGTTGTACACGGTACACTGCATACACACATATTTCTAAATCTTCTGTCTTCGCCCTGCTCTCAACTATTTGGGGTCGGCCACTTTATTTCTATACCTCCACTTGTCACGCACATTAAAAACCTTCATATCACTTTCAATTGTTTCCGTCCATCTTTTCTTAGGTCTCCCTCTACCTCTATTTCCATCAACGTTCATTTTCATAAACATTCTAACTTCTTCAGTTTTCTCTATTTTCATCACATGCCCAAACAATCTCAGTCTATTTTCTCTCATTTCATCCATTATTGATGCAACACTAATACTGCCTCTTACATATTCGTTTCTTATTTTATCTTCTTTTGTTACTGTTACTTAATGTTCCACATTCATCCATCTAAGCATTCTCAACTCCACCACACTCACTCTGTTTTATTTTCCTGTCAACCGCCCAACACTCCAAACCATACAACAACAATGGTTGGTCTCACCACACTTCTGTAGAACTAACTTGCCTTTTAACCTTATTGGAATTCACATAAAATACCTGAAGCTTTTCTCCATTTCATCTAACCACACTTAATCCTATGTTTCACATCTTTCATTAAACCCCCATCCCTTGTTACAAAGGATCCTAGATACTTAAAGTTTTCTGCTTCTTCTATTACATCACCGCTGATTTCTATAACTCTTATCGTATTGTCAACCTCTTGGTTTTTTCCTCCAAAATTATACTCGATATACACCACTGTTTTACTTCTACTCGTCTTCAATCCTTTCCTTTCAGTAGCTAATCTTCACTTTTTCAACCTATTAATAACTTTTTCCAGACTTTTTCCAATCAAAATTATATCATTATCAAACATCATACACCAGGGTATCTCATCTTAAATCTCTGTTGTAACTTCATCCATTACTACAAAGAACAAGTAAGGGCTTAAAGCCAAAGCTTGATGCACACCTACTCTATATAAATTTCTAAATATGACAGTAAAAGTGGTACATACATACTAAACTATATATGGTCATTTTTATATGATAGATTTTTTTAAGGTGAGTGCTATTTTGCTAATAATGATCCTAAAGTCTTATTATAAAAAACAAAGTTTTTGAGAGTAGATCTACATAAAAAGGTCCAGGATTCACAGCTCACTCAGCTGTAAAATGTTGAGATTTTTACTTCACATATTTCGTTCTGATGATTACTGACCGCCGGTAATAATAAAATTGTTTATTATAAAAAAAAATTAAGTACTTGTTATGTACAATTTAGGGGGCAACAAAAAATTGATAGTTTGGAGCTTAAACAATGAGAAAAAATTAGTCTTGCAATGTGCATATATCTTGGATTCATTTCATAGGTGACAAAACAATGTACAAATTTAAAAAAATTCTACGTACCTATAAATATTAATTAATTAACAAATGAAATTTATCAAAAAATAAAATTAAACGTTATATTATTTTTTAAAAAGTACATTTACATAACAATGTAGGTCTACGGAATGTGATCGCTGACCTGTGTTTGCTATTCTGCCACCGCGGCACGCATGCGATTGCTACCACCGCTGTGCTGGATTTTAATCTATAAGAGCCCGTACCAAAAATGCAACGTCTAGCAAAATATTAGTAATTTATAATAGTAGAACAGTAATGTTTCAGCTTCCCTGCCTAAATCAAACCTGCTTAAAAATTTGATGTACAACAATACCTTTAACTAAAATAGTGATCAAATGCAAAGTTATGGTCACTACTTGAAAACTAGCTACCCATCCAATCTCAATAATAATAATTAGTCGTTATTAATACCTAACTTGTTTTAAATGAATTGTATTTTTTAAGAAAAATATACAATTTTGTTAGACAAAGTGGCATGCTTTTGAAACACGGTAAGTACATGCAAGGTACTTTTGTGTATGATATGGAATGTCTAGTCACACAACAAGTAAATTTTTTTCAAAGTGAACCAATGCGATGTAATATTTTCTAAATGCAATAAATTGATATGTTTAAACAGATTATTTTTTTGGTTCAATAAATAATACACAGGTTTAATTCTATACAACAAAAACATTACTACCTTTGTGGCTTTTTACGGGTGGTTCACGTAGACATCAATAGGTTGTTAATTAATACGATGATAATTATAAATAGGTAATATGCAGTCTTGACAATTTCAAACGTTGTGAGGACAAAACACAAAATACGTTATTAAGCTCGGAAGAGCGATTGCTCTCCAGAACCATATAAATGGTACATAGAAAATACATTCATTTTTCTTGGAAATAAAACAAAATTGTATATACATATATATTTATATATATGCAATGGTCGATGTGGAGGAGGGCACAGCCCCTCCCCTGTTTTGTTTCCTTACCTCTCTGATCAAATTCTTTTAAGCGTTTTTCTTCGCGTTGGATCGAGCGTCGAATGAGAAACAACAGGACACGGGCGACACTTAAAGGTAAACATAATAGAGAGTCCTTTTCAATTAAAGCCCTGTACATTACTGCAGGGGCAACTAGTCCTGTACTCCCAGTAAAAAGCCCCCTCGTTGATAATACCGAGACACAATTCCCTAACAAATTTTATTGGTCTATTTACCCCAATAGAGTCAATCTTCATAATATATTACGTGTACACTCAGACCCTACAAAAATTAACTGTAAACGCTGGATCGATAGGTAACGAATACCTAAAGATATATTATTTTTTATACACTTGTTTTACATACAGAAAATACAACTAGGGACATCAACTTAACTAAACACAAAATCTTTTTCATCGATCATTTTAAATGAACCTATTTAAATTAAAAAAAAAAAAAATACTTATTAGTTAACCGTGCTAATATACGACGTTAATAAAACTACGGCTAACAAAACAAGACCGATTAGAAAAATTTTGAATTATTACGTACAGTTAAGTAACCTAATAAAATTATAATAACGTTACTATTATTAAATAATAGTTATTAGAAATAGGAGATGAACAAAAAAAAATCTGAAATCGTGGGTACCTCCTATCCAATGACACCGAGTTACGGCAATGTACGGTGAACAGTCACAGCGTAGAAGAAATAAAAAAATAAAAAATCCTTACCGGACGCGAGATACGGCGTAAGACAGAACGAAAACGCCAACAAGGTCCACAGGGACGCCATCGATGAGGAGCGCGTCATGTTGGTGGACACTTTTGGCGCGGACGGAACCGTTCGCAGCGGACTGCAGCCAATCTCGGTGACGCTGAAACGACGAATGACCGTAATGGCGACGCTCGGCTGCTCGCGACGGGTGGCAGGCCAAGTGGTGGACGGACGACAAAGAAGACGCGGCGGCGGCGGCGGCGGAGGCGGCGGCGGCGGCGGCGGCGGCGGCGGCGGCGGCGGTGGAGTCAGCGGGACACCCTCGGCGGGCAAAATGTCGTGACGACTTCACCTACACTAAACTACGATAAGTATGACGCGACGGCATTAAAACAAAATTAATAAAACAAAAAAATTAAAAGAAAAATATCAATAACTATTACAATAATATCGTTGCCCGTACTTAAACTACACCGGTACCGGGACGGCTGACCGCAGGGACGGACGACCGGCAGGTGCGTGTATACCCGACGACGGGCTCGGAACGATTGAAAAATTCAAACTGTCCAAACGATCGGTCGTCGCGATCCGTTTAGCGTCCGCGCTACGGTCGGCGGCGGTAGCGTTGCTCGCGCCGTCATCGTTATCAGTCTCCCGAGGTAAACAAACGAGCGTGTCTGCTGCTGCGACGGCGGCGGCCACCGATAGCGCTGCAACAGGCGACGAACGGCCGGGCCGCGCACCTGCGGGGCGCAGTGACCGGTGGAATTCGACTCGAGACCCCGCCGGCCGCGCCTCACCGCTCGTCACGGCCCGGCCACGGTCGCTTCGTCGCCGCGACGCAGCAACGCGGCCGACCACCAGCGCGCGGCCGCGCCGCGGGGGCTCAATGGACGTCGCGCGATTTTCGTGGGGACCGTTTTTACCTGCGACGGCTTAGTCGACGACGGTTGACACCGTTTTTACCTGAGCGCGACCCTATTGTTGATGGTACACGTACAGCACGCACCCCGCCGGAAAGGGTAGACCGGGGGGGTGTGTGCCGGGGTCCTCGCCGAGTCGCGTCGTCTCGTTATTTATAATACTTAACACAATACAATACGGTTATAATATATTTTATTTTACGTACGCACGTTTATGTGCGTGTTTAAGTGCACGATATTATTATTATTATTATTATTATTATTCTGCCCCCGTTCCGGTTGATTTTCTTACACGACGACATCTGCAAACAAACGTCCAGTTCACAATAAGGAACATAAATCATCCAGGGATTGAGGGCCATTCGAATGAGAAAAGGTGCAAAAAAAGAAATACAAACATAAATAACCATGATAAATGTGAATCTCCCCCCCCCCCCCCCCCGCTGGTGATGTTGTGTTGTTGTTGTCCGAGACGTGCGTGAACCGTGTTATTGTGCGCGCGCGTCCCCGAGTCTCAAACCGATTCCCATGGCCTTTTCGTTCAAACGCTTTTGTTGCTGCAGCAGTGATTTGTATGAGGATTTTTACGGGCGAGGCGAGAAAATATTTATTCGGGAATATGGCCGACCGATTTTTTTCCCTTCGTGTTTTTATACGTAGTATGTTTTTCAAATACCTGTATTATTGGCGTTTTTTTTTTTTTTATGTATGTACACGGTAAACGTACCTACGCGTGGGGTAGTTTTTGACTGGAGGGCGCGAACACACACGTGGCGTCGCCCGGATTAAGAAAAATATAATAATATAACAGTCCGGTGGAAAAGAAGTGTAAAATTCGAGACGTTTATATCGTATACAAAAAAAGACCACGTATTTTATTTTTTTAATAAAGAGTCGGTAGGTAGGTTATACATACATATATATATGTAATAATATAATAAGCGAGTGCGCTAAAGACTGTATTTTTTTTACAATGAAGGTTTATGGTTACACTGCACGGACCAGTTTTTTTTTTTTTTAACGTCTGAATAGCTCTTTTTGTACAACGAATTCGGTAGGCACTCCGTAAGAATTGAGAGTGAATTATTTATTTAGGCGTATCTGCACGGGCTGCATCTGTGTATGGTTTTTTTTTTTTCTAGAATAAAAAGAAATATATTTGTACCTACAGCAGCCACTGTACGTGTAAAATAAAATACAACACCGCTGTGAACGCACATTCCTTTGTTAACATTATTAGGACGTTCCGTTACAGCAGCTCCTGCAGGGTAAATTCTGTCGACTTGTTATTTTAATGTCGCCATATCGAACATAATATTTGTAACATTGATTATTTTAGATTCTGAGCGATGGCCATTGATTTTACAAAGATGTACGTTTTTTACGCCTGTGACATCCATAGAGCCTAGGATATTGCTCCGATCACGACGGTTAAAACGTTTTCCGAAAGCCCAACTTGTATTCTTGGTGTGTGGGTGTACTTAACGTTTTGCCGAATTTTCAATTCCAAAAACGTAATAGCCAAAAAACCGAAAAAAAAACTTAGTAGAAACGGTAAAAAGTACGGCGGATAAACAAATATACAACAAAAATTTGACACGTAGCAACCATAAACAAACAAAAAAATAATCATAATTCGACAAAAATTGCGTTTGAGACCACCCTTAGGGGTGGAATTTTCGAACTGAAATTGCCTTAAGTCAGATGTTATGTAACACTTTTATATAATTAGTTTTTTACTTTTTTGTGAATTAATACTCTAAAAAAATATTATGTTTGTAAAGGAAAGTTCTAGCAATTACCGATAATATTTATAGATAATAAAGTTCTACTTAACGCAAAACTGGCCGTTAAGTAAATGTATTCGGCATTATTGCCTTTTCGATGAACGACTTCAATACTTTATATTTATGTTCATTTTTATCTAGGTTTTTGCTATAAATTATAATATGCTTCATTCTAGGAGTGAATATTAAATGTGTATGTTTATGAAAATTATTATGTCTGTCTAGCTAGCATCGTTATCTACAGATAATGCACATGATCCGTTTGTAACAGTCAATAGGAAAAAAAAAAATGTATTTTATTTTTTAAATATCAAACTTTATATTTTTTTTTTTTATTACTGAAATCAGTTTCAAACATCAGCATATTATATTGAAGAAGGCATTGTGCTGCACAAGGTTCTTTTAGATTCTGAGCGTCTCCGAGGAATGTATGGTTTTTATAATGATTTTTTTTTTCTGTCAACAACTTTTTGTATTGAAGGAATGCTCTTATTTTCAAAGTCAGTACCTTCAATGAATGGACTATAAACTCCGGTAGTACTTTGGTTAAAACATTTTTTTAATTTTGCTTTCTTTTTGAGTTTTATCCCAAAAACCGAAAAAAAATTGAGAATTTTACGGCTAAAAATTAGAAATTTTCAAATTTGTCATAACGTTTTTGGGTAAAAGGAGTGCTTAAATTGTTACGCTGAATACTACATAAAAGTTGGGATTTGAGATTGAAATTTTATTTTGTATAACATATTTTTTGATATTTTGATTATTTTCTGAGTTATGTGCCAAAAACAACGATTTATGTATACCTTCCTAATAAATGTTTGAAAAACTACGTCTATATTTAAATTGTTGGAGTTTTAAAATAAGTTATAAATTATAATAAACAATAATTATTCGAAGGTGCCTTCTTCAGAATCAAAATCAATCAAAAATGGAACCGTTTATTGGTTAATTTTAATAAATAATAAGTTCCTATAAAAATTTCTAGAAACCAAAAATAAGTATATACCTATACATTAGTATATGATGATAGGTGAATCTGATAACTGTCGTTTTTTATGAAATTTAAACGTTATTGAGAAAATGGAATCAATAAACCACTTGAATTGATAAAAATTCGTCGATATCTCAAAAATTAGTACTCATCAAATCTTTACAAATTAAAACCAATATAACTTTGATGTTTTTTCAATTTTCCTGTCATGATTGCGATTAGTACATACATTCAGAGGGAACTTGGAGAATTTAAATCCCCCCTCCAAACATTTATCACGAAACCCATCCAAAAGTAGGCTTTCGGCTCTTGACGTAAGTATATTTTTGCCCTCCAAATTTTTTATTTTTGTAACGACTATGATTATTATCTTTACATTAAATACATTTTGATGAATATTTGTGCAGCGTAAAGTATATTGTTCTTCAAATAAACTTTGTTATTGTGTACAAACTGTCAAGTCCATAATAATTTAAAAATATTCTTCGTTTTTGTTGAAACAATTTAAAATATCCCTTATGGCTTATACCATCAAAATCTCTGCTCCCTTTTAATTCGATTGGTTAAACGGACAATTTAATTTGTATAATAATAATATTTTCGTACAACGTTCTAAATAGATAAGGTACCTATACAGTATATGGCTACGTGAAAATTAGTAAGTACCTAAGTGAATTCAACTCTACGATATTTTTATTTTCAAGCACAAAATACACCGCTATTAGGATTTTTGTTCTTTATATATTATAGTTTAGACACACAGAAAATACAATTCAAACAGAACACTTGACGAAGAAAATAAAATAAGATTTTAGTATTCCATTTAGCGTGTCAAATATGGACCATATGTTATGTGAAATGTAAACGCTACTAATACAATAAATACTGAGTTTTGACCTTTTCAATTCTTTCGATTAGATACCGTCTATAAAATGTATATAAATGTAACCACAAAAGATTAAGTTATGGCTTACCATCCTATTCAGTGGTCACGTTTTGATTAATGGGAAATAATAAAATCTGTATCGATTGTGATATGGGTGTATGGCCAGTACTTACCTACTGACAGGAAATTAAATTGGAAAATGGGAAACATCTGTTGGGTACGGACCTCGATTATTCGTGAAAGAGACTGGGAGGCTGTGCTCAGCGTGTGTACAAATTACGATAAATATACGAGACTAGGTATACTATTGTAGTTTAAATATTAATAAAAACGCACTTGCAGTTAACATGAAATGATAATATTTAATGTGTAATATTTTATATTTTTAATATAAATGAATGAATGACCTGTAATTTATACACGTCTTGTAAGAAAAATGCGTTTCATAAAGATTTAATTTAATTATTTTTAAAGCGTTTGGGTGATGTACGACTGTGAACATTTTTATTGTAATTTATTACAGAAGTTAATTTTTCTGTAAGTACGTATAGGTTAGGTATACGTGCACAGTGCAGGTCTTTTGGTGAATCGTTTCGCTAGAGAAATATAGGGAAGAAATATGGGTTTAGTAAGTTAGTAAATTTCTAGTGCCTATTATTTAAAAAAAATAATTTTGATAAAAAAAAATTATATTTTATTAATAGCTATAGACCAAAATGTCTTATTATTATAAATGATAGATACTAGGTAGGAAGGTAGGTACTATTTATTTAAAACATATAAAATTTAAAAATGTTTCAACTTTTAAATACAATACTTCTGTTGTTTGGAATTTTTTTAAAATTTATTAATATTTTTTTCTTTACGCAAAATTATACACCAGCTAGTACAATATGAATAGTTTACCGGTTAACAGTAGATACCGTGAGCTTTATGGGTGAAATTTTGTAGAAGTTAATTGTATTTTTGAGGGAACTGAAAACAAGGCATGAATTATACAAGAATAGGTAATATTTAAATATTAACAAATGTTAAAAACGATTCGAAGGGGGAAGGTTATTAAAATATTTTTGAGAATAAAACCACTCAGCCAATTATTTCTACTTATGGCTTTTTACATATTTAGAACAACGTTTAAGTACATATTTTTAAAGTATAATTTAATTTATGTCAATACAAGTGAATAATACTCAAGTACTGCAAAAAAACTATAAAAAAATAAATACTGGTAACAGTACAAAATTTAAGCTACTTTATCATCAATTTATGTATTTTGACATTATAACGACTGATTTGTAAACGTATTTACACAAAACGACAGACTTTGTTTAGTTTTTATTTATTTTACATTATTTATTTTTACTGATTGATAATGTAGGTACAACATTGATGATTTAAATCGGTTTTAAAATTGTTAAAATTATTTGAATAAACTTTTTAAATAATTTCGAGATTTCGTATCGTAAAGGTACCTATTTTTTTGTAAAACTCGATGGCTATACTTATTACCTTAACTACTCCACGTATTCCCTCTGTTCCGCTATTTGAGTCACTGAGCTCACTCAGAATTGTTATTTTTGTAAGCAATATTTAATTGTTAACAGATTTAATGTGCAACATCAATATAAACCTTCCAAAATAATGACCCTCAGCGTCAAACTACCCACGTGACCTAGAATGATTCCGGCTTTTTTTTATTTAAGTTTTTATGTTAAATATCTTTGTGAAATTGAAAATGGCCTATTGTACTTACTTTCTATGTTTCCACCGGAAACGTATTCGCATTACATAAAAAAACCGCTTTTAAATTCAGCGGGCCAAAAATGGGGCCCACTCAAGGGAACAATAGGGAACTTTCTCAGATTCTCGATAATATGTTATATACATATATATATATATATATGTATATTATAATATCTGTCCTAGTTTATGAGTGCCTTGTTTTACTCACTCAAATTGTATTTAGCTTGAAATTTTTTCTTATTCTAATTTTAGATACTGAGAGTGATATAGTGACTATGTAAATAGAGATTTTTGTATTCTCAACTTCCTCTACGTACATACATAATAAACAATATAATAGTATATGCTCTGTATCTGGTAAGTGATTACATTTATCGCGTTTGAACGGTACTCCCGTTCTTGCCGACTTCTATCGGAGCTGTATTGTTTATTGCTTAATAAATGTACAGTATCAAAAATCGAGTCTGGTTTTTGTTACATGGACACAAAAGTAAATTTAATTTAGTTTTTCAACGGGATTCAAACGAGCATTAACCTGTTTTCTATTAATCATCCAGTGGTTTTGTCTCGAACGATTGTTTGGTTTATGCAATTTATATTAAAAAAATATACAGTGCAGCAGGCCTGTAATTCATTACGAATAACAACATGACTAACTGTTCGAGACGTGTAGTTGTGGCGGTCTATTGTGCTGCTGAGGTGCACCCTTCCAATCAATTAGCTGTCGTCAGCTGTTTTTTTAAAATCCAAACATTATAAAAACACCGTGTGTGCATATACATATTATTATTATTATTACGCTTCAACGCTATAGGAAGGTACTATATACATACATATTTCATGAACAACGTATTAATTCACAAACGAATCTATTATTCGATTTGAGCGATGTATATTATACTACGTACATGCATACGTTTACAAACTAACCAACCGATATATATATATATACATATAGGTTCTTCTGAAATTACGATAAATATCGTAAGAATAGAAAAACTCTTATAAAGCATAGTTACTTATACGTGGACGTCAAGGATTTTAATTGATCGTGCATTTCATTAAATTATATAATGTCCATTACAACCAAATACTATATCCATATGTATGGTAACTGTAGTTTTTATTTTATTTTCCAGTTGGTATACCTCGATCGTACATTATAGAACGTCTCATATAATATACATAATATGTATGTTATATGAGACATTCTAGAAAGTAAAATTAATTAAAAAATGCATTTTTTGCACTCGTAGACCAAAAACCGGCAAAAAAGACGGTCTTTATTTGTAGCAATAGATATCTTGCTCTTTATATACTTATTAATGAAAGTAATACTTAGTGAACACACCAGCAAACGATGAAATAAAAACAATGATGGCTTGCATAATTTGTTTTTTTAAATTAAACGTTCATTAATCTTTGATTTAAATTGTTTCTAAAATGTTTGCAGGGTTATTTTTATTGGTATAAAATATCTAATTTACCGGACAGCTTTTTTTTATATACTACTAGCTGTTCCGGCCCGGCGTTGCCCGGGATTTAGTCGGTCAAAGCTTAGTAAATTAATTGCAAATGAAATTTAAAAAATGAGTATCCCAAATTTGGCAACCCTGTCTCACCACCTTGAGGGAAGAATTTTTTAAAAAGCTTTAGGGGTTGAATTTTGAAAAACCCTTTCTCGGTGCTCGTCTTTGTTGCATAAGGAACCTCCGTGCAAAATTCCAAGTTTCTAGATCCAGTATAGTTTGGGCTGTGCGTTGATCGATAAATCAATGCTTGAACCCTTTTAATCCCCTTAGAGCTTTATCCCTAAGTGTTTATCGTTTATTTCACGTCTCGTCACGTACTTGCCTATTGTTGGATTTATTTGAAATATCATAGGGATAGGGGTCATTCATTCGTAATAAGTATTTGATACTGTAGAGTGGAGTATGCTGTATAATATCCTTCAATTGTATTAATTGACAATCAAATTTCATTTGAAGACACGCGAAATCGATGTTATGCCAGTGCCAGTCTTGAACCTTCCACGAATCTATTGCAAAAGATTTCATGGAAATCGATCAAGCGGTTTCCGAGATCATAGAGGACAAACATACATACATACATACATTCATTTATATATATAAATGTTATATATATATATATGCATATATATGTATATATATATATATGTATAACATATATATATATATATGTTTTTTAAGTCCCGTGTAGTTTATACTTTTTGACGAGAATGGTACAGTCAGAATTGTACGTCTTGGTTCCGATGTTTTAGCGATTTTACATAATATTATACCGATTTTACATATCAATTGATTAGTGAAATCACACTCTTAGAAGGAAAAAGGAGTTTTTACCGAATTTTTTTTCAATTTCCCTCTTTCACCATGGTCGTTTTTTATCAGATACTAAGCAAGCATAAAAAAAAAAAAAAAAAACTTATAACAAACAAAAAGAGAAATTGCTATTTTTTTTTTGTCATTTAAAAACAACATTATAAAATGCATTATTTAAAATCGGCCATTTTTAAATCGCCATATCGTCGGTATTATAAGTTCGTGTGGCCAGTTACAAAACAAATGTTCCGGTAAAATAGATTTGTGCCATTTATTAGTGTCTTATTGTTTATTATACAATTTGGTGATGTAAAAATCAATAAGTATTACTTAAATAAATAAATAATATATCAAATAAGTACTACTTAAGTACAAATTATTCAAAACAGAGTGTTTGATTATTTCTATAACGTTTTGCATACAAATTTACGGAGCAAGCGAAGAAAATATTTAACATACTTAATACTTCTACTAAAAAATAACTTTGAAATGAGTTAACCTTTTTTGTGTGATTACTTAGTGGTGAACACACGTTTTTACTAATTTATGATGACCTAAAACTGCTCCTATAGTAAAATATACTAAATAAGCGTTGTTTATTCAGGAACATCACATTACTTCGGTTGTGTTACAATACTGTTTATATGATTAGAGAAATGATTTTTTTTCAACTTTTTAATAAAATACTTCAAGAATGGTAAAAGTTTCAAATAATTTGAGTTATAATAACCATAGCATTTGCAATTCACGGGGTCGTAACGATTTCAGAATCATCTGCTTGTTACGTATTACGTTTAATTTTATTATTTTCTCCTAGTTAACCTGAGTTTTTATGGCAGGCGTCGGCCACTCGGAACTATATTTTGGCCAAATTTTTGAAAATAAAACTAAAATTTCGAAACATATGTTACAAATGAAAAACTAAACGTTCAAATTCAATCAAATTAAATATATGCGACTATCTGCATATTATTTCCTGCGCTATGAATATTGAATATGAATTATTTATTCAAACTGTACATCTTCTATACGATAGAACCATAGAAGTCTAAAAACTAATACGTACTATGCAAATAACAATAATAATAAATGTATGATTAACACATGCCTATTATAATATGATGGTTGTAACTTTTAAGTTATAGTTATTATATTATGAAAGTATATTAGATTAAAAAATATGTTGTACTGAACAAAATATTGTTTTATGATAAATTAAAGAGGGTAAAAATAACAAGATTAAAATTTGAGGTGACAAACAAGAGTCAAAGTCTTTATAGACTCATAATATACATTACCTGGGTGTTCAGAACTTTTATTTTAGTTTCATTTTTCACCTGGGTAAGATAAAAATTAAATTGGAAATGGTGGTTGCCTACGTAACCGTTCGATATATGTTATGGATATGCGAATATTTATTTTATTCCATATTAGTTTTTATATAGAGTTATTTGATGTAGGTAGGCACATATTTACAGTTCTTTGCTTTGCCAATTATAATCAGTGGGTACCTAACCTAACCTACACGCTATCACAGTTCTTTATGAGTATAATTATTTTTGACTAATATGACGTACTTACGTTGCAAGCGTTTAAATTAGAATAAAAAATACTGTGAAATATTATTATGTTACAATAAACGATGGAATACGGCGATGAAAGTGGAAACCTTGAAATTTTAACTTTGGAAAGGTTACAATCAATGATTTCTAGGTAATATCAGCTGTCAGTACACACATATTTTTAGTGCAGTAGTTCGTTTAAAAGTTAAATTAGTACCGAGTCGTATAGTTCTGCTCTACACTAATAAACTATAGCAGATTATTAGGTACTGTTAAATAGAGGAGGACAAAACATTTTTGAGTCGAAAGGTAAATTTTATGTCTATGCGTTTCTCGCCAATTCAATTACTGATCGACTGCATTTAACGACCAACATAATATGTTTATTATTGTGATTTATACATTATATAATAATTCGATATACTTTGGTCTTTTAATTTACATACAAAGTTCTTAGTAATATTATTTTCAAGAATTATTATAGTGAGAATATGGTGAGAGATCGTAATTTATAAATAATTACATACAATTAACAATTATTATTATTATTATTATTAAAGCGTGTGCGTAACATAAACTAAGGCGTTCAGTGTAGACAACCTTCGTTATGCAAATTTTTTTTTAAATAAAAATAAAATTCTATATTTTTCAATCATTTCAACAAATTACAAAAGTAACACAAGTATACGATTTTATATTTCATCGATTGTTTTATCATAAAATTATCAGTAAAAATACCTACTAATGGGAATGAAAAACATTTTACTGTGATTGGTATTATTTACATTTCGACCAATAAGTAATAACTAAAAAATATGTTTATACCACAAACCGTTTTTATTAAGAATATAACATATTAATATGATATAATTAGTTATTTAATAATTATATTAAGGCTAAAAATTTCCAAGTATGGATAATTTTGCTGTACACGTGTATTCTTTTAAAAAAATATTCATAATATCTTCTTTAAAATAAAAACCATGAAGATGGACAGAAAAAAAATAGTATAAAAAAAACGCCGTAAAATATAACCATTCAGGCAACTAAACGCACAATCAGTCAAGGTATAAGCATTGATTTTAGAATATATTATAATATAGTATATTCTAAAATTAATAGTATAAGGTAACAGTAAGTTATTGAAACAGTAGCGTTTGTTGAATGGCTGAATAATTTTAATTAAAATATGCTTATCTTATCAACTTTCATCAACAATGACACGCAGGAGGTTAATCTCAATTTTAAGATCGATCTCAACAATATCAACCGGGTTCTAGCAAATTCAAAGTCACTTTTTTATTCTTCTATAAATTGATTCTAAAAACACTGATAGGTACACATATATCGTAAGAACAATAGCCACGGGGTGGTAAAGACTAATGACAAGTACTTGAATCGTAAAAGTAGTTAAAATTATAAATACAAAAGTATAGTGATCTTGCCGGAGAAGTTGGTCGCTGCTTTGTGTAAGGCACTGATTCGGCGGATGTATTTTTTATAGTTTTACTTTTTAGATTAAACTTGAAAGTAACCGTAACGATAGACCATTGCTAAAGAAAATTACGATTCCAAACAAACTTAGTGAATCAATGCCTACTAAATAAATTGTAAATATTATAGTTATATATTATGTATTTTAGTTCAATCTCGACAGTTTTTGAAGTTGGTACAAATCATGAAAATTTTAATAAATTATAACAATTTTTAGAGGAGTTACTGTCAACATCAAATTACGTAAAAACGTCTATTTACGAAAATTAAACGAAAACTTATTTTTAAAATATTTTAACTACACACTTATATAAAAATATGATGTTGTTTCGATTGAATTACAATTTTGGGTCCCTAAATTGAAAAATAAAGTTTTAATAGAACATTTTCGAATTCAATAACTTAAAATGTTTGACAATCAATCAAATATTGTTAAAATATACAAGGATTTTTGTTTCATATTTAGTATTAATTGTTTTTAATACATTAGAATTTAAATTAATTTTGTATACCGTGCATCATTTTTGTTTTTGGATGATGAATTAAAAATAATGAAAATTTTTAAAAAGGTTTTCAGTAGTTTGCAATATCGGACTAATAACCAACCTTTAGAGTTAGAATGATAAATGTAAAGATTCTACTAGGAACCAGAAAACATTTTTGCCAAAAAACATAAAAATAAAATTGTATAATCATTAAATTTTATGCTACTTTCAAAACCTAAAATTTAAAAAATACGCAAACAAAAATATGAAGTGATAGGTACTCCTAAAAAAAAATTTTACCAATATCGTGTAAAAACGGCCAATAAATATAAAAATGTTTATTATAATTTATAACAATCAACAAAATGCAGCTCTTAAAGTTGTGAAGTCATTTTATAACTAAAATATTATAGATTCAACGATAATACTCAAAACTTGAAATTCAGCTTGGCGTTAATCTCAGCTAGGGTTTGTTCATATTATATTTTATTTTAATATCACAAATTTTAGAAAGAATTTTTTTAAACTTGACAGTTAAGATAGTTGGAGAGCCAGAATTTTGAAATAAAAATATTATTTTTTGCGTTTATGAAATGTGCTTTAAATCAAATTCATTATTCCTAAGTTTAAAAGCGTCATGTGAAACGTACTCAAAAATTACAACACATGGAATAAGACAAGTAATATAATAAATAATATAATTTTTTGACAGCGCCGTATTTTTTGATCATATACTACATAAAATACATAAAGTACCAAGTGTAAAATTTTACGGCGCTTATGAAGTAACTCTAATATTCATATTCAATACAGACTAAATACTGATGGCACAATTTTCGCATTTTTTTTTTTTTAAGAATACGTTGATACTTTTTACATTAACTAAATATTGATAAAATACCCAAAGACCAAAATTATCATTAAATTGTTGAAATTAGTTGTTAAGATGGTTTGTTATTTTTATTGGTATAAAATATCTAATTTACCGGACAGCTTTTCTTATATAATATATATTATTTTTTAAGTCCCATGTAGTTTATACTTTTTGACGAGAATGGTATCAGAATTGTATGTCTTGGTTCCGATGTTTTAGCGATTTTACATAATATTATACCGATTTTACATATCAATTGATTAGTGACATCACACTTTTAGAAGAAAATGGCAATTTTTACCGAATTTTTTCCATTTCCCTCTTTCTCCATGGTCGTTTTTTATCAGATATTAAGCAAGCATAAAAAAAAAAAAAAAAACTTATAACAAACAAAAAGAGAAATTGTTATTTTTTTTTGTCATTTAAAAACAACATTATAAAATGCATTATTTAAAATCGGCCATTTTTAAATCGCCATAACGTCGGTATTATAAGTTCGTGTGGCCAGTTACAAAGCAAATGTTCCGGTAAAACAGATTTGTGCTATTTATTAGTATCTTATTGTTTATTATACAATTTGGTGATATAAAAATCAATAAGTATTACTTAAATAAATAAATAATATATCAAATAAGTACTACTTAAGTACAAATAATTATTCGAAACAGAGTGTTTGATTATTTCTATAACGTTTTGCATACAAATTTACGGAGCAAGTGAAGAAAATATTTAACATACTTAATACTTCTACTAAAAAATAATTTTGAAATGAGTTAACCTTTTTTGTGTGATTACTAAGTGTTGAACACACGTTTTTACTAATTTATGATGACGTAAAACTGTTCCTACAGTAAAATATACTAAACAAGCGTTGTTTATTCAGGAACATCACATTACTTTGGTTGTTCGGTGTTCTATTTTTTTTTTTTTTTTACATTAAACAGTGTATCAATAATTATTATTGAAAACTAAACATTTGTTTTGAAAACGTTTTAAATTTTTAAACATTGCTGTCTGAAATACTTTATTGAGCAATAAGATTCTTATACTACAACTATATAGTTGATGTGTATATAAGATGCCTAGTATTATAGGTACGTGTATCATTGTATCATCCATTTATACTTAAGTTTTAAGTTTAATGAATGAAATAACATACGGTAAAAAGTTATAATACTGCAGTATTGTAGTGGGTATAATGCAGTCCAAATTTGGTCATTATAGGTATATAATAAAGTACAAAAATGGTTGTAAATTACACGTTATTTTGAGAATTTAGGTCATGGCGCAACTACCTATCATAAAAAAGGATCTTATTGGATACAACAAAACACAACTATTGTTTACATCGCGCGTTCTACAAATCAAACGTAATGATATAAAAGTAATATTAAAAACCGGATTTGATAAATACCAATAAAATATCTAATATTTAACGTACTGCATTGCAGATGGCAAAATATACTACTCTGAGGTCGCGACGGATCTAGATTTAACTAAAATAATTATGTCTGTATAAATATCAAACATTGATTGATGTTGTAATTTTATTTTAACCAGTTGATTTTGTATAATAGCGGACGGCTGTTTAGCCGGGACTTTTTTTTTCATCTTAAAAATACACGTTCCCTTTTTATCATACTTAAATTTGGCATATCTGAAAATCAGCATTTTGTTGTATTTCATTTTTATATAGATATATTTTTAAGGAAACACGTATTAAGACAATACAATATTTGTTAAACTAATTTAATTCAAAAATATTCCATCAATTCGTACGAATAAGTAGGTACATTTCAATAGGTATTAAATTTTTTAAATAAATATTACTTTATAACAGCTACTTACAGTGTTTATACCAAATCAATTTTTATGTGTATTTTGCAAACTTACCACAATGCATATAATGACTGACTAATAAGAACTAGTTAAAATAAATTAATAACATTGTACATAGTAAATTAATTATAGAATTAAATTTAACAATTAAAGTTTTAATTGTGGTATTATTGCTTTTAAAGTTTTCAAAATTGGTTTTTGTAATAGGCTCGCATCACTTATAATACAATTTGGTGGTGTATAAATCAATAAGAAGGTTACATCTTAACTTTAAAGAAAACTAGGTACTTTGGTGTACAAACTAATTATTTGACACAGATTGTTTGACCATTAACGAGTTGGCAATTTATAAAAGTAGCATTTAAGTATTTAACACTAATTCGTTTGACGTAAACGATAAAAACATTTATTGTTCCGTGTTTATCAATTAAAAATGATCGTACAATCTTAGAATTTTATGATTTTTTCATTCTCAGAAAATAATCAATAATAACTATTTATAATATTCTTTATTTACTCGAAGTACTAATTAAAAGAAACGCTTACATCGTTTGGAATTTAATAAAAAAAATTAATATTGAATTTTGATATTGAAAAAAAAAATGATGAAAAAAAGGGATCACAAAAATAAAAAAAAAAACCTAATCCTAGCCCCTAGGGGTCTTCCTTTACTGAATTTTCCTTAACGGGTTGTCATCCTAAACAAAGCTGTATACAAAATTTCAGCTCGATAGGACAATGGAATGTGGGTTAAATGTTAATTACAAAAATTGTAAATAAAAAAATACTTGAAAAAAATGCAAAAAACTTTTTATCGGGAGTAGGATTCAAACCAGCGCGGCACTCAGTCGATGAACAATATATAATATTATAGTGTGACTCACCATTTTATCGACACTTTTCTTGTACGCTTTTGAAAACTACTGGGCCGATTTTTTTGAAATTTTTGTACACTTATAGCAATTTTTGTTTTACATAACATGTTAAATTTTTAATTCTTAAATAATAAAATTGTGTGAGTTACAATTTTTTTTCAAAAAAAAAAAAAAACACAAAATGACAAATTTCGGCCAATTTTCAGAATTAAAACGACTATAAAAAAAAATTGTGACTAACGATTTTTAAAATTTTTTAATTAAGAACAGTTATATATGTTGTTAACTTTGTATTAAATTTTCAAAACTTTTTCTGGAAAATTTAAGTTTTTATTGAAATTAAATGACAATAAAATTGGAAATTTTTGAAAATTTCAAAGTTCTGTATTTAGCTCAAAAAATTGTAAAATATTTTGAAATTTGTCTCACACCTGTACATTACTAATGTTAACATTGTGTGAAAATATCAAGTCTTTCCAATCATTATTTTGGGAGTTATGACCAATTAACAAAATTGATTTTGTCAAAAATGCGTTTTCTGTACTTTTTTCCGTTTTTTCTTAAATTTTTTTTTTGTTTTTCCTGAAAAACTTTTTTGGAATTCAAAATTTTGAAAAAACACAAACAATAATGCACCAAGGATATAAAATTCTCTACCGGAAAGAGGCATTGTTGTTGAAGATCGTAGCAATTCCCTAGGAGCTACACGTGCCACAGACACAAAAAAAAAAAAAAAAAAAAAACACATCTTCGTAAAATCATATCATACTTTTCTAAACATTAACTAATCAAAAATTTATGTTTAAACTATTTTATAAGTCATTTATTTATATTTCATTTTAATTATATATCATTCGTTAAGTTCACAATATCTTGTTATTGATAATTTGAACGTACTATATCTATTTTACTATCAATAAAAATAATCATTGCTTACATTGACTAATCAACTTAGTCAAAACCAGCTTTATTTGTTTTTAAATATGTAAGCGTATCTCTTCTAATTTGGTCTAGTTTAGGCATATATAAATATACAAAATATCCTAAAAACTATAGTTTTTTACGTTGAAATTTTAAATGTTATTGGAGTAAAAAATGACTAATAGGTAGGTTACTGATTAATAATTGTACATTAGCCAATAAAAATAATAATTGACATTGGTATATAATACACATATTATTTGAATGATATTGTCGGTAAATAATAACAAAAGGATATTTATTTACGAATGGCATAGGTACCTACAGTGTTTTTATACATTTGTATACCTGGAAAAAATAATAAATAAGTGACTCATACTACAATTTGTAAAGTGATCATTTAATTTACGGAAATTTAATACTTGTTAGTCATACTCACACAACAATGTTATATATCGTAGTACAGAATACGTAAATAGGTACACCTACGTCGACTATATATATTATAGGTACATAATATTGTCTCTTACTGAATAGTACCTACCTACCTATATTATATTTATTGGAGGTTATTTTCCGTGTCATTTTCCCGGCGAAGAAGAATGGGCAATCAACCGTTTTAGTTTGAAAAAAACATTATACTCTTTTCAACACTATAGTAAAAAAAAATGAACGTATTTAACGTTATGTAAAATAATGATTAGATGCGTTCCAAACTCAGGAAGTAAAGACCTGCCCACGCGAAATACTATTTAATAGCGTTAAAACGTGTTCATTAGTCGTCCGGTTCAATACAGAACTATTTTATTTGTATTTCTAAAAGAAAAAAAAGATTTGACGTCCTATCACAACAAAAAGCTAGCGATGTTTAGGATGTTTTGACGTAATTCACAATCATACCGAATCATAATATGTGTCATTAATCTAATTTGTTGCTGACTTAAGTTGGAACTTTTAAGAATTAATTGGCGAAGTGTTCAATTAACCGTAGAGTTTACAAATGAATTTAAGCGTGTACAATGTAGCTACAAATTGTACAAACATTATAATTATTTGGTGCAAGAACTTTTTTTAGTTATTTTAAAACTAGAAAAGTAATTTTTACATCCATATAGGTACAGCCGAAAAATGAGGATACAAATACAGTTTTGCAACATTGATTATTTATTAAAATTATTGAATTTATTCAAATGGTATGTACAAATAAAGTCAGTGGTATACCCAGAAATTCACAAAGGGAGGGAATGTCAATATGGGAAAAATAATTCATTTTAATGTAGGTAACTTCCTAATATTATACCGAATTTGGACTCGATAAATATACACAATTAGAGAGCCTAAATACAACTTTACCTCCGAAATCAACAAATAGCCCAAAAATTTTGTTTTTGATGGTCACGCTCTTCCCGAAAATAGCCTTTTATCGTACAATTGTTTGGCTTTAATCCTTCTCCCACCCTAAATGGTTGACTCGAGTTGTGCCGATATCCATCAGACGTATTTTAAGAGGTATGATGACCAAAAGCACTAGAACACTAGGAAATATTAAAAATACAGAACATTTGAGACGTTACATTTGTATACAACCTTTTTTATTTTTTTTTTAAATCGGCAATACACCCGCCACCTGGTAGTGCCGTGAAGCAATATTTCGGGTGGCGGGCGGGTCGCCATCATATATTAAATCTGTGGTATGATGGCAGAAGCTGATATGTCATTTTTGTTGATTTTTGGATTATCATGTGAATAGTTGATAAATAGTATATTTCAAATGTTGGCAAAGTATGATATGTCTTTTATGTGTATCTTTTATGTCTTCTACACACATAAAAGACATATCATACTTTGCCAACATTTGAAATATACTATTTATCAACTATTCACATGATAATCCAAAAATCAACAAAAAATGACATATCAGCTTCTGCCATCATACCACAGAAATAGTCTCACAAAACACTTTGTATACAATCTAGAACACTAAAATACATCATTATTCGCGTTTTTTTCGTGTTTACCCTATAATTTACGATCGGTATTTTTATTAGGTTGTTATAAATCTACAAGTTTGCTTTAAAAAAATTACAATGGGGGGCAATATAACCCCCAACCTTCCACTCCAGGGCATGCCACTGAATCAAGTTTGTCGTAGAATCTCAGATTAATTTTAAAACATAGTTTGCCAGTTTGATTTTCAATTGATGAATTGCAACTGATGTAAATGTAGAAAACTATGATTGCAAATTGGTATTTTAAGAAGTTTCACGCAAATAATTAATTTCAAAAGTACGAAACGTACTGACGCGGTTTTTTGAAAGCTGAATAATAAACTACTTCGTAGCACATTTTCAGCAGCAATGTAGACAATGCAGGCTGCAGCTGATTAGCCTTTGTGATTATATTTACTCGGACGGTTATTATTTTTTAAAAATCATGGATAATATTGTTGTCAGTAATCAAATTGTAAAACTGAAAAACAAAATGATATTTTGTCCGGTTTTGTTTTAAATAGTTATTAAGTAATCTTATAATACACTTTTGACTCTGTTGTGTAACAGCTAATTTTTAATGGATAATAATTAATTTACGAGTCGTATTTATTATGTTGACTGTTGTTATTTAATTTGTATTTATCTGAATTCTAAATGATTACAATAATATATTATGAGCAGAGCACACTCAATCTCTTCGTAAAATCAATTCGACAAATGACTCGTACGCATATTATATAGAGCTTATACTTACCACTGTCCACTTACATTTTGTAGATACAAATATATTGACGGCATTTTGAAAGAATATGAAAAATTCATATTACAAAAAAAAAAAAACACTTATAACTGGGTATCTATCTATCTATAAGTACTAACTTGGTCATTTATTAGTAACGAGAAAATATTTTCATTAAAAATTTGTGGTGTATTTTCAAATTACACAAAGTAGGTATTTTAATATTTTAGGTTCCAAGCGTAACGTGAAAGCTATTGTTTTTACATTTTTTTTTTTTTTTTTTGCGACGTTATTCATACCATATCATTCTTTCAGTAATACTCAATATTTAAAATGTGTACTGAAAAACAAATAAAATAAATTTACGAAAAATTCGTTTCTAACAAAATCGATTTTATCAATATTATAACGGTCCAAAATAATATTTGAAAAATGAATAGACCTATAAAGTTTTTAAAAACTTTCACCACATATTGTTAATATAGGCATAAAATATACTAGGTCTGATGTAAATATCAAAATATTACTAGCTAATGTACTAGCTATATATATATCATATTATGACTAAACATTGAACTTTGAAATTTACGATAAGTCGTATATTTTTTAATTTTTTATCGTTTTCGCGTATAATACAAACTTAATTTTTTTGTAAACAACGCATTGGGGCAACGTAATATAATTCATAAAAACCGATGCGGGCGCGCGTGGGACACTTGAGTTTCGTTCGACCGCAACGCCGGATGCAAACTGTACAGGAACCCGCGATCGGTCGATTCGTTTTGCAACGAAAAAGAAAACGCTCGTTTTTTTTTCATTCCATTCCGTCGTACAAATTGTTGCACGCCCGCGTGATCGATTCGAGCGTATGTTTAATAACAAGTAGGTTAAATGAATCATGATGCACTTTCGTTTCGTTTCGTTTTTCCGCGCGTTGGAGTTAAATTATTCAAATGCAAATTTATAATATTGCGATTTGAATCGTTATTATGAGTTTTTAATTGATTTTTGGTGGGAGCAATCAAAAATCAAAGTCCGTAAAAATCTTAAATGTAAAAAAAAAAAATTATCGAAATCGGACCGTTCTGTATGGTACGAGACGCGAGGGCATTTTTATTGCTCGGGTCAATTTTTTTTCCATTTAAACGCGTGGTGGAACGAATTTTGCCCCTTGAAAAAAAAAAATAGGCAAATTCAGGCACCTTGGGCTCGTGTTTTTTCCGCGTCCAATAACGCGTAATCCGTTCTGGAATCTACCGCGAGATGAGAGAGAGAGCGGCGAGCGGACGCGCACTGCAATCACGACGGTTTATTATGTGCGTTTTCTTTGTGCGCGCAGTCCGGTTCGCGCTAGCAGACAGACGGCATAAATAAATATATTATTATTATAGAATCATGTGGATCGTTCACAGTGCATTTTTGCGAACCAGTTGTGCGCCCCGCGATCCGTTTGGCTCGCGTCCATCGGCCTCGCTGCCAAAGATTCTTTTTAAATTTTCTTTATTTTTTACAAACCAGTCGTCAGCCGAGCATCACGTTTTCGCGCGTGAACGCAGCACCGAGTTTTGTCACCCACCGGTATAACAATACAGCCGCACCGATCGTGCGGAGATCTGCAGGGGCGTGTGTATTCGACGGAGAACTGAATAAAAAAGCCTGCCCCTCGAGTTTCACACGAAAATTAACACAACTGTTTTTCAAAATTATGAAAAAATTACAGCACAAAGCGCTACTATAGTATAGTATACTTGGCTGCAAATACAGTTCGCCAGTTTATAGACTGCGATCGCTCGTAAATGTGTGTACCCAGTGTGTATAATTTGCAGATCCGGCGTAATATATTATGTGCGTACCTACAAACGTCGGGGAAAAAGTATTTTCGAGTCAGGTTTTGCGCACAGAAGTTGACGACGAATCGTGACAGAAATATTTTCATGAACGTACTGTACAGGTGCCAGCTGCAATGGTTTGAAAGTATTTTTCTGTTAGACGTAGTTTAACTTTTACAGATGAGGTCGGTGAAATTACGGAATTCTATGCAAAAATGACGGCCGCATCGAGTATACACAATTGTTGTATCAATTTATCCAGAGGTTTGGCACGGGAAATAGTATTTTTTTTTTAAAAAACTAAGTGTTTTACGTTTGTGACTCTATATAATAGATGTAGACGTCACAAAGACTACATTTTAAGAGAGCTAATGTGTCCAGGTTTCCATGATGGCTGGGGAGGTCAGTAAAAAAAATTTAAATTTTTACTTATTACAATTTACTCTCTATGTCTATATATATATATTTGTGATCCTTTTATTTTATGGTATGGCAATTTTTTCAGCCTGAATAATGATAATGATATATTGAATAATGAATAATGATAGACATTATTTTGATCTTAAAATTGGTATTCCGCAAGTACATAATTATTTGATGAATAAGGCCAATCTACCAATGTGTTATACATACAGTTGATTTTTATAAATATTTTATTTATTATGCACCATCTTTCTCTAGGTACACATCTCATTACACAAATCAAACAAATTTGTGAATTTTCATGACAACTGATAATTCAAATTAACAAAACACGCTATGTTATATTTACAAAAATAATAACAAATTATAATTCTGATACGTCTACCCTAATTGTCAAGTGTCAACACGTAATTTAAATCATAATATATTGTAAGTTATTTATTGATTAAAATCAGGTAGATTCTCTGTACAATAAGTATGAAAAAAATACTGTTTATTTATACTGGTTTAAACTTAAAATTTTCTTAAATTAAAACAAAAAATTACAAAATCCAGTCAATCAAAAAGTTCTTTTTACAATTCCGCTCGCCTGTTTTCTGCTTTTAATATTTTAAATTTTTCAATGACATATTCAATATTAATATATTGTATGCAATTAAATGTATATGTTAAAACAATGAAAACTTTTAACAATTATTGTTTATTATAAATTTTTGTTAGAGCAACTACTGTAAAAAAATGAAGCCAAGAGGCCAAAGCTTAAGTCACTGAGTAGGCCTGTGCCGCCGTAGACACGCGTTTATGTTTAGCTGCAAATATTTCATAACGAGAGATTGTTTGGTTTTGCGAATCCACATTTGTCAAGCGATGAAACCGATTCTTCATAAAAGTACATAAAAACGTTTTCAAACAAACAACGATATATTTTTAAGGTGGTATTGGCATTCACCTACCCCCATAACCGTTCAATTAAAAACAAAAAAAAAGTACATTTTTGATGGTGCCGGAAGAAAATTATTTTTTCAAAAAAGGATATAAATTTATACATTTCCTCCTCTTTATAAATTGAAATTTTACGCCACAAAAAACAAGGGAAACGCCGATTTGGATACTATACGCGGTGTGAAACGGCACTATAATTTATAGTTATATAATATAATATATTATACAACTATAATTTATAGTTATATAATATAATATATTATACATTTATAGTTACGAAAAAACACTATTTTTTTTTTTTTTTAACTGTTTTGAACACAATACCATATATGCTTTTTGTGTGATTATTGTTGTTGTTGTTATTATTGTGTATAATGTATGATGAATAAAGTACAATGTACGACCGCAATAACGCGGGTATCGTACATCCCACTCTCACGGGAATTTTTAAATTAAGATCGCCAAGCGTTGATTTTAACTTTTTTCCACAGGTGCAGTTAGTATAATATACATATAATTAAACCTTATGAAAGTCAGAAGGAGGACAGAGTAAAATTTAAAATTTTATTTGATAAATGCAAGTCATGAAACGTTGATACGGATAAATGTTTAGATAAATATATTATATAATACAATACTAAAGGTAATAAAATACAATTGTATTTATGCGTTTTGGTTCTGCGGACGACCTGCAGAAGCCAAGAGGATGACGTGTCTCTGTCGGAGTTCTCCCGTCTGCCTTCCGCCTAATGATGGACGTTCCCATATTATACTAGCTTATATATATATATAAAACGTGTACGTACACGACACCGAGGATTATAGTGGCAAATCCGATTTAAAAAAGACCGTATAACTAAAAATGTACACGTATAAGGGGTAGCCAGGAAATATTTTATGAGGATACTGTAACAATACGATCCAGAAACAAACTAAAACATCATATTATAACTATAGTTATGTTCAAAATCGTGTCGCATAGGGCTGCTTAATATTTCCCAAGTTCGCATGCACTCTGGCGCTCACAAAAATGTTTGAATATTCAACAGTTCATTTTGCATTATAATATTTGCATCCAACATGTGAGCCCAACAGTCTTTATATTATATTATATACACATTTGTATACCAACAAGTTAATCGAAAAAAGTAAAGGGAGTAAATTTGAGGTCGGGTGATGGTTGTTTGGCGTAACGATTACGCCTTGCAGCTTCTTTAGGTAGGCTTAAGTTTCGGATGTTGTGGATCACACTTATTTATCGAAAAAACAATCCTGAGCGAGCTATAACAATCAACTTCTTTGCACCCGACCTCAAATTTACTTCCTTTTTTTCCCTAGTTACGTAGTAGTAAAGTAATAAATGTGATCAAAACTGTTTCGGTTCTTTTTGAAAAAATTAACAAGAACCAAAAAAATTATACAGAAAAGTCGCAATACCGTCGTTTTTACTCTATATGGCAATACGCAGCTTACTGCTGTTACGGTGACAAACAACTATTTGTTATTTTGCCATTGATAGTCACCGCGAGTTTCTCACGTGTTAGTAGGTGGTAGAGACGTATAAATTATTTATATGTCTATGGTTAACGTAATCACGTCACATTCCACTAAAATTTATGAAAAAAAAAAATAAAAATATAAACCACCTTCAAACACTAAAAAGTCTAATATAATTGACTAAATGAAAAAAATTAAATGCGTCACTTTTTTTTTTTTGATTCGTCCAACATAATATATAATTGAACATAAACTTTACGCTCAACAATGCGCAATTTTCCGCTAATTTGGTGATTATGGTACGCACTAGTATTCAAACATTTATCAACCGCAGCAAAACTCCAAAAAAAGTGATAGCGGTTTTTTTTTTCATTTAATTATTTTATACATTTTTTGTTTTTGAAAAAGTTGACGGTACGATTGGTTTTTCGCTTCATTTATCGATTTGAAAGAGCGGCAAACACGCACACACAAACACTCGCATATTACGTAGCATATTGCGACAAAGAAAACGACTTTCGGATGTTTTCGAAAGTAAAACTGCAGACGCAAAACCCGTTTGTCGTCGTCTTGATGCGGCCGGTGCTCTCGGACTCGGCGAGTCTATATATATATATTATAATGTTACAATCGTATACAATACTAAAATCATTAAAAAAAAAACAAATAATTAATAATGTTGGGTTTAATAATAATATGTAGTGCCGCGGGAGGTCACCGCACGCGATGAAAATATATTTCGAGCATGTCATTCGAACCTCCCCCGCGTGGTCGAAACACTTGCTCCGGGAACTCATAATAGTTATTATAACCTCGTGGGGTGAAAAACATATGGTTGTTCCACAGCCGCAAGAACTCGTTGGACTTACATTGTGTTTTAGTGTTTATAAATAATTTTCACGTATGTTTAGTAAACGGATTGTGTATTGTTTTAATAAAACAAATCGCACTCCCGCAACGGGCTCCTGCACTATTTTATTACAATCCTATAGATATATCATACAGACTCTACGATTGTGGACGTAAAAAGAACGAGAGTCACAGCTGTTGGTCTTGCCACGTTTAGTAAAAAACGAAAACGTAACTATATTTTGAACGATCCTAAACAGTCGGTGTGAGATTAAAAAGAAAAAAAAATTCTTTTACACAATTTATAAAAACATACCATTAATTCTTATATAGGTACGAGGTATTTTTTAAAAACACCATTTATTGTATTGTCGGTAAACTGTAAAATATAAACATAAAATATTGTTACTCGTTCGTTATTTGTGTGTGTGAGTGTGTTTGTGCAATGCCTAATACCTATAATGCATATTATTTTACCTACTATTTGTAATAAATAAAATAACAATCGGTAAGTAAAGGATTAAAGACTAATAAAGGTGAGACGTGCGCGTAATACAAATATGCACCTGCCACCTACATGTGTATGTTATTATAGTACTTATTACACATTTCAAGTCAAAATAAATATATTTATATAAATATATATAATATATAATATATTTTGTTTTAAATCTGAATAGTGTAGGGAACTTTTATGATTTACCAATTATCAGCACCTATATTGTATATACACAACTTTTCCAACCGTTTTTCGTCATCGCATATGCATAAGTACAATAATTCATTGTCGCTCATATAATTGCAGATTGAATTGAAATTAAAATCGATTTTTGTGCAAATGCATCGTTATAGTTATTACAATTAAAGGTATCTAACAATTGAGTTTATACAGTCAACACACAAAATATACAGATTAATTAACATTTAATTAATCTACATCTTCCACGTTATGTATTAATTAGGGTAAATAAAGGCGTGTTTTTATGTTTTATTTCGTATTAACGATATTATTTTCTTTATATTTGTATTTTTTTGGCCAATCTGGTCTAAATGTTTATAGTATAGTCTTTAAAAATTTCGATGGTTTTTTTTCCGGGACTTTTTGATTCGTGTACCACAGTGTAGTAATATTCTTAAACAATTATTGAAGTCAAATTTGTTTCGTCCGACACGAACAATACACCCCAGGAGACCCATTGCCCGTAACACGATCGAAAAACGACCTGCAGACGCTGGAATGCCAAACTCGTAGAATATATTATATATCATTTTTCGAACACACACATATATGAGTAGAATAACATACTCGTATAATGCGTAACATACCTACTCGTTTGACGTCATGGGTAGTCAAAGATAGTGACTAAAAATCACAACGTAAGCTTTTAAAAAATGCGCGTATTAAAAATTAAAAATGACCAAACATTTCTTGAAAACCCAATAACAAACCGTAAAAATGAAAACATATATTTAAAATCGTAAGATATACACAAAAAATTAGAAATCGTCAAAATATGTGCTGCATTAAAATTGTTTGTATATATTTTACTTATTTCATTACAAGACAAATTTCGTGCTTATTTAGCATATTATATAACACAGCCGTATGCTGGAAAACAAAATACATGCAAATATAAGTAATAATATCCTAAGCACGTTGTGATTAGTTTTTGCAAGTTGTTGTTTCCAATGTAAAAATTATGTTAAGTTTAATCAACAAAATGAAAACGAAAAATAGTTATGGGCAGGACTGCAGTGAATTTAATGCATTTGCATATTTTTTTGTGCTATACTGTAGGTACCTCTTATGCGTATAGGTAAATGGGTTTGGCCAAATTTTTTTCTCGCCTTATTATAAAAAAAAAAAAAAAAAGAGACGAAATCCCATCTTCCATACTTATTAATCAGGGCATATAAAGACACGTTTTTATGATTATTTTCTAAAAATTTGTATTTTTTCGGCCAATCTGTGTTGAAAAATGTTTTCGTTTATAGTCTATTAAAATTATGATGGTTTTATTTCCGTTCGCCACAGTGTAGTAATATTTTTAAACGATGATTAAAGTCAAATTTGTTTTTCGTCCGAACAAATCCCCGGGGGACCCATAGTCTACATAACGCGATCAAAGACGCAGGCCTGCAGACGCTGGAATGCCAAACCCGTAGAATATAATGTTATATTGTAATATTTCCCGAACACACACACGTACGTACGAGTAAAATACGTAACGTGCCAACTCGTACGACGTGGAGGGTCGAAGTTTGTGCGACTGCCATGGTCGGTATTGAAAAAAAAAAAAGGATAAACGAGACACGATCGTTCGGAGTGTACGATTTCCCGATGACGATCATTGAGAATATTTTCAACAAAAAACACTTTGTACGCATATACATTTATCTATACATATATAGACAATAATAATGTTACATTATAATTTATAATACTTTTGTGTTTAGATTATACGTGTAGATAAATGCACAAACCGTGTACAGATATCGTTTATCGATTAAGTAGGTTTTTGCCTTAGTTTATAATACGGTCGTATCGATTTCCGAAAAGCATAGTATAACTTTGCAGTACAACGATAATATTGAAAACAGTAAAATAACGTGTAAAAATATTTTTAACCATTATAATACTATGCAAGTCCAGGGGCGTATTTAGATTTTTTTTTAGGACTAATAATTTCTTAAGACGATGATGTTATTACAACTTCTATACATTTTCTTCTGGCATAGGCAGACTAAAAAAAAATGTCGTGACATTTTGGCGGGAAGGTGGCTCAGACCCATCCCCATAAATACGAGTGCGACCGTCTCCTTGTGACGTATGAAATGTCTTTTACTAGTTGTACTTACATTTAGCAAAAATTACACAACAAAAGTGTGTAAGGGCCGAAAAGTAATCAAAAAGGGTGCAAAGGGAACGTTTGAAAAAACGTATTACACGATTACCGATTTAAAAAATCATAGTTTTATAAAGAAAACAGCACTGTGCATTTACGATTTTGATCGGTATTTCAATTGCATATAGATATTTGAAAACCAGCGCATTTTGTATCTGTTGCATATTTTATCTTTTGTTTTATAATATCAAATATATCTAAAAAAAAAATATAAAAAAAAAAAAAGGTAATATATTATATTAAAAGTTGATTAGGTATGTACCTATAATTATATTACTGGTGTAAAAAAAAATCTTATATTTCGGACAGTATGTATTGGTAAGACTATGTTTTAATGCAGTTTATGCGTTCCGGTAGAGGTACCTACTTAAATTTTAACAAATATTTCTTTTACACATTGGACAGTTTATTCTAACATCCATACATATTCAATGAGAAAAATCTCTACGATTTGGCTCATAACGGGTTTAGAAATATTTAACTCAATGATTGAATGATTCATCACGAAATCGGAATCGTATTCGAATATACGTAGGTGTTGCTTAGTGGAAATCGACATTAGATATTTTTTGTAGACATTGTGGTGTAGCCCAGATTAATTATTTATACATGATTCAGAAGCAGAAGATACAATGGGTGCGTAAAAATATTTACGTATATGAGGTATTCCATCAAGTTTAGGTTTGCAAAAACGCGAGATTTAAATTTTTTATCAAACAAAACCGGCATTTAAAATTTTAAAATTCTTCGTTTAATTATTATTTGTTTTTTTTTCATTATGGTAGAAAATGTCTATTCCAAGAGAAAATCAAAGAATATAGACCACAATAGTCTATTATATGAGCACATTGAAAAACAAATTATAATTATTGTTGCATTCTTGGAGAAATTTTGGTAGTTATTATAGGTTTCATATCCCAGTAATTTAAGTTTCGAGAAATATTAAATACAATAATATACATGTAAAATAATCTATATTTTTTATACTTAAAATGCGTGATGCAGCCACGCAGCGTAAAACGCTGTCGGAAAAGATAAATACAAAATACGTATAATATAATATTATATTATACCACTGATTATTAATACTATGATATTATATCAATGATTTTTATTATTGTATTGTAATAACAACAATATTATTGATGAATGATTAAGAGCTCGCACGTGTCGTGTTTAGCTGGAAAAGGGTACTACAAATAATATTATAATAATATGATAAAATAAAATTATATGATAGATAGGTAGGTGATATAAGGTACCTGTTACGTCATACAAATTCGTAAAAAATAGATTGATTTTATGTTCAGGGTACTTTTATTTAAATAAATAAAAATAAAAATTGATTAACGATACATCACTTTTATCACTTTTTGTACAACAAACATCTTTGGCAACCAGTCCTCTCTAAAATTCAATAAAAAAAGTTTTTTCTAAATATTAAGTTTTGAATTTTGAATTCAGTAAAAAAATTAATACCGTAAACTGTTTTTATTTAATATGACAGAAAACAATTTTTAGTACAATACGAATTTATGTCAAACAAATCCTTCTTTTTTTTAAGACTGAATACATTTGAACAAAAATTGGAATAAATAAAAAGGTAAAGTTAAGTAAAAAAGTGTATGACATATGTTTTAACATTTAATCTTACCAAAATTTATTCTATTTTAAAAATATTAAAATTTTAAATATAAGTTAAATATAACTCACTTTGTATTTTTTTTTTTTTTTTTTACATGCAGACTCAATGTTTAATTTATTTAGGTATAATTCATTCTTCCAATTGCCTTCAAGTGCAGTTTTAAGCGAAATTGTCAGTAGAAATTAAATGACTGGAATAGATTAAAGATAGACAATGTATTTAATCGCTAAAAAAGTAAACATAAAAATTAGCATTTTTTTAACCGAGTCAAGTTAAATTTGTGTGCGACTTACCTATAAAGTTAACAAATAATACGTATTGTTCTTATAACTTCTAATTGAAGACACCTTTGGTAAATTAATTTCACTTACAAAAGATTATTTCTTTCAAAGATTGTCTAAATTTGTTAATGCTGCAGTCCCTACAGATAATTATACCTATATACTCGTATTATCATAACTGGCGATAAGTGTTGATTATATAAGTATTATTTATTGCAAGAGTACTATTTTATGTCGTAAGTGTATAACGAAGACTGTCTTGATTTTACTTTTACAATATAATGTTTTTCTGTTTTTATTTTTTTCTGTGATTAATTTTTCGGATGATAAAATAATATAATTGCTGCGAACTTTTCATATATTTCCTTTAAAAATGGACATAGATGGTACTTTAAAAAAAAAAAAAAATTCAATTTTTTAAAAATAAAGGAAATGTAGGTACCAAATTGTATTTTCCAATTTATATAAAGAGGGAAAAACGTTTAAATACGCTATTAGATATTTTCGTACTACACAAAGCATGATGCGTAAAACAAACAATCCATTTTTAGGATCTGTAAATCGGAACGATACCAAACAAGTTTTGCCGTAGAAATTTCTTCGTGGCGAATTTTAATGAAAATTATTGTTTTTGAGATGTCTCTACTCTTACCCGAACCAAATGTGGGCATCAAGATATTAAGATAAATATTAAAACGTATGGCATACTGGACATACTGTTAATAGTTCTATAATACTAGTAAGTAATAGTTGCAGCCATACACGGCAAAACATTTCATACAACATGACATTGGAATATAATGAGTAATAATAGACCTAATTTTTCTCCTGCTACTGTGTAGATATTTATTAAAATTAGGTCCATTAGGTTTAAATATCAGAATTATTTTTAAGATTTTGGGGAGGTAAATGTCGGAACATATATTTTTATGACGTAAAGCTATTTTTGGCAAGAACGTGAACATTAAAAACAAATATCGGGAGTTTTCGATCATTGTGGAGTGAAACTCTCTTAAGTCAGTCGAGGGACTAAAATTGTGTGTAATACCACACACTTTGAGTAATTATAAAATAAAAAATTGTGTAAAGGCCCGTGGCACTGAACTACTGTATTATATTTCCTAATTTTATTTTTAATTTAAACTGTTTTATAACTTATTGCAAAAATATTAAAACCATATTTATTTATCAATGATTTAATTTGTCATTATTCGTCATTCGATCAAAGTTTTGCTTAATGAAAAATTCTCAGGTTAGCTCATAGGTACACGATTTTTCGGTAGTCAAAGTAAGGATAAAATTGTAAAAATTGTAAACTACTTGTTTTAATATACTGTCGAAAGTTGTTATAACTTGAGCTGCAGTTTTTAGAATATTCATCGCAAAATACATCCTTTGTTTCACTCAGAATCTTAAATAAAACTAAACAAAACGAATTTTTAAATTTTAAATTTTTTTCTCCATAAATGTTTTGTCAGAATTAAAAAACTAAGCAAAATTTACAAAAAAAGTTTTATTATGAAAGTACTATCTAAGTCCACTTTTCAATTTCATAAAGTTCACCACCCTTCCGGCTGATCAAAGAGAAGAATTTTTATTTTAAAGTCCAAAAAGACTGTAGATTAAACGGCGTTTTATGAATATTTTAAACGATTGAAAGGAGATCCGGGCCGGAAACGGTCTTTCTCGATAAACGATTTTAATAAACGACTTTCAATAAATTAAGTGCGTGATTTGAAAAAATGAATAATGTAGTCTCTGAGTCACCTAATTGTATTATACCGAGCAGGGACGGATCTAGAAAATATTTTCGGGGGGGGCCCGATCAATCAAAAAAAAAAGACGAATTGTATATTCATATTTGTTTTTTTTTTTTCATTTCAAAATTTCGGGGGGGGCCCGGAACCCCCTTGCCCCCCCTCTGGATCCGTCCTTGATACCGAGTCAAATATTTGAATTATATACAGGTATACCTATTTTAAAAATGATATCCAGTGATTGATTTGGACAGTAGTGGGACGCAGTCGAATAAAAAATGAAATCGGTATACTGATGTGCCTATTACATTGGACCGCTGTATTTAAAAAGAATTTTTCAAAACAAGGATTCCTCGTACCCTCCACCCGAATGATCTAATGCACTGCATGTGTTCTTTTGTAAATTTTTGGGCACGCCGTTCATTCGGTCGGACGTACAAAAATAATACTGTAATTTTTCAATTTCAACATTGTAATTTGTAAAATATAGTGTTGGTACCTAACATCGGCGAGCGATGACGATATCGCGACCGTCGTCATGAATTAGGCCGTTCGAAAATTCCGTGTGATGACGTGTCGCCGCCGCCAAGCCAGCGCTCGCGGTAAAACGTGCCAGCGCGGTGGCCGTGATGAGTCACGCCGTCACACCACTCCCCACCGGCCGCCACCCACCCGCGCCCGACCGACGGACAAAGTTAACGAAGCGGCCTGGCAAGACGTAGTGCAGTACAGGGCACAGGCTACGGCGCGCGCCACTCGCCGTCTCCGTCAGTCCGTAGTTCGTACTCCGCCAGGAACGTCGAGCGATCGCGCCCTGTCCACGCGTCTTGCTCGCCCTTCCACCGCCAGCTGCTCGATCGTCAACCGGGTAACAAGTGTGTTACTACAGATCAGCTCGTTCTTTCGGTGATCCCGACTTTGGCGTTAACTGCCGGCTGAGCAGCTGTTATTGTAATTGTTATGCGGTCGCGTTGAATCGTCTGGTTATCGTCAAAGTCCACCAAAAGTTTCGCGCCGTTCCCCTTGCCGCGGTAGGTAACACTTACGCCGACCCTGTTTACGACGGGCCCACAATGTCGCAGGTTTCCGATTACATAAAAAAGCTGAACGGCAATGCTAACGTCGGCCCCGTCACCGCCGACGACGAGCTCAAGGAACAATTCGCCAAGGTAATGACGTGTTTGAAATATTATTATTTATTACACTGGCCACCGGTAGCGGCGAGCGTGTCTTGCTACCGAGCCCGCGGGGGGACTGCGTTGGGTGACCGAGTCGAAAGTTCGGAACAAACTCTTGTCCCCCAAACACTATCGTATTGGGTTCAGAAGCGTATTTATGGAGCCCGTCCTATCCGAAATTCCAGAAAAATTAAATGTTTTTTCAATCCATCAATTACCCAATCACACGGTAAATTGGGTAAAAACATTTTTTAATCTTTTGTTTCCCTATTTACTC
Source organism: Hormaphis cornu (assembly GCA_017140985.1). NCBI lineage: Eukaryota > Metazoa > Arthropoda > Insecta > Hemiptera > Hormaphididae > Hormaphis > Hormaphis cornu. Next base: position 23,098,830 of record CM029361.1, read on the forward strand.
CGTGGTTTTTCGTATAGTTTACAGTGCATTTTGTATTTTTTAAAAAATTTTATCAGCCCCCCCCTTTCCGAAAAATAATCTCTAGCTAGATACGCGCCGATTAGCAGTGGAACCAAAATTTCGAAAGTAAATTTCCGTCCCATCCATAAAATATTGCACACAAAACACACTTTGTTGACCACGAAAACGAGACTTCGAAGACTTTTTTTTTTTAGCTTTTGGGACGTTGAAGAAATTCTCAAACGCGCACGTAATTTTTGCGTATTTCTCGTCGTCTTATCAAACACGTAGCACTTTAATAATTGGCCGACCGACTAGGTCACCCCGAACCGACACGCTCGGAATTCCTACTATTTTTTCGTTTAAAACTGCGACGTTAGCCGTCTTCGTCGGCCCCGCGGTCATTGCTGACTGAACAAAATATTGTTTGTTTTCTTTAAACCGGTTAGAATCTTTTTGGTCTCGGTGTACGCATTCGATTAAAAAATTTGACTCCTTGATCCTGTGGTCTAACGTTTTTTATAATACATTTTCCAGTCGAGATCATAATAATACTACGACGTATTTTATTTGCAAAAGTTTCGGTCTTTCCGGCGGTTTTCGTCCTCAACGATATTGCACTTTTTAGCTGTTGCAGCGTCGTCGCCTTATTTTACGATGTCATTCGGATCTTGTTCGCGTTATTCTTTCTGTCCAGCTGATTTCCGTTTGTAATGAATCAGGAACATTTTTATTCATCTCGCTAACCACGAAATGAAAATGACAATCGACGAAACGTTAGCGAACATTGCGTTTATAACAGTAATTATTATTATACGTCTCTGGTTCCGTATTCTTAATTGCCGAAACATGATAACGATTTTTAATGGCTCGTGATAATTTGTTTCTATTAAACGGTCGGGTGGTGAGAGAGAGAAGGCTCAAACAAATTATTCGGTGATAAAAACGATGATTTATGATTGTAATATGTATATATACGTCTTCTTATTACGAACAATTATTATTAATTTGTGCTTTTTCATCAGCGTGACGTTACGGTCTTACGAACTCCTGTGTTTTGTGTAGACCGCGGGTAACATAAATAGTATTGTCCCGCTAAGGCGACGTTTTTTTCATTTTGTTTTTATCATTTCGCTTTCGACGTACAGCTAAATATCACGTTATCTGTGCTGGTACAGTTTAACTATTAATATCGTGTGTCAGTCGCGAACAAAACGATCTCCTACCATAACTATTGTTATTAATTACTAACGAAAACAAATGCAATCATCGTCTCCTCGGAGACGGTCGCGCGACATAATTATTGGAGTTTTTGATTTGCTCGGCGTGTGCGGTCGATATGAATGATGTATGGGGGGTGGCCCGGGGAGACGAGGGCGGCGGCTGAATGAAAGCGCGACACAAATTTTGAAGAAGTAAAATAAAAAACAACAACGGGTCGAATTAAATGAATGTCTGAACCGTTTACAAAATTATTTTTACCCACGTAGCCAGATAATAATAACTAATATAATTCATAAGTTCTGGTCTTGATATTAAAAATTAAACGTCCAGTCGTATCATATATGCTAACTGCAAAAGTTAACAAGTACAAAAATTTCAGTTATTATTCGTTATCTGTTGGTCAAAATCGATTTAAGTTTTTTTTTTTTTTTTTACAAAGTTTAGTGTAAATAAATGTGTTATCGTATGAACAATTAATTGTTTAAAAAATTTTAATTGATTTTGACCAACAGTTAATGACATTTTTGTGTACCTATTTGTCAAAAATGATATCTCAAAACTTCAATTAATTTGTTGGCAGGTCTTGTATAGAAATACATTATTTAACTCGAAAAAATCTTTGAAAACATTAAAATTTTGGTCCATTAAGATATCTTTAGACGGATTGTCTGAAAGAATCTAATTAATCATAGTTTTTGTCACCCAAAACAAAAAAAAAATTCTTATACTTTTTTATATGTGTATAAATTATTGTAAATTTAATAGGGACATCATTTGAATTCTGTAGAATGTCAGAATGAATTCTCAGTCTAGAATGCATCCAATTTGTATCTGTTTAAAAAAATAATTTTAGTTTAAAGTAGGTATCTACCTAAGAATAAATAATAACAATATTAATTGATGTTAATATTGTATATTAATATGTTTTAGATTGACAAAAATGGAGATGGAAGTATTGATCTTTCAGAGTTACAAGAGGCTTTGGATTTGTGCGGTTTCAAATTACCAGCATGGAAAGTTCGTAAAATGATAGAAGACTATGACACTAAAAAAACTCAAACAAAAGGAAAACTTGAATTTTCAGAATTCAAAAAAGTTTGTTCCGTTTGCGCGTATATTGAATATGGATTCGTTAAATTTAATCGTGAATTTTGTTTTAGCTCTGCTTGGACTTAAAAGCTGGAGAAGTTTCTAGTTCATTCAAACAAGTTGTTTCTAAAAAAGAAAATTTAGAAACATTAGGCGGCATGTCTGATGCATCAAGTGAAGGAACAACACATTCTGTAAGATTAGAAGAGCAGCTTGCCTTTTCTGATTGGATTAATAGTAACTTGAGCTCTGATCCTGATCTAAAACATTTGCTTCCAATAGCGTCTGAAGGAAAAAATTTGTATGAAAAAGTCAAAGACGGAATCATGCTTTGGTAAGACATTATTCTCTTAGGTTACTTACATTTTTATACCTTTGAAAATTTTCTTTTTTTTCTTCAAAATATAGTATTTGTTTAACATGTATCAATTATATTTCATGTTTTTAGCAAAATTATTAATCATTCATGTCCTGATACCATTGATGAACGAGCGATTAACAAAGAAACAAACAAAAACAATTTATCCGTGTACAAAAAATTAGAAAATTTAACTTTGGCACTAGTTTCCAGTCAGTCTATTGGTTGTAATATTGTCAATATTGATGCACACGATCTTGCTAAGGGAAAACCACATTTAGTTCTTGGTTTACTTTGGCAAATTATTAGAGTAAATAATGTTTTACTTTGACAATATAAAAACTACAATTTAATACAATAACATTTTTTGTTTGTTGAAATTGTTTAGATAGGGTTGTTTAATCAAATTACTCTTGAAAACTGTCCTGAGTTAGCTACATTGTTGCGAGACGGTGAAAAAATTGAAGAACTTCTTAAACTGTCTCCAGAAGCAATACTTTTGAGATGGGTAAATTACCATTTGAACAATGCTGGAGTTTCAAGGTATAAAATTTAATTTGATTTTGTGTACACCAATCTAATGTAAATTTTTTGATTGCAGACAATGTCATAACTTCCAAAATGATATTAATGATTCAGAAATATACACTTACCTTATGAAACAGATTGCTCCGCTTGATTCTGATGTTGATATGTCTGCATTAATGGTAATTAATTTAAATTTTCACTTTTTCTGTCTTTGTAAAATGTATTAAACAAAGTATATTTTGTTGTAGACATTAATATGTGTTTAATAACAATCATTTAATTTACCTACACAAGTTGTATATTATAATTATCATTTATTGATTTCTTTTTAAAATGAGTGTAATGTTTATTATTTTATTTTTGGACATTCATTTTAAAAATTTAAAATTGTAAGATTTTTAAATTTTAATAAAATTGGTCAATAAACATATTACAGTTGTAATTACTATCTGTATAAAGTTAAATGTTATTTGGTTGACAGTTGGTATTTAAATAATTGACAAATAAAAGTATCAAATCTTAGATATGTGTGTATGTGTGTTCATTTAGTTTATAATATTTTTGTACCTAGGAACCGGATATGAACAAAAGAGCAGAAATCATGCTACAGCAAGCAGCTAAATTAGGTTGTCGAAGCTTTGTTACACCGGCTGATGTTGTAAATGGTGTTTACAAATTAAATCTTGCTTTTGTGGCAAACTTGTTTAACAATCATCCAGGACTAAACAAACCAGAAGGAGAAATTGTTGGAATAGAATCAATTGAAGAAACAAGGGAAGAAAAAAGTAATTTTTAAAATTTCAATATTTCAAAATAATATACAAATTTTTCTTGACATTAACTGTCAAGCTTGTATATTAGATTCTTATAATACGAGTACATTATCTTATATTTACAGCTTACAGAAACTGGATGAATTCAATGGGTGTTGCTCCTCACGTTAATTGGCTATATTCAGACTTGGCGGATGGTCTTATTATTTTTCAGTTGTATGATATAATTAAACCAGGCATTGTAAACTGGTCCAAAGTGCACAGGTAAACTCACAGTACTTATATTTTGCTTGTACACCATTGATTGAATCAATGATTGGAATTCCTTTATTACATTCATATTGCAGGAAATTTTCTAAGCTACGTATGTTTATGGAAAAATTGGAAAACTGTAACTATGCTGTTGAGTTAGGACGACAATTAAATTTTTCCTTGGTTGGTATTGCTGGACAAGATTTAAATGATGGAAACGCTACTCTTACACTAGGTTGGTACATGTTTCAATTTAATTTTTCTAAGATCACTTACTCTAAATTGTTTGGTCAAACTCTGTTTAATTTTTGCTAATCTTCATACTTTGAAAGTTAAAAAAGCCAAAATCACTTTATGTTGCGTGGGTAGTTTGATGTTGTGGATCATTGTTTTGGAAGGTTTGATTAAAAGTTGTATATTATATTTGTAAGCAATTGTTGACTGCTTACAAAAATAGCGACTCTGAGTGAGCTCAGTTTACCCATAAAAATAATATTAATTTTTATTTCAGCATTAGTTTGGCAATTAATGAGAGCATACACTCTATCAGTGTTAACTCAACTTGCTAAAACTGGCAGCCCAATGGTTGAAAAAGAAATTGTTAATTGGGTTAATAATAAATTGGAAAGTGCCAACAAATCATCTAAACTAAAAGGGTTCCAAGATCAAGCATTAGCTGATGGCAAAATTGTTATAGATTTAATTGATGCAATAAAACCCGGCACCATTAATTATGATATAGTAAAGGATAGTAATGATAAGGAGGTAACATTTTGTTGGCACGACGATTTTCTATAAATCGGCTAAATGAGATAAGATTCTAAATTGTATTTTTTGATTTTAGGACCATTTAGCAAATGCCAAGTACGCAATATCAATGGCAAGAAAAACTGGAGCTAGAGTGTATGCTTTACCGGAAGACATTACTGAAGTAAAACCAAAAATGGTAATGACACTCTTTGCGTGTCTTATGGCCATAGATTATGTTCCTTACATGGGGGTTTCCACGAAAATAGACTCATAACGAAACAACTTGATTTGTATTCCTTAGAAATTATTTTTATCACCATTGCCAGTTTTTATACATAATTTATATATAACATATATAAACATTATTGAATATTTGTATCAATTATTTTTATGTTGAACAATTTTTTATTTTATGATAACTAGGTTCTTCTACGTAGAAGTTTAATGTACGATACCTTTTGTTACTTTTATTTTTTTATGTATATAATAAATAGGGCTGTGAAATAGTGCAATAAAATCCATAAATTTTAAATATACGGCTTTCCAAAGCAAGTTATTCATAGTTAAATCAACTAATTTTTTTAAAAATAACCTTTTAAAATGTTTTTTGTTTATTAGTTGCAGCATAAATCAGTAAACATACACATTAATCAATTTAAAAATAATTATTTTGGAAATCATGATAAAAAAATCATGATAATATATTTTAATTCACAGCCCTGGCAGTAAAATACTTTTTTAACAGTTAATATGTAACGCAATTAAAGTTAAATTTTACTGAGTAAACATTTAGTTGTAAAATATTAGTGTTTTTTTGGCATATTTACTAAAACACTTGAAAACTTTTGTTACCAATATTTTTATTGATTTTATTTTGAAAATGTGTGAGTATGACATAAATTGATAAAATAACTTAGTCTTCAATATTTCTATTTTGGTTGTAAAAACGAATTTAAATATTACTGCGAACGTTTGTAATAGAAGACTGACACACCAACTGATTTTGGTATTTGTGCCAAAATGTGCTAAATAATTAATAATTTATGGCTAATTAATACTTTTTGTACCATATAAATATAATCGTTTTTTAAAATACATTTTTATTAATTTAGACTAAAACATATTTTAATTTATTTTTTTGATTTTATCTAATTCACCATCTTTATTATATTTCAAAACTAACTTAATACAAGATTATAATATTATGTACTTAAAAACACTAAATTATTTTTTTAATTATTTTTAGTATTTTATTGTTTATATCGTTTTGATTTTTTTTTAATAGAAATTTATTTATTTATTATATTATTAATTAATTACTATTATTGTGATTACCAAGATAATAAATTAGTATGAATTAGTGTGGAATAATGTTTGAATTTTTTATTTGGTTCCTATTATTACATGTTAGTTTGTTTATGTTGCCTATGAGAGAGGTACTTAAACTTTTTCAATATTTTAAGCTCTTCTATTCACATTATTATAATGGTTCCCAGATTATTGAAAAGTCATTACGGCTTGAGTTTAGCAAAATAACACTACTTTACTAATTAGGTATCTGGAATATAGTTTGGAAAATGGGCGGGAATTTGCAGACGCAATAATGTACCTTTCTCACGTCATATCTTACGTAGATATTGTTTTTAACGTGACTTATGTGTTATTTTTTCAATGAATCATAATTGAAACCGCCTGAACTTTCACTATAAAGTAGCGCTCCGTTATTTATACTCGTATCTCCACTTTTCGGTAGAGCTAATTTTTTTTTATAAGATGGTGAAAGCTCATAATATTTTTAAAATTTTCATAGTTTAGATGGAAAAACCTACCTACCAAAAAAAAATGTGTAAAACAGTAAAAAAAAAAAAAAAAAAAACGAGTTAGTACCTAACGAATTTCCCATTAGGTATATGTTTTTTTGTCATTTCTCTTTTAAATACTCTCACAAAACGGGCTTGAAACTTTTGCACAATATAGGTGTTACTGTTTACGTACGTGGTGGAGTTTTGTAAAATTTACAAAGTTTGTATTGATTCGAGTCGTTACACTTTATTGAAAATTTCGCGTTTATTGTGGTTTTTACTTTTTATGTACCTAATACAAATTGAAATTTCCGGTCAGTATTAAGATTTGAAAACGTAATGATTATGAACATTAACGATATCCTACACCTATCTGTGTAACCTGCAGACGTGGACTAACAGTTTTAGGTTGGGGCGCAAACAATTTTCGGTGCTTTTAAAGACATAACGAATATACCAACTAAAAACGTATTACAAATCGAAGGCCGAAACATACAAATCGTGGGGTCCAATTCGTATAAATTGAGACCCAAAACATTACGTACGGACGAGGGCCCGGGGAGCAGTTTTGTTTTGGCACCCCGCCCTTATAAGTGTGTATAGTAGTAGGTAGTAGGTATTAGATAAAAAAAAAAAAAATCGTAAAACAAAATTCAGTTGTCGCTTTAAATTGGAAAATCGAATGAGTACTCTTGTCTATGATTTCACGAATAGTAAGCGAACTGGTAAATGCAAAATTTATTGTATTTTTATAGAAAAACAAATGAATAACATCGTATTTTTAAGAAAGTACGACGAGCCGTGATGCAGTGGCTCGTTACGGCCATGGATAGAGCGAGTTGAATTGGTGACTTTGTAAAGTGGACAACTTAGGATTAATCGAAGATCTAAAAAAAACGTGTTGCGACTACTATTGTTGCAGAAAGAATGAGCTCGTATAGACAATAATAATTATTGCGTAGAACAATGATCGTGTTTTTATTATATCCGTATTATTATTCCACGGTAGTATTATACTATATATAATCGGTAGTATAATAACTACGTCGCGAATTGATTCCGTCCGTTTGGGCAACACTGTCGGCCGCGCGTCACCCGCTCGATGCGGAAAAATCGCGCGGCGTCAGGCGTGCACGATAAAATATAACAATAACGGAAATAACGCGGCCGGTGGCGTTTCCTCCGCGACGGGACGGCAGCTGCTGCTGCTGCTGCTGCGCGACGTCGGGAGCTGCTGCGGAACAGCGGAAGACACCGCGGCCGTCCGCCGCCCCGCTACATAGGGGTGCGGACGGCAGCCGGTCGACCGGCCGGGGGACGCCGTGCGCGTACGTACAATGTTATTCTTCGGCGGCGGCGGTGTTGATAAGCTGATAAGCGGGCAGCGGCTATCGTAAATTCGTAAACACCACAACTTACTATAATACACACAACGAATCGGCGGCAGACGGGCAGACCGCACACTGCTAAAGTGTAAACACACACACACACACACGCGCACACACACGCACACACACACACACACCCACACCCACGGAACACATCGACACACCGCGGCGATTTCGACGGATTTGGGTAAGCGCGTTTTGTCGGACCGTTCACCACACTCGCGCGCCATCACGCCGCCACGCGCCCCATGTCGCAGACGACGAGAGCCGCGTCGCCGCTCGCCGTACTGCGGACACCATGAGAGCCGCCGCCGCCGCCGCCGCCCCGTCGAGAACGTCCGTCGTCGTCGATAACGGTGGCTCCAGCCGATCGCAGCAGCTCGACTCCTCGCCACCGCCGCCGCCGCCGGGCGCTCCGTGACCGGCCGGACCGTCCGCCAGTCCGCCGACGCGAAACTCCCGGGAGATGTGGATGGCAACATGGTGCTGTCTGAGTGTCGTCCTGTTCTGGTGTCCCGGCTGTTTCTACGTGCGCGTAGGACAGGCGACCGCTCAGCAGCCGCGTACCAACGCCAACACCGAGCCTCCGAGTGAGTACTGTACAAATTAGCTCTGGAAAACATTTTCAAATTTAGCTCTTCCAAGTTCTGTATGAAGAGGTATACCTCAGGTGTTTCAGTAGGAACATTTAAATCGTATCGATGTATGGAATGTGATTTGGAATTCAATTTAATACCTACGCTTACACCTATTGGCTAGAGTTTGGGACTTCAAAGTAGCACCTAAACTTATATTTATAAGCGCCGAAATATGCACTTAAAACTGTAAAATACGCATGAAAAAAATAAAAAAAATATATTTTCCTTTTGTACACGAATGTGTAAGCGTAACATTAAAATTTTAAAATTAAGATATATATATATAGGTTTTTATAATACTTTAATAAAAATTTATTTAATAAAAAAAAATTGTTTTTTTCAGTTCAATTTTGCTGTTGGATTAAAAACTTTAAAACATTTTGTTTTTAAAAATAATTTAAACGCGAAAAAAAATAAAAATCACCAAATTTAAAAAATATGCACTTTTGTTCAAAATCTCTGAAATATGCAAAAATATGATGCACATTCAAAGTTCTGGTAACAATTTATAATATTAACAATTTTTGATGAACATAATATTATAGTTTACAGAAAATTTGAAGTAGCAGGTTAAACTATAAAAGTACCTATGAGTCACTTGGACAAATGCTTAGAAAATCGAAACTCATTGTATTTTATTCACCAGGTTTGGGGATACGGCTTTTTATTTTCAATGCAAATTGTTCCAAGTTGTATATTATACATCCCACATTTATTATTTATTTAATTAAAACATTGCATAACGCGATGTGTGCGCTAAACAAAAATGATCTTTTTTCAAAATGTCCTTTGGGATCTTTTTGTTTTAGGTACTTAATGCAAATGAAATATAATTGTTTCATAATAATTTTTAGTTAATCGTGTAATTGTTTTTATGTTTACAGTTAAAACAATAATTACTAAGCCGCAAAATTTTAGTGTTGCTAATGTGACAAGTCGATCAATTACAGTTACATGGCTTGTACCGAATTATGGTAAAGATGCAGTTGACTGTTATAATCTTGTTATTGAAGAAGCTAATGATACATTTTTCAAAAGATTACCAAATACCGGACCGAATACAATGTACAATTACACAATTTCAAATCTCAGTAAGTTAATATACACAGTTACTTTTATCTTTATTATATTAACTTTATTATATTGTTTAGGTGCGTACGTATACATTAGTTAATTAATTTTTCAAATAAAATATTTCGAAAAAATCTTCTAAAACACATTTAACAGAATTTAGTCAAAATTACCCTTTCTTATGATTGAATTCTAAGAATTATTTTTTGAATGATTTGTTGTTCGTATCTTACTTAAAAATTAAACACAGAATTCACACAGTGTGTAAAATTCAATTGATTATGTACAAACACATGTTTACTTTTACTCTCATCTACCAAATTTGTAATGATTAAACACATATTCATATTTAAACGTATAGGTATTTAACTTATTATATTACTTGAGTACTATACTCTTGACCAAGATTTTGAACCACTATTTCAGTTTATTAAAAAATTTAATGACCCCAAATAGTTGGGAGGAAGCGAAAGAAAAGAAGAAGAAGAAGAAATAATACTTAGATAGTGTACCTACACAATACATTTCCTGTTTTTTTTAACAAAAATGTGCTTTACAAAAACTCACCTTGGAAAATAGTCTGATTTCATTAATTTTTTTTTTTTTTACTGTAAAAATGAAAATTTCTTACAGTTCTTGCTGGGCTTTAATTTTTAAATTCTAGTTTTTAACTTATTATAATAGTTTGAATTAGGCCTATTTTTAAAAGTTTTTCAACTAATTTTTTGGGAGATTTTTAGCTACAAAATCAAAAATCTAAGTCCAATGAGAACTGTAGGAAGTCTTTTTCTTCATTTCAGTTAAAAACAAAAATTATTCAATTACGTTGATGTTACAAGACAGAAGAATTTTATTTGCAAATTAAATTTTGTTCATTTAATAAATGTATTGAAAGTGGTAGGAATTTCCTACATGTTGCCCCTGAAAGATAAGCATCAGCAAGCTTTCTCGGCTTATCATCTCAAATCGTAAAAATCTGAACCACGTACTTTTTAATTTTTTCTCTGGTGTTTTTTTCTGATTAATTTGTACAATATATTTATTTATCTGACAAAAAATTTATAAATAAACAGTTAAATATTGTATATGCATCAGATTCCTAGAGATATAAATTGGAGAAACAAGGTCTTTCAAGTTTCTGTCCTTGTTTGATTGCCTGCTGTTGGCTACTCACAGAAAATTAGTTTTTTACACAAAGTTCATGGTTAAAACAATCTTGCTTTACCCAACAATAAACAATTTATTACAATTTATTACAATTAAATAAAATGGTTTTGCATGGAACAAATATAATAAATCATTTTTAAAGAGTTTTTGTTTTGTTTTGTTTTTTTTTTTGTTCAAATTGAAAGTACTAAATATGTAATTGGTAAATGACGATTGAAAAGTCTATTCATGTCACTGCAATTATGTACAAAATTTAATGAACCATGTCTTTGTACATTTCTAGAACCTTACACGGAGTACAGTATGTACGTACTTGCCAAAGATAATAATAATGAAGAACATGAAAAATCAGATACGATAAAACAATTTACAGATGTTGAAGGACCTGGTCCGCCATTTATTATAAATGCTACATGTGTACCAGGAACAAATGGAACATCAATTTTCGTACAGTGGACTGCGCCCATTCTATTTTATAAATCAGTGGACGAGTACAATATATACATTAGAGGATCTGATTTTTCAAAAAAAATCAATGTTTCATCACAAACAAATATTCATAATATGAGTGTACGTTGATTTCATTTTACTACTTAAACATTACTCATTGTATTAAATTGTTTTAATTAAATGCTAAATTATTGTTTTTTAGTCAAATGAGTATTTTGTTAACAATTTAACTGATAACACAGTGTATGAGTTAACAATATATGGAGTAACAAATAGTTTCTTTGGTACAAAATTATTTGAAGGCCAAGCTTCAGAGTCTCGGTCAGTGCAGTTGTATAAGGATTGCTATAGTGTAGATAGATTTGAAAACAACAATTATTTAATCGAAAATACAAAATCACTTTTGATTGGGTTATGTTGCGTGTTTGGACTTCTCTTCATTGTAGCTGCTGTATTGTTTTGGCAGTAAGTTTTTTTTTTAAACTTATTAATTTCTCTAATGTGTTCACAACTTTATTATGTTCATCAGTATACTAAACTGTGCGTGCGTGTGTGTGATTTGTTTCTTGTAAAATGTTTTGTACAATAGATGCCATCCTGTGTGTAGGGTATATTTTCATGCTGCTTATTATTATCTGGAGGATCCACCATTCATGTCGCATACTATACCAACGTTGCCAAATTCTGATTGGTGGAAACATAAAGAAGAATCTCATGTTGTAACGGTAGATGGTTTTGCTAGACACGTTGCTAGTTTGCATGTCGATGGTGATATCGGTTTTAGTAAAGAATATGAAATTATCCAAGAAGAGTCTATGAATTTTGATTTTTCTACGGATGCATCTCAACTACCTGAAAATAAATCAAAAAATCGATACTTAAACATAGTTCCTTGTAAGCAATTAATTATTTGTTTTTAATTTATGCATTAATTATTGTTTGCTATATCACAGATAATCTGTGTTATCTGTGACATAAGCAACCAAATATCCATCAATATAAATTTATTTTATCTTTGTTTTTGTTAGCTCTTGATAAACTTAAATTACTTTATATATGCATATATCTATGGATCTATGATTTTTAGATGATCATAGTAGAGTTAAACTTCATGTGAATAATATCCCAGGAAATCATTCTGATTATATCAATGCAAATTACATTGATGGCTTTGAAAAAGCTAATGCTTACATTGGTACACAAGGACCATTACCAGCTACCATTCTTGACTTTTGGCAAATGGTTTGGGAACAGCATGTTCATGTTATTGTAATGATCACAAATTTAGTGGAACGAGGCAGGGTAACTATATATTTTTATTGACAAACCCAATTATTTCTTTGATATTAGTCTTTTAATTGAATCAATGTTAGAAATGTAGTGTTTTAGGTACTGCTATTATTTATAAAATAATATTACAGTTTTATTCAGTTATTTATTTTCTAATACTTTTCGTGTCTTTTATTGTCCTTTCACACAAGATGTGCTATGCATCATTGTCAAAATAAAAGTTGAAACAAAAAACAAAGGACTAGATTCTGGCTAGTTTGTACAATAAAACAATTGTTTTTGTTATTTTAGAGACTGGTATATTTATCTCTATAAAGTACTACTGCTATACCATTAATAGAAACTTGCACAATCTTGTGGCTGGTGATACATTAACTATTTAATATAGTATAAAATCTTTATGTGTGTCATGTATTAAAAACATTCATCATACTTATTAAGCAATTGTACTTATCAATTTATTTACAATTTGTCTGTAAAATATTAAACTCATTTATATTTTTTAGTACCTAACAGTATAAGATTTAAAACTTACAAACATTAAAAAAAATTCTCTTCTCATTTTCTTGCAATTGACATTTTATAAATATTTTTCAGAGAAAATGTGATTTATATTGGCCAAATGGACCAAATGAAAATGTAGAAACATACGGTTTTATTCAAGTTAAATTACTAAGTGAAGAACTTATGGCCATGTATACAATCCGAAAATTTCAAGTGCATCATATTCGAGTAATGTTATCAGTTTGTATTTTGACAAAAACATTATTTTAAATGTTTTTATTATTAGGCCAAAAAGAAAAAAAACATGCCTTTGGGTCGAACCATCTATCAGTATCATTATACCAATTGGCCTGATCATGGCACACCAGATCATCCTTTACCAATTTTAAGTTTTGTAAATAAATCGGCTAGAGCTAATCCTGCTGATGCTGGTCCAATTGTTGTTCATTGCAGGTTTGTTATTGAATTGTTGAATTTTGTGTTTGTAATTTAAATTATTAATTAGGTATGCTTAAATATGGTTTATAGTGCTGGGGTTGGGAGAACTGGCACATACATAGCTTTAGATACCATGTTAAAGCAAATTCGAAGTGAAAAAGAAGTTAACATATTTGATTTCTTAAAGCATATTAGACAGCAAAGAAATTTTTTAGTCCAAACTGAAGAACAATATATATTCATCCATGATGCTTTGTTAGAAGCAATAAATTGTATGCATGCAAGTATTAACAAAAAAACTTTAACTAGTTATCTTCAAACAGACATTACTGAATGTAAAGTAGCATCTTTTGCTTCAGATTTTGAAAAACACTATAAGGTATCTTTTGGCAATTTGAATAAGACATAATTTTGTTTCAATAATCCAAAATAACTATTTATTTTTAATAAACATATTATTTTTGAATTTTGTAGATGATAACATCATTTGTGCCACAAGAATATTTGCTACTTTCAGCTAATAAACCTTATAATCGAACCAAAAATAGATCTCAGGAATTTGTGCCAGTTGAAAATTCACGAGTACATTTGACGCCAAAACCAGGAATTGAAGGAAGTGATTACATAAATGCATCATGGGTTATTGGTAAGTTTATTTTGTGTTTCAACAACTTAAAGGTATCAAGTGAAAATTTTATTTGTAACTAGTCATATTTTTATTCCTTCATTTAATTAGTTCCAAATTCAAATTTAATTTTATTAAATACAAATAATAATACAAATTTTGTATTACCTTTCATAGAAAAATTAAAATATATTAAATGTTAAATGTAGGTATTTTATAAGGTTATTAAATTTGGCAGGGAAATACTTTTTTTTTAATGAAGTCCAATGAAGCCCATTTCCTAAAAAATATTTTGCTGATAAATTTGATTTCCCCAAACAAGTTTTATAACGAAATAAATAATACGTAAACAATAAAACATAACATAAACAATATGTTATATTGTTATATTGTTATATGTTATAAGTTTGAATTTTTACATTATTATTCTTGTAATAATAAAATCAAATTTGTAATGCTGACAAAGAAGCTGTGTATGTTTTTGTTGTACCTATAGCTCTTAGAACAAGCTGCAGCTTATAGTTATTCATCTATAGTTTTCAGACCCTTTTCCTGGTAACGCTTGTAATATTCTGGGTGCGTTAAGCAACACAATTTTAGGACTTTTCATTAATAAAAAGCAATGGCCTAAAAATAAAGAAATTGGCAACCAAAATATATTAGACAATATATATTTGTCAATTAGACAGATATGACAGTTTGATATGTTGTGGAGGTATTTACCCATTTTATAATTTAACTAGCTGTCGGGTGGAATTTGCACAATGTGGCTTTCGGGTGAAACTCGCTTTGGAGTAGGTCACTTTTTAAAAATAAAAATCTGTCGTGTGAAATTTGCTGCCTTAGTGAATGTTTTGTACGACATAACATAGGCGGATATCAGGGGGGACTTATGGGGGCTTAGCTCCCTCAAACAATCTTAAAGCCTCCCAGTCAAAAATATAAAATTTGACTTATTATGTAAAACTTAACATTTTGTTTGTTGCATATTGTAGCTTTTAAATTGGAAATAATATTTTTTAGAAAGTTAAAAAGTTGGAACCAATAAAACAAATGAAAATATTACAACTTAACATTTTTAGTGGTTAGTTCATAATCAGATAAATGATTTTGAATTTAAACTGGAAGACCTTAATAATTATTGTTGTATTACAAAACCTAAAGCTGTTTTCAAATATCTTTGTCCAAAAATGTCATAATCCTTTATTGTTTTCCATGTTATCTTTAGTAAAAATGTTAATGTTACAATGCAAAGTTTTCTAAACCTAACTAGATATTCATAGCATATATTTATAGTGTTATTTAATTTTGTCATAGGTATATTATAGGTCACTTATATATATATATATATATATATATATATTTATACATAATGTATTTAGTACATGTAATAATCACACATAATTATGAAATAGATGAAATAGTTATATATATATATATATATATATATTATATACAATATACAATTATATTTTTTTAGGATTTAAGCGATTAGGTGAATTTATTGTGACACAGCATCCTCTTGAGAATACAGTTTTAGATTTTTGGCAAATGCTCTGGGATCACAATGCACAAACCGTTGTTATGTTAACTGACATGAGTGAAGATACTGTATGTTTTGCACTTTTTCTGATGCACATTGATTATAAATATTTTAATATCCATAGACATTTTCTAATATATTCTAGGATTCACTTGATAAATTTTGGCCCGTGGACTCCAGCACAACAATTGACTGTGACAACTTCAAAGTCAAAAGTGTTCAAGAAGATAAAATAGGAAATGAGTACGAAACAAGAGATCTTGTAATTCAGTCCATACAAGATGATTTCATGCTTCCGGTCAGATTGATACATAGCAAATATTCTGTCAGAGAACTACCTTCTTTAATTAAATTACTAGAAATTGTACAAGAATGGCATTTAGAATATCAAAATGGTCCAGTTGTGGTAATAGATAAGTAAGTATGAATTTATTTTTATTGGTCACAGTGTGGACAAAATTCTTGTGGAAAAAATTGTGTATGATTTATCACTTTATTATTGTATTAAATTGGTAATGATTGTTTACTTCTAAAAACAGTTTTACTTACCAATAGTACATTTTATTTACTGAATTACATTTGTGTTTCAACTATTATGCCTTGATTAATTCAGAATGTAAGATTAAATAAATTAAATAAAATAGTTTTTGATTAAATTGATTTACATGTGAAAAATGCATGTAGCTTTAATCTGGACCATACAAATTTGGACTCTAAAAATCTGGAATTTAAATTTGAACTGTATTTTACTAGTTTATATTTTTTTTTAGTTTTAGTTAGATTTTTTTAATGTTTTACCATGTCAAAATTTAAATTTTTTTGGATTTAATTGATAATATAGAATAATAGATATAATTGTGTTAGCATAGGGAATGGCAGCACCGTAGCAAGTAAAAGCCAAAAAATAGTTAATACTATAAGCTATATTTTAATTTATTGACAAGTTTAAATACAATGTAAAAAAACAGTTCATACTTAAAAATTTAGGATTTGTACGCTTTAGATTTTTAAATGTACTTCTGTATTTTAAAGTTGAAAATGTCAATTCATACATTTTTTTCAGATTAGAACATGAATACTTTTTTACCTTCAGCATTTGAATTAAAATAATTGTACTCATTACATTTATTTTAGATTTGGTGGAACAGAAGCTGCAATATTTTGCTGTTTAACTACAATTAGCAAACAGTTACAATATGAAAATTTGGCCGATATTACAATGTATGCTAAACTTTATCATAATCAAAGACCTGGTATTTGGAAGGATTTAGTAAGTGCAATTATTTTCAATTTTTTGAACATTGGTTTGTATGTTTATTTAAAATTCTTCAACAGGAAAATTATTTATTATTATATCGTGCTTTGGAACTCATGTCTGGAGAAAGCTGTTTTAATGTATTGCCTTCAAGTTCACTCACCAGTATAAATAATATTGCAAACGGCAGCCATAATTCACTCAATTTACCAAACGGAAATGCTATCTCACCAATTAAACAAAATGGAGTATTAATTTCACAATCATAATCATTTATATCGTATTTAGTTTGAAAGTATTTATTAAGTAGTTAATTTATTTTATTAGTACATTAGTTTTGTGTACTAATATTGACTTAATGTTTTTTAAATCTCATGCTGAAAATTACTAGGTTAACTTAATCACATATCTAGTTTTATTAGCGTGCAACCCCATGATAATTTTTGCAATATTAAAAAAAGAGAAACTGACTTGTTTATAAATTTTCAATTATTGTTCATCAATTCATAATTATTTTTTTAATGACACAAACAACTATTTTCTTACGCTCAGAAATATGTGTTGAATTCTCAATTATCGATTTATTTTCACATTTATTTATAAAAACTAATTTATTAATTTATCAACAAAAGTTAATTTATTAAAACCATCTACAATTATTTCGTAACCGGATTTTTTTTTTTAGTGTTTTGTTATTTTCTACATTACTTTCCGTGTAATACCTTTATTAAATGTTGGGCATGTTACTTTTTTATTTCCCCTCTATATTAGTTAATTACATTATTGTGTAGTTTTGACTTTTTCAAATTGTTCTATAAATTAGTTGATGTATTTGCTTATACAGGTATGAGCTGTACAACTGAAATTAGTTTACATGTATTGTGTTATTTATTTTTTCTGTTCAAAGCTTTCAAAATGTGCGCTATAACAATTATTGTTGACAATAAGTTATATTAAAATACTGTTTTTACTCAGTTCTAAAAATTACTATTGAATACTTACTAATTGATTGAGATTGTTTGAGTTTAAGTGTAAAAGTACTGAATGTTTTGTTAAAAATCTTTTTTTGCCAGGATGCGCATATTTAAGAGATTTCTATGCTGTCTCTCTATTTCAGCTGTCTATGGATTTTTTAGGTGTTGAAACTTCATTTTTTCTCTTGCTGTATTGTTTTTTTTTTCATTTTTGTCAATTGTTTTTACCAATTATTTTTTTTTCAAATTAAAATTGAACAAGAATACATTTTTTTTACATACTTAACAACAATTAGGTAACTCTAATATTTTTTCCAGTTATAATTTACATAATTTGTTTTACTCAATAAACTTACTTAATAGTTTTATTAATACATTTCCTCAACATTAAAGTTTTAAACAAACATAGCTGTAAGAGTAGGTAGGGTAAAAAATTTAGTAATTTAATTAGTTATTGAGGCATTAGTAATATTTCTTGATTTATCTTTTTGATGATCCAAACCGATTTATTGAATAGTTGATTGTGACTTTTATTTTACTAATGAGTTATTTTTATGTTTTTTAAAATTTTGACTGTGCATGATGTGTATATGTATTTTATTTCACTCACTCTAATATTTTTTGAAAAATTAATTTATTTTTGTATTTTCCCTTTCAAAAATAATAATGGTATTTTTACATTTTGTTTTGACGTTCCATTATGCCACTATCAACCAATAATGTTTGTTTAGAAAATAAAGACATGTTTTTCCTATAAAAGATTATTTATTAATTAAATGAAAACAAATCTATACCTTTATGTACACTGTAAATTTAAAAACTGTTTTTTTTGTTTGTAAAAAATCCAAAATTTTCAAAACTTTAAAACAAATTTCAAATCCAATTCTACTGTGAAAAAGTCTTACTCAAAGCATATGTTAATTTATCTATGAATTTACTATCTACAGTGCACAAAAACAGAGTGAATCACAAGTTTTATTTAGTAATTAATGAGTTTGATGAGAAATATCAAAATAATAAAGCACACTGTAATAATAAAGTATGCAGTGGAAAATACTAACCAAAGTTCTGCTTAGGTTTACATTTCATTACATTTGTGTCTAATAAGTATAAAAATAAAAATTCTTGTCACATTGTGAATGCTATAAGTCTAGCAAACCTTCAGACACCATACTATATTGTTTAAGAATTGTCATATTTCATAAAAAAATGTCCACCCCTAGATAAGTCTGAATTTTGCCAGTTTAAATAGTTATAAATTGCTTTAAAAAATATTTCACAAAAAGAATTATATAATATCAAAACTACTTTAAACATAATTTCTATTCTTTTTCATTTTGATGTTTTTTTGGATGAATTACATTTTGATATTTTTTCAACTAAATTTGTTCATTTATTATTATTATAAGAAAGAGTATTTTTGTATTAACTATTTTCTGAGGCAACATGTGATGACCATAGTTTTTAATTATCAGTAACAACTAAATATGGTTTAAATTATGTAAATTAAACTTCATTCCACTACCTTTAAAACCTTCCAAACTTTATTTTTTGTTTATTTTTTATAATACTTAGTTGTGCATTTTGTTTTTATTTGAAATTAATTATTGGGTAGTTATTTCTATTTAATATTTTCTACTTTGTGTTTTATAACTTACTAATTTTATTTGTTTGTGTGTTAGAAATCTGTTTATAAATCATCAAAATTTATCAACAGTACAAACCTGTTTTATTTACATACACAAATGATTTGATTTTTATGTTATTATTTACAATGAAGGTTAGGTTTTTATGTAAGAGGTAGTATTAGTGTTGCATCAATAGTGGATAATATAAGGAAAAATAGGCTGAGATGGTTTGGACATGTGATGAGGAGAGTAGAAACAGAAGGAGTAAGAGCAGTTATGAAAATAAACATTTAAAGAAAAAGAGGCGTGGAAGACCAAACAAGAGATCGATAGAAACAATTGAAAAACATATGAAGGATGTTTATGTGTGTGTAGGGAATGTGAATAACTATGATAAGTGGAGGAATAGGACAAAGGTAGCTGACCCCAAATAGTTGGCAAAAAAGAAGAAGGTTAGGTATTTATCTTCATTTATTTCTATACTCAATTTTAATTAATAACTCAGATATATATTGATAAATACTATCATTATATTAACCATAAGATTTTTAAAATTAAATAACTACGTATTTAAGTATTTTTAAAGAAAAACATGATAAATATCAACTTGTTGCTATTTTCTCACCTATTTAAACATTTTAAATTAAAGGCATAAGAACTCTGATAACTGATTTTGACTCATTATGACGTCTACTTTGGATTGACTTTCCTGCATTTTTGATTTAATACCTTTAACTTGTATACAACAATTAAAAAAAAAGTTCAAATTTTTAATTTTTTAGAAAACTTATGACAAAAATTGTCATAAAGTCAATCCAAAGTAGACAGCATAGCGAATTCAAATCAGTTTTTAGAATTCTTATACCCTTAGTATAAAATGTTAAATAGGTGAGAAAATAGCAACTAGTTCACAAGTCGGTCAGAATTACATTAAATGTTGTTCGCGTAAAAGTCACTAATTATTGAACTCACTCAAGATTTTAAAAAGAAAAAAACCTTAAATTTAATTTCATTTAAAAATAATTTACTTGCGCTGCTCTCTTTAAATCAGAATTCATTTAAAGTGTACATAAAGAATTGTTGGTGTATAAAAAAAATTTGAATATATTATTTATTTAAATAATTATAAATAATTTCTTTACTTTTAAGTAAATTTTAAGTTTACAGTTTTAACGTGTGATTTAACAATACAGCAGGATATTTAATAAATTCAAAATTTACAGTAAAAGGTTGTGCACAATAACAAACAAACATTTAAGTTGATAATGCATGAGAAATAATAAGTAAAATACATTAAATTAGATTCAATTTCCAAATCATCCAATGTTATCATCATTGTTAGTTCATCCCGTCTACAGATTTAAAGTTCCAAACATATTGCTTACCAAACTCCCGGTATTGTAAATTAACACAAATAATATTGTGTTTTTCAACACATTAACTGTTAAAAAACACATTTTTTACATACTTATATAATATATATGTTACATATTTTTAAATAATTATACACATTAAAAAAAAAAACGTGTTAATTTAAACTTATTTAATTAAATTTTCTGTCCATTTTCATCTTTTATCAGAACCTTGTGGGTTTTATTTGTAGAAAACAAATAAAATAAATAATATTTTAAATAGTTGTGCCATAATTTCTTGATTTTATGTATAGTCCTACCAATTATTATACTAAACTGCATAAAAAAATAAAAAAATGTCCCTTATTAAATATTTCTATAAACAATTTCTTATAATAAAGCATAAGCACCAATAATTGAAACTAAAATTAAAGTTTAAACATCCATTGTCGATGATTTATTACATCTCTTTAAAAGTATGTGTTCATCTTTAGTTGTCTCAGGAGTGTAAAAGATTCTTTCTGCTCCTTTTTACTCTCGTGCCTTTTAAGGACCAAAAAAATTAATAGCACCATTCAATATGTGAATTAATTTTGAAAAGACTAATGAGTAAAAAACATTAAAACAAAATGCGTATTTCAAACAATATTAAAGTTAGGCGATGCACACTTAAGTTAGTTAATACAACTTAGATTAAACGCTGCATAACTCACATGATTGTTAACCCTATTAATGTTAAATGCTTTTTATTGCGTATCACGTATATTATAATAACTGCTTAAAATACTATAGTATTTGATATTTATGTGTATACATTAATTTAATACTAGTCAATAAACAAATAATATCTGAAAAATTATATACATATTATATTAGATGATTTTTTTTTTTTATTGTAAATATATTATATTATTAATGTTAGTCAGTTTTGTACTATTTTGTATTAAAATATAGAATTATATAATATTTCTGAACTTGGTTTCATTAGAAAAGTAAAAAAAATGTAATAATCTTTTCGGTGTGATAAAAAAACATAGACAAGACGTATGAGCCGAGTACATTTTCTAAATCAGAGATAGAAGACTGGTGACGTTGCAAAGTCGACCCTAAAACATTTCAGTGTTCAAAAATTTTGTATTTGGTTTTCTTACGATTATTCGTAATTGGTCTTAAAATAGAAAATATTTGGTTTATATATATTTTTTAATGTTATACAACATTATGAATTCTCACAAGTTTTTTGTTACTTAGAAAATTCTGTTTCTAGTACACGCGTGTTTTATTTAGAAGATGTGAATCTGTACACAGTTTTTCTGGATTATTTTGAACATTATTCATTTTAATATGACGTTTATAGACTCGACAAAACTCATTTACAATATTTTGTCAACAAAGCTATGCTTGTATAGTGTATACGGTTAATTTAAATGTAATTTAATTGTCACTACCTAATCATATTTATTATATAATTATCATACTTATAAAGCTCATTGTATGTATAAATTTACCATTATGTTTAATATCTTTATTTACTAGTCTTACACGTATGGTCTAATTTATATTGAATGTATTATAATAATAATAATAATAATAATAGTTTTACTATTTGATAATAGTTTATTTGAAAAATGTCCTCAAGTTCCATAAAAAAAAAAAAAATGTTAATTTATTTTACAATAGGTAAATGTATTTGAATAGACCAATGCTTTAATATTATTGTTTTCTGTGTATTTTTTTCTTGAAACATATGGTTTTGCTTCACCAACTGAAGATCTAACTTGCTCTAAAAATTTTTTTTACTTAGGTAACAAATTAAAATCTTAATGAAATACATTAGTAAATTAATATACATATGTATAATATATAGGTACCAACATAAAAGCTAACATTTTTGATAAGTACATTTAAAATTTTAAGGCGTTTACAATAAAGATGAATATTCTTGTAATTTTGTTCATGATTTTTAAGCTGAATGAATACAATTGATTATTTATGTATTTAAGAAAAGTAAAAATCATTTATGTGCCTCATTAGATGGCATTTAATATTTTTTACAAATATACTTAGTAACCCATATTTATCGATAAACCTATGTTTGTATATTATAAATTACCACCAAAAGACATTTCCAGTTTTTTAGTCTTTAATAAGAAAAAAAGTGTTTTACCAAATAAAACACAAGAATCAACTAAAATTGTAAAGTTTTTTATTTTCTATTATCCATTTATTTTATCAAATTAACCATGATAAAAATGATTGAAAATTAATGATTTTTTCAAGCATTTTTGCCCCATTGTCACATTACTTTTATATTCTATCTGCCAACTGTTTCGTTTCAGAAATTCAAGAGTAAAGTGCACCAAGCAAATATGAGCATACTGCAAACTAATATCATTTTCTCTTTTTGTTTTCTAGAATGGAAAAATATCGCTCCAATATTCGGAATATTTGAAAAAATCATAAGAAATATCTTCACCCAAGGATTTAGAA
Source organism: Hormaphis cornu (assembly GCA_017140985.1). Lineage (NCBI taxonomy): Eukaryota > Metazoa > Arthropoda > Insecta > Hemiptera > Hormaphididae > Hormaphis > Hormaphis cornu. Next base: position 23,122,419 of record CM029361.1, read on the forward strand.
TTTTTCAATTTCAAATTGTTTTTACCACAACAAATAATTTTGCTATAAACAAACAACATTTTTTCTGTTAATTTAATAATTTACTACCTCTCTACTTATTGTCTTGTCCAAAAATTGTCAAAAACGACTCGAACTCGACAAAGTTGGCAATTTGCCGACTAAGAAATCTCCGAACAATATTGAAAAATGTGAAATGTTAGTGACAAGTCAATATTCTTTTAAATTAAGCTACAATCATTGACATGATAGTACATGAATACTGTTAATTTTAATCGCATAACTCATGCACTATCTAAAGTATTTCATTGGTTTAATAACAACAAATTTTATTGAAAAAAAAAAAATTAATTTATAAATAAATATTTGTTGGATTACAACATTGACGAGATTTAATTCTTTATAAATCAATAAACTAAATTTAGTCGATTTTAAAATAGATAGGTATGTAATTTTTTTGGAAATAACACATAACCAATAGTTTAAAAAAAACATTTATTTTAACACATTTTCTAAGTGCAGAGAATTTATTTATACACTTATAAAAATATATTATGTAGACTATTTTTTGGATATTCCTACAAAATCTATTAAGTTCCTAGTCTTTATTCTTTTGGCACTGGATTCTTCAAGTTTAGAGTTGTCTTATTCATTTTGTTCTTCGTCCGGTGTACTTTTACTGGAAGATTGGAAGATAAACCATATTTGAAAAACAATTTAACATATAAAAAAAAAAAAAATATATACACAAACGTTGCAGCATAAACAATAAAAATAAGTTAAGCTTTGAATCAGAATATGTATTTGAACTTAAATAATTATTAAAGGCGCTTAACAAAATATTACAAAGAAAACAATTACTCAGAATTCGGAGTGCAGTTTTTAAAATGGATTTAGGCAATCAATTTCTCTTGGTCAATTTGTCAGCAGAAAAAAAAAAATTTAAAACATCATTGTAAAAACAATGTATTCTTTGCTAATTCGTTCATTAAATAAAATACGTGTATTTTAAAAATGCACGCTATTACTGTTTCTTATTTTTTCTCTTGCTAAGATTATTTTTATGTTTTGAATTTTAAATAATATTAATTCTCTCCAGTTTTAGCATAGCATATTGAGGTTTGATTTCACAGATTTGTTAACCTGGAAATCCGTACTTTTTATGTTCTTTAATTAGATTTCCGGCAAAAAATATTGAAGCCGATTTCAATTAGCTACTCTAATTTACTTCAAAATTCCATCATCTTAACGCCTTAATATTTAGCACTAAATCTACATGATTTTACAATTTATTTTTGGTGGATTATTACTTATTTTTCAAAGCTTATACAATAGAGGCCAATGGTCCAATAAAAAACCGAGTCTGTCATTGGAATACATTTTTTAAACCTCTAAAATCCAACATAAAACGCTTAACACTTAAATCAACCCTATTACTGCAATTATATTATTAAAAGTTAATTTACATCATATTACCTACTATAAACTGTTGTTGTTTGTAATTAATTTTTTTGTTATAAGTACATTTGTTATAGTTATATATAGTTGACCAAAAATCTCTCCAATAACTTTAAGATTTAAAATCTGTAAGAAAAATAAAATGTATTGAGATTTTGAGAGTAGACAATTGTCTACTAATATTGCTTCTGCGCTAGACAATAATATTATTGTTATGCAACAAATAGCTTAGTTATTGTCTGTAGATAGGGAAAAAACAATTAATTTTTTAGTACAATTATTTTTCATTTTTAATAAAATGTTTCCAAATAAATATTTTTTATAAATAATATTATGTTTTAGTTGTTAGTCTTAATCAATTAACTTCATAACATCGCAACAGATCATAATCACATTTTTTGTACATGATCCCTCCCCTATTCATAGATTTTGTTAAAGCGTTTTAAAATCTACGCAGCCCCGTATTTACAAAAATTGCCGCCAGGGCAACACAAAATTTTCCGCCCCTCACCCTTCTTAAAAAATTGTTGTATGATACAAGAGTTTACAATAATTGTAAACTCTTGTATCATACAACAATTATTGTTTCTTTATTTTCTGTATTTTGCTCAACTGAAATTGATCGAATGCTCAAACCACAAACAAACGACACACAATTTTTTTCTGACACATACAGGAAAACTGTTAAATAGGTAATTATAGTGAATAAGTATAAGTAATAACGAAATTTTTTACTTTCTATATCTTTCCTATTTTGGTATTGTGTAAAAGTTTCAGCTTGGTCCAATCTTTAATTTGGATCTTATGATCAAAAAAATCTAAATCGATGTGGAAAAAACACGTTTCCCGTAATTATTTGTTCCCCCAAATTCTATTACTCCCTTAAAAATCATCAAAATAGTTTGAAAACTAAGCAGTTAACTCGTTAATTTTTTTTTAATGACACATATAAATTTCAAGTCAAACGGAGCACTTTTGGGAATTTGACCGTTTTCGTTTTTCCCTCAGAACCTAAAAAATAATTAACGTTTTAAATAAAGTACTATCTCGGAACAACTATCTATCTTTTGAGATATTGTACGTTAAAATTAGAGCATTTTTTTTACTAGAAAAAGTGATCACAAAAATAAAAAAAAAACCTAACCCTAGTCCCTCGGTGTCTCCCTTTACTGACTTTTCCATAACGTGTTGTCATCCTAAACAATGCTGTATACACAATTTCAGCTCAATACTGTGAGTTAAATGTTAATTACAAGATTTGAAAATAAAAAAATACTTGGAAAAAAAATCAAAAAACTTTTTTTCGGGAGTGAGATTCGAACCAGCGCGGTACCCAGTCGACGAACAATATATAATGTTATAATGTGACGCACCATTTTATCGACATTTTTCTTGTACGCTCTTGAAAACTACTGGGCCGATGTCTTTGAAATTTTCGTATATTTATATACATTTTTGTTTTACATAACATATTAAATTTTTAATTCTTAAATAATAAAATTGTGTGAATTAAAATTTTTTTTCAAAAAAAAAAAAACAAAAAATGACAAATTTCGGCCAATTTTCAGAATTAAACGCAATAAAAAAAAATTGTGACTAACGATTTTTAAAATTTTTTAGTTACGAACAGTTATATATGTTGTTAATATTGTATTAAATTTTCAAAACTTTTTCTGGAAAATTCAAGTTTTTATTGAAATTAAATGACCACAAAATTGGAAATTTTTGAAAATTTCAAAGTTCTATATTTAGCTCAAAAATTGTTTTGAAATTTGCCTCACACCTGTACATTACCAATGTTAACATTGTGTGAAAATATTAAGTCTTTCCAATCAACATTTTGGGAGTTATGACCAATTAAGAAAATCGATTTTGTCAAAAATGCGTTTTCCGTACTTTTTTCCGTTTTTTCTTAATTTTTTTTTTTGTTTTTCCTGAAAAACTGTTTTGGAATTGAAAATCTCGAAAAAACACGATAAATAATGCACCAAGGATAATTTTTTTTTTCCAAAATTTAATAAATTTAAAATTTGTAAAATCTCCAAATGGTGTGATGTATTTTTTTATTTTATTGTGATGTATTCCAAGTTGTAGGAACAATACCGATAGCAAAAATTTAGACAACGAAAATAATATAATACATTTTACAACCAGCTATCTACTTATAATAATATCTAAATAATCATGGATATTATCTATGGTAAAATTTTTACACGTTTTGGAACGGTGCAAGGTGAAAATGTAGATTTCATATTTATTAAGTATATATGACTTAAGTACCTATATATTACATAACTACACACAGTCATCATAGAACACATTATAGGTATTATTTAACAGAATATCGAATATTATATTATGTAACCATGGAAAAAGAATGGGTTACAAAAATTTTTACTACAGTTTTACAATGGTAAAATTAAATTAATATTATAATTTTTTTATTGAATGATACTGAAGTGAAAATGGGGACCAACAGGTGTGACGTTTTTCCACCCCCCCCTCATTATTTTTATATCGTCGGTTTAGGGTTGTAATACAAATTCTTTCAGTTGGTGTACGCATTTTAACACATCGAAATTATTATTTTATTATAGCGTATTTATGGCGTGACGTATCTTTGTGACAATTCATCAATACGGGTCTTAGAGGTATATCAAAATATTAAATTCTGATAAGTACGTCGCGTTAAGAAGCAGTTATGGTCAAAGTTTTGTATCCATGAGAAAGAACGGCAACAGTCTGCATATGCAAACATCTTATATTTCAACAGGCTATAATGAAAAATTAAAATTCAATATTATAAAATGTATTAACAACATTTTATTAATGTTTACTTAAAATTGCATTTTTATAAGAATTATAAACAAAAATGTAATTTGATTAGGAGCTTAGTGAACTACGCCATTGAAATACCTGCTTCTGGGAAGATCATTTTATGTTCTAGAAATATTTCATACGCAATACAAATTATAACTTATAATTTGACAATCAAACGGTTGTTATTTGTGTGCGACAACTGGTAGAGAAGTACAGGGAAAATAATAAATAGCTATGCATGTTACTTGTTTTTAGATTTAAAAAAAAGCATATGACAGAGTGCCAAGGAAAGTTGGTGCAAGTGGGGGTTAATGAGTAAGAAGATTTCAAGAATGTATAGAAAGTTGATACAGGGTACGAATGAGAGATATAGTAGTATGGTTTTGTGTTACTCTACACATACAATCATTGAGTGTGTGTCGAATAATACAAAACTTTTACGTACTATATGAGTATAGGTGTGCACCAGGGTATGGATTTAGCTCCTTCGTCTTGCTTCGTAGTAGTGGACGAAGTTAAACAAGACTTGAGATAAGGTTCCCTGGTGTATGATGCTTGCTGGTGATATAATTTTGATTGGAGAAATTATGTAAAAAGTTAATAATATATTGTATGAGTGGAGATAAATTCTTGAAGGGAAAAATGATTGAAGATTAACAGAAGTCAAAATACAGAGTAGAATTTTAGAGGAAGAGAACAGATAGTTGACAACACAAGATTAGCAGTGACAGTCAGCTGTTCTGTGATAGTTGTAGATTTGAAAAGCTTTAAATTATCTAGGATATTTTGTTTAGACAATTTATTTGTCAAAATGTGAAGAACGTGGAAGTTTAACATGAAAAAAGTATATAAAAACGAAAAATTCAAGTGAGTAATATTTTAAACTTAAAATCATAGTTAGGTAGGTTAACTAGTTGTTACTCAATAGTTGATTATTTTTATTTTTTCGTCACTTCATCTTACGTCACGTTGAGTTACCAGGAATGTGCAATGAGTGTAAAATTCGGAAAAAAACAACCCTAACACCCATCACGTGATATCCAATTGCAATCTTTGCTACACTCAGAACCTAAAATAACCTAAAAAATTCTACAGAATTTAAAAAACATTAGTAGTATCTATTGAAAAAATATATATTTCAAATTTAATATTATTTAGGCGGTATTTAAATTTGTGTCGATCGCAAAATATAGTTGCTCTTTTTTTATATATATATATAAACGCCGGTCTATCACCGATATACGTTAACGTTGCGCTGTAAGTCACCTTGGCCGGCCGACTTTCCTCAAAATACTACGTGCAGTTAGAAAATCGTATTCGCGACCAAGCGCGGATCCAGAAGGGGGCGGTAGGGGCGGCCCCCCCCCTCCCCGTAGGCCGTATAAAAATGTATTAAATTAATTTGTTGTAGTATTTTGTGTTATACCATGCTAATGTATTGTTATTGTCACAGATCTTAACTATATACATAATAATATAATAATATATTCGTATTTCTCAGTAGGTTTCTAAATATATGTACACATATATAATCCCCCCCCCCCCCCCCCCCCCCGTTAAGGTAGGCTGGATCCACGCCTGTTCGCAACAAAATATAGCATTATGAAATCATAAAAATGAAAATTGTACGTATGTAAATTTTTTTGTTAAAAAACCATTTTTTATCCGTTAGATATTTGAAATTTTTAAAAATTAAGTGTCTGTAAATGAAACTTGGGAGTATTTATTTTCAAATACCAAGTATCAAAATACGTTTTTACGCCTGTGTCAAAGTTTGGTGTACCAAAATTCACAATCAAAGTTATTTATTTCACAAAAACTGTCAAAATAGTTTAAAAGTTAACAAATATTTTTAATAAGTACTTTTTATTTTTTCTAAACATATAGAATGTAAAAAAAAAAAAAAATAAACGACATTTGTATGAATAAAATATTATAAAAACAAAAATTACTATGATGTAGGCACATTAGTTATACCTAAATTAGAATGTTAAAAATAATAACAACGTTAGTTGAAAAGATAGTTTCTTAAATTAGCTAATTTACTTTCCATATATTTTTTCTTTATCGTTCCGAGTACGTTTTCTAGAAGATCAAACAAATTTGAAAAACAGTTCAAATCAAAGTCACATTTAATATATACAAAAATATAGTCGAATAAAGAATAAAAAAATTAGGCATTGATCAGAATAAGTTTTTTAATTTTAATTTTAAAAGGGTTTAGATTTGAAAAAAAAAAACAAACAAATATAATACGTATTTAGGTATACGTTTGGGTTTTTATAACTGAGCATTTTTTCTCCTTTCGGTAGGTAATTGAAATTTATAGACACAGGAAATAACAAAAAAAAATAATTTTTGTGTTAAGAACTTTATTATTTTTTTATTGTGTAATACCGAAGAGTTAATGGGGACGAGCTTGGCATATCTCCACCCCCCCCCCTCCACAATAATTTTTATATCGTTGGTTTAGGGTTGTTCTACAAAATATGTCAGTTGATGTACGCGTTCATTCATATCGAAATTACAAAGGAGTAAGGCTGGCGTGACGTATCTTCGTGTCAGTCAAAGAAACTAGACTGAAATGCGTTGATCATTTGATGAGGAAAGAGGAAACATAAGCTATAAGAGTGGTTATGAACATGGACGTTAAAAGGAAATGAGAAGATCGAGAAAGTGCAGATGGATACAAATGATCGAGAGAATAATATGAGAGCTGTTAGTGTGTGAAAGTGTGTGTGTGTGTAGGGGATGTTAATAATGTAGACAAATGAAAGTATTGGACAAAGGTGGCCAAATTTAAGAAGTCGGAAAGAAGGTGAAGGTAAAAGAGAAAAGGATAATTAATAAAGTTGAACTAAAATATATTCATATTGATCTAACACATTCGTGTTGAGTTTATACACAAAAAGCAGTATACTAACTTCTAAGTAAGGCATAGGAAAACTGTATAATGTATAGTGTAAACATATTTTAGGATAACAGGACTCATTATAATGAGACGATATTTAGGCAACAATAAAATACGATTTATGAAGACGATTTTTTTGTCAAAATGTTAAGAAATGTGAAAGTTTCAAACTTAATAGGTATTTAAAAATGAAAAGTTCAAGTGAGTAATATTTTAAACTTAAAACCATGGTAAGGTAGGTTAACTAGTTGTTACTTAATAGTTGATTATTTTTTATTTTTTCGTCATGACACTATGGAGTTGCAGTGACAATCCTTTCTAAAGGATACTTAATTTGAAAATTGGTTTCACGTAAGCCGCTTTAACGGTATAGCGTGCCTATTGTTGATATAATTCAAAGATTTTTTTTATCCCGCTAAATTTTGTACTGGTTTCCATTCTGAAACTGGTATGTTAATAATACTTAATTACCTGTTGTTTTTCGGAGCTCTTGGCACACTTGAAGAACTAGAAACAATTGCAGCACTTGGAGAACTTGGAACCCTTATAGATCTCGAAGAATTTGGAGCTCTTGAAGAACTTGAAGCAACTGAAGCACTTGGACTACTTAAAGAATTTGGATTTTTGTACGTTTGAAAACAAAACTTTTTAACACAACGCCAACTAACTATAATTTGGAAAACACTTCAAATAAAATGGTGTACCTTGCTTTTAATTGAAAATGTAAAATATGACTATAGGTAGTTGATAAATATTGAGGAGATTGGCGATCGCGATTTTTTCTTTGTCCACAAATAAAAATCATAGGCTTTTAAATTTTTCCATTGCTAAACGCACAGATTGATCCAATAATGTGATAAAGTTTCTGAAAACTGTTTTGAATTTACCACAAAGTATACTTGATTATGGTTAGCAAACATTTTTGATTTTCTTGTATTTGATTCTTTCAAAAGAGAAAAGAAAAATATTTTCTTTAATTTTGGTTTGTATAAATTAAAAGAATGACATAAAAAAATATGGGAAAGTTATTTTCAAGTAGACATCATGACAAATTAAAATCAGTTTTCAGAATAATTATCGTAACATTAGATCAAAGGTTTTGCTTGACATGAGGAACGTCTATATTCCTATGATTTGTTTATGATGGACAGAGAAAACATTAAGGTCCCAAATCGTCTAATTATTACATTGTTCACCTATTGCCATTTGCCTTATAATCAAATATGCAAAATAACTCATTTTAATAAATCATATTTGATGTCAAAATTATATTTTATTATGATTATCAGAGAAATTAGCCTCAAATGAAAAAAAGTTTTGGTTGGTATCTCTGTTGATGATGTTTAGTTAATCGTTTTATTTTGAATTTCAATGCAAGCAATAGTCGTTCAATTCATCGGTTGTGACGTAAAGGTGTGCTAAGTGAGTCAAATATACTTCAAAAACTACAAATTTCAAAATCATTAAAATAGAAAAATTAAATTTTGAAATTTTTCAAAATTTTAATGAAATTTTGAGCTAAGTATAAATTTTTTAAAAATATATACGATTTTTCATGGATAAGTTATTTTCGATTTATTAAAACTTTATACAAACACATATTTAAATACTACCTAGCAGATATTTTCAAAACTGACGGTTCAAGAAAGAAATATGTGTTTTATGCAATGTGTAAATAATATAGATTTTAAATAATAAAATTGTACTCGTTATGATACAACTTGTTAAATGTAAAAAATTTAAAACAGTTGGAGACATCAAGGGGATTTCAAGCAATACTGGAAAATTGGTTGACACGATAAAATCGGATAATTTTTCTATGCGTTATACCTACGTGACAAAAAAAAAGTTTAAAGAAAAAAAGAAAGCGCCGGGATCAGTCTAGTTCACGTGGATAGTTTGACGGGGTAGCGACTACAATTTGGGTGGGTCACTAGTTTAGAAGTTGTGGTTTAAACGCATAATTTAATTTCTGAAAGCAACGATAGATCATTGCCTTCGAAAGTACAATTCTGAGCTAGCTCAGTTGTCTAATATGCGTCGTGGTAAAAACAAATTTAACAATAAATACTCTTGTCAAATTGGCATCTTTCCTATTTTGGTACCGTGTAAAAGTTTCAGCTCAGTCCAATCTTTATTTTGGATGTTATAATATAAAAAAATTTAAATCGATGTGGAAAAAACACGTTTCCCGTTATTATTTGTTCCCCCCCCCCCCATAAGAAATACACGCCCGCCCGGAATAACAAGTTTTACGACAAAATAACAACATGAAATTGGCTATAAACCAAAATTGTGTTCTCCAATTTTCTATTTTATTTAACCACATATGTAAAACTATTTTGTTTAGATCGTATTAAAATGTCGAGGGTCAAACGTAAAAACTAGAGGTTTTATGGAAGAATAACTGCATGAAATTCAAAAATTCAAAAATTTCAAAGTTCTATATTTCCAATAAAAATGATCAAAATCGATTAAAAACTAAGCAGTTACCTCGTTAAACCCTTTTAAATGACATATATAAATTTCAAGTCAACCGGAGCAATATAAGGAATTTGACCGTTTTCGTTTTTTCCTCAGAACATAAAAAATAATCTAAAATTTTAAAAACGTTTCTAATAAAGTACCATTTCGGATCAACTATCTATCTTTTGAGGTATCGTACGTTAAAATCAGAGCATTCTTTCTACAAGAACTTTTGATCACAGAAATAAAATAAATAAAAACATCATTGTAAAACCAATACATTCTTCGCTGACGCTCAGAATCTAAAAACACCAACATTGGTAAGACCAAAAGCTTTCATTTAACGCTCAGAAATTGTCGATTATATAGTCCTTATAAAAACGAAAACTATATGATGACTGATTTTTGAAAATTTTAATTGCATATGTAAAAAGATAATATGTTGTTACAATTGTATTTTAGTTTCGAACATTTTAGTTTAAATAAAAAATAAATTTTTATAAAGCTATAACCACAAAAAATTTCAAATTCGACTTTTTAAAAAGTGCTTAAAAATACCTAGTATTTTCACATATTATGAAAATACATAATACTTATACAGTATTTACATCATGATCAATTTTCACTTAATTTTAGTAAAATAAAGGTGATTAAAAATACAAAATTAATCAAGTACATTTGTAGAAATATGAAATATCATTTATTTCATAGCATAATTGGAAATTATAAATTTTTGGATTTTGGATCATATTTTAAAAAATTCAAAACATTTTTTATTTTAAGTACTAATTTTGATTCAATATTACATATCTTTGGATAATGTCTATGAAAATATTGCAACATTTCTACCTCTTAAAAAGATTTTTGTGAACAAAGTAAAAACAAAGTAAAGAAAAAACAGAAAGAGTAAGAGTACGTTACTTTTTTAAGTTTAACACTGAATTTGAAGGTGTGTTGACGAGTTTGACGTTTTAACTTTAAATTGATATTATTGACAAATTTTACTAGACAAAAATAACCAATAATAATCGTCAACTAAATTTTGAATATTTATGAATTAGTTGAAACCAGGTTGGATAATACTGAAATGCGCATAAAAATTTTTTGAAATTCCAAATATAGTATTTCGATTCGTAATTACAAAATAAACTACAAAAATACAAAACATTAATAGTTGAAGTTTACATACTATAGTTTGTAAAGTAATTGACAGTGATCATTAGTAAAACTTAACGATTTATACATTTGCGCGTAAAATAATAAAAAATGCAATTTTAATATTACAAAACTCAAAATTGAGTACATTTTTCGTTACACTTTGATTCTATAATAACATAAAATATTAAGATATCACGTACTTTTCATTTTAAGTTTATCCTTCATGTGTTTATAATATTCATAAGCATAATCTACAAAGAAAATACGAAACAATGGAGTTTTATTAAAACTTAATAAAGAGTAGCAATTTGTCAGACTTTATAAGAAGTTGAATACTTTAATTCTAACCAATTGTTTATTGATTACCTTCGTTGATAAGAATTCTGAATGTGTTTAGTTTACCCAATAAAAATATAGCCATAAGGGTGATGATTTTTTTTTCAAATTGATAAAATCACAGTTTTATACTGGATTTAGGTTCTAAAGATATATTTATTTTAATAGTAGAATGAATGTCTTAAGTAATAATGTAGACCTTAGAAAGTTCTTTTTGTATAAGTAGAATCTATTACATGAATCTTTTATTATTAGACCCTGTTATTAAAAAGGGTAAAAATGGATGAAAATTATTTGGGATCTCAAATTAAACCACACGACCAAATTGTTCGAAACCTTGAAACCTATTACCAAAAAACCTGACTAAATATTTTAAAACTCCTCAGTAAAAATAGCGTTAAAATTTTAAAATTTATTCAACCATTTAAAGAATATTAATTTAAACACACGTAACATTTCAAATCTTTGACAATCGACTGTAATCGAACAGTTAGTACGATAAAAATATCAATAAAATGTTACATGTAAATTACTGTCTTAAAGTCATTTATCTATTTTTATAGGCTATTTTATATATAATTATTGTGGGAATTTTACTGTAACTATCTAAAAAAGAAAAAACCGTACAGCTCGATACGTATAAAAAAGAAAATATAACTCAACATTATCAACAATATTAAAAATCTTTTGAAAATACATAATGTAAAATTGCATAAAATATTAGTTTTTTAAAGATGACTGATGAATTGAATAGGATGAAATATTAATATTATTTTTATTTAGATTAGATTAATATATTGTTTTGCGCGCAGGTCTGCTAGTGTAAATAAATATAAAGTGTAAAAACTTAAACTCTTTTACTATTTAATGAACACCTATGATTCTAGAAAATTTTTTTTTATCCCAAAGTAAGGAAACAATATCTATACCTATCCCGACGGTGACTACAGGTCCAACCTCTACATCAACCAATTAGCTAATCAAATTGTATTTTAAATATGGCATATAGGTAACAAAAAAAACCAAAATAAATCGACCAACTTTGTTGTATTTTAAAAATATCACAACTAATCTCAACAACTATCATTGTTCATTCAATAATATAATCGATAATAAGTACGCAATGAAAAGGTAAAACTGGTCTAAAGTGTTAAAATCATACGTTTAAGACATCATGATTATTCAGTCCACGAAGAACATAAAAATCTATCGATCAGTTTAGTTCGCGTGGGTATAGTTTTACGGAGTAGCGACTATGCTTTGGGTGGGTCACTAGTTTAGAAGTTGTGGTTTAAACGCATTATTTAATTTCTGAAAGCAACGATAAATCATTGCCTTCGAAAATACGATTCTGAGCGAGCTCAGTTGACTAGTATACGTCGTGGTAAAAACAATTTTAACGTGAAAAACTTTTATTAAATCTGTATCTTTCCTATTTTAGTATTGTGTAAAAGTTTCAGCTTGGTCCAATCTTTATTTTGGATGTTATGATCAAAAAATTTTAAATCGATGTGGAAAAAACGGATGATACCGTATCGGCTCTCGCTAGACGGTAATGAGTCTGTATCGGCTTCGGGTCGTTATTCCTTGCCATCCGTTGAATGGCCGTATTTTGTCCGATTACGATAACGAAAATTTCCCAAGTTACCTACAACCGTCCTCGAGCTTCAGGAGTGTGTGCGTACATACTCTCTGAAAACGACTACTGGTGAGAACATTTTTTATAATGACGTGGTGAGTAATGTTATCATTTTCACATACTAACATAATCTTGATGCACTTCAACATGCAACTACTGTTTTCGTTGACGGTACTTTTAGAAGCACCCCTAAACTGTTTAAAACGCCAGCAACATTTTTAACCATGCCTACAGAGAATTTCTTCTCTCCGTAGCCAGTCCACAGCCTGTAAATGGGAAAGAAAATGTTGTTGATTGGGAGCCGATACGTCTATACCACTGGCACCGGGTCGGAGCCGATACTGCCACCTTCAAATGAATGAGAGAGCCAAAGCGGACAAACGGGAGCTGATTCGGATACTTCCGAAAAAACACGTTTCCCGTAATTACTTGTTCCCCCATAAGAAATACACGCCCACCTGGAATGACGGGTTTTACGACAAAATAACAACTTATAATCGGCTATAAACCAAAATAGTGTAAAACAATTTTCTAAATTTTTCAACCACATATGTAAAACTATCTTGTTTAGATTGTATAAAAGTTTCGAGACTTAAACGTAAAAACTAGAGGTTTTATGGAACAATAACTGCATAAAATTCAATAATTCAAAAATCCCAAAATTCCATAACTCTTCTAAAAATGATCAAAATCGTTTGAAAACTAATCAGTAAACTCGTTAAATCCTTTTTAATGACACATATAAATTTCAAGTCGAACGGAGCATTTTGGGAATTTGACCTTTTTCGTTTTTTCCTCAGAACATACTAACGCTTGGAATCTAAAAATATGTGGGTAATTATAAAATTATGTTTGAAGTACTTACTACACAAAAAGTCAAAATTAATCGTTTATATTATTTAGTTAATGTTTTTCTTCTTACGACAGTCCCGGGTTTTTGATTTACTTACGTAGATCTTCTAATTCTTTTTCCACTATAACAAAAAATATATTTAATTATTTTACAATATTTATTATTGATGTAAAAGCTTACAGTGCCTATATATTTAATTTTAATCATAAACTAGAATAGTTATTTGAGCGATTTATCGAATCAACAATCAGAAAAGTAGAACCCAATATTTAAATTGGTATATTCCCATTGTTTTCGTGTAAAACACTCATCAAAAACTGATTTAAATTAATTGAAATACGTGTTCAGTACAAGGCGTGATAACAATTACAACATCGTTTGAACTAAATATAAAATTTTAAATTTATAACACATAAATCTTTAGACCCACTGATCTTGAGTAGTTTTGTTATTTTCATAAGCATGACTTATGATGAGCATACAACAATGCTGTCTACAGCTGTGTCGGACAGGGTTCAAACCAGTCCGAAGAAATGGAGTGGGCAATCGCTCGATTAGAGGGGACTTGAAAGGGCGTAGTCCCCCAAACTTATGAATGGCTCCCGGAAATTTGAAAGTTGTAAGAGTTTTAGCATAATAAAGTCTCTCAATATGCAATTTTTTTTTTGGTTTTAGCTCCTTAAAATCATTTTCGTACTTGGACCGTTGGTTTATACAAAACAAAAAAAAAAGAAACCTAAGCCAATTTCTTTTTTTTGAGATCTTGGAGTGATGATTGCCGCCAATTGAACATAGAATCAAAAAATACAACAAAACATTTTATAACATTCTAAATTTCAGAAGTAACATAATTTCTATACTCTGAGTTTTCTATTAGTCCGCAAAACGTTTGGTCAAGGCGTGAATTTCAACCTTTTTTTAAGTGAAAATGTTAGTGATAGGATTTCTTTTTCATACTTACCAAGGTTTATATAGGTATATAAAATGATTCTACAAGCATTATCTGTAAATGAAAAATAGTGTAAGCGTTATGTATATTTTATGATCGATTATAATATAATATAATTTGTTCATCGAGCAATCACATAGGTCTTAAACTCAACTGGCTTAAGAACTTTGAATCTTTTGATTTAGTTATATCAACGATCCATTTATATCAAATGTAATGTATATAATTTGATTATAAGGGGTTTTGAGCAAATGCTTAGATAATTGGAGATATTTACCAAGAAGTTTTACTTAATTTAGAGAATACCATCGCGGTATAATTTGTCAAACAGACAAGGGGTGTGAATCTAGAAAGCGTCTTCAGAAAAAAGTGAAAGTTTAGAAGAAACACATTTTGACACTATCAGTTCAATTTTTCATAATTTTTGGGTTATAAAACTATCACAGTTATACTACAGATACAAACAATTTTATGATTATCTATAATAAAATAAATAGTTATTTTGTACACATATTTATGTTCTGTGTGTTTATTTTTTGGTCTGGGAAGGCCCTGGAACTGCCCTCAAAACAGAATAAACAGACTTGGTTCAAGTAAAGACTAATGTAATCCACAAGTTCCTAGGAGTTTTCTTACCTAGAAGCGTATTCTTATTCATTGGGGGCATAATTTTCCACAATATCTTACAAAATTAAATACAAATGTGGGCAATGGAAACACAAAGTACAAGTCATGTCCAAATCACACTATAGTAGTTTTAAAATTTCGGTTCAAACACCTCTACTTTATCAACCTCCCAATTACTAATAGACAATAATACTTTTACTGATTGGACCGTTATAAATTTGAGCACTGTAACTTTCAGCTGTTTTTGGAGATTATCGTAATAGAATATAATAATAAAACTGTTTATTTTTTGAAAGATTAATACTACACTACTATGGAAGGTATAACATTTAACTGCATTTATTATTGATTCTATAACAACGCATTCAGTTAAAATTTATTAACCCTGTGATGTCCATTTTACGAAAAAAACACAATACGTAATACTTAAATGTATTATCGTTGAAAATTGTCAGTTATTGATTAAATATTGATGGATTAATAAATGTTTTATAATTAACATAATAAATGTATTACCTTTGACTTCTGTTGGAGTTAAAAAAAAATATATATGTTACAAAATTAGCTTTTATTTTTAACAATATTTTCGTAATGAACGTTTTTCATTTTTATGGCATTTAATTACATGGACAATTTATACTTGCCTATTTTTTCAACTCTAAATGTCTCGAATATAGCGTCTGTAAATTAACACTGAATTGAATTGAACTGACATAAATAATTATTTATAAAAATTCTGTGTACATTCAATCTGCTGCAATGTGTTTAGAAATTACATTTTAAGGACCAATTTTAAATAATGTTGATATTTTATTACTCGCATACTTAGAAAGTGTGGATAATATTTACTATGCAAAATTATCAGCTCAAAAATAATATTTTTTCACGAAATTAAAATATTGCCTATATATAGATAAATTGTCTACAGGTAAAAACAAACTTATATCTGTACAATTAAATAGGTGTGTGATTGAATTAACATTTGAGTCTTTAAGACGGACGATTATGACTGATTTTGCTAGTCTTGTAATTAATTTTTGAAACTTGTACATAAATCACTGTAATTTTGATTTTTTTTATTGCATACCCCCAATATTTGTGTATTTTCTTTTTCTTTTATGTACAATGCTATGAGCTTTAAAATAATATTCTGCTCTGAGTTATAGAAATCCTAAAATTTGCTCCAAAAATTTAATCCATAATATAATAGAGATTGTTTTCTAAAAACTTGTTGGTTTTAATTAGATTCAAAGTAGATCTAGTGAAGTAGGGAAAAAGAAGATTCATCTCCAGGAGATAAAATATAAATTATAAGTACATATTACTTTAGAAACTTAAACTGTATAAATACATGTTTATTTTTAATCAAAACTTAATTTTTAGCATACATTATTTATACTGGTATTGTATATTTTGAAGAAAAAAATCATCAATTTAACTTATAAAAACTAGTTACTTTCACTTAAGAAATACATATATTGTAATTGTATAGATCTTCGAAATGTCAAAGGTAGATAAAACCATAAATTTTAATTCGATTCAAATACAATAAAAATCGTTCCTATCAATAACATTAATAACTTAATTTATACGGAGCAAGTTAGCATTATTCATGCAAATACTCAAATTTATAAATTTACGTTTACTATGGGTATACCATAAATAGCTAAAGAACAAAATAGGGTACTTACCTATACATTCTAGATTTAAATATAATTGAAGATAGTAAATTAAAATGTTTCTTGTAACAATATCCAATAATATCTAATATAACATTAGTGACATAGAAAGACGGACGTATAATGTTTTTAGGGTTTGAGCGCAGCAAAAAATGTATCGTTTTTACAAAGATGTTTTTTTTTTTTTTTTTTGTGAAAAACTTTCAGGGTAATAAAAATGCTCCAATTTTTAAAATCAGTAATTTTTGTTATAGGTAATTGGAATCTGATGGTATTTTAAGAGGTGTGAATTTTTAAAGTTTAAAATTTTAATAGTTACAATAGTAAAACTACGAAAAAATTAAGGAAAAACGTTAAGTATTACATATAACAAGCTTTTTTTTGAATAATTAATTTAATTTTTTTGACGATAACATCCAAAAGAATGATTAGAACCACCTGAAACTTTTATAAAACAATAATAAAATAGGTAAGATACAAGGTTGATACAAGTGTCAAGTGTTTTAGAAAAATTTTGAGCTAAATAGAGAATTTTAAAATTTTCAGAGATTTCTTTTTTTTTTTTTGTGTTTTTTGTTCGATAAACAATTTAATTCTCCATGAAAAGTTTTGAATATTTAATACGAAGTTGAAAAATATAAACACACATTCTGCTAAAAAAAATTTGATAATTCATTGTCACTATTGATTTCAATTTTTAGTCGTTTAAATTTGGAAAATTGTTAAAAATTGGGTCATATCTTTGACTAATTTTTGGAAAAAAGTTCGTAACTTAAACTGCAGATTTGTTATTTATTATTTGAAAGAAAAATATATAATGTAAAATAACTTAAATTCGTTTTTTTTGCACAAAATTATTTATTATTATTTTTAAATCGTAGCGACGGCCAGTAGGGCGACGGTCGAGCGAAGCTAAGAGCGTCAGAAGGGCCAAACTAGCCACTTAATCTTAACACATTGATGAACACTATATTTTAATATTTGCCTTAAGATCCATTCAAAAATTACAAAATTTTGTTATCAATTTAGTAAAACAAAACAAATTCCAGTAGAAAAATATTAGGTCAGAAAATTTTTTTCTCATAAGAGACAAGAGAAAATATTACTACCATAGCATTAGTGACTATTTTTGATGGTTTTATGTTATTGCTATAAATGTTATATATATATATATATATATATATATATATGTATATAATGGATTTAAAGTGACCCCGAAATCTATTTTAATATTACTGCAATCTCAGTAAAATTGAACGACTGTCCATCAATGTGTTAATATTTTAATTGTTCTTTTTTTGTTAGTTTCAAGTTATGTTCGTGAATTTTACTTAAATTCCAGTGAGCCAAAGTTATTTAATTTTATTAGAATTTTATTGTTTTTATTTGTTTTATACTTCCTGCACCTTGAAGGCAACTTGAATACTTATATTTTACCTCTGTCTACCAGAAGGGCTTTATTCAGTTTTCTTTGTTTCATTTACTATGGCAGTGGCATACAATTAAATTCTGTGTAACTATTTGTAATTAGTCTTTATGGTCCCTTGACCTTAAAGACTAATTACTCTCACACCTGTGCTCAGTAAGGTTGGTTGATAGTGTAAAAAAAGTTGACGAGGTTTCAACGCGCATATAAGCTCTGGTTATCGAGTGAACAGAATATTGCTTTTTGCCCTTGGTCCATACATTTTATTTATTATTAAAAACTCACTTTCTTCTAAATCTGGAATATCAATGTTAAATCAATTAATTGCAACACTCACAATCAAATGACTACACCCAAGGCATCCTGTATTTGGTTCAGGAGACAAGTTGTACGTGAACCATGTTTGTCTGGTATTGCTTGATACACTTCAGGTATATACCAAATAATAACTAGTCTATGAATAAAAATCCAAAGTAAAACTTGCTAAGGAAATGACCAAATGTTATAAAAAAAAAGTCTTCAAGACGGTATCTACAGTGAAGGTGGATTACTTGAAGCAATTACGAGAGATCCCTTTGAAGAGTGCTTGATTCGTGCTTTGACGTTTAGGTTTAAAACCGTGTCTATTTGTTTTTATATTCTGAATGCGGTAAATAATGTATCGTTTTTACAATGATGTTTTTTCTTTTTTTTCGGAGAGACGGCAAGAGGGTGCGTCCAATCGAAATATGTAATAGCACAAAAATGTTTATAAAGTAGACTTAGACTGTATACCTTTCTTGAAACTTTTTTTTAAATTTTGTTTTGTTATGGAATTGTGTCCGAAAAATCAAAAAATGTTTTGACCATTTTTGGAAAACTGCTTAGAATTACGACATTTGTAATCACAACCACGGGTAGCAGGTGGTTTCAAAACTTATCAAAATACACCAAATACCTCGAAATAGTAGTCAACAAGCCTGTAAGATGATAACTCAGTGTAACTTACAATCGACATTAAATTATATCCATCCAGTAGCGGAGATAGGTAAACCGAGGTTGCGAAGATATGTAGTCTCATAAATAGAAAGAAGTAAGAACCAAACAAACTGTACAGCCCAAAAACACACTACAAATGTAACTAAAGCGCACAAAAAAGACTAAAATCTTGAAATAATACCTCTCTTATGACGTGCGTGTACTGTGTTAAGTGTTATAATCCCTTGAACCTAATTTATATTTATATATATAAATCGGTAACTGTACATTAATTATAATAACTATGTATAAAATATTATTAATTTTTACAATAAAAGTCCGATTACATTTTCACATACTTTCATATTTAGAATGACACCACTGGTTTGGGGTCATTGTTGGTACTAAATAAATTGAAATTAAACAATATTAGACGATTAGTGTTTTGAAAATTAATCCATTTATACATACTAGGTAATAAAAGATCGAAATCAAACACTACTAACTAGTACGATAGGTACATTATCACGCTGATTCGTACGATGACGTTGTAACGCAGCTAATTATTTTTATTACTGTAATTATTACTATTATAAGTCACAATATAATATCTTCATTTTACAATTGTGCATTCCACTATGATTACAATAAGGTAAATGTGAATATTCAACCGTCACACTCGCGAGTAACCCGGATGCACATAATATACTATAATAGAGTGTATACTCTCGGTGGATCGTTAATCTACAAATGTATAATTTTATTGATGAATTGATATGTGTTTATGTACAACTAAATTTCCCCGGTTGACTAGTATATTATCCGTGTCATTGTACGCTGTAGGGTCCTGGCAATCAAACTCTACAACAGCCACAACACACCAATAACGCCAACAGCCGCACCACCAACAGCAACAACAACCCTTTCTTTCATGTTTCTGCCCCGTAATGTATTTTTTTTTTTATTACTCCAATCGTACAAAATGCCATTCCTTGTAATTGAGTTATTTTATCTCTGTGCATTATTTTAGATCTTTAGTATTCATGTTTTGTGTATTACATCTGTTCACAATATAATATATATCTATACTTCTCTTAATAATTATTTCAAGTTACACGTCGTTGTATTTTCTTATTTAATTAACTAAATATCGTACCCGTCCAACCTTTGCTCAGAGGTTTATATTTTTTTAACAAATTTGTAAAATATTGATCATTAATATTTTTCGGTAAAAACAACATCAAAAATCCATCTCATTCTGGATCTAGCCATGGTGATACGGTATCCGAGAATTGAACCTCTCGGATGTGATCTTTAGGTTACGAAATTCTGAAAGCTATTACCACGGGTTTTGTTGAAATATAGCGATATGCTGAAGACAGATAAGAAAAAGAATGTAAAATACATATATATGACACATGGCCAATAGCATTATGTTCAGCGAAGACATGGGCGTACAACAAAATAGAAGAAGATTCGATAAAAGCATTTGAGATGTGGTACTACCGACGTATGCGAAGGATTAAATGGGTAATTAGTAGAAAGTAACAAATGATGTAGTTCTAGAACAAGTAAATGAAAAAAGAACCATAATACCTACTATACAAGTGAGAAAATTACATTGGCTAAGACATACTTTGAGACATGATAGTAGATATTAAAAGGAAAATAAAAGACAGAAGGGAATGGAAGAAAGTAGTATAGAAAGGCAATAGACGTCGGAAGACTGGGTAATCTGAAGAAGAAGAAGAAGAAAAAGAAGAAGAAAAAGAAGAAGAAGAAGAAGAGCACCCCGTATACTCATGCAGCCTGCAGTATGTTTTACTGTTTTGTAATTTTATTTCAATAATTTTTATGTCAAGGTTCTGATGGGTTTACGTGTCGGTAGAGCAATGAAGACAATTCCATACCTTAAATAAAATTAAATAAATATTTACCGTAACTGATTTTATTCGGGTTCGCAATCTCATCGAAATACAACAACGCATCGCCTAAAATACAAATATTCTATAAGTAAAATATAGTATTAAGTATGAAGCTTTGAGCTACTTTTATAGATTACCTATAAGTACCCATTTTGTGAGTCGGGAAGAGTTGATATAATTATTTTTAAATTTAATATTTTCAGTATTTAATTGACATACATATAAATATATTCTTACCATTAAAATCACTTCGTTCTACAAATTTAGAAAAATAATTCAATTTTTTTATAACTATTATTAATCAATAATTCTATTAAAAATATTTAAATGATTTAAGTATTAAAAATATAAGTATAACACATACATATATTATAAGTGTGTGCTGTGTAACCAACTTTGTTTTGATTTTATTTTTTTCCCTAAAACTAACTAAAACGGCTAAGCTGTGTCTATGGTAAGTATTCTTTAAACGCAAATAACTATATGATAAAATAGAAGCGTATGCGACAAATCGTACTTGATTTTAGCTCCGTGAGAGCAAATTTGAAAACGATTTTTTGTAAATTGCCTTTTTTGGCAATTTGTTGTACAGTATGGTCAAATAAAAGGACCTACGTATTTTTAATGATATAATATTTCAATTGAATGATATACACGACTTAAAAATAAAAAATCCACAAAATTTAATATAAATTGTGAAGTTTTGAATCGCAACAATTGTTATTATTTTAATGAATTCATAAAGAATTATATAGGTACCTAATATTCTAATGGTTTATAAAATTTTATACTAGAATTATTATTCATCGATCTTGGGTGTTTTCATCCTCCAAAAATACCAATAAATTCTAATACATAATTTATACTAAACAATAGGTAAATATCATTTAAAAATTATTCTCTTGATAAGGGTTGATATGATAGAGGTATGTTATGTTAGAATTGCTGGAAGATCTTCTATACTTGTCGCAGGCACGTATCTGAGTGCCTATTTTAGGGTTGGGGCGGTTATCCTTTTTCAGAATGGTTGACGTTTATAAATCTTGTATATACTGTATAAAGTAGGTGGTAGCCGGTAGGTACACAAAGATATTGTTAGTAAAATTGTCTTAAAAAACATGAGTGCAGGTATTTAAAATTGTTTTTATTAATCAAAACTGTCGTTAATTTCGAGACTAGGGTAATTATACCTACAACTTATAATTAATTATGTACATGTACAAAAGTCAATAGGTATAAAATTAAAATGACAATTTTACTTGTGTACTGTAATATATACCGATAATGTACAAAAGTATATTTAAAATAAAAAAAAAACATTATAGGTAAAATCTTACACCCGGTATAAAGTATAGGTACACCCGGTGCCGAGCAACTTGGACTGAATCATCATAAACTGACGTCTAATGGCACAACGCCGTCGTGCGACTGAGCGCTGTGTCCGGACGGTAAAAAAATTAATAACGTTCTCAATTTTAATTTAATTATTCACTCTTCTGGGATAGTTCTATAAGTAGACTATCGAGATTGAAGTCTTTGCGGGTATATTAAACAATATAACTTGTTTTGTATACTTAGTTGAGTTTTTATTTCAGTACATTTAGAAAAACCTAAGCTGATTTTATTAGTGACCGTACGAGTGATATTACGTGGTACCTACAAATTAAGTTCCGTGCTCGATTATTCGTGGTCGCTCTGAAACCTAGGTACCTGTATGTTACAACTGTTGGTGGCTATTTTATTGGCGAGTGTCACCTCACAATCTTTCCTAATAACTCACTGAATGATTCCGTGCTCGATTATTCGTGATCGTCTTAGGACGTGGGTATTTTGGTAAAGAGTGCTATAAGTTTCTGAGTAGTGTCACTTCTTCACGAGAGGTTTTCCGTGATAGATTCGTGGTCGTCAACCTCACGTAAAAGCATCTTAGGAGT
This sequence comes from Hormaphis cornu, assembly GCA_017140985.1. Classification (NCBI taxonomy): domain Eukaryota; kingdom Metazoa; phylum Arthropoda; class Insecta; order Hemiptera; family Hormaphididae; genus Hormaphis; species Hormaphis cornu. The sequence continues at coordinate 23,145,554 of CM029361.1, forward strand.
AACGTCAGCCTTTGCGCTACTTACTGCTCTAAAGAACTGCTGTAGTTTTAAGACTACCAGGTAAATTGTTTACGTAAGGTTGCTATTATCAGCCGCATATACAACAGTACAATGAATATTCTTAGATAAAAATATGATTTATTGAACGAAAATAATATGTAGGGTTAAAATAAAGTTATTATACTGATTCAGTATTTTTTTTTTTTTTTTTTGAAACGTAGCATCTAATAATATTATTGATTGCCATAACAATTTAACGATGTACATTCAGTAAAGCCAAACCACAAAATTCATCTTGTAGGCCCCTCTTAGAGCGCGACCACGTTTTTAATATACAGAAAGAGCATACATAAATTATTAAAAGCTGCTTTATTAAAAATAAAGCAGCTTGGCACTGTTTTTACTACGCTTTTAAATTTTCCCTCACTTTTCAAGGACTTACAAAAATTTTTACAACATTGATTTTACTAAAAAGTAGTGTTAGGAGTGTACCTGGTACACTCCTAACACTATTTTATAGGTAGGTACTGCCTACTATAGATTTGAAAATTTCAAAATAAATATAACGATAAAAGACATATGGCTTAGTAACAATAAATAATAGTTTTTAGAACTACTAAAAATTAAAATTTTTAATCACTTTAACAGTAGTTTTAAAATACATTTAATTTTATATAAATTGTGTACGCAATGAACAATGAGTAATGACATTAAAAAAAAAAACTAAAATTTAAATTTTACTAAAAGAGTTTACAGATCATAAAATTATAAAATTAATATTTACAAGGTACTATAAATTAAAATACAACTCCTACTATCCCCCTCTCTAAAAACGTCATTGCACTTTTTGCTCAAGTAAAAAAAAAAAACAGTTTCTCATGTAAACTATTATCTAAATTATTTGTTGTTTATTTGGTCTAGTTTACTATATGCTTACTTTTATACGTAAATGCTATCTTGTATATGCTTTTGTTTTTCTTTTCGTCATAAGTTAAATTATCTATATTGAAATTTATACATCAATAATTAAAATTATTAATAAAAACAGGATTTAAATATTATAATATCATTTTGATATTTAATAACTTTAGATTTTGTATGAAATCCGCTTGTGTAATGTGTTAACAAATGATAGGTAAAAAAAAAAAAAACTTACGATAAAATTGATTTTCGATGACATCTATTAGTCAAATCAATATGAATGTATTATCAAGTGGTCAATGTAGTATAATTTCTGTAAGCGTAGAACGAATATACCTATGTCTACTGCGATGTAAGTAGATACTTATATTACACATGGTTAACTAGTTTTTAATTTTGAAGTTTGAGGGAGTCGTTATGGTGTATTATGTGAATTCAATAAAATTTCTAAATACAAAATATTGTTATAATAAACAATTTTTGACGAAATAACAAATAGGTAGCAAAAATAATGAAGTTATCAACTTTTTTTTGTAACTATTCTTGGTTAAATACATTTTGAAATTATTACTAACATTAAAAACTGAAAATATTCATATTACAATGGTAAGTTCTGAACGGTTCTTTAATTTGTATTTTGAGGTTACTGATATTCTTACCTACACAATCCGACTGTCCTAAAATAAAATTTAAAAAAATTAAAAACCAATTGATTACAGCAAATACAGTATATTACAGTATTATTACGATTCAGTACACATTCTAAGCTATTATTTATCACGCTGATTACATTCTCGTCTCACTCCCCAATTTCATATATACTTAAATTATCTTACTCGCCTTAAAAATCCTTCAAAATCATTAGTTTCAAGAAAAGTTTATGATTTCTTTTAAAAATTTCAGCTCTTCTAACTAATAGTTCCAAACAACGACCCATTGCAATGACGTGTAGTCCATCAAGCTACACACTCAACCGAATAACTTCCGGCTTAAAATTTTTAATTTATGTATCAACACAACAGCTACAATATATTTTTCAGTATAAGTTTATAAAAACCGAAAATTAAAGTACCCTGCAATTATGAATCAGTTTTTATGGGGATACGAAGCGTCAATACGAAGTTTAAGAATTTAGACGGTTTGTAATACCAACTACCAATCAACCTGTTTGTTTGATACGCATTCTGTGATATGATTTGAATCGTTCAAGGTGTCTACTTTTTATCCTACGAGGCGAATTTTCGATTTTATCTTCTATATTTTTATAGATCAAACTTGAAAAATAACATTATAATGGTAAGGGTGCAGTAGCAACTAGGCTTTGGTTGGGTCATTGGTCTCAAAGTTGAGAGATATCAGTATTACGAGTATTTAATATCCGAAAGCAACAATAAATCATTGCATTCGAAAAAAACGATCTGAGCGAGCTATATAATCTAATGACTCATAGGTGAAAGTAAAAAAGTATCACGAATCACTCAAAAATAATTCAGAAAATTATCAAAACATAAAAAAAAATGCTTCAAATAAAACAAAATTTAAAGCCAAATCCCCTAATTTTATGTGGTATTCAAAATAACGATTAGAGCACTTCTTCTACCCGACAACGTCATTACCAACCTGAAAATTTCAAATTTTCAAAGTTAAATTTTGGATTTTTCTGTGGTTTTTTGGGTTAAACTCAAAAATTAAGTAAAATCGTTCAATAAAATTAGTAAAATAGTAGCCAGAGTCCATTTACCTTTTAGAAAAGTTAACAAACAGTTTTTGCAGAATAAAGAAACATTATTGTTAAAACAATTCATTCCTCGCTCTCGTCACTCAGAATCTAAAAAATTTGAAAACTTTTATTTTTGATTCTTAAAAGGAGTATGGCAAGAAAACAAGAAAACGTAGTCCATAATATAAAGAACAGAAAACTTGAAAAATTCAAATCAGCTCACAGAATACTTATCGCATTAACAGGTCGTTCGACACTTAAAACGTTTTATGTTTGTTCAATGCTATTCAGTCATTGATGTCAGCATGATAAAAGTTTTATGAGTAAATTAAAATATCATACAAATTATATTACATATATTAAATTATTCAACACATATTTAAGTCACAACAGTACTAAAACACGTTAAATTTTTTCGTTGAAATTAATATTAACTACCTATATAAGTACATGCAATACATATATAAATGTAATAATTACAAATAATTATTATTATTCACATAAATATAAATTAATTTACGTTGATCTAATATTATTTGATCATTTTCACAATATCCAGAATCCATGTGCAATAACAATATTATTGTAAAAATATGTTTTGTCAAATACATCATAATAATGGTTTAAATGGACGTTAATACAATTTAAGTTAGTAATAACTACTGGCAATCTGAAATTTTTTTTATCAAATACGATAAATGTTTTAAAAAAAAAAAAAAAAAACCGTATAGTCTATGAATATTGTCAGCCTTTATTTACTCAAACGTTTAGTAAAGTCAGTTTTGTGTTTGTGTCTACAGTTGAGTACTTAAATTGTATTTCTTCTTGGAATTGCAAACGTATTAAAATGTTCGTTTCAAGCCAGAACCTACATTTAAAGTATCCAATGAAAAGTAATGGAGTTATTTAAAAATCAAGTTTCCGAACAAAATACAATGAAGAGTTTATTGTTTGGCGTTCTCTTTTTACCTTTCGCTAATAATAAAAAAAAAAAAATTAAAACAACAGCATTAAAGTAGAACACATGCATCGTAACTATTTCAACGCGTTGTTTGTTCCATCTATATCACTATTAAATAGTCATAGTCGTGATTTCAAAAAATATAAATTTACTGACTATTGTATAAAATATCGACTTACTTGATAGACTAAAGAATAGCGAGTACGGCGTTGCAGATAGGTCATTGTTTTTAAACGTTTAATTTAAAGTTTTATATTGTATTTAACTTATAAGTAAATGTAAATCACTTATAGACATAATTATTCCGAATGAAACTCAATTAACTCTAAAATTCAATTTCGGTTATTAAAATTTCAAAAATGTTTACAAGTTATACGAACACGATACATTTGTACTTATTTATAATTTATAACTGCAGAAAAACGAGATAAACAGTTTTACAGTTCTCCAAAAACTTAATATTCATTTATAGGAAGGTTATATGTACTCGTATTATAAAAGCAATTACAATTAAAATTATTAACAACCATCTGAAGATTTATTTAGACTCTTATTAAAATATAAGAGATATTTTCGTTTGTTTTTTATTTATTATTACAAACAAATAACAATTAAAAGAAAATATAAAATGTATAAAAGTTTCTCCTGATGTTTTAACTTTTTAGTTTTTAGATTCTGAGCGAAGCGAGGAAGCTATTGATTTTACAAAGATGTGTGTTTTTTTTTTTTTTTTTTTTTTTTGTGTTTATGTCACGTGTAGCTCCTAGGAAATTGTTCTGATCTTCAACAACAGTACCACTTTTCGGTGGAGAATTTTATATCCTTGGTGCATTATTGATTGTGTTTTTTCGAAATTTTCAATTTTCAATTACAAACATAAAACATTTTGTCAGGTTTTTCAAAAAGTAAGCCATTTGTGAAAATATTGAAACACTCACGTCATTTATTTACGAATGGCGAAATTAAAAATTATAAAAATAAAATATAATAATGATTGTATACAATTAATATCGAAATGAAATAAATTTTAAAAGTACCAGACATTATGGGATTGGTTGTTGCAGTGGGTCACTGTTTTAAAAATTAAAGTTAGAAGTTGTTTAGTAAACTTGCTATAAACTAAATACAAAAATTACAAATCTAAGAGAGCTCAGTTTTTTATCTATAAAAATGGAGCCTTAACAATATAGTTTATTATTAGAATGAACACAAATTTTGGAATTGTTGGTTCATTTTTATGAAAATTCTAAAAAAAGATCTTTCTATTACTCCGGGGTATTTGATATTTTTCGATGGGTTTTTTTAGTATTAGTTTTAAAATAAAATTCTTATGATGCTGAAATTAAGATTCTAAACAATAATGACAACATTTTGCAATTTACAATTGCTTACGATTATAATATACAATTTTTAATTAATCCATCAAAAATAGTGACCCGCTGCTTTAATCTACCCACGCGAACTAGATTGATTCTGGCATTATTTTACGCCTAAATCAAAGTTTGGTGTATCAAAAATCATAATCAAAGTTATTTATCAGACAAAAATGTCAAAATTATTTAAAAGTTAACAAATATTTTTAATAAGTATTTTTTATTTATTTTAAACATATAGAATGTAAAAAAAATAAACGAAATTTGTGTGAATAAAATATTATAATATTATAAAAACAAAAATTATTATGATATAAGCAAATTAGTTATACATTAGAATGTTGAAAATAATAACAACGTTAGTTGAAAAGATAAATCAATTCCTCATTAGTTCTAATTTTTATTAACAAATTAACTGGTCATAACTCCCAAAAAAATGATTGAAAAGACTTGATATTTTCACACAATATTAACATTAGTAATGTACAGGTGTGAGGCAAATTTCAAAATAATCCACAAATTTTTGAGCTAAATATAGAACTTTAAAATTTTCAAAAATTTCCAATTTTATTGTCATTTAATTTTAATAAAAACTTAAATTTTCCAGAAAAAGTTTTGAAAATTTAATACAATGTTAACAACATACATAACTATTCGTAACTAAAAAATTTAAAAATTGTTAGTCACAATTTCTTTTTATAGTCGTTTTAATTCTGATAATTGGCCGAAATTTGTCATTTTGTGTTTTTTTTTTTTGAAAAAAAATTGTAACTTACACAATTTTATTATTTAAGAATTAAAAATTTACTTAATTAAAAATAAATTATTAAAAGCTGCTTAATTAAAAATAAAGCAGCTTTGCAATGTTTTTACTTATCAAGTGGTCTACTGCGATGTAAGTAGATACTTATATTACACATGGTTAACTAGTTTTTAATTTTGAAGTTTGAGGGAGTCGTTATGGCGTATTATGTGAATTCAATAAAATTTCTAAACACAAAATATTGTTATAATAAACAATTTTTGACGAAATAACAAATAGGTAGCAAAAATAATAAAGCTATCAACTTTTTTTGTAACTATTCTTGGTTAAATACATTTTGAAATTATTATTAACATTAAAAACTGAAAATATTCATATTACAATGGTAAGCTCTGAACGATTCTTTAATTTGTATTTTGAGGTTACTGATATTCTTACCTACACAATGCAACTATCCTAAAATGAAATTTAAAAAAATTAAAAATCCAATTGAACTCAGCAAATACAGTATTATTACGATTTGGTACCCATTCCACGCTTATTTATCACGCTGATTACATTCTTATGTCGCTCCCCAATTTCATATATAACTATTTCTTTCTCACTCGATCTTCCTACAAAATCTATCCGTATTATTTAATTTAAAATTGTTTTAAAAAAGATCACAAATCACTTCTATTATACATACGTAAAAAAAAAAAAAAAATAAAAAATAGTGTAACACACCCAGCAAAAACTTTTTTCGGTAATTTATAACGTATTAAATGAATTAAGTTGGTAGGTACATACAATTTTAAAAACGAAGGAATATTTTTTTATAATGATAGTTTTATAGAACCTTAAACCAAATACTAGTTCAATACTAGTACTAAGTAGTCTATTTGATTAAAAGTATGTTGTACAAGAATGTTGAGTTGAAGAATGGTAAAAAAAAGTTGTGAATGGTACCAAACGCGCCATGACAAAAGGATTGGTAGTCAGATTTAACGATCAAGGAGGGCACTATTCAGTAGATAGCACCGTGGATAACTTTCAAAAACTGTATTATTTCCCTCAAATGAGGAATTACTTAAGTTTCCATATAACATGCGGCCCAGTTTATGTACTAAGCAAAGTACCAAGAGGGAAACCACAAGGAAAGTGAAATCCGGTATTACTAGGACGACGCCCTTTTGAAGTGATCAATATTGAACATATTGGTCCACTAGTAAAATTCACACGAGGAAAAACTTACATTGTTTGACAATTTAATCAAATATGTAAAATTATTTCCAGTAAGAAGTTGTGGTACAGAGGCTGTTCTTAGAAGTCTTATCGATTTCATTACGTCATATGGATTGCTCAAGCGAATCATTTGTGACCGAGGCACAGCTTTTACATCAAGGACCTTCTTGAAGTTTAGCTCAAATCAAGGTTTACGTCACTCGCTCAAACCCTCGTCAGACACCCTCAGTCTAATGGACAGGTGGAACGAATGAATTTCACCTATTAGTCCTAGTGCTGCGGATTGATATGACTTCTGATAAAAACAGGGATGCAAGAATCGAAGAAGTTTTATGCCAGTTGAACAAGTCATCAAATAAAACTGTAGGTGGTTGAACCCCGTTCAATGTTTTATACGGGTATTATCCTAGTTTCAACGATGGACTATTGAAACATGCTACACATGTGGAGGAAGCTGATGACTCATTCACCATCCATCATCAATTACGACAGAAAATTGTACAAGAACATGAATTTTAGTAAAACCCGTTACAACAGGGACATGCTAAACCGGCTGTGTACAAAATCGGTGAAATAGTTTTCATAAAACGACCACCAACATCAACCGAAGATCCGACAAAGCTACAATCCAAGTATAAAAGGCCATTAGTAATTACACAAGTATTACCCAAGGATGTGTACCGTGTTGCCGCTGTAAGAAGTCAAAAAGGACAGTTTTATGAAACTACTGTTCATGTTTCTAATATCAAAGGATATTATCTACCAGTGGATACAGTTAACGTATTTAAAAATGACAATTCTGTGGAAGATGAGGATGGAGTAGTTGGATGATAGCAAAAATGAAGAAAAAATGCTGAAAGATGAGGATGGAGGAGAAGATCTACCTACCAGTTCATACCGCCAAAGAAAACCACTGGCATGGCATCAAAACTATTGCAATGTAGTTTTTTTTTTGCTAGCTTAAAACTTTATCGTATTGTATTCTACTACTAATATTTCTTTTACGTTATTCTTAAGTTTATATGTTTTTGTATTTATATTTTTTCCATATGTTTATCCGAGTGAGGACACTCAGAGGTCAGGATCGCCGAGTGTTAAAAATGTTTATTGGTTACACTAATCAATGACAGGAATCCTCCTTTTTTATTCCCCCCTCCCTTAATGATCTTGTAACCGTGCAGTGTACACGCCACTACCGGTCGATTATGTCGTTAATGTTTTGTCACCTAAAGAATTATGTTTAATAAAATAAAAAGTCTGACTAACGTGTTAAAAAGTGTAGCTAACAGTTACTAAAACACGTTGAATTGTTTCGATGAAATTAATATGTACTAAATAAGTACATGCAATACATATATTTTTATTTATTTATTTTTTTTTTAATTCGGAATTTATACAATCTATACTAAAAAAAAAAAAGTACAATAAGCATAATGTATGTTTTTATTAAATTAAGTGCGATAGCTTGAATGTCTTGAGGGAAGAAACCGTCCAGTGAAGGTACTTCGACTTGAGTTTTCAATTATTTAGGTATACTATTTATGTTATGTTTACTTTATAAGATCAAGGGGCCATTGTCTTTTGAGTCTTCTGGGGGGATTTCCTGGGATGGAAATAGATGATAGCTTTTTAATATGGGGATTGGGGTGATTTTGAAGGCGATTTCTAAATTTTGAGTAGTATAACTTGGCATTATCAGTGACTTTAGGAATGTGAAGATGTGTGAAGTGTGTGGTTAGAGATGTACGGAGAAGCATTGGTTATGAGGCGAAGGATTTTTGATTGAAAAACTTGTATTTTTTGTGTATTTGATATTTTTGCCGCGCCCCATAGTTGAATACCGTAGAGCCAAATAGGTTTGAGAAGAAGATTATAGATGTGAATTTTAGTTTTGAGACTTAATTTTGAGAATTTACCGAGAATAGGTCTGAGGGAGTAAAGTCGTTGGTTTAATTTTAATTTTGTTTTGTGAATGTGTTTAGCCCATGTACTATTGTTAAAATATATTTCGTTAAATGCCTTATAATAATGGTTTAAATCGACGTTAAGACAATTGAAGTTGGTAATAACTACTGTAAATCTAAACAATTTTATCAAATACGACAATTGTTTTATTTTAAAACAAAAACACAGTATAGTTTATAAATAATGTCAGCCCATATTTACTCAAATGTTTTGTAAAATCAATTTTGTGTTTGTATCTATAATAAAGTATTTAGATTGTATTTCTTTTGAATTATTATTATAAACGTTCGTTTCTATCCGGAACATACATTTAAATTCTTCTTTTTACCCTTCTCTAATAATTAAAAAACAGAATTAAAGTAGAACATGTTATACATATATGTATATATATATGGACCATTTCAATGCGTTGTTTGTTTTAACTATTAAAAATTTATAGTTATGTTTTAAAAAAGTATAAATTTACAAACAATTGTATGAAATATCGACTCACTTGTTAAAATAAGAAGTAGCGACTACGACTTTGCAGATGGGTTATTGTTTTTAAACGTTTAATTTGAAATTTTATATTATATTTAATTTGTAAGCAAAAGTTAATTGCTTACAAAAATAATAATTCTGTATGGCCTTCGGTTTACTCTAAAATTCAATTTTAGTTGTTTAAATTTCAAAAATATTTACAAATTATACAAACATGATATAGTAAATTTGTGTTTATAAAATTCATAACTTATAACTGCAGGAAAACGAGCTAAATAATTTTACAGTACTCCGGAAACTTATTATCCATTTTTAGGAAGGTTATGTTTTAAATTTGTTTACAATTTATATTCTTTAAAAACTATTTGAAAATTTACTAAGATATAAGAGATATTTTGTGTTGTTTTTTATTAAAGAAAAGTTTTTATCGATCAGAAAAAAATTAATTTATTTTTTAACTATCATAAACAATTTCAAAGTCTTGTAGAATTTGTATTAGGCCTGTATGGGTGCACTTTTAATATTTTATTATTTTATAATTATTTCAGGTCTATTCATACATTGATTTGAACAAAATTTCGTTTGATTTCTTCCTGATGTCTCCGAACTTTAATAATACTTTTAAGCGATTTTGGTTTACCAAAGCTTTTTAATTTTATCTAAATTTTAGCTTGAACTTCATGAATTTTGTACAACTAATACATAATTAAGGTAGAATTTGTACAGGTAATAAATATACAATAATTTTATAAAAATATTCGTCATAGTCTAAGGTTTACATTTTAACTGTTAAAAAATTTTGCGTTTTGACTTAATAATAAAATGAGTTTTCATCAGAAAAAATTTATTTAACTGCTATTTTTCTCTGAATCGTTCACTGTAAAGCCAAATAACAATTTACTCTAAATTATATGAAAAAAAAAAAAATTGAAAGAGAAAAAATTAAATTTTTTCCCCTAATACGATATTCACTGTAAACAATATTTTGCTTTCATTTGATATTTTAAAATTAATTGAAGACCTTTATATTTGTCTAAGTGATATTTACGGACTTTATAAGTATATTAGATTTTAAAAAATAATTATAAATTCTTATCAATACAATACAAACGAATGTTAAGAGTAAAACTTACAATTTGTTAACCATTCAGAACAAATTATAGCTGTTTTCTAGAACGTTACTGACGACAATAACACTAAAATGTCAAAGCAAACGATTTTAATATTTTTAAATTTTAATACCAGGTGCGACAAAAATTGTTAACAACAAACAAACAAATACTAAATGAATTTTTATTATGTATTTTTGATTCATCCTAATTAACTTCACATAAGCAAGTTCTATTGTAAAAACTGTAGTGAAACAACATAGAAATGTTGTGGACACTTTATGGAACTGACAATTTTTGTCTTGCCAATACCAGAAGCGGGTATTAGATTAACAAGCTTGCTCAAAATGGTTTTTTCCAAAGACATTAATTTAAACCACAATTTTCACACCAGTGACCAACTCAAAGCGGATATTCATTACTCCAACTAACTTTTCCACCTGACCTACACATTACTCGCATTCTTACAATTCACTGTTTTTAAAATTTACTATTTAAAATCATTAAAAATATAAAAAAAATCAATTTGAATTAATTTATTTTTAAATAGATTCCTAGTTACATATTTTGGAGATTGTACTCAAATAACAATTAAAAAAAAGTGTAAAAGTTTAAATATTTTCTTGTTGAAGAGTTTATAAACTTCACTATATTAACTATTAGTTTATAGGTTATATAGGCCGTTTATCCAATGTGTCTATGAGATTCAACAATTTTGCTGGTCGGTTACTGGATTCTCCTTTTTCTCTTCTTTTTCCTTTTCCATCTCCGTCCCTAGGAAAATTTAACAAAAATGTGTAAAAGTTTTCAAAACAGTTCACAATTTAGAAAACACCTAAATATTTTCATATAATCAATAAAAATAAGTTAGTCATTGAATCAGAAAATATATTTTAATTTGAATTCTCAAAGGTGTTTATATTTGCCAAAAACATAAGTAAGTGTAAAGGATGAGAATTATTGTGATTAGTGGAAGGATACGACAAATGTGGCCAACCCCAATAGTTGAGAAAAAAGCGAAGAAGAAGAAGAAGAAGGAGATTTAACAAAACACGATAAAAAAATAGAAATGCACGTTCGCGTTTTCTAAAATGTTATAATGTAACGAGAAAAAAGAAAAATCAATATGCATTAAACATCTACAACCACATTGCATTATCATTAATACTAAATACTAATTAGTATAGTATCAGAAAAAATGTTTAAAAAGTGATATTGGTTCAGTGCTAAATAAGAGATTAAAGAATTCAGATGTTGGAATTTTGAGAAAATAAACAATAAATATTAAAATTAGCTTTAATATTCTGTGCCAGACAGGCTAAAATAAAAAAAAGGCTAAAAAGTTGGAATTTTGGTATTATCATTCATTCAATATTGAATCTTTTTAGTTTCAGTATAGAATATAGAGAAATTGTTTACTTCAAAAATCGTACTTTTTGTACTCTTTAATCACCCTTTCTGGTACATATTATTGAGATTGATTTCTATTATTTATTTCCTTCGAAATTCTATAGTATCAATCACTTAATATTGAGCAGACGCAAAGGCCAATCTACTGTAGTTTTTAGAAAAAAAAATTCGGATTTTCCTGGTTTTCCAAAGTTTATGTGACTTTTAAACGTCCAATAAAAAATAGTGCTCATTGATAGACAAACAGATAGAGTGGAGTATACTAAAACTTAGATTTTGACTTTGAAAATTTCACAAATCCCTAAAAAACATTGTCAAATTTTAACTAAATTCGAATAAGGTTTTGTACCAAAGGTCGTAATTGAAGTGACCGTATCTCAGAAGGGAAAAAATATTCCTTCCGGTTTCCAGATTCCTTAAGGGTAAAACTTTATTTTGGAATACTGTTAAGCTTATAAAGATATGGTGAAGAGTAGTCAAAAACACAATCGGCTATCACCAAAAGTACCGGAGTTACTATAGATAGTATTAGATACTAAGAGTTCATATTTAAAAAAAAAAAAAAACACAAACAAGCATGAAATCATAACAATGTCGAAAAATAGGAAGTCCAAATAAATAACGTTAGTAATTTTGTTAACCTGTAAACCATAACATCAAATTTTGACCACACATACTTCAAAGATACCTTTTCTATAAAAAAGTTTTAAACAAAACAATTTTTTAGCCCTAAAAATTGCCTTCATTAATAAATTTAATAATTTGTTTGAGTTTTTCATTTTCAGACCTGCACGCCAATAATATTGTCTAGTACTTAAGTATTTCGAATATTTTTTAGTAAATTAGTTTAAACATAAACAATATAAATTAAAGCAGTCGAAAATTATTTTGATGATAACCGAAAATCACGATTCAAATTTTTTAGTTTCTAAAGACCCCGAAAAACGGTTTACCAGTTGTATACTGTTATATCAGTATAGATACCGTGATATACTATATCATATCGGTATTAAATAATTATATTTAATTGCCTGTATCAAATTTCAATACTGTGCAATAACTTTACAAAATTGTTCAAATATTTTGCCAATAACTTTATGATGTGAGAAAAATAAAATGCAAGTATATAGTGGAAGAAAAACTATTTAAGTTTTTTTTTTTGTTTTCGCGTTGAGCAATATGAATTTTACGCAAAAAACAATGTTATTTACAGATTGAGAAAAAAAATTTACATTTAATATTAGTTATTAATTTTTAATAAAACATTTTTAACTAAGAAATATTTTTTAAAAGATGTTTAGTTTAGTTTTTAGTCATAACCAACTTTTATAACATTTCAACAGTTGATTTATCAACATAGACAAAATCCGTACATTTTTGTATACATCTGTTTTATGAGACTGTTGTAAAAATTTATGACACTCAATTAGTCTTTACATAATTCGAAACATCCCATTTTTCATTTACAAGTGATATTGTTAATGTTTTTTATAATATGTTATCAATTAGAATGCAAGTAAATGTTTTATTACCTTTGGTTTTGACTTTCTGGATTTTTGTACAAGTTAATACAAAAATTTCGGGGTTCTGGTAAATTCGCTATAATATTTAAAAAACTTCAAATAAAATAACGATCCTAGCTTTTCTTTGAAAATGTAAAAATATGACAAGGGCAACAATTTCAATAATATTAATAGTACTCGTTTTAATTCTTCGTACTCAATGTCAAAGTTATATTCCACTATGAAAAGGAAAAAAATGAACCGCAGATGGAATAAGTCACTTTTTGGTCGGATTACTGTTTACAAAATGTTATATAAATTTCAAAGCTATAAAAAGTCACCAAAATATGACGCTAAAAAAAGGTGAAAGTTGGGCTTTGTTTATTTTAAAATGTTAATTATTCATCAAAATAACTAAATGTTATACATACATGTGTTTAACAACAAGTTATAATAAATGCGATTCATACTAATGATCTCAAAAATTGTAAAAATCTTCGGAAACTTTTTTCACATTCGTATTATATACTTATGCTGAAAACTTGTGAGGATTTTGTGAAGTTCTGTATTTTGGAAAATACTAATTAATTCTTATAATACTGTTTTCGTAATTTTCTTTTATGAGTATAAGCTTTAGTATAATAGTATATTTTTTCATAGATTCCAAAATCAGGCAAATATAAAAAAAAATTCACTTTTTTCTACCCGGATAATACTTATGAAGATTTATGCTTATTAACTTTGTTCTACGTTTTCATTTTTACGTTATCTTATTAAAAAAAACGTTTTATTTATTATACAAAATAACTAAAATACGTAAAACTTATAAAAATCTATGCCAATGATAAATTTATAGTGCAAATTTGGTTAGAAAATTTGGAACTTGACTGGATAATGTTTGAAAAGCATGTCCTAGTGTTTTATTTGTTGAATATTCTATGAACATGTATGTATCAAAGTCCAAAAAAAATTAATTTATTTTATTGAAAATTCGTTTAATGTAGTTTTTCTGCTTGTATGCAGAAAAGTGGTACTTTTCTGACCACAAGTATACTTAAAATTGTATAAAATATTAATTGCTCGTATTGTAATACAGATCAAAAACAAGTCATGTTTAAACGAGTCTATTTGTCATTACACAAATAATTTCTAAAATATCAAGATACGTACCATTTACTATATGATTATCTTTCAAGTGCATATAATATGCATAAACATAATCAGCTAAAAACCAAACAAGAAACTATTTTATTGAAATAAAGTCTGTATAAGCAATAGAAAATACTACTTGACAAAATGGTGTGTACTAGTACCTCTGTAGATACAATACATACTCATTTTATAAGTTGTAAGATTATGATTATGTTTATGAGTTATGATTATGAGTATGTTTTGTATGAGTAATACACATTCAATAACTATTATAATATTATTATAATAGTAATATAATTATATTAACTATTATAATTAAATACTATTATAATTTTTTTTTACATCAACAATCATGGTCCACTTGACTACTATAAAATATTGAAATAGAAACACTATCATACGTATTTTATTCACATCATATTTGATTTTTTATTTGTTGTAATTTTCTCATACTGAATATAAAATTCATTCTTAATCACTCTACAAAAGCAATGCAATTAAATTCGTATGAAAAAAACGCGTAACACATTAGTACAATATTATAGTTGTCAAAGTTTGTTACACAGTCACTTAAAATGAATTCACTAAGGTCACCGCATTCCGTGCGGAATATAGAAATGTATTATTTTTAACGCTACCAAAGTTATAACCTGAGTTACTCTTTCACACCACCATGGATCTATTGTACCAACCCCGACAGCTTCGCACTTATACACAATAAGAACGGCTGATTAGATTTTTAGGTTTCAAGTTAGTCGACTCAAGTTTTTGCTGTTACAATCAATTTTTTTCTATCTATAATAAAACATAAATTCTGCCTCCTACCACTGGTCGTAAATTTCGTGGGTCGTAACCGTATGGTCGGTCACTATGCCAACCAATAAACTAATCGAATGGTAAAAGTTAACAAAAACGAGCAAAGCGAATCCACCGACCACCGTATTTAAAAAAATAGCACAAATTAAAAATACCATAAATCATCGTTCACCAGATAACATTACATTATAACGGATATAAAATAAAAAAACTAGTATAAAAAACTAATATTATTTGTTTGTGAAATCTGCTTTATAAAAAATTTTAATTAAGTAAGTTGTTTTGATTTTTTAAATAGTGATTAAAATGACAATTATTGTAAGTCCTGCAGGAATCTACTCCTGGATTTTTTATTAGTTTGTCCATAAAAAACATAAGACAAGCATTAATAACATCATGTAACAAGTAGGTATATCAACAATACAAAGTTAAAATGATGTAATTATAATTGTATGCATACGAGTATCCGACTCCGGGTTTCTCGTTTCGTCTATTTCTTTAAGCACTAGAACAAAAAAATAATGCGTGTAAGGTTTTTTCGAAAATCCATTTTAGTAACTGATCGTTACATAAAAGATACTACATAAAAGTGTATTTTGTTTTCTGTGCCAAGCATAGCTCCAAGAAAATTGCTCCAATTTGAAAGTGGCGTAATTTGGTCGTGTTTGTGGGTGGATGACATTTTTATTCATTTTACCTGTTACCGTTCCACAAAATGATGTTTATTTTAGTATGCATCATAAGCCCTTATATTCAATACAATTTAAAAGTATTGGGGCATGTAATTTGTATGTACAGCAAAAATAATAAATGCAATACGCACAAATGGAAACGGATGATATATGACATATTCTTACTGCTACTCACGTAAACTTTATTCTTAGGTATATTATGGATAAAAAAAAAAAATAATAATAAAATAGCCGAGATTACTTTATGTCGCGTTGGTAGTATGACGGAGTAGCGACAACGCTTTGCGTGGACAATTTTCGAAAATTTTAAAGTTCTATACTTAGCTCAAAACGTTTTTAAATCATTTGAAACTTGTATCAAACGTACATCATACAAACCATATAATGTTGTATGAATGTCACAGTTTATTCCGAACGTTATTTTAGAGATTATGGCCAAAAAACTAAATCTTTTATGTCAAATATTACGTTAGCCGTTTGACCTTTATTTTTGTTTATTTTTTTTTTTTTTTTTTGCTACATATTCAAATTAAAACTTTCAAATTTAAGACTTCTCAAAATACCATGAAAATTCATAGAACTATCAGAAAAAGTACTGACTTTGAAAATCGGAGATTCTTTTCTACCGTTAAAGTTGTTTATAGAAACAAAACATCATTGTAAAAACAATACATTCTTTGCTGCGCTCAGAATTTAAAAGAAAAATAGGACATGAGCAGTGTTGGAGTAGTGGTTAAGCTTTAGATAGATGCCTGAAAAACCGATTTTCAATTAAATAACAATCAAAAACTTTATTTGTAAATCTTGTGGTACTTGACGTGAAAATCAAAGCACTCCTTTTACCGAAAAAACGTAGATCACAAAACTGAAAATCACGAGTCTTTTGCCGTTAAATTTCTAATATAATTTTCAATTTTCGGTCGATCATTAAAGTATAATCAAAATTTCTAAAACACTTCATTTTCACTTCAAACAAATTATGGAAAAAAAAGTTATTTAAAATTCCTACTACCAGTGTTTTTTTTTCCTGATGCTGTTACTTAATATAAATTAGATAATATGTATTTATAGTCGATTGAACAATAAATTTGTGAATTCTCAACAAAAACAATAATTAATTTTTTTTTTTTGGTTTATCAAATAGCTGTTAAAAAGGTGAACACAAGAAATTCCAACATTATGAGTTTTCTTTTAGACAACAAAATATTCAGTCACAGCATTAACTTTAACTGTTTTTATACGTGTACGTATTTGGTAAGATTTTTTCTTCATCTAAGAGATTACATACAGTTACAACAAAATGTACATACCTAAATATTTATAAGCATACACAATAAATGCTAGGGAATTTTCTGTAACAAAAGAATCGTGTAAAAAATATTCGATTCCGATTAAAATATAATGCGTTTACCTAACATAGTCATTTTTTAAGAAGCTAAAATTAATTTTAAGATCATTTAGGTAGCTTATATAATGGTATTTGATTAAAAAAATAAACTCAGAATATTTTTATTTGTTTTATAAAACTCGACGTTTGGTCGGTTTTTATCACATACCGAAAAATCTTACCTAAGTGGTTTTAAAGGTTTTGTGAGCAAATACTAAGTTAATCGGAGATATTTATAAGAAATTTTACGTAATTAAGAGAATATCAAAAATGAATACTTAAATCAAATACTTAACCAACTCTAATGTAATAAAAACTGCAATAATGCGATATGAAGCGATGGATCTTGTACCAAGGTTTAATCCTTGTTGATCGTGAAATAGATAACCGTCCCACAATGTTCAACACAAACTATGGACAAATGTAGGTTGTAAAATCAATATTAACAACATAAAGCTTAGTGTAAACGAGTCCAAACTCAAGTACGATAAACCATAATTACCTAGCTTCTTAAACGGTTCTCACCCACAGTCATCGCCAAGTGTACTATACTTATATTCATGCATACAGTTGTAGTTTATTAAAACTGTGATATAGATCTTAAAAACAGCAAAAGATAGAGTAATTGTGACATGCCACTGTCTATTGAAGGTAACGAGTATTTGAAGGATAATTGATTGCCAACTCTTGATGATTCAATCAGTGGCAAATGTGGAGTGACGAAATTGGAGGCTAACCGTTAATGAGTAAAGTCAATCAATATTTAAATAAATAGAGTATAGCCAATCAATTATTATATTTTAAGTAAAATTCTACGTTCAAAGTAATAGTTTTACAAATTATTTGGGGGGACATTTTATGTTCCTGAGTGGGCCTAATCCCTCCAATCCCCGTATTAATTGAACATAATGGTTCAGTACAAAATGTTAATGCAATACGTTAATGTAATCAATTGATTGCCTTGATCTTCTGCCATAGGTTCATGAAAAAATTACCATTTACAAAATTAGTCTTATTTTATAACATTATTTTCATCCGGGATGTAATTAATTTTTATCGCACTATAATACGTGGAAAATTAATAACTCAACTTGCCATTTCGATCTACTTTAAATACACCAAATAAAACTTCTGCAATGTTCAAATGATACGACCAAGGTTAAATTTAACATATTATACATTTGAGAGATCCATTAATTTTAAACTGGCAACATTTAAAACTGTCATAGGTAACTAAGAGATTACAATCTTTTCTAGTTATTCAATCTAATATAATGAGGTTGTAACAATACGAATACCATAACGCTCTCTTAGAACGCATCGTATAGAGTACTTACACAAAAAACATTAAATTCTCTAGTCATGCATAGCGTTAATACCCCGCCCTGCCTGCAGATCACGTCAAAATATTGTTACGATACATCCCCAAAAAAGACGTAAAATGAAAAAATTAATACTAAAATATGAATGATTATGCATCAAAACAATATAGGTAGTGTCATTTATTCAAACTAAGAAATATGTTCGTTCGTAAAGCCAAAAAAAGGGCTAAACAATCTATAAAAAGGACAAAATATCAACCGATAACACGTTGTGTAAAACTGAAATGAGTATAAAACACCATAGCATATAGGTAACTGCTATACCCGGCATCGAGTACCAAATCTTTCATTGAAATCTTTACATTTAATATGATTTATGACGTTAAAAAAGTATTCTAATCAATAACATCAATTGCATTTATAACATTGGCTCATAGGCATTTAATTGATATATTCCTCAGATAATGATTACTAATATATTATAGTATTAGTTTGTTATAAACGTAGATATATAACGTAAATAATAAACAAACAACAATACTTACCGACACACTCTAGATTTTGTTTTAAATAAGATATAGTAAATACAAACTAAACTGTTCATAAACAACACACCTACTCATTACTAAATATTATTGTACAAATCATTGTAATTTCACAAACGTTATTTTTGTAGGTGTTGTCTAAAGAATATGGTGATTCAACAGTTTCGAATAGGCATCAATGGTTTGTCCTAAAAGTTTACGATTCTAAGAAAGTTCGTTCAGTAAAACACTCAAAAAGTTGATTACGTAAATGGGTTGATATCAATTTTAGCTATGTTTCATAATTGAAAAAAAAACTTTGACTAAAATAGCACGTATTCATTTTAATTTCCTTAGGACAAATTTATTATTAAAAAAATAAATAAATTTAATTTTGAATTTCTCAACTGGTAAAAGTTACAAAGTTATTGAACAACATTAAAATTGACAAACTTATACGTTCATTATAATATTTAACGGACGATAATGAATTCGAATTCCATTTCGTTTGTTTATTATTCAATTCAATAACTAAATGATAATAAATTTTAAGACCAATAAAAAAGTTATGAACGTTATAATATGTAAACGCTTGAAAAAAAAAAACTCAGTACTCACCATCACTGCATTCTAAAATAGCAATGTAAAATTAATTAACCAGCCAACAAAAAATCTACACATTTATACACGAACGCGAACATACACATTTACGTGCACGTAAATACCCTTTATTTGCTTCCATGAGACAAATTTTATGTGAAACAAGTATGTATGGAATCACTTAGGTGCTTCGGTTAGAATTATTAGTCAACGAAAAAAATACCCAAGTAAAAACTCACAAGAAAAAGATTAAACTTAATAAAAAAAAATATAAAACGTTAGATTTTGTGGTTAAACGTCATTCAATTAAATCATTATCATTTAAACTATGCTTGATCAGCAGGATGGCATCTAGATTTTTTTTCAAGGACTGAGATTTAACAGTAGAGAATGAAGATAATATTTTTTAAATATTTCTCGATCCCGTGGTTGAGTCTTCCGTCTCTTCGATACGGCCTTAATCAATGATCACTATGAATTATCAACAATAAATGGGTAATTATATCAACATTTAAGATCTTGTAAACAAATCTGAATAGAACATATTACTATACATTCATATTTGTTTAAATTTATTACATATTGGAACAAAATAGAAATACGATACAATACAGAGAACAATTAAAATTTATATCTAATTTATAATCTGTGATTAGTGGTTAAATTATGGGTGGAGTGACGAGAAATGAAATAAAAAACGAATATGATAAAAAAAGGTGGTGTCGGTACATCAAGAATAGCAAAAGAGATTTAAGAAAATAGACTGAATAATTAGGGGCTAATCATGATAAAAACAAAGTAGAAACGGGAACAACTAGATGGGTTTGGCAATGATCGTTAAATGAAAAGGAAAAGAAGAGTTCTATAAAAGATAATCGGAATTCGAATACGATTAATAAAATGCCGGTTGTTCGTTTGAACTTTGAGCGTATTGAACGTGGACGATTGTGTCAGAATGAGGTATCCTCTATAGAAAAACAGCGGCTAACTGTATGTAATTTGAGTAAACCGTTTTAGATCAAAACCAGAAAAAACATAAACTTGTAAATGTGTTTATTCAAATATGAACACATCGAAACGGCACTCTATGAGACCTGTAAGGCGCTAACTGCATGCATTATTCAGTAAACCAGCAGCAACTAGCAGGAGTCGTAGCTTCTAAACGAATACACAGACACCTCAAAAATGAAGTCCTCAAGAGCTGAAAAGAGACTTTTATTTTGAAAAAAACACCCAAAGTGTGTCCGCTGTACTGTAAATGTTTTGCCTTATTATACCTTCCAACCCGCCGTAGGGCTAAATGCATTAATCAACTGTACATTAATCACCGTAAAAAAATTATTCTATAAGTTAAATTAAAAGCCCGATTAAATTTACACGTACCTAAAATTTTGTAATTTACTTCACACCAATCATCCGGAGTTTTTGTGCTCTCTAAATACATTAAAATCAAATAAAAATTTGATAAAAAAAATTTGATTTTAAGGATATTGAACATATCAATAATAATAAAAATATTAAATCATCATATCAAACCGTCTGCACTCATTTTCCGTAGAAATTCAAACTCAAATTATTACTTAAGTAACTGACATAGGTACTTAACCAGTAGTTGAGGCACTATAAAAGTCTTATAGTGCCCAAGTTACGTAGGTATACATTTAAATTATTGGTAATTTATTTATTGTGTTTTGTCGGACAATGTAGTTATACTATGTTAGCATATGGTAGCCAGAAATAGCTCCCGTGAGTAAGTTTCAAGGAGTAATAACTACTATACATAGTGTGTGGAACACTATTTAGAAAAATTTAATCAGAAATTGTATATTATATTTGTACGCAATTGAAAATTGTTTTTTATTTTTGTTTGATAAAAACTTTAATTTTCAAATGTTCACTGTTGCATGGTTAATAATTTAATCGTGATAACTTCTCAAATAATTGCCCAAATCATATGAAACGTATACGCTTTGTTTGAACTTCAAATCAATATTAATTAAACGTCGGTATTTTGTGTTCGTTTTTAGTCACGATCTAAAAATAGACCATATTTTTACTTGGTGATTTTTCAGATTTATTTTTGTGTTGTTTGGGTAAAAGGCAAAAAATTATTTTTTTACTGTTAAAATTTAAGTTCTAAACAATTTTTAAAATTTTCTATGTATTATATTATTCTTTTTTTATAACAGAGTGCTTGTTTGAAATTCCAATAGTAGATTCTATTTATAAAAAAAGTAGTTTTTCAGTTCTGTATAATAGTTTAGCTCATTGTTTCTGCAGTTATAATTAATCTGTTACTTTAATTTAGAAAAGTTTAGTAAAGCGACTTTGGTTGTTAGATGATTTCTAATGAAACCTTCTTTAACAGTGTCTCACCCAAAACGAAGTCTTATATAATTTTATATCGTTTGTTGTTTAATAATAATTCTATTAGAGTTAAATATATCTTGTTCATACTATTCTGAATAATTGAATCGTAATCATTCCACCAATATTTAGTTGGTTGGTCTTATAAAATACCAATTTTGAAATTTTGATTTAATTTTGCACTTATTTTCTTGTACATACGAAAAAAATTAGAATAAAAATTGAGAATTAATTTAAATATTTACGACATTCGATGTAATTCAATATTTCGTGAAAATACAACAACGCATCACCTAAAATACAAATTTCATAAATTAAGAATAGTAAATACAAGACAATGTTTAAGGACATTTTTATAGATAATCTTGTTTTTTGATTATTTATTTATTTATACATACAAAACGGTACTGGCCCAATTACAAAAATTTTAGTTTAATAGTACAACTATAAAATTGATTGTTGTAAAGTGTTAATATCATTAATGAATTCGAAATTTAAATGACATGGAAACAAACTTACCAGTAAAACAATTTTCTTCTACAAATTCAGAATACAATTTATTATAAACAATAATTAAATGTGACAGTTTTATAATTTTTTTACATTTCAAATAACACATAGGTTTTTTTTTTATTGTAACCAAGCAGTCGGCTTTGAAATGTTTACAGAAAAGAAATAATAACATCGTTGCAAAAACAATATGACTCTTCGCTACGGTCAGAATCTAAAATAACAGCCTCGACTTGAGTAGGTATATCTACGCTTATCGTATAACACTACACTATCGAATACAACAGCTCATGCTGTAAGCTGGTGTGCCTACAGCGAAACTATGCGACCGATGCTAATGGAATGTCAAATATTTTTTGTCCGTAACAAAAACTCTCCAATGAAACTATGAAATGTAGACGTATTTTCTGATGTGAATTCGCGAGTTACTTAAATTATCTCAAAGTACGCGATTTAACTGTACCTACTTAAGTTCCTACTTAAGTGCTACGAAGCGTAATATGAATTACTTAAGTAGTTCTAAATTTTATGAGCTCATTATGATTACTTTTATATTTAAACGCTTTTATAGGAAAGACCATTCTTCCTTCATGAATGTTCCTATAAACTGAACAATATAAATGAAAATATTAATACCTTATACATACTGCAGTTATAAATTATTAATAAAAAAAAAAAAAAAAAAAACAGATCTCATATCATTGCTTTGAATTTTGAATAAAATCTAAAATAAAATTTTGGTACGTCTACAAATGATGTTAATAAATAACTTACGTTCAAATTGAGAACATATATTTTCTATCAGTTAAATCAATATAAATATATTATTAACAGGTCAACGTATAATTTCTGTTAACTTAGAACAATTAATGTACTATGACATGATGATCGTCCAGCATATGTTTTATACAAGTGAAATAAATATATTAATGACGGTTAACTATTTTTATTTTTAAGTTTTGTGGGATTTATTATGCAACAACATTAGAACCGTCAATTTTTTTATTTTAATGTCAATCACCTTCTCAGTATTATAATTGTGTTGTAACAATTTTTGAAATTTTAAACAATCTATTATATCATAACAAATATTTGTAATATCTACAGTAAGCTATAAAAAGTTCTTCGAGTTTTTGTAAGGCAACTAATACTTACGTTTACAAATTTTTTGTTCTAAAATGAAAAAAAAAAACAGCTTAACACTCAGTTACAAAACAAAACCTATTGTGAATAATTGTTCTACTTCATTTTTAGAAGGATTCCTATACAAAATTATCTTATTGTATTTGACTCAATGTCGAGTCTAGTAGATGATACTTTATTTGAGAACTTTTTCAAAATTTGTTCAGTTTTAATGCTAAAATATTTTCAAAAGAACAGAAAAACTTACATAACCTCTTAAAAAAAAAATTTTTTTAATTACTTTTCATTGACGTATAACAAGAAAAATTAAAAAAAAAAAATACAAATTTAAATGATTTTGATGACGTTAGCAAAATACAAATTATTAGAAATAAGCATTTTCCAAAAATTATGAGAAATTTCGCGCTGTTTATCTGATAAAAACATTAATTTTTTGTTATCTACAGACTATTAAAATTAAAACACAATTATAAAAATTAATTTTTTTTTACAGTTAAAAAAAATTTGGGAATTGGTTGGGAATTCATGGTTTTTGTTTATAGATTTTACCAATTAAAAATTAGTAGAGAATAATTTATAAGAATTTTTTTTGGTTCAAAATTCTTTGATTATTTACTGGCTCGGTCAGACTTATTTTATCCGTAAGCAATGATTTACCATTGTTTTCTAATGTAATGTAAACCGTTTATACTTTATACATTATAGCGGTAAAGCAATCGTGAAAATGAACGTTGAAGTCCAAAGAAGAGATGGATGAAAACGAATAATAATAATATAAGGGCTGTTAGTGTGTCCGTAAAGATTGTGAATAGTGGCAAAAATTGGAGGTGCAAGACAAGGGAAGCCGACCC
This sequence comes from Hormaphis cornu, assembly GCA_017140985.1. Classification (NCBI taxonomy): domain Eukaryota; kingdom Metazoa; phylum Arthropoda; class Insecta; order Hemiptera; family Hormaphididae; genus Hormaphis; species Hormaphis cornu. The sequence goes on from CM029361.1 coordinate 23,170,346, forward strand.
TAAATTGTCCAGAGGAAGGCAAATAAGAAGAAGAAGAGACGACAGCTACATTTTTTTTTAGTGACCATAGTCAAACATTAAAGCATCCATATAATGGTTTGTTAAGGTCATTCAATATTCAAACATTGAGGTCAACGTGTTCTAAATAATTGAACGTTAACTAATGTTACTGTAAAATAATTTTTTCAAACTTACACTTTTCTAAAGTAAAATAATTTTAAAATGATAAACGTAGTCAAAATTCTAAAAACTCTAAGTTACATAATTTTACAATATATACTGATACAAAAATACGGTGTATAAATGAAATTAATATCAAACACGTAAATATAACATATTATTCAAATAAAATAAAATATTATTAACATAAATTAATTTACCTTCAGTTAATTCGCAATACGCACAATCCATAAACAATACTAAAAACATTATAAAAAAAATATGCTTCGCATAAGAAATCATAATTATTGTTTAGTTTGATGAGATATAGTGAATTTAATATAAATTACTGGCAAACCGAACGCGGTTAATCCAACCACAATACCTAATTTTTTTTTTTTTTAATTTATGAAAATTTAAGATCTTCGTTATTGTTTGCCCTTGTTTACTCAAGTGAATCGGATACATCTTGCACGAAAAAAATGCCCACGAACACGATGGCAAAATTCTCATTTGATCAACTAAAACGCAGATACACGTATAGGTATCTACCTAAAAAACATAATATTACTGCAGCATATTGAATTGAGTTGCGTTTTAACACCGCACACGTATTTTTTCATATTGGTCTATGACGATTAAGCACAATTTTCATGAGCAAAGCAAAGAACCTATTGATTTTACGAAGTTGTGTATGTCTTTATCAAACATAGCTTAGGAGTTTTTGGGTTTAAAGCCATGAATTAAAACTTTTAAGGCTTGGTTTCAATTAGATTATTATTTTTTTTTTTTTTTCACATATATTGTGTGTAATTTTGATGTACTTTATGCCCCCGACGCTTTGGAGTTCAAAACAAATAAATTAATTTATAATAATTTTATGGGTGCAAATGGGCCACTGTGAGTTGGCTAATATTGGCTTTTTTTTTCATAATGACAGTTGAATAGAGAAAATAGTGAAAATCTAAATATTTTTTTTTTAGTAAGTTTTTTTCATCCTTTTTTAATAGAATTGGTCAGTAAAAGAATTGATAGTCAGTCATTTGTGTAGTAATCAGTGTGGATTTCAAGGAGTAATATTAATAACTACTAATACACATATTTGTATTAATAATTAGTAATTATAATTCTAAAAAATCCCTCATTCGGGTGCAAATATTTTCTTCTGACTTATCTTTAGTCAAAAATTCTCGGTTTTATATTAATTGTACAACTTCAGGGCTCACAAATATATTTCTCGTAGGTACGTACAGTTCTTAAATATTTATTATGCTTCTATTGTTTGGTCTCCTTACCCAGTCGTATCTATATTGATCGTGCGTTAACAGTGTTAAAAATAAACACTTAAAATTGATATCTTTTCTAGGTGGTGTTAATTTAATTTATTTAAAATCTCTTTCTGAGAAGCTTGTCGAATATGATATTAAATTTATTTATAATTTGTTAAAATATGGTCACGCTGATGCTGCGGAATCACTTTTTTTCTGTTTCTTCTTTAATTAAATATTTTCTATTGTTCATGAAGAAATAAATTTCACGCTACTAATTATGGTTACACTTTCGATCGCGCCTGTCGTACTATTAACAATATTACAAATGTGTAGATTTATTTTAACCCAATTTTAACTATTATTATACGTTATTTGTATCACTAGAATTGCTTTTAACATGACGTATTAGTTAGTAATAAATTTTTAGGCGAAAATGAGCCACTATAAAGTCCGAGTGTATCTATATTGTTTTTTTTTCTACAAATTTTGAATAGAATAGTTTATTAGTTAAAGCCTACCATTAACAATAATATCACATAAGCAGTTTTCATGGGTGAAATGATTGGGAAAATATTGGTAGTCTTTCGGCAGATAGAGCAGGTGACCATGTATGCGTTTTTTTTATAGAAATTTCTTTATAATGAACAAACTGAGCTAGATAATATTAAAACGTTTGGTTTGAAATAGCTGACTTTGTTTTCATCAACATGTTGTGATATTATACATAAAAATATACGATGGTTCTTGTTATATGATTGTTTAAGTGGAAATTAACTAAACGTATATTCTGCGGTCCATTAACATTTTCTATCGATAAACAGATAAAAGTATATGGATCAGAGAATTGTTTTAGTAAAATTTGATGAAGTTTCATTAATAATTAGGTTGACAAAATAAAAATACCGTGTTGATACAAATACTGGATTTTGACAAGTAATTAGAATAAGCTAATCAATACAATATAAATGAATGTTAAGAGTAAAACTTACAATTTGTTAACCATTAAGAACAAATTATAGCTTTTCACTAGAATGTTATTAACGACGACAACATTAAAATGTCAAAGCAAACAATTTTAATAATTTAAAATTTTAATACCCGGTGCGAATAAAATTGTTAACAATACCAAAAACTGTATTAAATGAATTTTTATTGTGTACTTAAATTAACCTTGATAAACTTTGCATGAACAATTTCTATTGTAGAAACTGTATTGAAACAACATAGGTATGTTGCGGACACTTTATGAAACTGACAATTTTGTCGTGTAAATACCAGGGGTGGGTATTATTAGTGGGTGCCGGGTGGGTGTTAGATTAACAAGCTTGCTGAAAATCGTTTTTTTTGAAAGACGTGATTTATTTTAAACCACAATTATCACACCAGCGACCAACCCAAAGCATATAGTCACTTCTCCAAGTAACTTTTCCACCTGATCTAGACATTTCTTGCTTTCTTACCATTCACTCTATTTTAAAATCTATTATTTAAATTTGTTGTAAATAATATAAGAAAAAATCAATTTGAATGACTTTATTTTAAAATAGGTGGTTACATATATTGGAAATTGTACTAAAATAACAATTAAAAGAAAGTGTAAAAAATTAAATATTTTCAAGTTGCAGAGGTTATAAGCTTAGCTATGTTCACTATTAGTTTGTAGGTTATGTAGATCGTTTATCCAATGTGTCTATAAGATTCAACAATTTTGATGGTCGGTCACTGGATTCTCCTTTTTCTTTTCTTTTTCCTTTCCCATCTCCGTCCCAAGACTCTTTACTGGAAAATTTAACAATAATGTGAAAAAGTTTTCAAAACAATTCACAATTCAGAAAACGCCTAAATATTTTTGAATAATCAATAAAAATAGATTAGGCACTGAATCAGAAATTATATTTTAATTTGAATTTTCAAAGGTGTTTATATTTGCCAAAAACATAAGTATGTGTAAAGGATGAGAATTATTTTGATTAGTGGAAGGATACGACAAAGGTGGCCAACCCCAATAGTTGAGAAAAAAGCGAAGAAGAAGAAGAAGAAAGAGATATGACAAAACACGACAAAAAAATAAAAATGCACGTTCGCGTTTTCTAAAATGTTACAATGTAACGAGAAAAAAGAAAAATCAATATGCATTAAACATCTTCAACCACATTAAATTATCATTAATACTAAATACTAATTAGTATAGTATCAGAAAAAATGTTTAAAAAGTGATATTGGTTCAGTGCTAAATAAGAGATTAAAGAATTCAGATGTTAGAATTTTGAGAAAATAAACAATAAATAAATTAGCTTTAATATTCTGTGCCAGACAGGCTAAAAAAAAAAAAAGGCTAAAAAGTTGGAATTTTGGTATTATCATTCAATCAATATTGAATCTTTTTAGTTTCAGTATAGAATATAGAGAAATTGTTTACTTCAAAAATCGTACTTTTTGTACTCTTTAATCACCCTTTCTGGTACATATTATTGAGATTGATTTCTTTTATTTATTTACTTCGAAAATCTATAATATCAATCACTTAATATTGAGCAGACGCAGAGGCCTATTTACTGTAGTTTTTAGAAAAAAAATTCGGATTTTCCTGGTTTTCCAAAGTTTATGTGACTTTTAAACGTCCAATAAAAAATAGTGCTCATTAATAGACAAATAGATAGAGTGGAGTATACTAAAACTTAGATTTTGACTTTGAAAATTTCTCAAATCCCTAAGAACCTTGAACAATATTATTTTTTCGCAACATGCAATGTTATTTACAGGTTGAGAAAAAAAATTTACATGTATTTTTAGTAATTAATGTTTAATAAAACGTTTTCAATTGAAAAAAAAAATTATAAATAATTTTATAGTTTACTTTTTAGCCATAATCAACTTTTATAACATTTCAACATAATATGATTTATCCATAAAGACAAAATCCGTTCATTTTTGTATACATCTGTTTTATGAGACTGTTATAAAAACTTATGACACTCGATAAGTCTTCACAAAATTCAAAACATCCCATTTTTAATTTACAAGTAATATTGTTAATATTTTTTATAAGATGGTATTAATTAGAACGCAAATAAATGTTTTATTACTTTTGGTTTTTACTCTCTGAACATTTGTGCAAGTCCACACAAAATTGTTCTGGTTCTGGTAAATTATCTATAATTTTTAAAACATTTCAAATAAAATAACGCATCTAGTTTTTCTTTGAAAATGTAATATATTACAAGGAAAACAATTTTAATAAAAACATTTTGTAAATCTGTAAACATTGTTTACAGATTGCCATAAAAACAATAATTGTGTAAACTACTCGTTTTGTTCTTTGAATTTAATGTTAAAGTTTTATACTACTATGATAAGGAAACAATTGAGCCGCTGATGGTATAATATAGTGACTGTTTTGGTTGAGTTACTGATTACAAAACTTAATTTCCTTATATATTAAATTTCAAAGCAATTAAAACTCATAAAAAAATAACGGTAAAAAAAGGTAAAGATGGGCTTTGTTAATTTCAAAATATTAGATATTTATCAAAATAATTAA